>CM070022.1:34479411-35079411 GCA_036247105.1 Cirrhinus mrigala
CTAGCAACATGCTAACAACTTGCTAATCATGCTAGAAACATGCTAGCAACATGCTAACAACTTGCTAATCATGCTAGAAACATGCTAGCAATATGTTAACAACTTGCTAATCATGTTAGAAACATGTTAGCAACTTGCTAATCATGCTAGAAATTTGCTAGCAACATGCTAACAACTTGCTAATCATGCTAGAAACATGCTAACAACTTGCTAATCATGCTAGAAACATGCTAGCAACATGCTAACAACTTGCTAATCATGTTAGAAACATGCTAGTAACATGCTAATCATGTTAGAAACATGCTAGCAACATGCTAACAACTTGCTAATCATGCTAGCAACGTGCTAATAACTGGCTAATCATGTTAGAAACATGCTATAAAACTTTTTAAACTTTTTAAACTTTTTAAACTTTTTAAACTTTTCAAACTCTTTCAAACTTTCTGGTCCGGCTTTCTCAAGCCAACTTAAAGTTTGTCTTGACGAACTTTTTTATCTAGTTATTATTAGTGCTGCTTGCCAAAGGCAAAGCATCACTATTACTATGCTGTGTGCTTATTAGTGGTGCTTGCCAAAGGCGAAGCATCACTATTATTATCTCACCGACTTATTATTAGTGGTGCTTGCCAAAGGCGAAGAATCACTATTATTATCTCACATACTTATTACTAAGTTGGCTTGAGAAAGCCAACTTACTGATATGCTATTTAAACTTATTAGTGGTGCTTGCCAAAGGCAAAGCATCACTATTACTATTCTGTGTGCTTATTATTATTAGTGGTGCTTGCCAAAGGCAAAGCATCACTATTACCATGCTGTGTGCTTATTATTAGTGGTGCTTGCCAAAGGCGAAGCATCACTATTATTATCTCACCGACTTATTAAGTTGGCTTGAGAAAGCCAACTTACTGAAATGCTACTTAAACTTATTAAGTTGGCTTGAGAAAGCCAACTTACTGATATGCTATTTAAACTTCCAGTTATTAGGTTGGCTTGAGAAAGCCAACCTACTGATCTGCTACTTAAGCTTATTATTAGGTTGGCTTGAGAAAGCCAACCTACTGATCTGCTACTTAAGCTTATTATTAGGTTGGCTTGAGAAAGCCAACTTACTGATATGCTATTTAAACTTAATATTATTATTCTTCTTCTTACTAAAACTGTTAACTCTAACTCCTCCTAGAGCTTTAACTCTACAAACTCCAAACTCAGCCCATATCTTCAGACTGATGTGACCGGGTGTGCTATATCTTTTCTAACTGATCGGACTTACGGTTTTCCTAAAACTGATGTTTAAAACTCAGAAAAATCCCATAGACTTACATTGACGGAATGTTCAAATGAGCCAACACTATTCAAATTTCAACTGTCAAAACTCCCAGAATCCCTTGAGGCTCAATCAAGCTTCCCTTCTATGTACTGTATTTCTAATCCATTTAAACTCATTCAAACTCATCTAACCATTACTATCTATCTGTCTGTCTATCTATCTATCTATCTATATATCTGTCTATCTATCATCTAACCAATACTATCTATCTATGCCTAGCAACCAGAATGCTAGTAACTTGCTAATCATGCTAGAAACATGCTAGCAAGATGCTAGTAACTTGCTAATCATGCTAGTAACACGCTAATCATGCTAGAAACATGCTAGCAAGATGCTAGTAACTTGCTAATCATGCTAGAAACATGCTAGCAACTTGACAGACTGTATTGTTTTCAAAACATTCAAACTTTAACCTTTTAAAACTACTTTAGACTTCAAACTATTTCAGACTGAAAAACATCAAACTTAAAACTTTTTTTTAAACATTTCAAACTTTTTAAATCTTTCTGTTCTGGCTTTCTCAAGCCAACTTAAAGTTTGTCTCGATGAACTTTTTTATCTAGTTAGGTTGGCTTGAGAAAGCCAACCTACTGATCTGCTCCTTAAGCTTATTATTAAGTTAGCTTGAGAAAGCCAACTTACTGATATGCTATTTAAACTTCCAGTTATTTTTATTATTAAGTTGGCTTGAGAAAGCCAACTTACTGATATGCTATTTAAACTTATTAGTGGTGCTTGCCAAAGGCAAAGCATCACTATTACTATTCTGCGTGCTTATTATTAGTGGTGCTTGCCAAAGGCGAAGCATCACTATTATTATCTCACCGACTTATTATTAGTGGTGCTTGCCAAAGGCAAAGCATCACTATTATTATCTCACATACTTATTAGTGGTGCTTGCCAAAGGCGAAGCATCACTATTATTATCTCACCGACTTATTATTATTATTCCTCTTCAGTTAACAGCCAATCATGAATCACCTTCACCACTTTCTAGCCACGCCCTAGCAACCACTATCGAGCACCCTAGCAACCCAAACCTGAAGAGGCATATCTTCAAATCTGAATGTCATAGAGACATGGGGGTTGGTTTATATCATTCATCATGGTACGCAGCCTTTGGTGTATCATCATTGGCAGCTGCCAAGCCACTCCCTAGCAACCAAACAGAGTACCCTAGCAACCATCTAGCAAGACCTATATCTTTGCATCAGAACATCGTAGAGACATGGGAATTGGTTCTTTTGACTCGTGCTAGCAAATAGGATTTTTAAGATGCTAGCCATGCTAACAGTGAACAGCTACATGCTAATAGTGATTAGCTAAGTGCTAAATCAGGCTAAGAACTCCATAACACTCCATAGTAATGATCTGTGAGAACTAGTAACTGCCTAACAACACTCTAGCAACCACCCCAAGTACCTTAGCAACCGCCCTAGCAACCACCCCAAGTACCCTAGCAACACCCTAGCAACCACCCTGGATACCCTAGCAACGGCATAGCAACACCTTAGCAACCACCCTGGGTACCATAGCAACCACCCTAGCAACCACCCTGAGTACCCTAGCAACCGCATAGCAACACCCTAGCAACCACCCCGGTTACCCTAGCAACCGTATAGCAACACCTTAGCAACCACCCTAGGCACCCTAGCAACCGCCCTAGCAACCACCCCGGTTACCCTAGCAACCGCATAGCAACACCCTAGCAACCACCCTGGATACCCTAGCAACGGCATAGCAACACCTTAGCAACCACCCTGGGTACCCTAGCAACCGCCCTAGCAACCACCCCGGTTACCCTAGCAACCACATAGCAACACCCTAGCAACCGCATAGCAACACCCTAGCAACCACCCTGGTTACCCTAGCAACCGCATAGCAACACCTTAGCAACCACCCTGGTTACCCTAGCAACCGCCCTAGCAACCACCCCGGTTACCCTAGCAACCGCAGAGCAACACCCTAGCAACCGAGTGCCGAGTTTTGCCACTGCAAGCACCACTCACATTTTCTTCAGGAAATGTACATATCTAGTTATTAGTGGTGCTTGCCAAAGGCAAAGCATCACTATTACTATTCTGCGTGCTTATTATTTATTATTAGTGGTGCTTGCCATAGGCAAAGCATCACTATTATTATCTCACATACTTATTATTATTATTATTAGTGGTGCTTGCCAAAGGCAAAGCATCACTATTATTATCTCACATACTTATTATTAGTGGTGCTTGCCAAAGGCAAAGCATCACTATTACTATTCTGCGTGCTTATTATTAGTGGTGCTTGCCATAGGCAAAGCATCACTATTATTATCTCACATACTTATTATTATTATTATTATTATTATTATTATTATTCTTATAGATTCCGTACAAATTTCGGCGCGTAACTCGTCCCGCAGTTTTTGTCACAGACCCACGAAACAGGCGTCAAATCATGCGGCCTATTGAGGAAAGATGTGCTATGACTTTTATAAGCGATCGGGTGTACGATGATCGTACACGGGGCGAAAAATCGCCCGAAAAATCCCATAGACTTAACATTGCGGCCAACTTTGACGGGTCGTAGCACCAAGCAAGAAATTCATAGAAACATGCGATTCACCACATTTGGAGAGGCTGGCAGGCTGTGCGAAAACACACCCCACAATGAGGTATAAGTTGTACCCCTGGGGCGCAAGAGCCCCCCAAAGTGGCCCCATTGACATACTATGGGGAGGGACGGCCCATGAAAAGCATGTGTTTTTCCTACTATGGTAATTTACATAGGAATTTTCCATTGAACATAACTCTGGTTTACAGTGTCATAGAGACATGGGGGAGGGCTCATTTAACTCAGCCAACCAATCAGACTCTCAGGATCACTGTGAAGCTGTCAAGCCACGCCCTAGCAACCATTTAGAGCACCCTAGCAACTGATCCCATAGACTGCCATTATAAAAGCCCAGATGGATATCTTTGGATCACAGTCTCATAGAGACATGGGGGTGGGCTCATTTGACTCAGGGCAGTTAACAGCCAATCATGAATCACCTTCACCACTTCCTGGCCACGCCCTAGCAACCACTATCGAGCACCCTAGCAACCCAAACCTGAAGAGGCATATCTTCAAATCTGAATGTCATAGAGACATGGGGGTTGGTTTATATCATTCATACTGGCAGGCAGCCTTTGGAGTGTCATCATTGGCAGCTTTTAAGCCACTCCCTAGCAACCAAACAGAGTACCCTAGCAACCATTTAGCAAGTCCTATATCTCTACATCAGAACATCGTAGAGACATGGAACTTGGTTCTTTTGGCTCATGGTAGCAAATAGGAATTCTTAAGTTGCTAGTCATGCTAACAGTGAATAGCTATATGCTAATAGTGATTAGCTAAGTGTTTAATCAGGTTAAGAACTCTATAACACTCCATAGTAACGATCTGTGACAACTAGTAACTGCCTAACAACACTCTAGCAACCACCCCAAGTACCTTAGCAACCACCCTAGCAACCACCCCGGTTACCCTAGCAACCGCATAGTAACACCTTAGCAACCACCCTGGGTACCCTAGCAACCGCCCTAGCAACCATCCTGGGTACCCTAGCAACCACCCCAATTACCCTAGCAACTGCATAGCAATACCTTAGCAACCACCCTGAGTACCCTAGCAATGGTCCTAGTAACCACCCCGAGTACCCTAGCAACCACCCCAGTTTACCCTAGCAACTGCACAGCAACACCCTAGCAACCGAGTGCCGAGTTTTGCCACTGCAAGCACCACTCACATTTTCTTCAGGAAATGTACATATCTAGTTATTATTATTCTTCTTATTTTTCTTCCGTACAAATTTCGGCGCGTAACTCGTCCCGCAGTTTTTGTCACAGACCCATGAAACGGGCGTCAAATCGTGTGGCCTATTCGGGAATGGTGTGCTATGACTTTTATAAGCGATCGGGTGTACGATGATCGTACACGGGGCGAAAAAATCAGCCGAAAAATCCCATAGACAATGCATTACGGCCAACTTTGAGGGGTCGTAGCGCAGAGCGAGAATTTCGTAGAAACATGCGATTCACCACATCTGGAGAGGCTGGCAGGCTGTGCGAGAACATACCTCGCAATGGGGTATAAGTTGTACCCCTGGGGCGCAAGAGCCCCCCAAAGTGGCCCCATTGACTTACTATGGGGAGGGACGGCCCATTAAAAAGCATGTTTTTTTCCTACTATGGTAATTTACATAGGAATTTTCCATTAAACATAACTCTGGTTTACAGTGTCATAGAGACATGGGGGAGGGCTCATTTAACTCAGCCAACCAATCAGACTCTCAGGATCACTGTGAAGCTGCCAAGCCACGCCCTAGCAACCATTTAGAGCACCCTAGCAACTGATCCCATAGACCACCATTATAAAAGACCCAGATGGATATCTTTGGATCACAGTGTCATAGAGACATGGGGGTGGGCTTGTTTGACTCGGGGCAGCAAACAGCCAATCATGAATCACTATAGACACTTCCTAGCCACGCCCTAGCAACCACTATTGAGCACCCTAGCAACCCAAACCCACACAGGTATATCTTCAAATCTGAATGTCATAGAGACATGGGGGTTGGTTTATATCATTCATAATGGCAGGCAGCCTTTGGAGTATCGTCATTGGCAGCTGCCAAGCCACTCCCTAGCAACCAAACAGAGTACCCTAGCAACCATCTAGCAAGACCTATATCTTTGCATCAGAACATCGTAGAGACATGGGAATTGGTTCTTTTGACTCATGGTAGCAAATAGGATTCTTAAGATGCTAGCCATGCTAACAGTGAACAGCTACATGCTAATAGTGATTAGCTGAGTGCTAAATCAGGCTAATAACTCTATAACACTCCATAGTAATGTTCTGTGACAACTAGTAACTGCCTAACAACACTCTAGCAACCACCCCAAGTACCTTAGCAACCGCCCTAGCAACCACCCCAAGTACCCTAGCAACCGCATAGCAACACCATAGCAACCACCCTGGATACCCTAGCAACGGCATAGCAACACCTTAACAACCACCCTGGGCACCCTAGCAACCGCCCTAGCAACCACCCTGAGTACCCTAGCAACCGCATAGCAACACCCTAGCAACCACCCCGGTTACCCTAGCAACCGCATAGCAACACCTTAGCAACCACCCTGGGCACCCTAGCAACCGCCCTAGCAACCACCCCGGTTACCCTAGCAACCGCATAGCAACACCCTAGCAACCACCCTGGATACCCTAGCAACAGCATAGCAACACCTTAGCAACCATCCTGGGTACCTTAGCAACCGCCCTAGCAACCACCCCGAGTACCCTAGCAACCGCATAGCAACACCCTAGCAACCACCCCAGTTACCCTAGCAACAGCATAGCAACACCTTAGCAACCATCCTGGGTACCTTAGCAACCGCCCTGGCAACCACCCCGAGTACCCTAGCAACCGCATAGCAACACCCTAGCAACCACCCCGGTTACCCTAGCAACAGCATAGCAACACCTTAGCAACCATCCTGGGTACCTTAGCAACCGCCCTAGCAACCACCCCGGTTACCCTAGCAACCACATATCAACACCCTAGCAACCAACCCGGTTACCCTAGCAACTGCATAGAAACACCCTAGCAACCGCATAGCAACACCTTAGCAACCGCCTAGCAACCACCCCGAGTACCCTAGCAACCGCATAGCAACACCCTAGCAACCACCCCGGTTACCCTAGCAACCGCATAGCAACACCTTAGCAACCACCCTGGGTACCCTAGCAACCGCCCTAGCAACCACCCCGAGTACCCTAGCAACCGCATAGCAACACCCTAGCAACCGAGTGCCGAGTTTTGCCACGGCAAGCACCACTCACATTTTCTTCAGGAAATGTACATATCTAGTTATTATTATTATTCTTCCGTACAAATTTCGGCGCGTAACTCGTCCCGCAGTTTTTGTCACAGACCCATGAAACGGGCGTCAAATCGTGCGGCCTATTCGGGAATGGTGTGCTATGACTTTTATAAGCGATCGGGTGTACGATGATCGTACACGGGGCGAAAAATCAGCCGAAAAATCCCATAGACAATGCATTACGGCCAACTTTGAGGGGTCGTAGCGCCGAGCGAGAATTTCGTAGAAACATGCGATTCACCACATCTGGAGAGGCTGGCAGGCTGTGCGAGAACATACCCCGCAATGGGGTCTAAGTTGTACCCCTGGGGCGCAAGAGCCCCCCAAAGTGGCCCCATTGACATACTATGGGGAGGGACGGCCCATTAAAAAGCATGTTTTTTTCCTACTATGGTAATTTACATAGAAATTTTGCATTGAACATAACTATGGTTTACAGTGTCATAGAGACATGGGGGAGGGCTCATTTAACTCAGCCAACCAATCAGACTCTCAGGATCACTGTGAAGCTGTCAAGCCACGCCCTAGCAACCATTTAGAGCACCCTAGCAACTGATCCCATAGACTGCCATTATAAAAGCCCAGATGGATATCTTTGGATCACAGTGTCATAGAGACATGGGGGTGGGCTCATTTGACTCAGGGCAGTTAACAGCCAATCATGAATCACCTTCACCACTTCCTAGCCACGCCCTAGCAACCACTATCGAGCACCCTAGCAACCCAAACCTGAAGAGGCATATCTTCAAATCTGAATGTCATAGAGACATGGGGGTGGGCTCGTTTGACTCAGGGCAGTTAACAGCCAATCATAAATCACCTTCACCACTTCCTAGCCACGCCCTAGCAACCACTATCGAGCACCCTAGCAACCCAAACCTGAAGAGGCATATCTTCAAATCTGAATGTCATAGAGACATGGGGGTTAGTTTATATCATTCATACTGGCAGGCAGCCTTTGGAGTGTCATCATTGGCAGCTTTTAAGCCACTCCCTAGCAACCAAACAGAGTACCCTAGCAACCATTTAGCAAGTCCTATATCTCTACATCAGAACATTGTAGAGACATGGAACTTGGTTCTTTTGACTCATGCTAGCAAATAGGATTCTTAAGATGCTAGCCATGCTAACAGTGAACAGCTACATGCTAATAGTGATTAGCTAAGTGCTAAATCAGCCTAAGAACTCCATAACACTCCATAGTAATGATCTGTGACAACTAGTAACTGCCTAACAACACTCTAGCAACCACCCCAAGTACCTTAGCAACCGCCCTAGCAACCACCCCGAGTACCCTAGCAACCGCATAGCAATACCTTAGCAACCACTCTGGGTACCCTAACAACCGCATAGCAACACCCTAGCAACCACCCTGGATACCCTAGCAACCGCATAGCAACACCTTAGCAACCACCCCGGTTACCCTAGCAACCGCCCTAGCAACCACCCCGAGTACCCTAGCAACCGCATAGCAACACCCTAGCAACCACCCCGGTTACCCTAGCAACCGCATAGCAACACCCTAGCAACCACCCCGGTTACCCTAGCAACCGCATAGCAACACCCTAGCAACCACCCTGGATACCCTAGCAACCGCATAGCAACACCTTAGCAACCACCCTGGGTACCATAGCAACCACCCTAGCAACCACCCCGGTTACCCTAGTAACCGCATAGCAACACCTTAGCAACCACTCTGGGTACCCTAGCAACCGCCCTAGCAACCACCCCGAGTACCCTAGCAACCGCATAGCAACACCCTAGCAACCACCCCGGTTACCCTAGCAACCGCATAGCAACACCCTAGCAACCACCCCGAGTACCCTAGCAACCGCATAGCAACACCCTAGCAACCACCCCGGTTACCCTAGCAACCGCATAGCAACACCCTAGCAACCACCCTGGCTACCCTAGCAACCGCCCTAGCAACCACCCCGGTTACCCTAGCAACCGCATAGCAACACCCTAGCAACCACCCTGCGTACCCTAGCAACCGCCCTAGCAACCACCCCGAATACCCTAGCAACACCCTAGCAACCACCCCAAGTACCCTAGCAACCGCATAGCAACACCCTAGCAACCGAGTGCCGAGTTTTGCCACGGCAAGCACCACTCACATTTTCTTCAGGAAATGTACATATCTAGTTAGTGGTGCTTGCCATAGGCAAAGCATCACTATTACTATTCTGCGTGCTTATTATTATTATTATTATTATTAGTGGTGCTTGCCAAAGGCGAAGCATCACTATTACTATCTCACAGACTTATTAGTGGTGCTTGCCAAAGGCAAGGCATCACTATTATTATCTCACATACTTATTATTAGTGGTGCTTGCCATAGGCAAAGCATCACTATTACTATTCTGCGTGCTTATTATTATTATTATTATTATTATTATTATTATAGATTCCGTACAAATTTCGGCGCGTAACTTGTCCCGCAGTTTTTGTCACAGACCCACGAAACGGGCGTCAAATCGTGCGGCCTATTCGGGAATGGTGTGCTATGACTTTTATAAGCGATCGGGTGTACGATGATCGTACACGGGGCGAAAAATCGCCCGAAAAATCCCATAGACTTAACATTGCGGCCAACTTTGACGGGTCGTGGCGCCGAGCAAGAAATTCGTAGAAACACGTGATTCACCACATTTGGAGAGGCTGGCAGGCTGTGCGAGAACATACACCGCAATGGGGTATAAGTTGTACCCCTGGGGCGCAAGAGCCCCCCAAATTTCCCCATTGACATACTATGGGGAGGGACGGCCCATTAAAAAGCATGTGTTTTTCCTACTATGGTAATTTACATAGGAATTTTGCATTGAACATAACTATAGTTTACAGTGTCATAGAGACATGGGGGAGGGCTCATTTAACTCAGGCAACCAATCAGACTCTCAGGATCACCGGTAAGCTGTCAAGCCACGCCCTAGCAACCATTTAGAGCACCCTAGCAACTGATCCCATAGACCACCATTATAAAAGACCCAGATGGATATCTTTGGATCACAGTGTCATAGAGACATGGGGGTGGGCTTGTTTGACTCGGGGCAGCAAACAGCCAATCATGAATCACTATAGACACTTCCTAGCCACGCCCTAGCAACCACTATCGAGCACCCTAGCAACCCAAACCCACACAGGCATATCTTCAAATCTGAATGTCATAGAGACATGGGGGTTGGTTTATATCATTCATAATGGCAGGCAGCCTTTGGAGTATCATCATTGGCAGCTGACAAGCCACTCCCTAGCAACCAAACAGAGTACCTTAGCAACCATTTAGCAAGTCCTATATCTCTACATCAGAACATCGTACAGACATGGAACTTGGTTCTTTTGGCTCATGCTAGCAAATAGGAATCCTTAAGTTGCTAGCCATGCTAACAGTGAACAGCTACATGCTAATAGTGATTAGCTAAGTGCTAAATCAGGCTAAGAACTCCATAACACTCCATAGTAATGATCTGTGACAACTAGTAACTGCCTAACAACACTCTAGCAACCACCCCAAGTACCTTAGCAACCGCCCTAGCAACCACCCCAAGTACCCTAGCAACCGCATAGCAACACCATAGCAACCACCCTGGATACCCTAGCAACGGCATAGCAACACCTTAGCAACCACCCTGGGTACCATAGCAACCGCCCTAGCAACCACCCCGAGTACCCTAGCAACTGCATAGCAACACCCTAGCAACCACCCCGGTTACCCTAGCAACCGCATAGCAACACTCTAGCAACCACCCTGGGTACCCTAGCAACCGCCCTAGCAACCACCCCGAGTACCCTAGCAACCGCATAGCAACACCCTAGCAACCACCCCGGTTACCCTAGCAACCGCATAGCAACACCTTAGCAACCATCCTGGGTACCTTAGCAACCGCCCTAGCAACCACCCCGAGTACCCTAGCAACTGCATAGCAACACCCTAGCAACCACCCCGGTTACCCTAGCAACCGCATAGCAACACCCTAGCAACCACCCTGGGTACCCTAGCAACCGCCCTAGCAACCACCCCGAGTACCCTAGCAACCGCATAGCAACACCCTAGCAACCAACCCGGTTACCCTAGCAACCGCATAGCAACACCCTAGCAACCACCCTGGGTACCCTAGCAACTGCACTAGCAACCACCCCGGTTACCCTAACAACCACATAGCAACACCCTAGCAACCAACCCGGTTACCCTAGCAACTGCATAGCAACACCCTAGCAACCGCATAGCAACACCTTAGCAACCGCCTAGCAACCACCCCGAGTACCCTAGCAACCGCATGGCAACACCCTAGCAACCACCCCGGTTACCCTAGCAACCGCATAGCAACACCTTAGCAACCACCCTGGGTACCCTAGCAACCGCCCTAGCAACCACCCCGAGTACCCTAGCAACCGCATAGCAACACCCTAGCAACCGAGTGCCGAGTTTTGCCACTGCAAGCACCACTCACATTTTCTTCAGGAAATGTACATATCTAGTTAGTGGTGCTTGCCAAAGGCAAAGCATCACTATTATTATCTCACATACTTATTAGTGGTGCTTGCCAAAGGCAAAGCATCACTATTACTATTCTGCGTGCTTATTATTATTATTATTATTATTATAGATTCCGTACAAATTTCGGCGCGTAACTTGTCCCGCAGTTTTTGTCACAGACCCACGAAACGGGCGTCAAATCGTGCGGCCTATACGGGAATGGTGTGCTATGACTTTTATAAGGGATCGGGCGTACGATGATCGTACACGGGGCGAAAAATCGCCCGAAAAATCCCATAGACTTAACATTGTGGCCAACTTTGTCGGGTCGTAGCGCCGAGCGAGAATTTCGTAGAAACATGCAATTCACCACATCTGGAGAGGCTGGCAGGCTGTGCGAGAACATACCCCGCAATGGGGTATAAGTTGTACCCCTGGGGCGCAAGAGCCCCCCAAAGTTCCCCATTGACATACTATGGGGAGGGACGGCCCATTAAAAAGCATGTTTTTTATCCTACTATGGTAATTTACATAGGAATTTTGCATTGAACATAACTATGGTTTACAGTGTCATAGAGACATGGGGGAGGGCTCATTTAACTCAGCCAACCAATCAGACTCTCAGGATCACTGTGAAGCTGTCAAGCCACGCCCTAGCAACCATTTAGAGCACCCTAGCAACTGATCCCATAGACTGCCATTATAAAAGACCCAGATGGATATCTTTGGATCACAGTGTCATAGAGACATGGGGGTGGGCTCATTTGACTCAGGGCAGTTAACAGCCAATCATGAATCACCTTCACCACTTCCTAGCCACGCCCTAGCAACCACTATCGAGCACCCTAGCAACCCAAACCTGAAGAGGCATATCTTCAAATCTGAATGTCATAGAGACATGGGGGTTGCTTTATATCATTCATACTGGCAGGCAGCCTTTGGAGTGTCATCATTGGCAGCTTTTAAGCCACTCCCTAGCAACCAAACGGAGTACCCTAGCAACCATTTAGCAAGTCCTATATCTCTACATCAGAACATCGTAGAGACATGGAACTTGGTTCTTTTGACTCATGCTAGCAAATAGGATTCTTAAGATGCTAGCCATGCTAACAGTGAACAGCTACATGCTAATAGTGATTAGCTAATTGCTAAATCAGGCTAAGAACTCCATAACACTCCATAGTAATGATCTGTGACAACTAGTAACTGCCTAACAACACTCTAGCAACCACCCCAAGTACCTTAGCAACCGCCCTAGCAACCACCCCAAGTACCCTAGCAACCGCATAGCAACACCATAGCAACCATCCTGGATACCCTAGCAATGGCATAGCAACACCCTAGCAACCACACTGGGTACCATAGCAACCACCCTGAGTACCCTAGCAACCGCATAGCAACACCTTAGCAACCACCCTGGATACCCTAGCAACCGTATAGCAACACCTTAGCAACCATCCTGGGTACCTTAGCAACCACCCTAGCAACCACCCCGAGTACCCTAGCAACCGCATAGCAACACCTTAGCAACCACCCCGGTTACCCTAGCAACCGCATAGTAACACCTTAGCAACCACCCTGGGTAGCCTAGCAACCGCCCTAGCAACCACCCCGGTTACCCTAGCAACCGCATAGCAACACCCTAGCAACCACCCTGGGTACCCTAGCAACCGCATAGCAACACCTTAGCAACCACCCTGGATACCTTAGCAACCGCATAGCAACACCTTAGCAACCACCCTGGGTACCATAGCAACCGCCCTAGCAACCACCCTGAGTACCCTAGCAACCGCATAGCAACACCCTAGCAACCGCATAGCAACACCTTAGCAACCACCCCGGTTACCCTAGCAGCCACATAACAACACCCTAGCAACCACCCTGAGTACCCTAGCAACGGTCCTAGTAACCACCCCGAGTACCCTAGCAACTGCACAGCAACACCCTAGCAACCGAGTGCCGAGTTTTGCCACTGCAAGCACCACTCACATTTTCTTCAGGAAATGTACATATCTAGTTATTAGTGGTGCTTGCCAAAGGCAAAGCATCACTATTACTATTCTGCGTGCTTATTATTATTATTATTATTATAGATTCCGTACAAATTTCGGCGCGTAACTCGTCCCGCAGTTTTTGTCACAGACCCACGAAACAGGCGTCAAATCGTGCGGCCTATTCGGGAATGGTGTGCTATGACTTTTATAAGCGATCGGGTGTACGATGATCGTACACGGGGCGAAAAATCGCCCGAAAAATCCCATAGACTAACATTGCGGCCAACTTTGACGGGTCGTAGCGCCGAGCAAGAAATTCGTAGAAACATGCGATTCACCACATTTGGAGAGGCTGGCAGGCTGTGCGAGAACATACCCCACAATGGGGTATAAGTTGTACCCCTGGGGCGCAAGAGCCCCCCAAAGTTGCCCCATTGACATACTATGGGGAGGGACGGCCCATTAAAAAGCATGTTTTTTTCCTACTATGGTAATTTACATAGGAATTTTGCATTGAACATAACTCTGGTTTACAGTGTCATAGAGACATGGGGGAGGGCTCATTTAACTCAGCCAACCAATCAGACTCTCAGGATCACTGTGAAGCTGTCAAGCCACGCCCTAGCAACCATTTAGAGCACCCTAGCAACTGATCCCATAGACTGCCATTATAAAAGACCCAGATGGATATCTTTGGATCACAGTGTCATAGAGACATGGGGGTGGGCTCATTTGACTCAGGGCAGTTAACAGCCAATCATGAATCACCTTCACCACTTCCTAGCCACGCCCTAGCAACCACTATCGAGCACCCTAGCAACCCAAACCTGAAGAGGCATATCTTCAAATCTGAATGTCATAGAGACATGGGGGTTGGTTTATATCATTCATACTGGCAGGCAGCCTTTGGAGTGTCATCATTGGCAGCTTTTAAGCCACTCCCTAGCAACCAAACAGAGTACCCTAGCAACCATTTAGCAAGTCCTATATCTCTACATCAGAACATTGTAGAGACATGGGACTTGGTTCTTATGCTAGCAAATAGGAATCCTTAAGATGCTAGTCATGCTAGCAGTGAATAGCTACATGCTAATAGTGATTAGCTAAGTGCTAAATCAGGCTAAGAACTCTATAACACTCCATACTAATGATCTGTGACAACTAGTAACTGCCTAACAACACTCTAGCAACCACCCCAAGTAACTTAGCAACCGCCCTAGCAACCACCCCAAGTACCCTAGCAACCGCATAGCAACACCATAGCAACCACCCTCGATACCCTAGCAATGGCATAGCAACACCTTAGCAACCACCCTGGGCACCCTAGCAACCGCCCTAGCAACCACCCCGGTTACCCTAGCAACCGCATAGCAACACCCTAGCAACCACCCTGGATACCCTAGCAACAGCATAGCAACACCTTAGCAACCATCCTGGGTACCTTAGCAACCGCCCTAGCAACCACCCCGAGTACCCTAGCAACCGCATAGCAACACCCTAGCAACCACCCCAGTTACCCTAGCAACCGCATAGCAACACCCTAGCAACCACCCCGGTTACCCTAGCAGCCGCATAGTAACACCTTAGCAACCACCCTGGGTACCCTAGCAACCGCCCTAGCAACCATCCTGGGTACCCTAGCAACCACCCCAATTACCCTAGCAACTGCATAGCAATACCTTAGCAACCACCCTGAGTACCCTAGCAATGGTCCTAGTAACCACCCCGAGTACCCTAGCAACCACCCCAGTTTACCCTAGCAACTGCACAGCAACACCCTAGCAACCGAGTGCCGAGTTTTGCCACTGCAAGCACCACTCACATTTTCTTCAGGAAATGTACATATCTAGTTATTCTTATTCTTCTTATTTTTCTTCCGTGCACAATTTCGGCGCGTAACTCGTCCCGCAGTTTTTGTCACAGACCTATGAAACGGGCGTCAAATCGTGCGGCCTATTCGGGAATGGTGTGCTATGACTTTTATAAGCGATCGGGTGTACGATGTTCGCCCCATGGGCGAAAAACCAGCCGAAAAATTCCCATAGACTTAACATTGCGGCAAACTTTGACGGGTCATAGCGCAGAGCGAGAATTTCGTAGAAACATGCGATTCACCACATTTGGAGAGGCTGGCAGGCTGTGCGAGAACATACCCCACAATGGGGTATAAGTTGTACCCCTGGGGCGCAAGAGCCCCCCAAAGTGGCCCCATTGACTTACTATGGGGAGGGACGGCCCATTAAAAAGCATGTTTTTTTTCCTACTATGGTAATTTACATAGGAATTTTCCATTAAACATAACTTTGGTTTACAGTGTCATAGAGACATGGGGGAGGGCTCATTTAACTCAGCCAACCAATCAGACTCTCAGGATCACTGTGAAGCTGTCAAGCCACGCCCTAGCAACCATTTAGAGCACCCTAGCAACTGATCCCATAGACTGCCATTATAAAAGCCCAGATGGATATCTTTGGATCACAGTGTCATAGAGACGTGGGGGTGGGCTCATTTGACTCAGGGCAGTTAACAGCCAATCATGAATCACCTTCACCACTTCCTAGCCACGCCCTAGCAACCACTATCGAGGACCCTAGAAACCCAAACCTGAAGAGGCATATCTTCAAATCTGAATGTCATAGAGACATGGGGGTTGGTTTATATCATTCATACTGGCAGGCAGCCTTTGGAGTGTCATCATTGGCAGCTTTTAAGCCACTCCCTAGCAACCAAACAGAGTACCCTAGCAACCATTTAGCAAGTCCTATATCTCTACATCAGAACATTGTAGAGACATGGAACTTGGTTCTTTTGACTCATGCTAGCAAATAGGATTCTTAAGATGCTAGCCATGCTAACAGTGAACAGCTACATGCTAATAGTGATTAGCTAAGTGCTAAATCAGCCTAAGAACTCCATAACACTCCATAGTAATGATCTGTGACAACTAGTAACTGCCTAACAACACTCTAGCAACCACCCCAAGTACCTTAGCAACCGCCCTAGCAACCACCCCGAGTACCCTAGCAACCGCATAGCAACACCCTAGCAACCACCCTGGTTACCCTAGCAACCGCCCTAGCAACCACCCCGGTTACCCTAGCAACCGCAGAGCAACACCCTAGCAACCGAGTGCCGAGTTTTGCCACTGCAAGCACCACTCACATTTTCTTCAGGAAATGTACATATCTAGTTATTAGTGGTGCTTGCCAAAGGCAAAGCATCACTATTACTATTCTGCGTGCTTATTATTTATTATTAGTGGTGCTTGCCATAGGCAAAGCATCACTATTATTATCTCACATACTTATTATTATTATTATTAGTGGTGCTTGCCAAAGGCAAAGCATCACTATTATTATCTCACATACTTATTATTAGTGGTGCTTGCCAAAGGCAAAGCATCACTATTACTATTCTGCGTGCTTATTATTAGTGGTGCTTGCCATAGGCAAAGCATCACTATTATTATCTCACATACTTATTATTATTATTATTATTATTATTATTATTATTCTTATAGATTCCGTACAAATTTCGGCGCGTAACTCGTCCCGCAGTTTTTGTCACAGACCCACGAAACAGGCGTCAAATCATGCGGCCTATTGAGGAAAGATGTGCTATGACTTTTATAAGCGATCGGGTGTACGATGATCGTACACGGGGCGAAAAATCGCCCGAAAAATCCCATAGACTTAACATTGCGGCCAACTTTGACGGGTCGTAGCACCAAGCAAGAAATTCATAGAAACATGCGATTCACCACATTTGGAGAGGCTGGCAGGCTGTGCGAAAACACACCCCACAATGAGGTATAAGTTGTACCCCTGGGGCGCAAGAGCCCCCCAAAGTGGCCCCATTGACATACTATGGGGAGGGACGGCCCATGAAAAGCATGTGTTTTTCCTACTATGGTAATTTACATAGGAATTTTCCATTGAACATAACTCTGGTTTACAGTGTCATAGAGACATGGGGGAGGGCTCATTTAACTCAGCCAACCAATCAGACTCTCAGGATCACTGTGAAGCTGTCAAGCCACGCCCTAGCAACCATTTAGAGCACCCTAGCAACTGATCCCATAGACTGCCATTATAAAAGCCCAGATGGATATCTTTGGATCACAGTCTCATAGAGACATGGGGGTGGGCTCATTTGACTCAGGGCAGTTAACAGCCAATCATGAATCACCTTCACCACTTCCTGGCCACGCCCTAGCAACCACTATCGAGCACCCTAGCAACCCAAACCTGAAGAGGCATATCTTCAAATCTGAATGTCATAGAGACATGGGGGTTGGTTTATATCATTCATACTGGCAGGCAGCCTTTGGAGTGTCATCATTGGCAGCTTTTAAGCCACTCCCTAGCAACCAAACAGAGTACCCTAGCAACCATTTAGCAAGTCCTATATCTCTACATCAGAACATCGTAGAGACATGGAACTTGGTTCTTTTGGCTCATGGTAGCAAATAGGAATTCTTAAGTTGCTAGTCATGCTAACAGTGAATAGCTATATGCTAATAGTGATTAGCTAAGTGTTTAATCAGGTTAAGAACTCTATAACACTCCATAGTAACGATCTGTGACAACTAGTAACTGCCTAACAACACTCTAGCAACCACCCCAAGTACCTTAGCAACCACCCTAGCAACCACCCCGGTTACCCTAGCAACCGCATAGTAACACCTTAGCAACCACCCTGGGTACCCTAGCAACCGCCCTAGCAACCATCCTGGGTACCCTAGCAACCACCCCAATTACCCTAGCAACTGCATAGCAATACCTTAGCAACCACCCTGAGTACCCTAGCAATGGTCCTAGTAACCACCCCGAGTACCCTAGCAACCACCCCAGTTTACCCTAGCAACTGCACAGCAACACCCTAGCAACCGAGTGCCGAGTTTTGCCACTGCAAGCACCACTCACATTTTCTTCAGGAAATGTACATATCTAGTTATTATTATTCTTCTTATTTTTCTTCCGTACAAATTTCGGCGCGTAACTCGTCCCGCAGTTTTTGTCACAGACCCATGAAACGGGCGTCAAATCGTGTGGCCTATTCGGGAATGGTGTGCTATGACTTTTATAAGCGATCGGGTGTACGATGATCGTACACGGGGCGAAAAATCAGCCGAAAAATCCCATAGACAATGCATTACGGCCAACTTTGAGGGGTCGTAGCGCAGAGCGAGAATTTCGTAGAAACATGCGATTCACCACATCTGGAGAGGCTGGCAGGCTGTGCGAGAACATACCTCGCAATGGGGTATAAGTTGTACCCCTGGGGCGCAAGAGCCCCCCAAAGTGGCCCCATTGACTTACTATGGGGAGGGACGGCCCATTAAAAAGCATGTTTTTTTCCTACTATGGTAATTTACATAGGAATTTTCCATTAAACATAACTCTGGTTTACAGTGTCATAGAGACATGGGGGAGGGCTCATTTAACTCAGCCAACCAATCAGACTCTCAGGATCACTGTGAAGCTGCCAAGCCACGCCCTAACAACCATTTAGAGCACCCTAGCAACTGATCCCATAGACCACCATTATAAAAGACCCAGATGGATATCTTTGGATCACAGTGTCATAGAGACATGGGGGTGGGCTTGTTTGACTCGGGGCAGCAAACAGCCAATCATGAATCACTATAGACACTTCCTAGCCACGCCCTAGCAACCACTATTGAGCACCCTAGCAACCCAAACCCACACAGGTATATCTTCAAATCTGAATGTCATAGAGACATGGGGGTTGGTTTATATCATTCATAATGGCAGGCAGCCTTTGGAGTATCGTCATTGGCAGCTGCCAAGCCACTCCCTAGCAACCAAACAGAGTACCCTAGCAACCATCTAGCAAGACCTATATCTTTGCATCAGAACATCGTAGAGACATGGGAATTGGTTCTTTTGACTCATGGTAGCAAATAGGATTCTTAAGATGCTAGCCATGCTAACAGTGAACAGCTACATGCTAATAGTGATTAGCTGAGTGCTAAATCAGGCTAATAACTCTATAACACTCCATAGTAATGTTCTGTGACAACTAGTAACTGCCTAACAACACTCTAGCAACCACCCCAAGTACCTTAGCAACCGCCCTAGCAACCACCCCAAGTACCCTAGCAACCGCATAGCAACACCATAGCAACCACCCTGGATACCCTAGCAACGGCATAGCAACACCTTAACAACCACCCTGGGCACCCTAGCAACCGCCCTAGCAACCACCCTGAGTACCCTAGCAACCGCATAGCAACACCCTAGCAACCACCCCGGTTACCCTAGCAACCGCATAGCAACACCTTAGCAACCACCCTGGGCACCCTAGCAACCGCCCTAGCAACCACCCCGGTTACCCTAGCAACCGCATAGCAACACCCTAGCAACCACCCTGGATACCCTAGCAACAGCATAGCAACACCTTAGCAACCATCCTGGGTACCTTAGCAACCGCCCTAGCAACCACCCCGAGTACCCTAGCAACCGCATAGCAACACCCTAGCAACCACCCCAGTTACCCTAGCAACAGCATAGCAACACCTTAGCAACCATCCTGGGTACCTTAGCAACCGCCCTAGCAACCACCCCGAGTACCCTAGCAACCGCATAGCAACACCCTAGCAACCACCCCGGTTACCCTAGCAACAGCATAGCAACACCTTAGCAACCATCCTGGGTACCTTAGCAACCGCCCTAGCAACCACCCCGAGTACCCTAGCAACGGCATAGCAACACCTTAGCAACCACCCCGGTTACCCTAGCAACCGCCCTAGCAACCACCCCGAGTACCCTAGCAACCGCATAGCAACACCTTAGCAACCACCCTGGGTACCCTAGCAACCGCCCTAGCAACCACCCCGGTTACCCTAGCAACCGCATAGCAACACCCTAGCAACCACCCTGGATACCCTAGCAACCGCATAGCAACACCTTAGCAACCACCCTGGGTACCATAGCAATCACCCTAGCAACCACCCCGGTTACCCTAGTAACCGCATAGCAACACCTTAGCAACCACCCTGGGAACCCTAGCAACCGCCCTAGCAACCACCCCGAGTACCCTAGCAACCGCATAGCAACACCATAGCAACCACCCCAGTTACCCTAGCAACCGCATAGCAACACCTTAGCAACCATCCTGGGTACCTTAGCAACCGCCCTAGCAACCATCCCTAGTACCCTAGCAACCGCATAGCAACACCCTAGCAACCACCCCGGTTACCCTAGCAACGGCCCTAGCGGCCATCCAGGGTACCCTAGAAACCACCCTAGCAACCACCCCAATTACCCTAGCAACTGCATAGCAACACCCTAGCAACCACCCTGAGTACCCTAGCAATGGTCCTAGTAACCACCCCGAGTACCCTAGCAACCACCCCAGTTACCCCAGCAACTGCACAACAACACCCTAGCAACCGAGTCCCGAGTTTTGCCACGGCAAGCACCACTCACATTTTCTTCAGGAAATGTACATATCTAGTTATTATTATTATTATTATTATAGATTCCGTACAAATTTCGGCGCGTAACTTGTCCCGCAGTTTTTGTCACAGACCCACGAAACGGGCGTCAAATCGTACGGCCTATACGGGAATGGTGTGCTATGACTTTTATAAGCGATCGGGCGTACGATGATCGTACACGGGGCGAAAAATCGCCCGAAAAATCCCATAGACTTAACATTGCGGCCAACTTTGACGGGTCGTAGCGCCGAGCGAGAATTTCGTAGAAACATGTGATTCACCACATTTGGAGAGGCTGGCAGGCTGTGCGAGAACATACCCCGCAATGGGATATAAGTTGTACCCCTGGGGCGCAAGAGCCCCCCAAAGTTCCCCATTGACATACTATGGGGAGGGACGGCCCATTAAAAAGCATGTTTTTTCCTACTATGGTAATTTAAATAGGAATTTTGCATTGAACATAACTCTGGTTTACAGTGTCATAGAGACATGGGGGAGGGCTCATTTAACTCAGCCAACCAATCAGACTCTCAGGATCACTGTGAAGCTGCCAAGCCACGCCCTAGCAACCATTTAGAGCACCCTAGCAACTGATCCCATAGACTGCCATTATAAAAGACCCAGATAGATATCTTTGGATCACAGTGTCATAGAGACATGGGGGTGGGCTCATTTGACTCAGGGCAGTTAACAGCCAATCATGAATCACTTTCATCACTTCCTAGCCACGCCCTAGCAACCACTATCGAGCACCCTAGCAACCCAAATCCACACAGGCATATCTTCAAATCTGAACGCCATAGAGACATGGGGGTTGGTTTATATCATTCATGCTGGCAGGCAGCCTTTGGAGTGTCATCATTGGTAGCTGCCAAGCCACTCCCTAGCAACCAAACAGAGTACCCTAGCAACCATTTAGCAAGACCTATATCTCTGCATCAGAACATCGTAGAGACATGGGAGTTGGTTCTTTTGACTCATGCTAGCAAATAGGAATCCTTAAGATGCTAGTCATGCTAGCAGTGAATAGCTACATGCTAATAGTGATTAGCTAAGTGTTTAATCAGGCTAAGAACTCTATAACACTCCATAGTAACGATCTGTGACAACTAGTACCTACCTAGCAACCACCCCAGTTACCCTAACAACCACCCCTGTTACCCTAGCAACTGCACAGCAACACCCTAGCAACCGAGTGCCGAGTTTTGCCACTGCAAGCGCCACTCACATTTTCTTCAGGAAATGTACATATCTAGTTATTATTATTATTATTATTATTATTATTATTATTATTATTATTATTATTATTATTCTTCCGTACGTTTTTCGGCGCGTAACTCGTCCCGCAGTTTTTGTCACAGACCCATGAAACGGGCGTCAAATCGTGTGGCCTATTCGGGAATGGTGTGCTATGACTTTTATAAGCGATCGGGTGTACGATGATCGTACACGGGGCGAAAAATCAGCCGAAAAATCCCATAGACAATGCATTACGGCCAACTTTGAGGGGTCGTAGCGCCGAGCGAGAATTTCGTAGAAACATGTGATTCACCACATCTGGAGAGGCTGGCAGGCTGTGCGAGAACATACCCCGCAATGGGGTCTAAGTTGTACCCCTGGGGCGCAAGAGCCCCCCAAAGTGGCCCCATTGACATACTATGGGGAGGGACGGCCCATTAAAAAGCATGTTTTTTTTCCTACTATGGTAATTTACATAGGAATTTTGCATTGAACATAACTCTGGTTTACAGTGTCATAGAGGCATGGGGGAGGGCTCATTTAACTCAGCCAACCAATCAGACTCTCAGGATCACTGTGAAGCTGTCAAGCCACGCCCTAGCAACCATTTAGAGCACCCTAGCAACTGATCCCATAGACTGCCATTATAAAAGCCCAGATGGATATCTTTGGATCACAGTGTCATAGAGACATGGGGGTGGGCTCATTTGACTCAGGGCAGTTAACAGCCAATCATGAATCACCTTCACCACTTCCTAGCCACGCCCTAGCAACCACTATCGAGCACCCTAGCAACCCAAACCTGAAGAGGCATATCTTCAAATCTGAATGTCATAGAGACATGGGGGTTGGTTTATATCATTCATACTGGCAGGCAGCCTTTGGAGTGTCATCATTGGCAGCTGCCAAGCCACTCCCTAGCAACCAAACAGAGTACCCTAGCAACCATTTAGCAAGTCCTATATCTCTACATCAGAACATTGTAGAGACATGGGACTTGGTTCTTATGCTAGCAAATAGGAATCCTTAAGATGCTAGTCATGCTAGCAGTGAATAGCTACATGCTAATAGTGATTAGCTAAGTGCTAAATCAGGCTAAGAACTCTATAAGACTCCATAGTAATGATCTGTGACAACTAGTAACTGCCTAACAACACTCTAGCAACCACCCCAAGTACCTTAGCAACCGCCCTAGCAACCACCCCAAGTACCCTAGCAACCGCATAGCAACACCATAGCAACCACCCTGGATACCCTAGCAACGGCATAGCAACACCTTAGCAACCATCCTGGGTACCATAGCAACCGCCCTAGCAACCACCCCGAGTACCCTAGCAACCGCATAGCAACATCCTAGCAACCACCCCGGTTACCCTAGCAACCGCATAGCAACACCTTAGCAACCACCCTGGGCACCCTAGCAACCGCCCTAGCAACCACCCCGGTTACCCTAGCAACCGCATAGCAACACCCTAGCAACCACCCTGGGTACCCTAGCAACCGCCCTAGCAACCACCCCGGTTACCCTAGCAACCACATAGCAACACCCTAGCAACCACCCTGGGTACCCTAGCAACCGCATAGCAACACCTTAGCAACCACCCTGGATACCCTAGCAACCGCATAGCAACACCTTAGCAACCACCCTGAGTACCCTAGCAAACGCCCTAGCAACCACCCCGGTTACCCCAGCAACCGCATAGCAACACCCTAGCAACTGCATAGCAACACCCTAGCAACCACCCTGAGTACTCTAGCAACGGTCCTAGTAACCACCCCGAGTACCCTAGCAACCACCCCAGTTACCCTAGCAACTGCACAACAACACCCTAGCAACCGAGTGCCGAGTTTTGCCACCGCAAGCACCACTCACATTTTCTTCAGGAAATGTACATATCTAGTTATTATTATTCTTCTTATTTTTCTTCCGTACAAATTTCGGCGCGTAACTCGTCCCGCAGTTTTTGTCACAGACCCATGAAACGGGCGTCAAATCGTGTGGCCTATTCGGGAATGGTGTGCTATGACTTTTATAAGCGATCGGGTGTACGATGATCGTACACGGGGCGAAAAATCAGCCGAAAAATCCCATAGACAATGCATTACGGCCAACTTTGAGGGGTCGTAGCGCCGAGCGAGAATTTCGTAGAAACATGCGATTCACCACATCTGGAGAGGCTGGCAGGCTGTGCGAGAACATACCTCGCAATGGGGTATAAGTTGTACCCCTGGGGCGCAAGAGCCCCCCAAAGTGGCCCCATTGACTTACTATGGGGAGGGACGGCCCATTAAAAAGCATGTTTTTTTCCTACTATGGTAATTTACATAGGAATTTTCCATTAAACATAACTTTGGTTTACAGTGTCATAGAGACATGGGGGAGGGCTCATTTAACTCAGCCAACCAATCAGACTCTCAGGATCACTGTGAAGCTTCCAAGCCACGCCCTAGCAACCATTTAGAGCACCCTAGCAACTGATCCCATAGACCACCATTATAAAAGACCCAGATGGATATCTTTGGATCACAGTGTCATAGAGACATGGGGGTGGGCTTGTTTGACTCGGGGCAGCAAACAGCCAATCATGAATCACTATAGACACTTCCTAGCCACGCCCTAGCAACCACTATTGAGCACCCTAGCAACCCAAACCCACACAGGGATATCTTCAAATCTGAATGTCATAGAGACATGGGGGTTGGTTTATATCATTCATAATGGCAGGCAGCCTTTGGAGTATCGTCATTGGCAGCTGCCAAGCCACTCCCTAGCAACCAAACAGAGTACCCTAGCAACCATCTAGCAAGACCTATATCTTTGCATCAGAACATCGTAGAGACATGGGACTTGGTTCTTTTGACTCATGGTAGCAAATAGGATTCTTAAGATGTTAGCCATGCTAACAGTGAACAGCTACATGCTAATAGTGATTAGCTGAGTGCTAAATCATAATAATAAGTCTATAACACTCCATAGTAATGATCTGTGACAACTAGTAACTGCCTAACAACACTCTAGCAACCACCCCAAGTACCTTAGCAACCGCCCTAGCAACCACCCCAAGTACCCTAGCAACCGCATAGCAACACCATAGCAACCACCCTGGATACCCTAGCAACGGCATAGCAACACCTTAGCAACCACCCTGGGCACCCTAGCAACCACCCTAGCAACCACCCTGAGTACCCTAGCAACCGCATAGCAACACCCTAGCAACCACCCCGAGTACCCTAGCAACCGCATAGCAACACCCTAGCAACCACCCCGGTTACCCTAGCAACCGCATAGCAATA
Source organism: Cirrhinus mrigala (assembly GCA_036247105.1). Taxonomy (NCBI): domain Eukaryota; kingdom Metazoa; phylum Chordata; class Actinopteri; order Cypriniformes; family Cyprinidae; genus Cirrhinus; species Cirrhinus mrigala. The sequence goes on from CM070022.1 coordinate 34,505,120, forward strand.
CCTTAGCAACCACTCTGGGTACCCTAACAACCGCATAGCAACACCTTAGCAACCACCCTGGGTACCATAGCAACCGCCCTAGCAACCACCGCGGTTACCCTAGCAACCGCATAGCAACACCCTAGCAACCACCCTGGATACCCTAGCAACCGCATAGCAACACCTTAGCAACCACCCCGGTTACCCTAGCAACCGCCCTAGCAACCACCCCGAGTACCCTAGCAACCGCATAGCAACACCCTAGCAACCACCCCGGTTACCCTAGCAACCGCATAGCAACACCTTAGCAACCACCCTGGGTACCCTAGCAACCGCCCTAGCAACCACCCCGGTTACCCTAGCAACCGCATAGCAACACCCTAGCAACCACCCTGGATACCCTAGCAACCGCATAGCAACACCTTAGCAACCACCCTGGGTACCATAGCAACCACCCTAGCAACCACCCCGGTTACGCTAGTAACCGCATAGCAACACCTTAGCAACCACTCTGGGTACCCTAGCAACCGCATAGCAACCACCCCGAGTACCCTAGCAACCGCATAGCAACACCCTAGCAACCACCCCGGTTACCCTAGCAACCGCATAGCAACACCCTAGCATGCACCCTGGCTACCCTAGCAACCGCCCTAGCAACCACCCCGGTTACCCTAGCAACCGCATAGCAACACCCTAGCAACCACCCTGCGTACCCTAGCAACCGCCCTAGCAACCACCCCGAATACCCTAGCAACACCCTAGCAACCACCCCAAGTACCCTAGCAACCGCATAGCAACACCCTAGCAACCGAGTGCCGAGTTTTGCCAAGGCAAGCACCACTCACATTTTCTTCAGGAAATGTACATATCTAGTTAGTGGTGCTTGCCAAAGGCGAAGCATCACTATTATTATCTCACATACTTATTATTATTAGTGGTGCTTGCCAAAGGCGAAGCATCACTATTACTATCTCACAGACTTATTATTATTATTATTCTTCCGTACAAATTTCGGCGCGTAACTCGTCCCGCAGTTTTTGTCACAGACCTATGAAACGGGCGTCAAATCGTGCGGCCTATTCGGGAATGGTGTGCTATGACTTTTATAAGCGATCGGGTGTACGATGATCGTACACGGGGCGAAAAATCAGCCGAAAAATCCCATAGACAATGCATTACGGCCAACTTTGAGGGGTCGTAGCGCCAACCAAGAATTTCGTAGAAACATGCAATTCACCACATCTGGAGAGGCTGGCAGGCTGTGCGAGAACATACCTCGCAATGGGGTATAAGTTGTACCCCTGGGGCGCAAGAGCCCCCCAAATTTCCCCATTGACTTACTATGGTGAGGGACGGCCCATTAAAAAGCATGTTTTTTTCCTACTATGGTAATTTACATAGGAATTTTCCATTAAACATAACTCTGGTTTACAGTGTCATAGAGACATGGGGGAGGGCTCATTTAACTCAGCCAACCAATCAGACTCTCAGGATCACTGTGAAGCTGTCAAGCCACGCCCTAGCAACCATTTAGAGCACCCTAGCAACTGATCCCATAGACCACCATTATAAAAGACCCAGATGGATATCTTTGGATCACAGTGTCATAGAGACATGGGGGTGGGCTTGTTTGACTCGGGGCAGCAAACAGCCAATCATGAATCACTATAGACACTTCCTAGCCACGCCCTAGCAACCACTATCGAGCACCCTAGCAACCCAAACCCACACAGGCATATCTTCAAATCTGAATGTCATAGAGACATGGGGGTTGGTTTATATCATTCATAATGGCAGGCAGCCTTTGGAGTATCATCATTGGCAGCTGCCAAGCCACTCCCTAGCAACCAAACAGAGTACCTTAGCAACCATTTAGCAAGTCCTATATCTCTACATCAGAACATCGTACAGACATGGAACTTGGTTCTTTTGGCTCATGCTAGCAAATAGGAATCCTTAAGTTGCTAGCCATGCTAACAGTGAACAGCTACATGCTAATAGTGATTAGCTAAGTGCTAAATCAGGCTATGAACTCCATAACACTCCATAGTAATGATCTGTGACAACTAGTAACTGCCTAACAACACTCTAGCAACCACCCCAAGTACCTTAGCAACCGCCCTAGCAACCACCCCAAGTACCCTAGCAACCGCATAGCAACATCATAGCAACCACCCTGGATACCCTAGCAACGGCATAGCAACACCTTAGCAACCACCCTGGGTACCATAGCAACCGCCCTAGCAACCACCCCGAGTACCCTAGCAACCGCATAGCAACACCCTAGCAACCACCCCGGTTACCCTAGCAACCGCATAGCAACACTCTAGCAACCACCCTGGGTACCCTAGCAACCGCCCTAGCAACCACCCCGAGTACCCTAGCAACCGCATAGCAACACCCTAGCAACCACCCCGGTTACCATAGCAACCGCATAGCAACACCTTAGCAACCATCCTGGGTACCTTAGCAACCGCCCTAGCAACCACCCCGGTTACCCTAGCAACCACATATCAACACCCTAGCAACCAACCCGGTTACCCTAGCAACTGCATAGAAACACCCTAGCAACCGCATAGCAACACCTTAGCAACCGCCCTAGCAACCACCCCGAGTACCCTAGCAACCGCATAGCAACACCCTAGCAACCACCCCGGTTACCCTAGCAACCGCATAGCAACACCTTAGCAACCACCCTGGGTACCCTAGCAACCGCCCTAGCAACCACCCCGAGTACCCTAGCAACCGCATAGCAACACCCTAGCAACCGAGTGCCGAGTTTTGCCACGGCAAGCACCACTCACATTTTCTTCAGGAAATGTACATATCTAGTTATTATTATTATTCTTCTTCCGTACAATTTTCGGCGCGTAACTCGTCCCGCAGTTTTTGTCACAGACCCACGAAACGGGCGTCAAATCGTGCGGCCTATTCGGGAATGGTGTGCTATGACTTTTATAAGCGATCGGGTGTACGATGATCGTACACGGGGCGAAAAATCAGCCGAAAAATCCCATAGACAATGCATTACGGCCAACTTTGAGGGGTCGTAGCGCCGAGCGAGAATTTCGTAGAAACATGCGATTCACCACATCTGGAGAGGCTGGCAGGCTGTGCGAGAACATACCCCGCAATGGGGTATAAGTTGTACCCCTGGGGCGCAAGAGCCCCCCAAAGTGGCCCCATTGACATACTATGGGGAGGGACGGCCCATTAAAAAGCATGTTTTTTTCCTACTATGGTAATTTACATAGGAATTTTGCATTGAACATAACTATGGTTTACAGTGTCATAGAGACATGGGGGAGGGCTCATTTAACTCAGCCAACCAATCAGACTCTCAGGATCACTGTGAAGCTGTCAAGCCACGCCCTAGCAACCATTTAGAGCACCCTAGCAACTGATCCCATAGACTGCCATTATAAAAGACCCAGATGGATATCTTTGGATCACAGTGTCATAGAGACATGGGGGTGGGCTCATTTGACTCAGGGCAGTTAACAGCCAATCATGAATCACCTTCACCACTTCCTAGCCACGCCCTAGCAACCACTATTGAGCACCCTAGCAACCCAAACCCACACAGGCATATCTTCAAATCTGAATGTCATAGAGACATGGGGGTTGGTTTATATCATTCATGCTGGCAGGCAGCCTTTGGAGTGTCATCATTGGCAGCTTCCAAGCCACTCCCTAGCAACCAAACAGAGTACCCTAGCAACCATTTAGCAAGTCCTATATCTCTACATCAGAACATCGTAGAGACATGGGACTTGGTTCTTTTGACTCATGCTAGCAAATAGGAATCCTTAAGATGCTAGCCATGCTAGCAGTGAATAGCTACATGCTAATAGTGATTAGCTAAGTGCTAAATCAGGCTAAGAACTCCATAACACTCCATAGTAATGATCTGTGACAACTAGTAACTGCCTAACAACACTCTAGCAACCACCCCAAGTACCTTAGCAACCGCCCTAGCAACCACCCCAAGTACCCTAGCAACCGCATAGCAACACCATAGCAACCACCCTGGATACCCTAGCAACCGCATAGCAACACCTTAGCAACCACCCTGGGTACCCTAGCAACCGCCCTAGCAACCACCCGACCCTAGCAACGCATAGCAACCCTAGCAACCCCGTACCCTAGCAACCCTGCACCTAGCAACCACCCATAGCAACCTAGCAACCACCCTGGATACCCTAGCAACGGCATAGCAACACCTTAGCAACCACCCTGGGTACCATAGCAACCGCCCTAGCAACCACCTCGAGTACCCTAGCAACCGCATAGCAACACCCTAGCAACCACCCCGGTTACCCTAGCAACCGCATAGCAACACCTTAGCATCCACCCTGGTTACCCTAGCAACCGCCCTAGCAACCACCCCTGTTACCCTAGCAACTGCATAGCAACACCCTAGCAACCACCCTAGGTACCCTAGCAACCGCCCTAGCAACCACTCCAAGTACCCTAGCAACCGCATAGCAACACCCTAGCAACCATGCCGGTTACCCTAGCAACCGCATAGCAACACCCTAGCAACCACCCTGGGTACCCTAGCAACCGCCCTAGCAACCACCCCGAGTGCCCTAGCAACCGCATAGCAACACCCTAGCAACCACCCCGGTTACCCTTTCAACCGCATAGCAATGCCCTAGCAACCACATAGCAACACCCTAGCAACCACCCTGGGTACCCCAGCAACCACCCTAGCAACCACCCCGAATACTCTAGCAACCACCCCAAGTACCCTAGCAACCGCATAGCAACTCCCTAGCAACCGAGTGCCGAGTTTTGCCACGGCAAGCACCACTCACATTTTCTTCAGGAAATGTACATATGTAGTGTTACTATTACTATTCGCCCTGATAAAACTTCGGCGCGTAACTCATCCCGCACCGTTTGTCGTAGACCTATGAATGAGGTGTCAAATCGTGCGGCTTATTGAGGAGAGGTGTGCTATGACTTTTCTAAGCGATCGGGCATACGATGTTCGTACAGTGGGCGAAAATTTTGGGCAAAAAGTCCCATAGACTTACAATGGCAGAATGTTTGAGAATTTGAATCTCAACTGTCACTTTCTCACACACACACACACACATGCAGGGCCTTAGGAACCCTTTCTCTCTCTAACTCTCTCATGCTCATTTGACTTTTCAAGTAACCAACAAGTAATGACCTATGACCTTCATAGTCACACCCTAGCAACCACTTACAGCACCCTAGCAACCGAGTGTCGAGTTTTGCCACGGCAAGCACCACTCACATTTTCTTCAGGAAATGTACATATCTAGTTAGTGGTGCTTGCCAAAGGCGAAGCATCACTATTATTATCTCACCGACTTATTATTATTATTCCTCTTCTTCCGTACAAAACTTCGGCGCGTAACTCGTCCCGCAGTTTTTGTCACAGACCCACGAAACAGGCGTCAAATCGTGCGGCCTATTCGGGAATGGTGTGCTATGACTTTTATAAGCGATCGGGTGTACGATGTTCGTACACGGGGCGAAAAATCAGCCGAAAAAATCCCATAGAAAATGCATTGCGGCCAACTTTGACAGGTCGTAGCGCCGAGCGAGAATTTCGTAGAAACATGCGATTCACCACATTTGGAGAGGCTGGCAGGCTGTGCGAGAACATACCCCACAATGGGGTATAAGTTGTACCCCTGGGGCGCAAGAGCCCCCCAAAGTGGCCCCATTGACTTACTATGGGGAGGGACGGCCCATTAAAAAGCATGTTTTTTTCCTACTATGGTAATTTACATAGGAATTTTCCATTAAACATAACTTTGGTTTACAGTGTCATAGAGACATGGGGGAGGGCTCATTTAACTCAGCCAACCAATCAGACTCTCAGGATCACTGTGAAGCTGTCAAGCCACGCCCTAGCAACCATTTAGAGCACCCTAGCAACTGATCCCATAGACTGCCATTATAAAAGACCCAGATGGATATCTTTGGATCACAGTGTCATAGAGACATGGGGGTGGGCTCATTTGACTCAGGGCAGTTAACAGCCAATCATGAATCACCTTCACCACTTCCTAGCCACGCCCTAGCAACCACTATCGAGCACCCTAGCAACCCAAACCTGAAGAGGCATATCTTCAAATCTGAATGTCATAGAGACATGGGGGTTGGTTTATATCATTCATACTGGCAGGCAGCCTTTGGAGTGTCATCATTGGCAGCTTTTAAGCCACTCCCTAGCAACCAAACAGAGTACCCTAGCAACCATTTAGCAAGTCCTATATCTCTACATCAGAACATTGTAGAGACATGGGACTTGGTTCTTATGCTAGCAAATAGGAATCCTTAAGATGCTAGTCATGCTAGCAGTGAATAGCTACATGCTAATAGTGATTAGCTAAGTGCTAAATCAGGCTAAGAACTCTATAACACTCCATACTAATGATCTGTGACAACTAGTAACTGCCTAACAACACTCTAGCAACCACCCCAAGTAACTTAGCAACCGCCCTAGCAACCACCCCAAGTACCCTAGCAACCGCATAGCAACACCATAGCAACCACCCTCGATACCCTAGCAATGGCATAGCAACACCTTAGCAACCACCCTGGGCACCCTAGCAACCGCCCTAGCAACCACCCCGGTTACCCTAGCAACCGCATAGCAACACCCTAGCAACCACCCTGGATACCCTAGCAACAGCATAGCAACACCTTAGCAACCATCCTGGGTACCTTAGCAACCGCCCTAGCAACCACCCCGAGTACCCTAGCAACCGCATAGCAACACCCTAGCAACCACCCCAGTTACCCTAGCAACCGCATAGCAACACCCTAGCAACCACCCCGGTTACCCTAGCAGCCGCATAGTAACACCTTAGCAACCACCCTGGGTACCCTAGCAACCGCCCTAGCAACCATCCTGGGTACCCTAGCAACCACCCCAATTACCCTAGCAACTGCATAGCAATACCTTAGCAACCACCCTGAGTACCCTAGCAATGGTCCTAGTAACCACCCCGAGTACCCTAGCAACCACCCCAGTTTACCCTAGCAACTGCACAGCAACACCCTAGCAACCGAGTGCCGAGTTTTGCCACTGCAAGCACCACTCACATTTTCTTCAGGAAATGTACATATCTAGTTATTCTTATTCTTCTTATTTTTCTTCCGTGCACAATTTCGGCGCGTAACTCGTCCCGCAGTTTTTGTCACAGACCTATGAAACGGGCGTCAAATCGTGCGGCCTATTCGGGAATGGTGTGCTATGACTTTTATAAGCGATCGGGTGTACGATGTTCGCCCCATGGGCGAAAAACCAGCCGAAAAATTCCCATAGACTTAACATTGCGGCAAACTTTGACGGGTCATAGCGCAGAGCGAGAATTTCGTAGAAACATGCGATTCACCACATTTGGAGAGGCTGGCAGGCTGTGCGAGAACATACCCCACAATGGGGTATAAGTTGTACCCCTGGGGCGCAAGAGCCCCCCAAAGTGGCCCCATTGACTTACTATGGGGAGGGACGGCCCATTAAAAAGCATGTTTTTTTCCTACTATGGTAATTTACATAGGAATTTTCCATTAAACATAACTTTGGTTTACAGTGTCATAGAGACATGGGGGAGGGCTCATTTAACTCAGCCAACCAATCAGACTCTCAGGATCACTGTGAAGCTGTCAAGCCACGCCCTAGCAACCATTTAGAGCACCCTAGCAACTGATCCCATAGACTGCCATTATAAAAGCCCAGATGGATATCTTTGGATCACAGTGTCATAGAGACGTGGGGGTGGGCTCATTTGACTCAGGGCAGTTAACAGCCAATCATGAATCACCTTCACCACTTCCTAGCCACGCCCTAGCAACCACTATCGAGGACCCTAGAAACCCAAACCTGAAGAGGCCTATCTTCAAATCTGAATGTCATAGAGACATGGGGGTTGGTTTATATCATTCATACTGGCAGGCAGCCTTTGGAGTGTCATCATTGGCAGCTTTTAAGCCACTCCCTAGCAACCAAACAGAGTACCCTAGCAACCATTTAGCAAGTCCTATATCTCTACATCAGAACATTGTAGAGACATGGAACTTGGTTCTTTTGACTCATGCTAGCAAATAGGATTCTTAAGATGCTAGCCATGCTAACAGTGAACAGCTACATGCTAATAGTGATTAGCTAAGTGCTAAATCAGCCTAAGAACTCCATAACACTCCATAGTAATGATCTGTGACAACTAGTAACTGCCTAACAACACTCTAGCAACCACCCCAAGTACCTTAGCAACCGCCCTAGCAACCACCCCGAGTACCCTAGCAACCGCATAGCAACACCTTAGCAACCACCCTGGTTACCCTAGCAACCGCCCTAGCAACCACCCCGGTTACCCTAGCAACCGCAGAGCAACACCCTAGCAACCGAGTGCCGAGTTTTGCCACTGCAAGCACCACTCACATTTTCTTCAGGAAATGTACATATCTAGTTATTAGTGGTGCTTGCCAAAGGCAAAGCATCACTATTACTATTCTGCGTGCTTATTATTTATTATTAGTGGTGCTTGCCATAGGCAAAGCATCACTATTATTATCTCACATACTTATTATTATTATTATTAGTGGTGCTTGCCAAAGGCAAAGCATCACTATTATTATCTCACATACTTATTATTAGTGGTGCTTGCCAAAGGCAAAGCATCACTATTACTATTCTGCGTGCTTATTATTAGTGGTGCTTGCCATAGGCAAAGCATCACTATTATTATCTCACATACTTATTATTATTATTATTATTATTATTATTATTATTCTTATAGATTCCGTACAAATTTCGGCGCGTAACTCGTCCCGCAGTTTTTGTCACAGACCCACGAAACAGGCGTCAAATCATGCGGCCTATTGAGGAAAGATGTGCTATGACTTTTATAAGCGATCGGGTGTACGATGATCGTACACGGGGCGAAAAATCGCCCGAAAAATCCCATAGACTTAACATTGCGGCCAACTTTGACGGGTCGTAGCACCAAGCAAGAAATTCATAGAAACATGCGATTCACCACATTTGGAGAGGCTGGCAGGCTGTGCGAAAACACACCCCACAATGAGGTATAAGTTGTACCCCTGGGGCGCAAGAGCCCCCCAAAGTGGCCCCATTGACATACTATGGGGAGGGACGGCCCATGAAAAGCATGTGTTTTTCCTACTATGGTAATTTACATAGGAATTTTCCATTGAACATAACTCTGGTTTACAGTGTCATAGAGACATGGGGGAGGGCTCATTTAACTCAGCCAACCAATCAGACTCTCAGGATCACTGTGAAGCTGTCAAGCCACGCCCTAGCAACCATTTAGAGCACCCTAGCAACTGATCCCATAGACTGCCATTATAAAAGCCCAGATGGATATCTTTGGATCACAGTCTCATAGAGACATGGGGGTGGGCTCATTTGACTCAGGGCAGTTAACAGCCAATCATGAATCACCTTCACCACTTCCTGGCCACGCCCTAGCAACCACTATCGAGCACCCTAGCAACCCAAACCTGAAGAGGCATATCTTCAAATCTGAATGTCATAGAGACATGGGGGTTGGTTTATATCATTCATACTGGCAGGCAGCCTTTGGAGTGTCATCATTGGCAGCTTTTAAGCCACTCCCTAGCAACCAAACAGAGTACCCTAGCAACCATTTAGCAAGTCCTATATCTCTACATCAGAACATCGTAGAGACATGGAACTTGGTTCTTTTGGCTCATGGTAGCAAATAGGAATTCTTAAGTTGCTAGTCATGCTAACAGTGAATAGCTATATGCTAATAGTGATTAGCTAAGTGTTTAATCAGGTTAAGAACTCTATAACACTCCATAGTAACGATCTGTGACAACTAGTAACTGCCTAACAACACTCTAGCAACCACCCCAAGTACCTTAGCAACCACCCTAGCAACCACCCCGGTTACCCTAGCAACCGCATAGTAACACCTTAGCAACCACCCTGGGTACCCTAGCAACCGCCCTAGCAACCATCCTGGGTACCCTAGCAACCACCCCAATTACCCTAGCAACTGCATAGCAATACCTTAGCAACCACCCTGAGTACCCTAGCAATGGTCCTAGTAACCACCCCGAGTACCCTAGCAACCACCCCAGTTTACCCTAGCAACTGCACAGCAACACCCTAGCAACCGAGTGCCGAGTTTTGCCACTGCAAGCACCACTCACATTTTCTTCAGGAAATGTACATATCTAGTTATTATTATTCTTCTTATTTTTCTTCCGTACAAATTTCGGCGCGTAACTCGTCCCGCAGTTTTTGTCACAGACCCATGAAACGGGCGTCAAATCGTGTGGCCTATTCGGGAATGGTGTGCTATGACTTTTATAAGCGATCGGGTGTACGATGATCGTACACGGGGCGAAAAATCAGCCGAAAAATCCCATAGACAATGCATTACGGCCAACTTTGAGGGGTCGTAGCGCAGAGCGAGAATTTCGTAGAAACATGCGATTCACCACATCTGGAGAGGCTGGCAGGCTGTGCGAGAACATACCTCGCAATGGGGTATAAGTTGTACCCCTGGGGCGCAAGAGCCCCCCAAAGTGGCCCCATTGACTTACTATGGGGAGGGACGGCCCATTAAAAAGCATGTTTTTTTCCTACTATGGTAATTTACATAGGAATTTTCCATTAAACATAACTCTGGTTTACAGTGTCATAGAGACATGGGGGAGGGCTCATTTAACTCAGCCAACCAATCAGACTCTCAGGATCACTGTGAAGCTGCCAAGCCACGCCCTAACAACCATTTAGAGCACCCTAGCAACTGATCCCATAGACCACCATTATAAAAGACCCAGATGGATATCTTTGGATCACAGTGTCATAGAGACATGGGGGTGGGCTTGTTTGACTCGGGGCAGCAAACAGCCAATCATGAATCACTATAGACACTTCCTAGCCACGCCCTAGCAACCACTATTGAGCACCCTAGCAACCCAAACCCACACAGGTATATCTTCAAATCTGAATGTCATAGAGACATGGGGGTTGGTTTATATCATTCATAATGGCAGGCAGCCTTTGGAGTATCGTCATTGGCAGCTGCCAAGCCACTCCCTAGCAACCAAACAGAGTACCCTAGCAACCATCTAGCAAGACCTATATCTTTGCATCAGAACATCGTAGAGACATGGGAATTGGTTCTTTTGACTCATGGTAGCAAATAGGATTCTTAAGATGCTAGCCATGCTAACAGTGAACAGCTACATGCTAATAGTGATTAGCTGAGTGCTAAATCAGGCTAATAACTCTATAACACTCCATAGTAATGTTCTGTGACAACTAGTAACTGCCTAACAACACTCTAGCAACCACCCCAAGTACCTTAGCAACCGCCCTAGCAACCACCCCAAGTACCCTAGCAACCGCATAGCAACACCATAGCAACCACCCTGGATACCCTAGCAACGGCATAGCAACACCTTAACAACCACCCTGGGCACCCTAGCAACCGCCCTAGCAACCACCCTGAGTACCCTAGCAACCGCATAGCAACACCCTAGCAACCACCCCGGTTACCCTAGCAACCGCATAGCAACACCTTAGCAACCACCCTGGGCACCCTAGCAACCGCCCTAGCAACCACCCCGGTTACCCTAGCAACCGCATAGCAACACCCTAGCAACCACCCTGGATACCCTAGCAACAGCATAGCAACACCTTAGCAACCATCCTGGGTACCTTAGCAACCGCCCTAGCAACCACCCCGAGTACCCTAGCAACCGCATAGCAACACCCTAGCAACCACCCCAGTTACCCTAGCAACAGCATAGCAACACCTTAGCAACCATCCTGGGTACCTTAGCAACCGCCCTAGCAACCACCCCGAGTACCCTAGCAACCGCATAGCAACACCCTAGCAACCACCCCGGTTACCCTAGCAACAGCATAGCAACACCTTAGCAACCATCCTGGGTACCTTAGCAACCGCCCTAGCAACCACCCCGAGTACCCTAGCAACGGCATAGCAACACCTTAGCAACCACCCCGGTTACCCTAGCAACCGCCCTAGCAACCACCCCGAGTACCCTAGCAACCGCATAGCAACACCTTAGCAACCACCCTGGGTACCCTAGCAACCGCCCTAGCAACCACCCCGGTTACCCTAGCAACCGCATAGCAACACCCTAGCAACCACCCTGGATACCCTAGCAACCGCATAGCAACACCTTAGCAACCACCCTGGGTACCATAGCAATCACCCTAGCAACCACCCCGGTTACCCTAGTAACCGCATAGCAACACCTTAGCAACCACCCTGGGAACCCTAGCAACCGCCCTAGCAACCACCCCGAGTACCCTAGCAACCGCATAGCAACACCATAGCAACCACCCCAGTTACCCTAGCAACCGCATAGCAACACCTTAGCAACCATCCTGGGTACCTTAGCAACCGCCCTAGCAACCATCCCTAGTACCCTAGCAACCGCATAGCAACACCCTAGCAACCACCCCGGTTACCCTAGCAACGGCCCTAGCGGCCATCCAGGGTACCCTAGAAACCACCCTAGCAACCACCCCAATTACCCTAGCAACTGCATAGCAACACCCTAGCAACCACCCTGAGTACCCTAGCAATGGTCCTAGTAACCACCCCGAGTACCCTAGCAACCACCCCAGTTACCCCAGCAACTGCACAACAACACCCTAGCAACCGAGTCCCGAGTTTTGCCACGGCAAGCACCACTCACATTTTCTTCAGGAAATGTACATATCTAGTTATTATTATTATTATTATTATAGATTCCGTACAAATTTCGGCGCGTAACTTGTCCCGCAGTTTTTGTCACAGACCCACGAAACGGGCGTCAAATCGTACGGCCTATACGGGAATGGTGTGCTATGACTTTTATAAGCGATCGGGCGTACGATGATCGTACACGGGGCGAAAAATCGCCCGAAAAATCCCATAGACTTAACATTGCGGCCAACTTTGACGGGTCGTAGCGCCGAGCGAGAATTTCGTAGAAACATGTGATTCACCACATTTGGAGAGGCTGGCAGGCTGTGCGAGAACATACCCCGCAATGGGATATAAGTTGTACCCCTGGGGCGCAAGAGCCCCCCAAAGTTCCCCATTGACATACTATGGGGAGGGACGGCCCATTAAAAAGCATGTTTTTTCCTACTATGGTAATTTAAATAGGAATTTTGCATTGAACATAACTCTGGTTTACAGTGTCATAGAGACATGGGGGAGGGCTCATTTAACTCAGCCAACCAATCAGACTCTCAGGATCACTGTGAAGCTGCCAAGCCACGCCCTAGCAACCATTTAGAGCACCCTAGCAACTGATCCCATAGACTGCCATTATAAAAGACCCAGATAGATATCTTTGGATCACAGTGTCATAGAGACATGGGGGTGGGCTCATTTGACTCAGGGCAGTTAACAGCCAATCATGAATCACTTTCATCACTTCCTAGCCACGCCCTAGCAACCACTATCGAGCACCCTAGCAACCCAAATCCACACAGGCATATCTTCAAATCTGAACGCCATAGAGACATGGGGGTTGGTTTATATCATTCATGCTGGCAGGCAGCCTTTGGAGTGTCATCATTGGTAGCTGCCAAGCCACTCCCTAGCAACCAAACAGAGTACCCTAGCAACCATTTAGCAAGACCTATATCTCTGCATCAGAACATCGTAGAGACATGGGAGTTGGTTCTTTTGACTCATGCTAGCAAATAGGAATCCTTAAGATGCTAGTCATGCTAGCAGTGAATAGCTACATGCTAATAGTGATTAGCTAAGTGTTTAATCAGGCTAAGAACTCTATAACACTCCATAGTAACGATCTGTGACAACTAGTACCTACCTAGCAACCACCCCAGTTACCCTAACAACCACCCCTGTTACCCTAGCAACTGCACAGCAACACCCTAGCAACCGAGTGCCGAGTTTTGCCACTGCAAGCGCCACTCACATTTTCTTCAGGAAATGTACATATCTAGTTATTATTATTATTATTATTATTATTATTATTATTATTATTATTATTATTATTATTATTCTTCCGTACGTTTTTCGGCGCGTAACTCGTCCCGCAGTTTTTGTCACAGACCCATGAAACGGGCGTCAAATCGTGTGGCCTATTCGGGAATGGTGTGCTATGACTTTTATAAGCGATCGGGTGTACGATGATCGTACACGGGGCGAAAAATCAGCCGAAAAATCCCATAGACAATGCATTACGGCCAACTTTGAGGGGTCGTAGCGCCGAGCGAGAATTTCGTAGAAACATGTGATTCACCACATCTGGAGAGGCTGGCAGGCTGTGCGAGAACATACCCCGCAATGGGGTCTAAGTTGTACCCCTGGGGCGCAAGAGCCCCCCAAAGTGGCCCCATTGACATACTATGGGGAGGGACGGCCCATTAAAAAGCATGTTTTTTTCCTACTATGGTAATTTACATAGGAATTTTGCATTGAACATAACTCTGGTTTACAGTGTCATAGAGGCATGGGGGAGGGCTCATTTAACTCAGCCAACCAATCAGACTCTCAGGATCACTGTGAAGCTGTCAAGCCACGCCCTAGCAACCATTTAGAGCACCCTAGCAACTGATCCCATAGACTGCCATTATAAAAGCCCAGATGGATATCTTTGGATCACAGTGTCATAGAGACATGGGGGTGGGCTCATTTGACTCAGGGCAGTTAACAGCCAATCATGAATCACCTTCACCACTTCCTAGCCACGCCCTAGCAACCACTATCGAGCACCCTAGCAACCCAAACCTGAAGAGGCATATCTTCAAATCTGAATGTCATAGAGACATGGGGGTTGGTTTATATCATTCATACTGGCAGGCAGCCTTTGGAGTGTCATCATTGGCAGCTGCCAAGCCACTCCCTAGCAACCAAACAGAGTACCCTAGCAACCATTTAGCAAGTCCTATATCTCTACATCAGAACATTGTAGAGACATGGGACTTGGTTCTTATGCTAGCAAATAGGAATCCTTAAGATGCTAGTCATGCTAGCAGTGAATAGCTACATGCTAATAGTGATTAGCTAAGTGCTAAATCAGGCTAAGAACTCTATAAGACTCCATAGTAATGATCTGTGACAACTAGTAACTGCCTAACAACACTCTAGCAACCACCCCAAGTACCTTAGCAACCGCCCTAGCAACCACCCCAAGTACCCTAGCAACCGCATAGCAACACCATAGCAACCACCCTGGATACCCTAGCAACGGCATAGCAACACCTTAGCAACCATCCTGGGTACCATAGCAACCGCCCTAGCAACCACCCCGAGTACCCTAGCAACCGCATAGCAACACCCTAGCAACCACCCCGGTTACCCTAGCAACCGCATAGCAACACCTTAGCAACCACCCTGGGCACCCTAGCAACCGCCCTAGCAACCACCCCGGTTACCCTAGCAACCGCATAGCAACACCCTAGCAACCACCCTGGATACCCTAGCAACCGCATAGCAACACCTTAGCAACCATCCTGGGTACCTTAGCAACCGCCCTAGCAACCACCCTGAGTATCCTAGCAACCGCATAGCAACACCTTAGCAACCACCCCGGTTACCCTAGCAACCGCATAGTAACACCTTAGCAACCACCCTGGGTACCCTAGCAACCGCCCTAGCAACCACCCCGGTTACCCTAGCAACCACATAGCAACACCCTAGCAACCACCCTGGGTACCCTAGCAACCGCATAGCAACACCTTAGCAACCACCCTGGATACCCTAGCAACCGCATAGCAACACCTTAGCAACCACCCTGAGTACCCTAGCAAACGCCCTAGCAACCACCCCGGTTACCCCAGCAACCGCATAGCAACACCCTAGCAACTGCATAGCAACACCCTAGCAACCACCCTGAGTACTCTAGCAACGGTCCTAGTAACCACCCCGAGTACCCTAGCAACCACCCCAGTTACCCTAGCAACTGCACAACAACACCCTAGCAACCGAGTGCCGAGTTTTGCCACCGCAAGCACCACTCACATTTTCTTCAGGAAATGTACATATCTAGTTATTATTATTCTTCTTATTTTTCTTCCGTACAAATTTCGGCGCGTAACTCGTCCCGCAGTTTTTGTCACAGACCCATGAAACGGGCGTCAAATCGTGTGGCCTATTCGGGAATGGTGTGCTATGACTTTTATAAGCGATCGGGTGTACGATGATCGTACACGGGGCGAAAAATCAGCCGAAAAATCCCATAGACAATGCATTACGGCCAACTTTGAGGGGTCGTAGCGCCGAGCGAGAATTTCGTAGAAACATGCGATTCACCACATCTGGAGAGGCTGGCAGGCTGTGCGAGAACATACCTCGCAATGGGGTATAAGTTGTACCCCTGGGGCGCAAGAGCCCCCCAAAGTGGCCCCATTGACTTACTATGGGGAGGGACGGCCCATTAAAAAGCATGTTTTTTTCCTACTATGGTAATTTACATAGGAATTTTCCATTAAACATAACTTTGGTTTACAGTGTCATAGAGACATGGGGGAGGGCTCATTTAACTCAGCCAACCAATCAGACTCTCAGGATCACTGTGAAGCTTCCAAGCCACGCCCTAGCAACCATTTAGAGCACCCTAGCAACTGATCCCATAGACCACCATTATAAAAGACCCAGATGGATATCTTTGGATCACAGTGTCATAGAGACATGGGGGTGGGCTTGTTTGACTCGGGGCAGCAAACAGCCAATCATGAATCACTATAGACACTTCCTAGCCACGCCCTAGCAACCACTATTGAGCACCCTAGCAACCCAAACCCACACAGGGATATCTTCAAATCTGAATGTCATAGAGACATGGGGGTTGGTTTATATCATTCATAATGGCAGGCAGCCTTTGGAGTATCGTCATTGGCAGCTGCCAAGCCACTCCCTAGCAACCAAACAGAGTACCCTAGCAACCATCTAGCAAGACCTATATCTTTGCATCAGAACATCGTAGAGACATGGGACTTGGTTCTTTTGACTCATGGTAGCAAATAGGATTCTTAAGATGTTAGCCATGCTAACAGTGAACAGCTACATGCTAATAGTGATTAGCTGAGTGCTAAATCATAATAATAAGTCTATAACACTCCATAGTAATGATCTGTGACAACTAGTAACTGCCTAACAACACTCTAGCAACCACCCCAAGTACCTTAGCAACCGCCCTAGCAACCACCCCAAGTACCCTAGCAACCGCATAGCAACACCATAGCAACCACCCTGGATACCCTAGCAACGGCATAGCAACACCTTAGCAACCACCCTGGGCACCCTAGCAACCACCCTAGCAACCACCCTGAGTACCCTAGCAACCGCATAGCAACACCCTAGCAACCACCCCGAGTACCCTAGCAACCGCATAGCAACACCCTAGCAACCACCCCGGTTACCCTAGCAACCGCATAGCAATACCTTAGCAACCACTCTGGGTACCCTAACAACCGCATAGCAACACCTTAGCAACCACCCTGGGTACCATAGCAACCGCCCTAGCAACCACCGCGGTTACCCTAGCAACCGCATTGCAACACCCTAGCAACCACCCTGGATACCCTAGCAACCGCATAGCAACACCTTAGCAACCACCCCGGTTACCCTAGCAACCGCCCTAGCAACCACCCCGAGTACCCTAGCAACCGCATAGCAACACCCTAGCAACCACCCCGGTTACCCTAGCAACCGCATAGCAACACCTTAGCAACCACCCTGGGTACCCTAGCAACCGCCCTAGCAACCACCCCGGTTACCCTAGCAACCGCATAGCAACACCCTAGCAACCACCCTGGATACCCTAGCAACCGCATAGCAACACCTTAGCAACCACCCTGGGTACCATAGCAACCACCCTAGCAACCACCCCGGTTACGCTAGTAACCGCATAGCAACACCTTAGCAACCACTCTGGGTACCCTAGCAACCGCATAGCAACCACCCCGAGTACCCTAGCAACCGCATAGCAACACCCTAGCAACCACCCCGGTTACCCTAGCAACCGCATAGCAACACCCTAGCATGCACCCTGGCTACCCTAGCAACCGCCCTAGCAACCACCCCGGTTACCCTAGCAACCGCATAGCAACACCCTAGCAACCACCCTGCGTACCCTAGCAACCGCCCTAGCAACCACCCCGAATACCCTAGCAACACCCTAGCAACCACCCCAAGTACCCTAGCAACCGCATAGCAACACCCTAGCAACCGAGTGCCGAGTTTTGCCAAGGCAAGCACCACTCACATTTTCTTCAGGAAATGTACATATCTAGTTAGTGGTGCTTGCCAAAGGCGAAGCATCACTATTATTATCTCACATACTTATTATTATTAGTGGTGCTTGCCAAAGGCGAAGCATCACTATTACTATCTCACAGACTTATTATTATTATTATTCTTCCGTACAAATTTCGGCGCGTAACTCGTCCCGCAGTTTTTGTCACAGACCTATGAAACGGGCGTCAAATCGTGCGGCCTATTCGGGAATGGTGTGCTATGACTTTTATAAGCGATCGGGTGTACGATGATCGTACACGGGGCGAAAAATCAGCCGAAAAATCCCATAGACAATGCATTACGGCCAACTTTGAGGGGTCGTAGCGCCAACCAAGAATTTCGTAGAAACATGCAATTCACCACATCTGGAGAGGCTGGCAGGCTGTGCGAGAACATACCTCGCAATGGGGTATAAGTTGTACCCCTGGGGCGCAAGAGCCCCCCAAAGTGGCCCCATTGACTTACTATGGTGAGGGACGGCCCATTAAAAAGCATGTTTTTTTCCTACTATGGTAATTTACATAGGAATTTTCCATTAAACATAACTCTGGTTTACAGTGTCATAGAGACATGGGGGAGGGCTCATTTAACTCAGCCAACCAATCAGACTCTCAGGATCACTGTGAAGCTGTCAAGCCACGCCCTAGCAACCATTTAGAGCACCCTAGCAACTGATCCCATAGACCACCATTATAAAAGACCCAGATGGATATCTTTGGATCACAGTGTCATAGAGACATGGGGGTGGGCTTGTTTGACTCGGGGCAGCAAACAGCCAATCATGAATCACTATAGACACTTCCTAGCCACGCCCTAGCAACCACTATTGAGCACCCTAGCAACCCAAACCCACACAGGCATATCTTCAAATCTGAATGTCATAGAGACATGGGGGTTGGTTTATATCATTCATAATGGCAGGCAGCCTTTGGAGTATCATCATTGGCAGCTGCCAAGCCACTCCCTAGCAACCAAACAGAGTACCTTAGCAACCATTTAGCAAGTCCTATATCTCTACATCAGAACATCGTACAGACATGGAACTTGGTTCTTTTGGCTCATGCTAGCAAATAGGAATCCTTAAGTTGCTAGCCATGCTAACAGTGAACAGCTACATGCTAATAGTGATTAGCTAAGTGCTAAATCAGGCTATGAACTCCATAACACTCCATAGTAATGATCTGTGACAACTAGTAACTGCCTAACAACACTCTAGCAACCACCCCAAGTACCTTAGCAACCGCCCTAGCAACCACCCCAAGTACCCTAGCAACCGCATAGCAACATAATAGCAACCACCCTGGATACCCTAGCAACGGCATAGCAACACCTTAGCAACCACCCTGGGTACCATAGCAACCGCCCTAGCAACCACCCCGAGTACCCTAGCAACCGCATAGCAACACCCTAGCAACCACCCCGGTTACCCTAGCAACCGCATAGCAACACTCTAGCAACCACCCTGGGTACCCTAGCAACCGCCCTAGCAACCACCCCGAGTACCCTAGCAACCGCATAGCAACACCCTAGCAACCACCCCGGTTACCATAGCAACCGCATAGCAACACCTTAGCAACCATCCTGGGTACCTTAGCAACCGCCCTAGCAACCACCCCGGTTACCCTAGCAACCACATATCAACACCCTAGCAACCAACCCGGTTACCCTAGCAACTGCATAGAAACACCCTAGCAACCGCATAGCAACACCTTAGCAACCGCCTAGCAACCACCCCGAGTACCCTAGCAACCGCATAGCAACACCCTAGCAACCACCCCGGTTACCCTAGCAACCGCATAGCAACACCTTAGCAACCGCCCTAGCAACCACCCCGAGTACCCTAGCAACCGCATAGCAACACCCTAGCAACCGAGTGCCGAGTTTTGCCACGGCAAGCACCACTCACATTTTCTTCAGGAAATGTACATATCTAGTTATTATTATTATTCTTCCGTACAAATTTCGGCGCGTAACTCGTCCCGCAGTTTTTGTCACAGACCCATGAAACGGGCGTCAAATCGTGCGGCCTATTCGGGAATGGTGTGCTATGACTTTTATAAGCGATCGGGTGTACGATGATCGTACACGGGGCGAAAAATCAGCCGAAAAATCCCATAGACAATGCATTACGGCCAACTTTGAGGGGTCGTAGCGCCGAGCGAGAATTTCGTAGAAACATGCGATTCACCACATCTGGAGAGGCTGGCAGGCTGTGCGAGAACATACCCCGCAATGGGGTCTAAGTTGTACCCCTGGGGCGCAAGAGCCCCCCAAAGTGGCCCCATTGACATACTATGGGGAGGGACGGCCCATTAAAAAACATGTTTTTTTCCTACTATGGTAATTTACATAGAAATTTTGCATTGAACATAACTATGGTTTACAGTGTCATAGAGACATGGGGGAGGGCTCATTTAACTCAGCCAACCAATCAGACTCTCAGGATCACTGTGAAGCTGTCAAGCCACGCCCTAGCAACCATTTAGAGCACCCTAGCAACTGATCCCATAGACTGCCATTATAAAAGCCCAGATGGATATCTTTGGATCACAGTGTCATAGAGACATGGGGGTGGGCTCATTTGACTCAGGGCAGTTAACAGCCAATCATGAATCACCTTCACCACTTCCTAGCCACGCCCTAGCAACCACTATCGAGCACCCTAGCAACCCAAACCTGAAGAGGCATATCTTCAAATCTGAATGTCATAGAGACATGGGGGTGGGCTCGTTTGACTCAGGGCAGTTAACAGCCAATCATAAATCACCTTCACCACTTCCTAGCCACGCCCTAGCAACCACTATCGAGCACCCTAGCAACCCAAACCTGAAGAGGCATATCTTCAAATCTGAATGTCATAGAGACATGGGGGTTAGTTTATATCATTCATACTGGCAGGCAGCCTTTGGAGTGTCATCATTGGCAGCTTTTAAGCCACTCCCTAGCAACCAAACAGAGTACCCTAGCAACCATTTAGCAAGTCCTATATCTCTACATCAGAACATTGTAGAGACATGGAACTTGGTTCTTTTGACTCATGCTAGCAAATAGGATTCTTAAGATGCTAGCCATGCTAACAGTGAACAGCTACATGCTAATAGTGATTAGCTAAGTGCTAAATCAGCCTAAGAACTCCATAACACTCCATAGTAATGATCTGTGACAACTAGTAACTGCCTAACAACACTCTAGCAACCACCCCAAGTACCTTAGCAACCGCCCTAGCAACCACCCCGAGTACCCTAGCAACCGCATAGCAATACCTTAGCAACCACTCTGGGTACCCTAACAACCGCATAGCAACACCCTAGCAACCACCCTGGATACCCTAGCAACCGCATAGCAACACCTTAGCAACCACCCCGGTTACCCTAGCAACCGCCCTAGCAACCACCCCGAGTACCCTAGCAACCGCATAGCAACACCCTAGCAACCACCCCGGTTACCCTAGCAACCGCATAGCAACACCCTAGCAACCACCCCGGTTACCCTAGCAACCGCATAGCAACACCCTAGCAACCACCCTGGATACCCTAGCAACCGCATAGCAACACCTTAGCAACCACCCTGGGTACCATAGCAACCACCCTAGCAACCACCCCGGTTACCCTAGTAACCGCATAGCAACACCTTAGCAACCACTCTGGGTACCCTAGCAACCGCCCTAGCAACCACCCCGAGTACCCTAGCAACCGCATAGCAACACCCTAGCAACCACCCCGGTTACCCTAGCAACCGCATAGCAACACCCTAGCAACCACCCTGGCTACCCTAGCAACCGCCCTAGCAACCACCCCGGTTACCCTAGCAACCGCATAGCAACACCCTAGCAACCACCCTGCGTACCCTAGCAACCGCCCTAGCAACCACCCCGAATACCCTAGCAACACCCTAGCAACCACCCCAAGTACCCTAGCAACCGCATAGCAACACCCTAGCAACCGAGTGCCGAGTTTTGCCACGGCAAGCACCACTCACATTTTCTTCAGGAAATGTACATATCTAGTTAGTGGTGCTTGCCATAGGCAAAGCATCACTATTACTATTCTGCGTGCTTATTATTATTATTATTATTATTAGTGGTGCTTGCCAAAGGCGAAGCATCACTATTACTATCTCACAGACTTATTAGTGGTGCTTGCCAAAGGCAAAGCATCACTATTATTATCTCACATACTTATTATTAGTGGTGCTTGCCATAGGCAAAGCATCACTATTACTATTCTGCGTGCTTATTATTATTATTATTATTATTATTATTATTATTATTATTATAGATTCCGTACAAATTTCGGCGCGTAACTTGTCCCGCAGTTTTTGTCACAGACCCACGAAACGGGCGTCAAATCGTGCGGCCTATTCGGGAATGGTGTGCTATGACTTTTATAAGCGATCGGGTGTACGATGATCGTACACGGGGCGAAAAATCGCCCGAAAAATCCCATAGACTTAACATTGCGGCCAACTTTGACGGGTCGTGGCGCCGAGCAAGAAATTCGTAGAAACACGTGATTCACCACATTTGGAGAGGCTGGCAGGCTGTGCGAGAACATACACCGCAATGGGGTATAAGTTGTACCCCTGGGGCGCAAGAGCCCCCCAAATTTCCCCATTGACATACTATGGGGAGGGACGGCCCATTAAAAAGCATGTGTTTTTCCTACTATGGTAATTTACATAGGAATTTTGCATTGAACATAACTATAGTTTACAGTGTCATAGAGACATGGGGGAGGGCTCATTTAACTCAGGCAACCAATCAGACTCTCAGGATCACCGGTAAGCTGTCAAGCCACGCCCTAGCAACCATTTAGAGCACCCTAGCAACTGATCCCATAGACCACCATTATAAAAGACCCAGATGGATATCTTTGGATCACAGTGTCATAGAGACATGGGGGTGGGCTTGTTTGACTCGGGGCAGCAAACAGCCAATCATGAATCACTATAGACACTTCCTAGCCACGCCCTAGCAACCACTATCGAGCACCCTAGCAACCCAAACCCACACAGGCATATCTTCAAATCTGAATGTCATAGAGACATGGGGGTTGGTTTATATCATTCATAATGGCAGGCAGCCTTTGGAGTATCATCATTGGCAGCTGACAAGCCACTCCCTAGCAACCAAACAGAGTACCTTAGCAACCATTTAGCAAGTCCTATATCTCTACATCAGAACATCGTACAGACATGGAACTTGGTTCTTTTGGCTCATGCTAGCAAATAGGAATCCTTAAGTTGCTAGCCATGCTAACAGTGAACAGCTACATGCTAATAGTGATTAGCTAAGTGCTAAATCAGGCTAAGAACTCCATAACACTCCATAGTAATGATCTGTGACAACTAGTAACTGCCTAACAACACTCTAGCAACCACCCCAAGTACCTTAGCAACCGCCCTAGCAACCACCCCAAGTACCCTAGCAACCGCATAGCAACACCATAGCAACCACCCTGGATACCCTAGCAACGGCATAGCAACACCTTAGCAACCACCCTGGGTACCATAGCAACCGCCCTAGCAACCACCCCGAGTACCCTAGCAACTGCATAGCAACACCCTAGCAACCACCCCGGTTACCCTAGCAACCGCATAGCAACACTCTAGCAACCACCCTGGGTACCCTAGCAACCGCCCTAGCAACCACCCCGAGTACCCTAGCAACCGCATAGCAACACCCTAGCAACCACCCCGGTTACCCTAGCAACCGCATAGCAACACCTTAGCAACCATCCTGGGTACCTTAGCAACCGCCCTAGCAACCACCCCGAGTACCCTAGCAACTGCATAGCAACACCCTAGCAACCACCCCGGTTACCCTAGCAACCGCATAGCAACACCCTAGCAACCACCCTGGGTACCCTAGCAACCGCCCTAGCAACCACCCCGAGTACCCTAGCAACCGCATAGCAACACCCTAGCAACCAACCCGGTTACCCTAGCAACCGCATAGCAACACCCTAGCAACCACCCTGGGTACCCTAGCAACTGCACTAGCAACCACCCCGGTTACCCTAACAACCACATAGCAACACCCTAGCAACCAACCCGGTTACCCTAGCAACTGCATAGCAACACCCTAGCAACCGCATAGCAACACCTTAGCAACCGCCTAGCAACCACCCCGAGTACCCTAGCAACCGCATGGCAACACCCTAGCAACCACCCCGGTTATCCTAACAACCGCATAGCAACACCTTAGCAACCACCCTGGGTACCCTAGCAACCGCCCTAGCAACCACCCCGAGTACCCTAGCAACCGCATAGCAACACCCTAGCAACCGAGTGCCGAGTTTTGCCACTGCAAGCACCACTCACATTTTCTTCAGGAAATGTACATATCTAGTTAGTGGTGCTTGCCAAAGGCAAAGCATCACTATTATTATCTCACATACTTATTAGTGGTGCTTGCCAAAGGCAAAGCATCACTATTACTATTCTGCGTGCTTATTATTATTATTATTATTATTATAGATTCCGTACAAATTTCGGCGCGTAACTTGTCCCGCAGTTTTTGTCACAGACCCACGAAACGGGCGTCAAATCGTGCGGCCTATACGGGAATGGTGTGCTATGACTTTTATAAGGGATCGGGCGTACGATGATCGTACACGGGGCGAAAAATCGCCCGAAAAATCCCATAGACTTAACATTGTGGCCAACTTTGTCGGGTCGTAGCGCCGAGCGAGAATTTCGTAGAAACATGCAATTCACCACATCTGGAGAGGCTGGCAGGCTGTGCGAGAACATACCCCGCAATGGGGTATAAGTTGTACCCCTGGGGCGCAAGAGCCCCCCAAAGTTCCCCATTGACATACTATGGGGAGGGACGGCCCATTAAAAAGCATGTTTTTATCCTACTATGGTAATTTACATAGGAATTTTGCATTGAACATAACTATGGTTTACAGTGTCATAGAGACATGGGGGAGGGCTCATTTAACTCAGCCAACCAATCAGACTCTCAGGATCACTGTGAAGCTGTCAAGCCACGCCCTAGCAACCATTTAGAGCACCCTAGCAACTGATCCCATAGACTGCCATTATAAAAGACCCAGATGGATATCTTTGGATCACAGTGTCATAGAGACATGGGGGTGGGCTCATTTGACTCAGGGCAGTTAACAGCCAATCATGAATCACCTTCACCACTTCCTAGCCACGCCCTAGCAACCACTATCGAGCACCCTAGCAACCCAAACCTGAAGAGGCATATCTTCAAATCTGAATGTCATAGAGACATGGGGGTTGCTTTATATCATTCATACTGGCAGGCAGCCTTTGGAGTGTCATCATTGGCAGCTTTTAAGCCACTCCCTAGCAACCAAACGGAGTACCCTAGCAACCATTTAGCAAGTCCTATATCTCTACATCAGAACATCGTAGAGACATGGAACTTGGTTCTTTTGACTCATGCTAGCAAATAGGATTCTTAAGATGCTAGCCATGCTAACAGTGAACAGCTACATGCTAATAGTGATTAGCTAATTGCTAAATCAGGCTAAGAACTCCATAACACTCCATAGTAATGATCTGTGACAACTAGTAACTGCCTAACAACACTCTAGCAACCACCCCAAGTACCTTAGCAACCGCCCTAGCAACCACCCCAAGTACCCTAGCAACCGCATAGCAACACCATAGCAACCATCCTGGATACCCTAGCAATGGCATAGCAACACCCTAGCAACCACACTGGGTACCATAGCAACCACCCTGAGTACCCTAGCAACCGCATAGCAACACCTTAGCAACCACCCTGGATACCCTAGCAACCGTATAGCAACACCTTAGCAACCATCCTGGGTACCTTAGCAACCACCCTAGCAACCACCCCGAGTACCCTAGCAACCGCATAGCAACACCTTAGCAACCACCCCGGTTACCCTAGCAACCGCATAGTAACACCTTAGCAACCACCCTGGGTAGCCTAGCAACCGCCCTAGCAACCACCCCGGTTACCCTAGCAACCGCATAGCAACACCCTAGCAACCACCCTGGGTACCCTAGCAACCGCATAGCAACACCTTAGCAACCACCCTGGATACCTTAGCAACCGCATAGCAACACCTTAGCAACCACCCTGGGTACCATAGCAACCGCCCTAGCAACCACCCTGAGTACCCTAGCAACCGCATAGCAACACCCTAGCAACCGCATAGCAACACCTTAGCAACCACCCCGGTTACCCTAGCAGCCACATAACAACACCCTAGCAACCACCCTGAGTACCCTAGCAACGGTCCTAGTAACCACCCCGAGTACCCTAGCAACTGCACAGCAACACCCTAGCAACCGAGTGCCGAGTTTTGCCACTGCAAGCACCACTCACATTTTCTTCAGGAAATGTACATATCTAGTTATTATTATTATTATTCTTATAGATTCCGTACAAATTTCGGCGCGTAACTCGTCCCGCAGTTTTTGTCACAGACCCACGAAACAGGCGTCAAATCATGCGGCCTATTGAGGAAAGATGTGCTATGACTTTTATAAGCGATCGGGTGTACGATGATCGTACACGGGGCGAAAAATCGCCCGAAAAATCCCATAGACTTAACATTGCGGCCAACTTTGACGGGTCGTAGCACCAAGCAAGAAATTCGTAGAAACATGCGATTCACCACATTTGGAGAGGCTGGCAGGCTGTGCGAAAACACATCCCACAATGGGGTATAAGTTGTACCCCTGGGGCGCAAGAGCCCCCCAAAGTTGCCCCATTGACATACTATGGGGAGGGACGGCCCATGAAAAAGCATGTTTTTTTTTCCTACTATGGTAATTTACATAGGAATTTTGCATTGAACATAACTCGGGTTTACAGTGTCATAGAGACATGGGGGAGGGCTCATTTAACTCAGCCAACCAATCAGACTCTCAGAATCACTGTGAAGCTGTCAAGCCACGCCCTAGCAACCATTTAGAGCACCCTAGCAACTGATCTCATAGACTGCCATTATAAAAGACCCAGATGGATATCTTTGGATCACAGTCTCATAGAGACATGGGGGTGGGCTCATTTGATTCAGGGCAGTTAACAGCCAATCATGAATCACCTTCACCACTTCCTAGCCACGCCCTAGCAACCACTATCGAGGACCCTAGCAACTCAAACCTGAAGAGGCATATCTTCAAATCTGAATGTCATAGAGACATGGGGGTGGGCTCGTTTGACTCAGGGCAGTTAACAGCCAATCATGAATCACCTTCACCACTTCCTAGCCACGCCCTAGCAACCACTATCGAGGACCCTAGCAACTCAAACCTGAAGAGGCATATCTTCAAATCTGAATGTCATAGAGACATGGGGGTTGGTTTATATCATTCATACTGGCAGGCAGCCTTTGGAGTGTCATCATTGGCAGCTTTTAAGCCACTCCCTAGCAACCAAACAGAGTACCCTAGCAACCATTTAGCAAGTCCTATATCTCTACATCAGAACATCGTAGAGACATGGAATTTGGTTCTTTTGGCTCATGCTAGCAAATAGGAATTCTTAAGTTGCTAGTCATGCTAGCAGTGAATAGCTATATGCTAATAGTGATTAGCTAAGTGCTAAATCAGGCTAAGAATTCTATAACACTCCATAGTAACGATCTGTGACAACTAGTAACTGCCTAACAACACTCTAGCAACCACCCCAAGTACCTTAGCAACCGCCCTAGCAACCACCCTGGATACCCTAGCAACCGCATAGCAACACCCTAGCAACCACCCTGGATACCCTAGCAACCGCACAGCAACACCTTAGCAACCACCCTGGGTACCATAGCAACCGCCCTAGCAACCACCGTGGGTACCCTAGCAACCACCCCGGTTACCCTAGCAACCGCATAGTAACACCCTAGCAACCGCATAGCAACACCTTAGCAACCACCCCGGGCACCCTAGCAACCGCCCCAGTTACCCTAGCAACTGCACAGCAACACCCTAGCAACCGAGTGCTGAGTTTTGCCACTGCAAGCACCACTCACATTTTCTTCAGGAAATGTACATATCTAGTTAGTGGTGCTTGCCATAGGCAAAGCATCACTATTATTATCTCACATACTTATTATTATTATTATTATTATTATTATTCTTCTTATAGATTCCGTACAAATTTCGGCGCGTAACTCGTCACGCAGTTTTTGTCACAGACCCACGAAACAGGCGTCAAATCATGCGGCCTATTGAGGAAAGATGTGCTATGACTTTTATAAGCGATCGGGTGTACGATGATCGTACACGGGGCGAAAAATCGCCCGAAAAATCCCATAGACTTAACATTGCGGCCAACTTTGACGGGTCGTAGCACCAAGCAAGAAATTCGTAGAAACATGCGATTCACCACATTTGGAGAGGCTGGCAGGCTGTGCGAAAACACACCCCACAATGAGGTATAAGTTGTACCCCTGGGGCGCAAGAGCCCCCCAAAGTGGCCCCATTGACATACTATGGGGAGGGACGGCCCATGAAAAGCATGTGTTTTTCCTACTATGGTAATTTACATAGGAATTTTCCATTGAACATAACTCTGGTTTACAGTGTCATAGAGACATGGGGGAGGGCTCATTTAACTCAGCCAACCAATCAGACTCTCAGGATCACTGTGAAGCTGTCAAGCCACGCCCTAGCAACCATTTAGAGCACCCTAGCAACTGATCCCATAGACTGCCATTATAAAAGCCCAGATGGATATCTTTGGATCACAGTGTCATAGAGACATGGGGGTGGGCTCATTTGACTCAGGGCAGTTAACAGCCAATCATGAATCACCTTCACCACTTCCTGGCCACGCCCTAGCAACCACTATCGAGCACCCTAGCAACCCAAACCTGAAGAGGCATATCTTCAAATCTGAATGTCATAGAGACATGGGGGTTGGTTTATATCATTCATACTGGCAGGCAGCCTTTGGAGTGTCATCGTTGGCAGCTTTTAAGCCACTCCCTAGCAACCAAACAGAGTACCCTAGCAACCATTTAGCAAGTCCTATATCTCTACATCAGAACATCGTAGAGACATGGAACTTGGTTCTTTTGGCTCATGCTAGCAAATAGGAATTCTTAAGTTGCTAGTCATGCTAGCAGTGAATAGCTATATGCTAATAGTGATTAGCTAAGTGTTTAATCAGGTTAAGAACTCTATAACACTCCATAGTAACGATCTGTGACAACTAGTAACTGCCTAACAACACTCTAGCAACCACCCTAAGTACCTTAGCAACCACCCTAGCAAGCACCCTGGATACCCTAGCAACCGCATAGCAACACCCTAGCAACCACCCTGGATAC
This sequence comes from Cirrhinus mrigala, assembly GCA_036247105.1. Classification (NCBI taxonomy): domain Eukaryota; kingdom Metazoa; phylum Chordata; class Actinopteri; order Cypriniformes; family Cyprinidae; genus Cirrhinus; species Cirrhinus mrigala. The sequence goes on from CM070022.1 coordinate 34,534,665, forward strand.
CCTAGCAACCGCATAGCAACACCTTAGCAACCACCCTGGGTACCATAGCAACCGCCCTAGCAACCACCCCGAGTACCCTAGCAACCGCATAGCAACACCCTAGCAACCACCCTGGGCACCCTAGCAACCGCCCTAGCAACCACCCCGAGTACCCTAGCAACCGCATAGCAACACCATAGCAACCACCCTGGATACCCTAGCAACCGCATAGCAACACCTTAGCAACCACCCTGGGTACCCTAGCAACCGCCCTAGCAACCACCCCGGTTACCCTAGCAACCGCATAGCAACACCCTAGCAACCACCCTGGATACCCTAGCAACCGCATAGCAACACCCTAGCAACCACCCCGGTTACCCTAGCAACCGCCCTAGCAACCACCCCGGTTACCCTAGCAACCGCATAGCAACACCTTAGCAACCACCCTGGGTACCCTAGCAACCACCCTAGCAACCACCCTGGATACCCTAGCAACCGCATAGCAACACCTTAGCAACCACCCTGGGTACCATAGCAACCGCCCTAGCAACCACCCCGGTTACCCTAGTAACCGCATAGCAACACCTTAGCAACCACCCTGGGTACCCTAGCAACCGCCCTAGCAACCACCCCAGTTACCCTAGCAACCGCCCTAGCAACCACCCTGAGTACCCTAGCAACTGCATAGCAACTCTCTAGCAACCGAGTGCCGAGTTTTGCCACGGCAAGCACCACTCACATTTTCTTCAGGAAATGTACATATCTAGTGTTACTATTACTATTCGCCCTGACAAAACTTTGGCGCGTAACTCGTCCCGCACCGTTTGTCGCAGACCCATGAATGAGGTGTCAAATCATGCGGCTTATTGAGGAGAGGTGTGCTATGACTTTTCTAAGCGATCGGGCGTACGATGTTCGTACAGCGGGCGAAAATTTTGGGCAAAAAATCCCATAGACTTACAATGGCAGAATGTTTGAGAATTTGAATCTCAACTGTCACTTTCTCACACACACACACACACACACATGCAGGGCCTTAGGAACCCTTTCTCTCTCTAACTCTCTCATACTCATTTGACTTTTCAAGTAACCAATAAGTAATGACCTATGACCTTCATAGTCATACCCTAGCAACCATTACAGCACCCTAGCAACCGAGTGCCGAGTTTTGCCACGGCAAGCACCACTCACATTTTCTTCAGGAAATGTACATATCTAGTTAGTGGTGCTTGCCAAAGGCAAAGCATCACTATTACTATTCTGCGTGCTTATTATTATTATTATTATTATGATTCCGTACAAATTTCGGCGCGTAACTCGTCCCGCAGTTTTTGTCACAGACCCACGAAACGGGCGTCAAATCGTGCGGCCTATTCGGGAATGGTGTGCTATGACTTTTATAAGCGATCGGGTGTACGATGATCGTACACGGGGCGAAAAATCGCCCGAAAAATCCCATAGACTTAACATTGCGGCCAACTTTGACGGGTCGTAGCGCCGAGCAAGAAATTCGTAGAAACACGTGATTCACCACATTTGGAGAGGCTGGCAGGCTGTGCGAGAACATACCCGCAATGGGGTATAAGTTGTACCCCTGGGGCGCAAGAGCCCCCCAAAGTTGCCCCATTGACATACTATGGGGAGGGACGGCCCATTAAAAAGCATGTTTTTTTCCTACTATGGTAATTTACATAGGAATTTTGCATTGAACATAACTCTGGTTTACAGTGTCATAGAGACATGGGGGAGGGCTCATTTAACTCAGCCAACCAATCAGACTCTCAGGATCACTGTGAAGCTGTCAAGCCACGCCCTAGCAACCATTTAGAGCACCCTAGCAACTGATCCCATAGACTGCCATTATAAAAGACCCAGATGGATATCTTTGGATCACAGTGTCATAGAGACATGGGGGTGGGCTCATTTGACTCAGGGCAGTTAACAGCCAATCATGAATCACCTTCACCACTTCCTAGCCACGCCCTAGCAACCACTATCGAGCACCCTAGCAACCCAAACCTGACAGAGGCATATCTTCAAATCTGAATGTCATAGAGACATGGGGGTTGGTTTATATCATTCATACTGGCAGGCAGCCTTTGGAGTGTCATCATTGGCAGCTTTCAAGCCACTCCCTAGCAACCAAACAGAGTACCCTAGCAACCATTTAGCAAGTCCTATATCTCTACATCAGAACATCGTAGAGACATGGGACTTGGTTCTTTTGCTCATGCTAGCAAATAGGAATCCTTAAGTTGCTAGTCATGCTAGCAGTGAATAGCTACATGCTAATAGTGATTAGCTAAGTGCTAAATCAGGCTAAGAACTCTATAACACTCCATACTAATGATCTGTGACAACTAGTAACTGCCTAACAACACTCTAGCAACCACCCCAAGTACCTTAGCAACCGCCCTAGCAACCACCCCAAGTACCCTAGCAACCGCATAGCAACACCATAGCAACCACCCTCGATACCCTAGCAACGGCATAGCAACACCTTAGCAACCACCCTGGGTACCATAGCAACCGCCCTAGCAACCACCCAGAGTACCCTAGCAACCGCATAGCAACACCCTAGCAACCACCCTGGTTACCCTAGCAACCGTCCTAGCAACCACCCTGGGTACCCTAGCAACCGCCCTAGCAACCACCCCTGTTACCCTAGCAACCGCATAGCAACACCCTAGCAACCACCCCGGTTACCCTAGCAACCGCATAGCAACACCCTAGCAACCACCCTGGGTACCCTAGCAACCGCCCTAGCAACCACCCGAATACCCTAGCAACCGCCCTAGCAACCACCCCGGTTACCCTAGCAACCGCATAGCAACACCTTAGCAACCACCCTGGGTACCCTAGCAACCGCCCTAGCAACCACCCGAATTCCCTAGCAACCACCCCAAGTACCCTAGCAACCGCATAGCAACTCCCTAGCAACCGAGGCCGAGTTTTGCCACGGCAAGCACCACTCACATTTCTTCAGAACAATGTACATATCTAGTGTTACTATACTATCGCCCTGACAAAACTCGCGCGTAACTCGCCCGCACCGTTTGTCGTAGACCCTGAATGAGTGTCAAATCGTGCGGCTTATGAGCAAGGTGTGCTAGACTTTCTAAGCGATCGGCTACGATGTTGTACAGCGGGAAAACTTGGCAACAGTCCCATAGACTACAACGCCGAATGTTGAGCACTTGAATCTCAACTGTCACTTCTCACACACACACACACACATGCAGGCCTTAGGTACCCTTTCTCTTCTAACTCATTTGACTTACCTTCAAGTAACCTAACTAATGACCTATGATCCCTAGCCACCCTAGCAACCATTACAGCACCCTAGCAACCGAGTGCCGAGTTTTGCCACTGCAAGCACCACTCACATTTTCTTCAGGAAATGTACATATCTAGTTAGTGGTGCTTGCCAAGCAAGCATCACTATTATTATCTCACATACTTATTATTATTATTCTTCTTCTTCCGTACGTTTTTCGGCGCGTAACTCGTCCCGCAGTTTTTGTCACAGACCCACGAAACGGGCGTCAAATCGTGCGGCCTATTCGGGAATGGTGTGCTATGACTTTTATAAGCGATCGGGTGTACGATGATCGTACACGGGGCGAAAAATCAGCCGAAAAATCCCATAGACAATGCATTACGGCCAACTTTGAGGGGTCGTAGCGCCGAGCGAGAATTTCGTAGAAACAGGCGATTCACTACATCTGGAGAGGCTGGCAGGCTGTGCGAGAACATACCCCGCAATGGGGTATAAGTTGTACCCCTGGGGCGCAAGAGCCCCCCAAAGTGGCCCCATTGACATACTATGGGGAGGGACGGCCCATTAAAAAGCATGTTTTTTTCCTACTATGGTAATTTACATTGGGATTTTGCATTAAACATAACTCTGCATCACAATGTCATAGAGACATGGGGGAGGGCTCATTTAACTCAGCCAACCAATCAGACTCTCAGGATCACCGGTAAGCTGTCAAGCCACGCCCTAGCAACCATTTAGAGCACCCTAGCAACTGATCCCATAGACCACCATTATAAAAGACCCAAATGGATATCTTTGGATCACAGTGTCATAGAGACATGGGGGTGGGCTCATTTGACTCAGGGCAGTTAACAGCCAATCATGAATCACCTTCACCACTTCCTAGCCACGCCCTAGCAACCACTATTGAGCACCCTAGCAACCCAAACCCACACAGGCATATCTTCAAATCTGAATGTCATAGAGACATGGGGGTTGGTTTATATCATTCATGCTGGCAGGGAGCCTTTGGAGTGTCATCATTGGTAGCTGCCAAGCCACTCCCTAGCAACCAAACAGAGTACCCTAGCAACCATTTAGCAAGACCTATATCTTTGCATCAGAACATCGTAGAGATATGGGACTTGCTTCTTTTGACTCATGCTAGCAAATAGGAATCCTTAAGATGCTAGTCATGCTAGCAGCGAATAGCTACATGCTAATAGTGATTAGCTAAGTGCTAAATCAGGCTAAGAACTCTATAACACTCCATAATAATGATCTGTGACAACTAGTAACTGCCTAACAACACTCTAGCAACCACCCCAAGTACCTTAGCAACCGCCCTAGCAACCACCCCAAGTACCCTAGCAACCGCATAGCAACACCCTAGCAACCACCCTGGATACCCTAGCAACCGCATAGCAACACCTTAGCAACCACCCTGGGTACCTTAGCAACCGCCCTAGCAACCACCCCGAGTACCCTAGCAACCGCATAGCAACACCCTAGCAACCACCCTGGTTACCCTAGCAACCGCATAGCAACACCTTAGCAACCACCCTGGGTACCCTAGCAACCGCCCTAGCAACCACCCCGGTTACCCTAGCAACCGCATAGCAACACCCTAGCAACCACCCTGGATACCCTAGCAACCGCATAGCAACACCTTAGCAACCACCCTGGGTACCCTAGCAACCGCCCTAGCAACCACCCCGGTTACCCTAGCAACCGCATAGCAACACCTTAGCAACCACCCTGGGTACCCTAGCAACCGCCCTAGCAACCACCCCGAGTACCCTAGCAACCGCATAGCAACACCTTAGCAACCACCCCGGTTACCCTAGCAACCGCATAGCAACACCCTAGCAACCACCCTGGCTACCCTAGCAACCGCCCTAGCAACCACCCCGGTTACCCTAGCAACCGCATAGCAACACCCTAGCAACCACCCTGCGTACCCTAGCAACCGCCCTAGCAACCACCCCGAATACCCTAGCAACACCCTAGCAACCACCCCAAGTACCCTAGCAACCGCATAGCAACACCCTAGCAACCGAGTGCCGAGTTTTGCCACGGCAAGCACCACTCACATTTTCTTCAGGAAATGTACATATCTAGTGTTACTATTACTATTCGCCCTGACAAAACTTTGGCGCGTAACTCGTCCCGCACCGTTTGTCGCAGACCCATGAATGAGGTGTCAAATCATGCGGCTTATTGAGGAGAGGTGTGCTATGACTTTTCTAAGCGATCGGGCGTACGATGTTCGTACAGCGGGCGAAAATTTTGGGCAAAAAATCCCATAGACTTACAATGGCAGAATGTTTGAGAATTTGAATCTCAACTGTCACTTTCTCACACACACACACACACACACATGCAGGGCCTTAGGAACCCTTTCTCTCTCTAACTCTCTCATACTCATTTGACTTTTCAAGTAACCAATAAGTAATGACCTATGACCTTCATAGTCATACCCTAGCAACCATTACAGCACCCTAGCAACCGAGTGCCGAGTTTTGCCACGGCAAGCACCACTCACATTTTCTTCAGGAAATGTACATATCTAGTTAGTGGTGCTTGCCATAGGCAAAGCATCACTATTATTATCTCACATACTTATTATTATTATTATTAGTGGTGCTTGCCAAAGGCAAAGCATCACTATTACTATTCTGCGTGCTTATTATTATTATTATTATTATTATAGATTCCGTACAAATTTCGGCGCGTAACTTGTCCCGCAGTTTTTGTCACAGACCCACGAAACGGGCGTCAAATCGTGCGGCCTATTCGGGAATGGTGTGCTATGACTTTTATAAGCGATCGGGTGTACGATGATCGTACACGGGGCGAAAAATCGCCCGAAAAATCCCATAGACTTAACATTGCGGCCAACTTTGACGGGTCGTGGCGCCGAGCAAGAAATTCGTAGAAACACGTGATTCACCACATTTGGAGAGGCTGGCAGGCTGTGCGAGAACATACACCGCAATGGGGTATAAGTTGTACCCCTGGGGCGCAAGAGCCCCCCAAATTTCCCCATTGACATACTATGGGGAGGGACGGCCCATTAAAAAGCATGTGTTTTTTCCTACTATGGTAATTTACATAGGAATTTTGCATTGAACATAACTCTGGTTTACAGTGTCATAGAGACATGGGGGAGGGCTCATTTAACTCAGCCAACCAATCAGACTCTCAGGATCACTGATAAGCTGTCAAGCCACGCCCTAGCAACCATTTAGAGCACCCTAGCAACTGATCCCATAGACTGCCATTATAAAAGACCCAGATGGATATCTTTGGATCACAGTGTCATAGAGACATGGGGGTGGGCTCATTTGACTCAGGGCAGTTAACAGCCAATCATGAATCACCTTCACCACTTCCTAGCCACGCCCTAGCAACCACTATCGAGCACCCTAGCAACCCAAACCTGAAGAGGCATATCTTCAAATCTGAATGTCATAGAGACATGGGGGTTGGTTTATATCATTCATACTGGCAGGCAGCCTTTGGAGTGTCATCATTGGCAGCTTTTAAGCCACTCCCTAGCAACCAAACAGAGTACCCTAGCAACCATTTAGCAAGTCCTATATCTCTACATCAGAACATTGTAGAGACATGGGACTTGGTTCTTATGCTAGCAAATAGGAATCCTTAAGATGCTAGTCATGCTAGCAGTGAATAGCTACATGCTAATAGTGATTAGCTAAGTGCTAAATCAGGCTAAGAACTCTATAACACTCCATACTAATGATCTGTGACAACTAGTAACTGCCTAACAACACTCTAGCAACCACCCCAAGTAACTTAGCAACCGCCCTAGCAACCACCCCAAGTACCCTAGCAACCGCATAGCAACACCATAGCAACCACCCTCGATACCCTAGCAATGGCATAGCAACACCTTAGCAACCACCCTGGGTACCCTAGCAACCGCCCTAGCAACCACCCTGTTACCCTAGCAACCGCATAGCAACACCTTAGCAACCACCCTGGGTACCATAGCAACCGCCCTAGCAACCACCCCGAGTACCCTAGCAACCGCATAGCAACACCCTAGCAACCACCCTGGGTACCCTAGCAACCACCCTAGCAACCACTCCGAGTACCCTAGCAACCGCATAGCAACACCCTAGCAACAATCCCGGTTACCCTAGCAACCGCATAGCAACACCCTAGCAACCACTCTGGGTACCCTAGCAACCACTCCGAGTACCCTAGCAACCGCATAGCAACACCCTAGCAACCATCCCGGTTACCCTAGCAACCGCATAGCAACACCTTAGCAACCACCCTGGTTACCCTAGCAACCACATAGCAACACCCTAGCAACCACCCCAAGTACCCTAGCAACCGCATAGCAACACCCTAGCAACCACCCTGGGTACCCTAGCAACCGCCCTAGCAACCACCCCGAGTACCCTAGCAACCACATAGCAACACCCTAGCAACCACCCCGGTTACCCTAGCAACCGCATAGCAACACCTTAGCAACCACCCTGGGTACCCTAGCAACCGCCCTGGCAACCACCCCGGTTACCCAAGCAACCGCATAGCAACACCTTAGCAACCACCCTGGGTACCCTAGCAACCGCCCTAGCAACCACCCCGGTTACCCTAGCAACTGCATAGCAACACCCTAGCAACCACCCTGAGTACCCTAGCAACGGTCCTAGTAACCACCCCGAGTACTCTAACAACCACCTCAGTTACCCTAGCAACTGCACAGCAACACCCTAGCAACCGAGTGCCGAGTTTTGCCACTGCAAGCACCACTCACATTTTCTTCAGGAAATGTACTGTCTAGTTATTATTATTCTTCTTCTTCCGTACGTTTTTCGGCGCGTAACTCGTCCCGCAGTTTTTGTCACAGACCCACGAAACGGGCGTCAAATCGTGCGGCCTATTCGGGAATGGTGTGCTATGACTTTTATAAGCGATCGGGTGTACGATGATCGTACACGGGGCGAAAAATCAGCCGAAAAATCCCATAGACAATGCATTACGGCCAACTTTGAGGGGTCGTAGCGCCGAGCGAGAATTTCGTAGAAACAGGCGATTCACTACATCTGGAGAGGCTGGCAGGCTGTGCGAGAACATACCCCGCAATGGGGTATAAGTTGTACCCCTGGGGCGCAAGAGCCCCCCAAAGTGGCCCCATTGACATACTATGGGGAGGGACGGCCCATTAAAAAGCATGTTTTTTTCCTACTATGGTAATTTACATTGGGATTTTGCATTAAACATAACTCTGCATCACAATGTCATAGAGACATGGGGGAGGGCTCATTTAACTCAGCCAACCAATCAGACTCTCAGGATCACCGGTAAGCTGTCAAGCCACGCCCTAGCAACCATTTAGAGCACCCTAGCAACTGATCCCATAGACCACCATTATAAAAGACCCAAATGGATATCTTTGGATCACAGTGTCATAGAGACATGGGGGTGGGCTCATTTGACTCAGGGCAGTTAACAGCCAATCATGAATCACCTTCACCACTTCCTAGCCACGCCCTAGCAACCACTATTGAGCACCCTAGCAACCCAAACCCACACAGGCATATCTTCAAATCTGAATGTCATAGAGACATGGGGGTTGGTTTATATCATTCATGCTGGCAGGGAGCCTTTGGAGTGTCATCATTGGTAGCTGCCAAGCCACTCCCTAGCAACCAAACAGAGTACCCTAGCAACCATTTAGCAAGACCTATATCTTTGCATCAGAACATCATAGAGATATGGGACTTGCTTCTTTTGACTCATGCTAGCAAATAGGAATCCTTAAGATGCTAGTCATGCTAGCAGCGAATAGCTACATGCTAATAGTGATTAGCTAAGTGCTAAATCAGGCTAAGAACTCTATAACACTCCATAATAATGATCTGTGACAACTAGTAACTGCCTAACAACACTCTAGCAACCACCCCAAGTACCTTAGCAACTGCCCTAGCAACCACCCCAAGTACCCTAGCAACCGCATAGCAACACCATAGCAACCACCCTGGATACCCTAGCAACCGCATAGCAACACCTTAGCAACCACTCTGGGTACCATAGCAACCGCCCTAGCAACCACCCCAAGTACCCTAGCAACCGCATAGCAACACCATAGCAACCACCCTGGATACCCTAGCAACGGCATAGCAACACCTTAGCAACCACCCTGGGTACCATAGCAACCGCCCTAGCAACCACCTCGAGTACCCTAGCAACCGCATAGCAACACCCTAGCAACCACCCCGGTTACCCTAGCAACCGCATAGCAACACCTTAGCATCCACCCTGGTTACCCTAGCAACCGCCCTAGCAACCACCCCTGTTACCCTAGCAACTGCATAGCAACACCCTAGCAACCACCCTAGGTACCCTAGCAACCGCCCTAGCAACCACTCCAAGTACCCTAGCAACCGCATAGCAACACCCTAGCAACCACCCTGGTTACCCTAGCAACCGCCCTAGCAACCACCCCGAGTGCCCTAGCAACCGCATAGCAACACCCTAGCAACCACCCCGGTTACCCTTTAAACCGCATAGCAATGCCCTAGCAACCACATAGCAACACCCTAGCAACCACCCTGGGTACCCCAGCAACCACCCTAGCAACCACCCCGAATACTCTAGCAACCACCCCAAGTACCCTAGCAACCGCATAGCAACTCCCTAGCAACCGAGTGCCGAGTTTTGCCACGGCAAGCACCACTCACATTTTCTTCAGGAAATGTACATATGTAGTGTTACTATTACTATTCGCCCTGATAAAACTTCGGCGCGTAACTCATCCCGCACCGTTTGTCGTAGACCTATGAATGAGGTGTCAAATCGTGCGGCTTATTGAGGAGAGGTGTGCTATGACTTTTCTAAGCGATCGGGCATACGATGTTCGTACAGTGGGCGAAAATTTTGGGCAAAAAGTCCCATAGACTTACAATGGCAGAATGTTTGAGAATTTGAATCTCAACTGTCACTTTCTCACACACACACACACACATGCAGGGCCTTAGGAACCCTTTCTCTCTCTAACTCTCTCATGCTCATTTGACTTTTCAAGTAACCAACAAGTAATGACCTATGACCTTCATAGTCACACCCTAGCAACCACTTACAGCACCCTAGCAACCGAGTGTCGAGTTTTGCCACGGCAAGCACCACTCACATTTTCTTCAGGAAATGTACATATCTAGTTAGTGGTGCTTGCCAAAGGCGAAGCATCACTATTATTATCTCACCGACTTATTATTATTATTCCTCTTCTTCCGTACAAAACTTCGGCGCGTAACTCGTCCCGCAGTTTTTGTCACAGACCCACGAAACAGGCGTCAAATCGTGCGGCCTATTCGGGAATGGTGTGCTATGACTTTTATAAGCGATCGGGTGTACGATGTTCGTACACGGGGCGAAAAATCAGCCGAAAAAATCCCATAGAAAATGCATTGCGGCCAACTTTGACAGGTCGTAGCGCCGAGCGAGAATTTCGTAGAAACATGCGATTCACCACATTTGGAGAGGCTGGCAGGCTGTGCGAGAACATACCCCACAATGGGGTATAAGTTGTACCCCTGGGGCGCAAGAGCCCCCCAAAGTGGCCCCATTGACTTACTATGGGGAGGGACGGCCCATTAAAAAGCATGTTTTTTTCCTACTATGGTAATTTACATAGGAATTTTCCATTAAACATAACTTTGGTTTACAGTGTCATAGAGACATGGGGGAGGGCTCATTTAACTCAGCCAACCAATCAGACTCTCAGGATCACTGTGAAGCTGTCAAGCCACGCCCTAGCAACCATTTAGAGCACCCTAGCAACTGATCCCATAGACTGCCATTATAAAAGCCCAGATGGATATCTTTGGATCACAGTGTCATAGAGACGTGGGGGTGGGCTCAATTGACTCAGGGCAGTTAACAGCCAATCATGAATCATCTTCACCACTTCCTAGCCACGCCCTAGCAACCACTATCGAGGACCCTAGCAACCCAAACCTGAAGAGGCATATCTTCAAATCTGAATGTCATAGAGACATGGGGGTGGGTTCGTTTGACTCAGGGCAGTTAACAGCCAATCATGAATCACCTTCACCACTTCCTAGCCACGCCCTAGCAACCACTATAGAGCACCCTAGCAACCCAAACCCACACAGGCATATCTTCAAATCTGAATGTCATAGAGACATGGGGGTTGGTTTATATCATTCATACTGGCAGGCAGCCTTTGGAGTGTCGTCATTGCCAACTTTTAAGCCACTCCCTAGCAACCAAACAGAGTACCCTAGCAACCATTTAGCAAGTCCTATATCTCTACATCAGAACATCGTAGAGACATGGGACTTGGTTCTTTTGACTCATGCTAGCAAATAGGAATCCTTAAGATGCTAGTCATGCTAGCAGTGAATAGCTACATGCTAATAGTGATTAGCTAAGTGTTAAATCAGGCTAAGAACTCTATAAAACTCCATAGTAATGATCTGTGACAACCAGTAACTGCCTAACAACACTCTAGCAACTACTCCAAGCACCTTAGCAACCGCCCTAGCAACCACCCCAAGTACCCTAGCAACCGCATAGCAACACCCTAGCAACCACCCTGGATACCCTAGCAACGGCATAGCAACACCTTAGCAACCACCCTGGGTACCTTAGCAACCGCCCTAGCAACCACCCCGAGTATCCTAGCAACCGCATAGCAACACCCTAGCAACCACCCCGGTTACCCTAGCAACCGCATAGCAACACCTTAGCAACCACCCTGGGCGCCCTAGCAACCGCCCTAGCAACCACCTTGAGTACCCTAGCAACCGCATAGCAACACCTTAGCAACCACCCTGGGCGCCCTAGCAACTGCCCTAGCAACCACCCCGGTTACCCTAGCAACCGCATAGCAACACCCTAGCAACCACCCTGCGTACCCTAGCAACCGCCCTAGCAACCACCCCGAATACCCTAGCAACACCCTAGCAACCACCCCAAGTACCCTAGCAACCGCATAGCAACACCCTAGCAACCGAGTGCCGAGTTTTGCCACGGCAAGCACCACTCACATTTTCTTCAGGAAATGTACATATCTAGTGTTACTATTACTATTCGCCCTGACAAAACTTTGGCGCGTAACTCGTCCCGCACCGTTTGTCGCAGACCCATGAATGAGGTGTCAAATCATGCGGCTTATTGAGGAGAGGTGTGCTATGACTTTTCTAAGCGATCGGGCGTACGATGTTCGTACAGCGGGCGAAAATTTTGGGCAAAAAATCCCATAGACTTACAATGGCAGAATGTTTGAGAATTTGAATCTCAACTGTCACTTTCTCACACACACACACACACACACATGCAGGGCCTTAGGAACCCTTTCTCTCTCTAACTCTCTCATACTCATTTGACTTTTCAAGTAACCAATAAGTAATGACCTATGACCTTCATAGTCATACCCTAGCAACCATTACAGCACCCTAGCAACCGAGTGCCGAGTTTTGCCACGGCAAGCACCACTCACATTTTCTTCAGGAAATGTACATATCTAGTTAGTGGTGCTTGCCATAGGCAAAGCATCACTATTATTATCTCACATACTTATTATTATTATTATTAGTGGTGCTTGCCAAAGGCAAAGCATCACTATTACTATTCTGCGTGCTTATTATTATTATTATTATTATTATAGATTCCGTACAAATTTCGGCGCGTAACTTGTCCCGCAGTTTTTGTCACAGACCCACGAAACGGGCGTCAAATCGTGCGGCCTATTCGGGAATGGTGTGCTATGACTTTTATAAGCGATCGGGTGTACGATGATCGTACACGGGGCGAAAAATCGCCCGAAAAATCCCATAGACTTAACATTGCGGCCAACTTTGACGGGTCGTGGCGCCGAGCAAGAAATTCGTAGAAACACGTGATTCACCACATTTGGAGAGGCTGGCAGGCTGTGCGAGAACATACACCGCAATGGGGTATAAGTTGTACCCCTGGGGCGCAAGAGCCCCCCAAATTTCCCCATTGACATACTATGGGGAGGGACGGCCCATTAAAAAGCATGTGTTTTTCCTACTATGGTAATTTACATAGGAATTTTGCATTGAACATAACTCTGGTTTACAGTGTCATAGAGACATGGGGGAGGGCTCATTTAACTCAGCCAACCAATCAGACTCTCAGGATCACTGATAAGCTGTCAAGCCACGCCCTAGCAACCATTTAGAGCACCCTAGCAACTGATCCCATAGACTGCCATTATAAAAGACCCAGATGGATATCTTTGGATCACAGTGTCATAGAGACATGGGGGTGGGCTCATTTGACTCAGGGCAGTTAACAGCCAATCATGAATCACCTTCACCACTTCCTAGCCACGCCCTAGCAACCACTATCGAGCACCCTAGCAACCCAAACCTGAAGAGGCATATCTTCAAATCTGAATGTCATAGAGACATGGGGGTTGGTTTATATCATTCATACTGGCAGGCAGCCTTTGGAGTGTCATCATTGGCAGCTTTTAAGCCACTCCCTAGCAACCAAACAGAGTACCCTAGCAACCATTTAGCAAGTCCTATATCTCTACATCAGAACATTGTAGAGACATGGGACTTGGTTCTTATGCTAGCAAATAGGAATCCTTAAGATGCTAGTCATGCTAGCAGTGAATAGCTACATGCTAATAGTGATTAGCTAAGTGCTAAATCAGGCTAAGAACTCTATAACACTCCATACTAATGATCTGTGACAACTAGTAACTGCCTAACAACACTCTAGCAACCACCCCAAGTAACTTAGCAACCGCCCTAGCAACCACCCCAAGTACCCTAGCAACCGCATAGCAACACCATAGCAACCACCCTCGATACCCTAGCAATGGCATAGCAACACCTTAGCAACCACCCTGGGTACCCTAGCAACCGCCCTAGCAACCACCCTGTTACCCTAGCAACCGCATAGCAACACCTTAGCAACCACCCTGGGTACCATAGCAACCGCCCTAGCAACCACCCCGAGTACCCTAGCAACCGCATAGCAACACCCTAGCAACCACCCTGGGTACCCTAGCAACCACCCTAGCAACCACTCCGAGTACCCTAGCAACCGCATAGCAACACCCTAGCAACAATCCCGGTTACCCTAGCAACCGCATAGCAACACCCTAGCAACCACTCTGGGTACCCTAGCAACCACTCCGAGTACCCTAGCAACCGCATAGCAACACCCTAGCAACCATCCCGGTTACCCTAGCAACCGCATAGCAACACCTTAGCAACCACCCTGGTTACCCTAGCAACCACATAGCAACACCCTAGCAACCACCCCAAGTACCCTAGCAACCGCATAGCAACACCCTAGCAACCACCCTGGGTACCCTAGCAACCGCCCTAGCAACCACCCCGAGTACCCTAGCAACCACATAGCAACACCCTAGCAACCACCCCGGTTACCCTAGCAACCGCATAGCAACACCTTAGCAACCACCCTGGGTACCCTAGCAACCGCCCTGGCAACCACCCCGGTTACCCAAGCAACCGCATAGCAACACCTTAGCAACCACCCTGGGTACCCTAGCAACCGCCCTAGCAACCACCCCGGTTACCCTAGCAACTGCATAGCAACACCCTAGCAACCACCCTGAGTACCCTAGCAACGGTCCTAGTAACCACCCCGAGTACTCTAACAACCACCTCAGTTACCCTAGCAACTGCACAGCAACACCCTAGCAACCGAGTGCCGAGTTTTGCCACTGCAAGCACCACTCACATTTTCTTCAGGAAATGTACGTCTAGTTATTATTATTCTTCTTCTTCCGTAGGTTTTTCGGCGCGTAACTCGTCCCGCAGTTTTTGTCACAGACCCACGAAACGGGCGTCAAATCGTGCGGCCTATTCGGGAATGGTGTGCTATGACTTTTATAAGCGATCGGGTGTACGATGATCGTACACGGGGCGAAAAATCAGCCGAAAAATCCCATAGACAATGCATTACGGCCAACTTTGAGGGGTCGTAGCGCCGAGCGAGAATTTCGTAGAAACAGGCGATTCACTACATCTGGAGAGGCTGGCAGGCTGTGCGAGAACATACCCCGCAATGGGGTATAAGTTGTACCCCTGGGGCGCAAGAGCCCCCCAAAGTGGCCCCATTGACATACTATGGGGAGGGACGGCCCATTAAAAAGCATGTTTTTTTCCTACTATGGTAATTTACATTGGGATTTTGCATTAAACATAACTCTGCATCACAATGTCATAGAGACATGGGGGAGGGCTCATTTAACTCAGCCAACCAATCAGACTCTCAGGATCACCGGTAAGCTGTCAAGCCACGCCCTAGCAACCATTTAGAGCACCCTAGCAACTGATCCCATAGACCACCATTATAAAAGACCCAAATGGATATCTTTGGATCACAGTGTCATAGAGACATGGGGGTGGGCTCATTTGACTCAGGGCAGTTAACAGCCAATCATGAATCACCTTCACCACTTCCTAGCCACGCCCTAGCAACCACTATTGAGCACCCTAGCAACCCAAACCCACACAGGCATATCTTCAAATCTGAATGTCATAGAGACATGGGGGTTGGTTTATATCATTCATGCTGGCAGGGAGCCTTTGGAGTGTCATCATTGGTAGCTGCCAAGCCACTCCCTAGCAACCAAACAGAGTACCCTAGCAACCATTTAGCAAGACCTATATCTTTGCATCAGAACATCATAGAGATATGGGACTTGCTTCTTTTGACTCATGCTAGCAAATAGGAATCCTTAAGATGCTAGTCATGCTAGCAGCGAATAGCTACATGCTAATAGTGATTAGCTAAGTGCTAAATCAGGCTAAGAACTCTATAACACTCCATAATAATGATCTGTGACAACTAGTAACTGCCTAACAACACTCTAGCAACCACCCCAAGTACCTTAGCAACTGCCCTAGCAACCACCCCAAGTACCCTAGCAACCGCATAGCAACACCATAGCAACCACCCTGGATACCCTAGCAACCGCATAGCAACACCTTAGCAACCACTCTGGGTACCATAGCAACCGCCCTAGCAACCACCCCAAGTACCCTAGCAACCGCATAGCAACACCATAGCAACCACCCTGGATACCCTAGCAACGGCATAGCAACACCTTAGCAACCACCCTGGGTACCATAGCAACCGCCCTAGCAACCACCTCGAGTACCCTAGCAACCGCATAGCAACACCCTAGCAACCACCCCGGTTACCCTAGCAACCGCATAGCAACACCTTAGCATCCACCCTGGTTACCCTAGCAACCGCCCTAGCAACCACCCCTGTTACCCTAGCAACTGCATAGCAACACCCTAGCAACCACCCTAGGTACCCTAGCAACCGCCCTAGCAACCACTCCAAGTACCCTAGCAACCGCATAGCAACACCCTAGCAACCATGCCGGTTACCCTAGCAACCGCATAGCAACACCCTAGCAACCACCCTGGGTACCCTAGCAACCGCCCTAGCAACCACCCCGAGTGCCCTAGCAACCGCATAGCAACACCCTAGCAACCACCCCGGTTACCCTTTCAACCGCATAGCAATGCCCTAGCAACCACATAGCAACACCCTAGCAACCACCCTGGGTACCCCAGCAACCACCCTAGCAACCACCCCGAATACTCTAGCAACCACCCCAAGTACCCTAGCAACCGCATAGCAACTCCCTAGCAACCGAGTGCCGAGTTTTGCCACGGCAAGCACCACTCACATTTTCTTCAGGAAATGTACATATGTAGTGTTACTATTACTATTCGCCCTGATAAAACTTCGGCGCGTAACTCATCCCGCACCGTTTGTCGTAGACCTATGAATGAGGTGTCAAATCGTGCGGCTTATTGAGGAGAGGTGTGCTATGACTTTTCTAAGCGATCGGGCATACGATGTTCGTACAGTGGGCGAAAATTTTGGGCAAAAAGTCCCATAGACTTACAATGGCAGAATGTTTGAGAATTTGAATCTCAACTGTCACTTTCTCACACACACACACACACATGCAGGGCCTTAGGAACCCTTTCTCTCTCTAACTCTCTCATGCTCATTTGACTTTTCAAGTAACCAACAAGTAATGACCTATGACCTTCATAGTCACACCCTAGCAACCACTTACAGCACCCTAGCAACCGAGTGTCGAGTTTTGCCACGGCAAGCACCACTCACATTTTCTTCAGGAAATGTACATATCTAGTTAGTGGTGCTTGCCAAAGGCGAAGCATCACTATTATTATCTCACCGACTTATTATTATTATTCCTCTTCTTCCGTACAAAACTTCGGCGCGTAACTCGTCCCGCAGTTTTTGTCACAGACCCACGAAACAGGCGTCAAATCGTGCGGCCTATTCGGGAATGGTGTGCTATGACTTTTATAAGCGATCGGGTGTACGATGTTCGTACACGGGGCGAAAAATCAGCCGAAAAAATCCCATAGAAAATGCATTGCGGCCAACTTTGACAGGTCGTAGCGCCGAGCGAGAATTTCGTAGAAACATGCGATTCACCACATTTGGAGAGGCTGGCAGGCTGTGCGAGAACATACCCCACAATGGGGTATAAGTTGTACCCCTGGGGCGCAAGAGCCCCCCAAAGTGGCCCCATTGACTTACTATGGGGAGGGACGGCCCATTAAAAAGCATGTTTTTTTCCTACTATGGTAATTTACATAGGAATTTTCCATTAAACATAACTTTGGTTTACAGTGTCATAGAGACATGGGGGAGGGCTCATTTAACTCAGCCAACCAATCAGACTCTCAGGATCACTGTGAAGCTGTCAAGCCACGCCCTAGCAACCATTTAGAGCACCCTAGCAACTGATCCCATAGACTGCCATTATAAAAGCCCAGATGGATATCTTTGGATCACAGTGTCATAGAGACGTGGGGGTGGGCTCAATTGACTCAGGGCAGTTAACAGCCAATCATGAATCATCTTCACCACTTCCTAGCCACGCCCTAGCAACCACTATCGAGGACCCTAGCAACCCAAACCTGAAGAGGCATATCTTCAAATCTGAATGTCATAGAGACATGGGGGTGGGTTCGTTTGACTCAGGGCAGTTAACAGCCAATCATGAATCACCTTCACCACTTCCTAGCCACGCCCTAGCAACCACTATAGAGCACCCTAGCAACCCAAACCCACACAGGCATATCTTCAAATCTGAATGTCATAGAGACATGGGGGTTGGTTTATATCATTCATACTGGCAGGCAGCCTTTGGAGTGTCGTCATTGGCAACTTTTAAGCCACTCCCTAGCAACCAAACAGAGTACCCTAGCAACCATTTAGCAAGTCCTATATCTCTACATCAGAACATCGTAGAGACATGGGACTTGGTTCTTTTGACTCATGCTAGCAAATAGGAATCCTTAAGATGCTAGTCATGCTAGCAGTGAATAGCTACATGCTAATAGTGATTAGCTAAGTGTTAAATCAGGCTAAGAACTCTATAAAACTCCATAGTAATGATCTGTGACAACCAGTAACTGCCTAACAACACTCTAGCAACTACTCCAAGCACCTTAGCAACCGCCCTAGCAACCACCCCAAGTACCCTAGCAACCGCATAGCAACACCCTAGCAACCACCCTGGATACCCTAGCAACGGCATAGCAACACCTTAGCAACCACCCTGGGTACCTTAGCAACCGCCCTAGCAACCACCCCGAGTATCCTAGCAACCGCATAGCAACACCCTAGCAACCACCCCGGTTACCCTAGCAACCGCATAGCAACACCTTAGCAACCACCCTGGGCGCCCTAGCAACCGCCCTAGCAACCACCTTGAGTACCCTAGCAACCGCATAGCAACACCCTAGCAACCACCCCGGTTACCCAAGCAACCGCATAGCAACACCTTAGCAACCACCCTGGGTACCTTAGCAACCACCCTAGCAACCACCCCGAGTACCCTAGCAACCGCATAGCAACACCCTAGCAACCACCCCGGTTACCCTAGCAACCGCATAGCAATACCTTAGCAACCACCGCTGTTACCCCAGCAACCGCATAGCAACACCCTAGCAACCACCCTGGATACCCTAGCAACCGCATAGCAACACCTTAGCAACCACCCCGGTTACCCTAGCAACCACCCCGAGTACCCTAGCAACCGCATAGCAACACCCTCGCAACCACCCCGGTTACCCTAGCAACTGCATAGCAACACCTTAGCAACCACCCTGGGTACCCTAGCAACCGCCCTAGCAACCACCCCGGTTACCCTAGCAACCGCATAGCAACACCCTAGCAACCACCCTGGATACCCTAGCAACCGCATAGCAACACCTTAGCAACCACCCTGGGTACCATAGCAACCACCCTAGCAACCACCCTGGGTACCCTAGCAACCGCCCTAGCAACCACCCCGAGTACCCTAGCAACCGCATAGCAACACCTTAGCAACCATCCCGGTTACCCTAGCAACCGCATAGCAACACCCTAGCAACCACCCTGGCTACCCTAGCAACCGCCCTAGCAACCACCCCGGTTACCCTAGCAACCGCATAGCAACACCCTAGCAACCACCCTGCGTACCCTAGCAACCGCCCTAGCAACCACCCCGAATACCCTAGCAACACCCTAGCAACCACCCCAAGTACCCTAGCAACCGCATAGCAACACCCTAGCAACCGAGTGCCGAGTTTTGCCACGGCAAGCACCACTCACATTTTCTTCAGGAAATGTACATATCTAGTTAGTGGTGCTTGCCATAGGCAAAGCATCACTATTACTATTCTGCGTGCTTATTATTATTATTATTATTATTATTCTTCCGTACAAATTTCGGCGCGTAACTCGTCCCGCAGTTTTTGTCACAGACCCATGAAACGGGCGTCAAATCGTGCGGCCTATTCGGGAATGGTGTGCTATGACTTTTATAAGTGATCGGGTGTACGATGATCGCACACGGGGCGAAAAATCAGCCGAAAAATCCCATAGACAATGCATTACGGCCAACTTTGAGGGGTCGTAGCGCCGAGCGAGAATTTCGTAGAAACATGCGATTCACCACATCTGGAGAGGCTGGCAGGCTGTGCGAGAACATACCTCGCAATGGGGTATAAGTTGTACCCCTGGGGCGCAAGAGCCCCCCAAAGTGGCCCCATTGACTTACTATGGGGAGGGACGGCCCATTAAAAAGCATGTTTTTTTCCTACTATGGTAATTTACATAGGAATTTTCCATTAAACATAACTCTGGTTTACAGTGTCATAGAGACATGGGGGAGGGCTCATTTAACTCAGACAACCAATCAGACTCTCAGGATCACCGGTAAGCTGTCAAGCCACGCCCTAGCAACCATTTAGAGCACCCTAGCAACTGATCCCATAGACTTCCATTATAAAAGCCCAGATGGATATCTTTGGATCACAGTGTCATAGAGACATGGGGGTGGGCTTGTTTGACTCGGGGCAGCAAACAGCCAATCATGAATCACTATAGACAATTCCTAGCCACGCCCTAGCAACCACTATTGAGCACCCTAGCAACCCAAACCCACACAGGCATATCTTCAAATCTGAATGTCATAGAGACATGGGGGTTGGTTTATATCATTCATAATGGCAGGCAGCCTTTGGAGTATGATCATTGGCAGTTGCCAAGCCACTCCCTAGCAACCAAACAGAGTACCCTAGCAACCATTTAGCAAGTCCTATATCTCTACATCAGAACATCGTGGAGACATGGAACTTGGTTCTTTTGGCTCATGCTAGCAAATAGGAATCCTTAAGTTGCTAGCCATGCTAGCAGTGAATAGCTACATGCTAATAGTGATTAGCTAACTGCTAAATCAGGCTAAGAACTCTATAACACTCCATAGTAATGATCTGTGACAACTAGTAACTGCCTAACAACACTCTAGCAACCACCCCAAGTACCTTAGCAACTGCCCTAGCAACCACCCCAAGTACCCTAGCAACCGCATAGCAACACCATAGCAACCACCCTGGATACCCTAGCAACCGCATAGCAACACCTTAGCAACCACCCTGGGTACCCTAGCAACCGCCCTAGCAACCACCCCGAGTACCCTAGCAACCGCATAGCAACACCCTAGCAACCACCCCGGTTACCCTAGCAACCGCATAGCAACACCTTAGCAACCACCCAGGGTACCCTAGCAACCGCCCTAGCAACCACCCCGGTTACCCTAGCAACCGCATAGCAACACCCTAGCAACCACCCCAGTTACCCTAGCAACCGCATAGCAACACCTTAGCAACCACCCTGGGTACCCTAGCAACCGCCCTAGCAACCACCCCGGTTACCCTAGAAACCGCCCTAGCAACCACCCTGGGTACCATAACAACCGCCCTAGCAACCACCCCGAGTACCCTAGCAACCGCATAGCAACACCCTAGCAACCACCCCGGTTACCCTAGCAACCGCATAGCAACACCCTAGCAACCACCCTGGGTACCCTAGCAACCGCCCTAGCAACCACCCCGAGTACCCTAGCAACCGCATAGCAACACCCTAGCAACCACCCCGGTTACCCTAGCAACCGCATAGCAACACCCTAGCAACCACCCTGGGTATCCTAGCAACCACATAGCAACACCCTAGCAACCAACCCGGTTAACCTAGCAACCGCATAGCAACACCCTAGCAACCACCCCGATAACCCTAGCAACCACATAGCAACACCCTAGCAACCACCCTGGGTACCCTAGCAACCGCCCTAGCAACCACCCCAAGTACCCTAGCAACCGCATAGCAACTCTCTAGCAACCGAGTGCCGAGTTTTGCCCTGGCAAGCACCACTCACATTTTCTTCAGGAAATGTACATATCTAGTTAGTGGTGCTTGCCATAGGCAAAGCATCACTATTACTATTCTGCGTGCTTATTATTATTATTATTATTATTATTATTCTTCCGTACAAATTTCGGCGCGTAACTCGTCCCGCAGTTTTTGTCACAGACCCACGAAACGGGCGTCAAATCGTGCGGCCTATTCGGGAATGGTGTGCTATGACTTTTATAAGCGATCGGGTGTACGATGATCGTACACGGGGCGAAAAATCAGCCGAAAAAATCCCATAGACAATGCATTACGGCCAACTTTGAGGGGTCGTAGCGCCGAGCGAGAATTTCGTAGAAACATGCAATTCACCACATCTGGAGAGGCTGGCAGGCTGTGCGAGAACATACCCCGCAATGGGGTATAAGTTGTACCCCTGGGGCGCAAGAGCCCCCCAAAGTGGCCCCATTGACATACTATGGGGAGGGACGGCCCATTAAAAAGCATGTTTTTTTCCTACTATGGTAATTTACATAGGAATTTTCCATTAAACATAACTTTGGTTTACAGTGTCATAGAGACATGGGGGAGGGCTCATTTAACTCAGCCAACCAATCAGACTCTCAGGATCACTGTGAAGTTGTCAAGCCACGCCCTAGCAACCATTTAGAGCACCCTAGCAACTGATCCCATAGACTGCCATTATAAAAGCCCAGATGGATATCTTTGGATCACAGTGTCATAGAGACATGGGGGTGGGCTCATTTAACTCAGACAACCAATCAGACTCTCAGGATCACCGGTAAGCTGTCAAGCCACGCCCTAGCAACCATTTAGAGCACCCTAGCAACTGATCCCATAGACCACCATTATAAAAGACCCAGATGGATATCTTTGGATCACAGTGTCATAGAGACATGGGGGTGGGCTTGTTTGACTCGGGGCAGCAAACAGCAAATCATGAATCACTATAGACACTTCCTAGCCACGCCCTAGCAACCACTATTGAGCACCCTAGCAACCCAAACCCACACAGGCATATCTTCAAATCTGAATGTCATAGAGACATGGGGGTTGGTTTATATCATTCATGCTGGCAGGCAGCCTTTGGAGTATCATCATTGGTAGCTGCCAAGCCACTCCCTAGCAACCAAACAGAGTACCCTAGCAACCATTTAGCAAGACCTATATCTTTGCATCAGAACATCGTAGAGACATGGGACTTGGTTCTTTTGACTCATGCTAGCAAATAGGAATCCTTAAGATGCTAGTCATGCTAGCAGCGAATAGCTACATGCTAATAGTGATTAGCTAAGTGCTAAATCAGGCTAAGAACTCTATAACACTCCATAATAATGATCTGTGACAACTAGTAACTGCCTAACAACACTCTAGCAACCACCCCAAGTACCTTAGCAACTGCCCTAGCAACCACCCCAAGTACCCTAGCAACCGCATAGCAACACCATAGCAACCACCCTGGATACCCTAGCAACGGCATAGCAACACCTTAGCAACCACCCTGGGCACCCTAGCAACCGCCCTAGCAACCACCCTGAGTACCCTAGCAACCGCATAGCAACCGCATAGCAACCGCATAGCAACCACCCCGGTTACCCTAGCAACCGCATAGCAACACCTTAGCAACCACCCTGGGCACCATAGCAACCGCCCTAGCAACCACCCCAGTTACCCTAGCAACCGCATAGCAACACCCTAGCAACCACCCTGGATACCCTAGCAACAGCATAGCAACACCTTAGCAACCATCCTGGGTACCTTAGCAACCGCCCTAGCAACCACCCCGAGTACCCTAGCAACCGCATAGCAACACCCTAGCAACCACCCCAGTTACCCTAGCAACCGCATAGCAACACCCTAGCAACCACCCCGAGTACCCTAGCAACCGCATAGCAACACCCTAGCAACCACCCCAGTTACCCTAGCAACCGCATAGCAACACCCTAGCAACCACCCTGGGTACCCTAGCAACCGCCCTAGCAACCATCCTGGGTACCCTAGCAACCACCCCAATTACCCTAGCAACTGCATAGCAATACCTTAGCAACCACCCTGAGTACCCTAGCAATGGTCCTAGTAACCACCCCGAGTACCCTAGCAACTGCACAGCAACACCCTAGCAACCGAGGGCCGAGTTTTGCCACTGCAAGCACCACTCACATTTTCTTCAGGAAATGTACATATCTAGTTATTATTATTATTCTTCCGTACAAATTTCGGCGCGTAACTCGTCCCGCAGTTTTTGTCACAGACCTATGAAACGGGCGTCAAATCGTGCGGCCTATTCGGGAATGGTGTGCTATGACTTTTATAAGCGATCGGGTGTACGATGATCGTACACGGGGCGAAAAATCAGCCCGAAAAATCCCATAGACAATGCATTACGGCCAACTTTGAGGGGTCGTAGCGCCAACCAGAATTTCGTAGAAACATGCAATTCACCACATCTGGAGAGGCTGGCAGGCTGTGCGAGAACATACCTCGCAATGGGGTATAAGTTGTACCCCTGGGGCGCAAGAGCCCCCCAAAGTGGCCCCATTGACTTACTATGGCGAGGGACGGCCCATTAAAAAGCATGTTTTTTTCCTACTATGGTTCACTAATCATGAATCACTATAGACACTTCCTAGCCACGCCCTAGCAACCACTATTGAGCACCCTAGCAACCCAAACCCACACAGGCATATCTTCAAATCTGAATGTCATAGAGACATGGGGGTTGGTTTATATCATTCATACTGGCAGGCAGCCTTTGGAGTATCATCATTGGCAGCTGCCAAGCCACTCCCTAGCAACCAAACAGAGTACCTTAGCAACCATTTAGCAAGTCCTATATCTCTACATCAGAACATCGTACAGACATGGAACTTGGTTCTTTTGGCTCATGCTAGCAAATAGGAATCCTTAAGTTGCTAGCCATGCTAACAGTGAACAGCTACATGCTAATAGTGATTAGCTAAGTGCTAAATCAGGCTAAGAACTCCATAACACTCCATAGTAATGATCTGTGACAACTAGTAACTGCCTAACAACACTCTAGCAACCACCCCAAGTACCTTAGCAACCGCAGACCCACGAAACGGGCGTCAAATCGTGTGGCCTATTCGGGAATGGTGTGCTATGACTTTTATAAGCGATCGGGTGTACGATGATCGTACACGGGGCGAAAAATCGCCCGAAAAATCCCATAGACTTAACAATGTGGCCAACTTTGTCGGGTCGTAGCGCCGAGCGAGAATTTCGTAGAAACATGCAATTCACCACATCTGGAGAGGCTGGCAGGCTGTGCGAGAACATACCCCGCAATGGGGTATAAGTTGTACCCCTGGGGCGCAAGAGCCCCCCAAAGTTCCCCATTGACATACTATGGTAATTTACATAGGAATTTTGCATTGAACATAACTATGGTTTACAGTGTCATAGAGACATGGGGGAGGGCTCATTTAACTCAGCCAACCAATCAGACTCTCAGGATCACTGTGAAGCTGTCAAGCCACGCCCTAGCAACCATTTAGAGCACCCTAGCAACTGATCCCATAGACTGCCATTATAAAAGACCCAGATGGATATCTTTGGATCACAGTGTCATAGAGACATGGGGGTGGGCTTGTTTGACTCGGGGCAGTTAACAGCCAATCATGAATCACCTTCACCACTTCCTAGCCACGCCCTAGCAACCACTATCGAGCACCCTAGCAACCCAAACCTGAAGAGGCATATCTTCAAATCTGAATGTCATAGAGACATGGGGGTTGCTTTATATCATTCATACTGGCAGGCAGCCTTTGGAGTGTCATCATTGGCAGCTTTTAAGCCACTCCCTAGCAACCAAACGGAGTACCCTAGCAACCATTTAGCAAGTCCTATATCTCTACATCAGAACATCGTAGAGACATGGAACTTGGTTCTTTTGACTCATGCTAGCAAATAGGATTCTTAAGATGCTAGCCATGCTAACAGTGAACAGCTACATGCTAATAGTGATTAGCTAATTGCTAAATCAGGCTAAGAACTCCATAACACTCCATAGTAATGATCTGTGACAACTAGTAACTGCCTAACAACACTCTAGCAACCACCCCAAGTACCTTAGCAACCGCCCTAGCAACCACCCCAAGTACCCTAGCAACCGCATAGCAACACCATAGCAACCATCCTGGATACCCTAGCAATGGCATAGCAACACCCTAGCAACCACACTGGGTACCATAGCAACCACCCTGAGTACCCTAGCAACCGCATAGCAACACCTTAGCAACCACCCTGGATACCCTAGCAACCGCATAGCAACACCTTAGCAACCATCCTGGGTACCTTAGCAACCACCCTAGCAACCACCCCGAGTACCCTAGCAACCGCATAGCAACACCTTAGCAACCACCCCGGTTACCCTAGCAACCGCATAGTAACACCTTAGCAACCACCCTGGGTAGCCTAGCAACCGCCCTAGCAACCACCCCGGTTACCCTAGCAACCGCATAGCAACACCCTAGCAACCACCCTGGGTACCCTAGCAACCGCATAGCAACACCTTAGCAACCACCCTGGATACCTTAGCAACCGCATAGCAACACCTTAATAACCACCCTGGGTACCTTAGCAACCGCCCTAGCAACCACCCTGAGTACCCTAGCAACCGCATAGCAACACCCTAGCAACCGCATAGCAACACCTTAGCAACCACCCCGGTTACCCTAGCAGCCACATAACAACACCCTAGCAACCACCCTGAGTACCCTAGCAACGGTCCTAGTAACCACCCCGAGTACCCTAGCAACTGCACAGCAACACCCTAGCAACCGAGTGCCGAGTTTTGCCACTGCAAGCACCACTCACATTTTCTTCAGGAAATGTACATATCTAGTTATTATTATTATTATTCTTATAGATTCCGTACAAATTTCGGCGCGTAACTCGTCCCGCAGTTTTTGTCACAGACCCACGAAACAGGCGTCAAATCATGCGGCCTATTGAGGAAAGATGTGCTATGACTTTTATAAGCGATCGGGTGTACGATGATCGTACACGGGGCGAAAAATCGCCCGAAAAATCCCATAGACTTAACATTGCGGCCAACTTTGACGGGTCGTAGCACCAAGCAAGAAATTCGTAGAAACATGCGATTCACCACATTTGGAGAGGCTGGCAGGCTGTGCGAAAACACATCCCACAATGGGGTATAAGTTGTACCCCTGGGGCGCAAGAGCCCCCCAAAGTTGCCCCATTGACATACTATGGGGAGGGACGGCCCATGAAAAAGCATGTTTTTTTTTCCTACTATGGTAATTTACATAGGAATTTTGCATTGAACATAACTCGGGTTTACAGTGTCATAGAGACATGGGGGAGGGCTCATTTAACTCAGCCAACCAATCAGACTCTCAGAATCACTGTGAAGCTGTCAAGCCACGCCCTAGCAACCATTTAGAGCACCCTAGCAACTGATCTCATAGACTGCCATTATAAAAGACCCAGATGGATATCTTTGGATCACAGTCTCATAGAGACATGGGGGTGGGCTCATTTGATTCAGGGCAGTTAACAGCCAATCATGAATCACCTTCACCACTTCCTAGCCACGCCCTAGCAACCACTATCGAGGACCCTAGCAACTCAAACCTGAAGAGGCATATCTTCAAATCTGAATGTCATAGAGACATGGGGGTGGGCTCGTTTGACTCAGGGCAGTTAACAGCCAATCATGAATCACCTTCACCACTTCCTAGCCACGCCCTAGCAACCACTATCGAGGACCCTAGCAACTCAAACCTGAAGAGGCATATCTTCAAATCTGAATGTCATAGAGACATGGGGGTTGGTTTATATCATTCATACTGGCAGGCAGCCTTTGGAGTGTCATCATTGGCAGCTTTTAAGCCACTCCCTAGCAACCAAACAGAGTACCCTAGCAACCATTTAGCAAGTCCTATATCTCTACATCAGAACATCGTAGAGACATGGAATTTGGTTCTTTTGGCTCATGCTAGCAAATAGGAATTCTTAAGTTGCTAGTCATGCTAGCAGTGAATAGCTATATGCTAATAGTGATTAGCTAAGTGCTAAATCAGGCTAAGAATTCTATAACACTCCATAGTAACGATCTGTGACAACTAGTAACTGCCTAACAACACTCTAGCAACCACCCCAAGTACCTTAGCAACCGCCCTAGCAACCACCCTGGATACCCTAGCAACCGCATAGCAACACCCTAGCAACCACCCTGGATACCCTAGCAACCGCACAGCAACACCTTAGCAACCACCCTGGGTACCATAGCAACCGCCCTAGCAACCACCGTGGGTACCCTAGCAACCACCCCGGTTACCCTAGCAACCGCATAGTAACACCCTAGCAACCGCATAGCAACACCTTAGCAACCACCCCGGGCACCCTAGCAACCGCCCCAGTTACCCTAGCAACTGCACAGCAACACCCTAGCAACCGAGTGCTGAGTTTTGCCACTGCAAGCACCACTCACATTTTCTTCAGGAAATGTACATATCTAGTTAGTGGTGCTTGCCATAGGCAAAGCATCACTATTATTATCTCACATACTTATTATTATTATTATTATTATTATTATTATTCTTATAGATTCCGTACAAATTTCGGCGCGTAACTCGTCACGCAGTTTTTGTCACAGACCCACGAAACAGGCGTCAAATCATGCGGCCTATTGAGGAAAGATGTGCTATGACTTTTATAAGCGATCGGGTGTACGATGATCGTACACGGGGCGAAAAATCGCCCGAAAAATCCCATAGACTTAACATTGCGGCCAACTTTGACGGGTCGTAGCACCAAGCAAGAAATTCGTAGAAACATGCGATTCACCACATTTGGAGAGGCTGGCAGGCTGTGCGAAAACACACCCCACAATGAGGTATAAGTTGTACCCCTGGGGCGCAAGAGCCCCCCAAAGTGGCCCCATTGACATACTATGGGGAGGGACGGCCCATGAAAAGCATGTGTTTTTCCTACTATGGTAATTTACATAGGAATTTTCCATTGAACATAACTCTGGTTTACAGTGTCATAGAGACATGGGGGAGGGCTCATTTAACTCAGCCAACCAATCAGACTCTCAGGATCACTGTGAAGCTGTCAAGCCACGCCCTAGCAACCATTTAGAGCACCCTAGCAACTGATCCCATAGACTGCCATTATAAAAGCCCAGATGGATATCTTTGGATCACAGTGTCATAGAGACATGGGGGTGGGCTCATTTGACTCAGGGCAGTTAACAGCCAATCATGAATCACCTTCACCACTTCCTGGCCACGCCCTAGCAACCACTATCGAGCACCCTAGCAACCCAAACCTGAAGAGGCATATCTTCAAATCTGAATGTCATAGAGACATGGGGGTTGGTTTATATCATTCATACTGGCAGGCAGCCTTTGGAGTGTCATCGTTGGCAGCTTTTAAGCCACTCCCTAGCAACCAAACAGAGTACCCTAGCAACCATTTAGCAAGTCCTATATCTCTACATCAGAACATCGTAGAGACATGGAACTTGGTTCTTTTGGCTCATGCTAGCAAATAGGAATTCTTAAGTTGCTAGTCATGCTAGCAGTGAATAGCTATATGCTAATAGTGATTAGCTAAGTGTTTAATCAGGTTAAGAACTCTATAACACTCCATAGTAACGATCTGTGACAACTAGTAACTGCCTAACAACACTCTAGCAACCACCCTAAGTACCTTAGCAACCACCCTAGCAAGCACCCTGGATACCCTAGCAACCGCATAGCAACACCCTAGCAACCACCCTGGATACCCTAGCAACCGCATAGCAACACCTTAGCAACCACCCTGGGTACCATAGCAACCGCCCTAGCAACCACCCCGAGTACCCTAGCAACCGCATAGCAACACCCTAGCAACCACCCTGGGCACCCTAGCAACCGCCCTAGCAACCACCCCGAGTACCCTAGCAACCGCATAGCAACACCATAGCAACCACCCTGGATACCCTAGCAACCGCATAGCAACACCTTAGCAACCACCCTGGGTACCCTAGCAACCGCCCTAGCAACCACCCCGGTTACCCTAGCAACCGCATAGCAACACCCTAGCAACCACCCTGGATACCCTAGCAACCGCATAGCAACACCCTAGCAACCACCCCGGTTACCCTAGCAACCGCCCTAGCAACCACCCCGAGTACCCTAGCAACCGCATAGCAACACCTTAGCAACCACCCTGGGTACCCTAGCAACCACCCTAGCAACCACCCTGGATACCCTAGCAACCGCATAGCAACACCTTAGCAACCACCCTGGGTACCATAGCAACCGCCCTAGCAACCACCCCGGTTACCCTAGTAACCGCATAGCAACACCTTAGCAACCACCCTGGGTACCCTAGCAACCGCCCTAGCAACCACCCCAGTTACCCTAGCAACCGCCCTAGCAACCACCCTGAGTACCCTAGCAACTGCATAGCAACTCTCTAGCAACCGAGTGCCGAGTTTTGCCACGGCAAGCACCACTCACATTTTCTTCAGGAAATGTACATATCTAGTGTTACTATTACTATTCGCCCTGACAAAACTTTGGCGCGTAACTCGTCCCGCACCGTTTGTCGCAGACCCATGAATGAGGTGTCAAATCATGCGGCTTATTGAGGAGAGGTGTGCTATGACTTTTCTAAGCGATCGGGCGTACGATGTTCGTACAGCGGGCGAAAATTTTGGGCAAAAAATCCCATAGACTTACAATGGCAGAATGTTTGAGAATTTGAATCTCAACTGTCACTTTCTCACACACACACACACACACACATGCAGGGCCTTAGGAACCCTTTCTCTCTCTAACTCTCTCATACTCATTTGACTTTTCAAGTAACCAATAAGTAATGACCTATGACCTTCATAGTCATACCCTAGCAACCATTACAGCACCCTAGCAACCGAGTGCCGAGTTTTGCCACGGCAAGCACCACTCACATTTTCTTCAGGAAATGTACATATCTAGTGTTACTATTACTATTCGCCCTGACAAAACTTTGGCGCGTAACTCGTCCCGCACCGTTTGTCGCAGACCCATGAATGAGGTGTCAAATCATGCGGCTTATTGAGGAGAGGTGTGCTATGACTTTTCTAAGCGATCGGGCGTACGATGTTCGTACAGCGGGCGAAAATTTTGGGCAAAAAATCCCATAGACTTACAATGGCAGAATGTTTGAGAATTTGAATCTCAACTGTCACTTTCTCACACACACACACACACACACATGCAGGGCCTTAGGAACCCTTTCTCTCTCTAACTCTCTCATACTCATTTGACTTTTCAAGTAACCAATAAGTAATGACCTATGACCTTCATAGTCATACCCTAGCAACCATTACAGCACCCTAGCAACCGAGTGCCGAGTTTTGCCACGGCAAGCACCACTCACATTTTCTTCAGGAAATGTACATATCTAGTTAGTGGTGCTTGCCATAGGCAAAGCATCACTATTATTATCTCACATACTTATTATTATTATTATTAGTGGTGCTTGCCAAAGGCAAAGCATCACTATTACTATTCTGCGTGCTTATTATTATTATTATTATTATTATAGATTCCGTACAAATTTCGGCGCGTAACTTGTCCCGCAGTTTTTGTCACAGACCCACGAAACGGGCGTCAAATCGTGCGGCCTA
The DNA here is from genome assembly GCA_036247105.1 of Cirrhinus mrigala. Lineage (NCBI taxonomy): Eukaryota > Metazoa > Chordata > Actinopteri > Cypriniformes > Cyprinidae > Cirrhinus > Cirrhinus mrigala. The sequence continues at coordinate 34,566,329 of CM070022.1, forward strand.
TTCGGGAATGGTGTGCTATGACTTTTATAAGCGATCGGGTGTACGATGATCGTACACGGGGCGAAAAATCGCCCGAAAAATCCCATAGACTTAACATTGCGGCCAACTTTGACGGGTCGTGGCGCCGAGCAAGAAATTCGTAGAAACACGTGATTCACCACATTTGGAGAGGCTGGCAGGCTGTGCGAGAACATACACCGCAATGGGGTATAAGTTGTACCCCTGGGGCGCAAGAGCCCCCCAAATTTCCCCATTGACATACTATGGGGAGGGACGGCCCATTAAAAAGCATGTGTTTTTCCTACTATGGTAATTTACATAGGAATTTTGCATTGAACATAACTCTGGTTTACAGTGTCATAGAGACATGGGGGAGGGCTCATTTAACTCAGCCAACCAATCAGACTCTCAGGATCACTGATAAGCTGTCAAGCCACGCCCTAGCAACCATTTAGAGCACCCTAGCAACTGATCCCATAGACTGCCATTATAAAAGACCCAGATGGATATCTTTGGATCACAGTGTCATAGAGACATGGGGGTGGGCTCATTTGACTCAGGGCAGTTAACAGCCAATCATGAATCACCTTCACCACTTCCTAGCCACGCCCTAGCAACCACTATCGAGCACCCTAGCAACCCAAACCTGAAGAGGCATATCTTCAAATCTGAATGTCATAGAGACATGGGGGTTGGTTTATATCATTCATACTGGCAGGCAGCCTTTGGAGTGTCATCATTGGCAGCTTTTAAGCCACTCCCTAGCAACCAAACAGAGTACCCTAGCAACCATTTAGCAAGTCCTATATCTCTACATCAGAACATTGTAGAGACATGGGACTTGGTTCTTATGCTAGCAAATAGGAATCCTTAAGATGCTAGTCATGCTAGCAGTGAATAGCTACATGCTAATAGTGATTAGCTAAGTGCTAAATCAGGCTAAGAACTCTATAACACTCCATACTAATGATCTGTGACAACTAGTAACTGCCTAACAACACTCTAGCAACCACCCCAAGTAACTTAGCAACCGCCCTAGCAACCACCCCAAGTACCCTAGCAACCGCATAGCAACACCATAGCAACCACCCTCGATACCCTAGCAATGGCATAGCAACACCTTAGCAACCACCCTGGGTACCCTAGCAACCGCCCTAGCAACCACCCTGTTACCCTAGCAACCGCATAGCAACACCTTAGCAACCACCCTGGGTACCATAGCAACCGCCCTAGCAACCACCCCGAGTACCCTAGCAACCGCATAGCAACACCCTAGCAACCACCCTGGGTACCCTAGCAACCACCCTAGCAACCACTCCGAGTACCCTAGCAACCGCATAGCAACACCCTAGCAACAATCCCGGTTACCCTAGCAACCGCATAGCAACACCCTAGCAACCACTCTGGGTACCCTAGCAACCACCCCGAGTACCCTAGCAACCGCATAGCAACACCCTAGCAACCATCCCGGTTACCCTAGCAACCGCATAGCAACACCTTAGCAACCACCCTGGTTACCCTAGCAACCACATAGCAACACCCTAGCAACCACCCCAAGTACCCTAGCAACCGCATAGCAACACCCTAGCAACCACCCTGGGTACCCTAGCAACCGCCCTAGCAACCACCCCGAGTACCCTAGCAACCACATAGCAACACCCTAGCAACCACCCCGGTTACCCTAGCAACCGCATAGCAACACCTTAGCAACCACCCTGGGTACCCTAGCAACCGCCCTGGCAACCACCCCGGTTACCCAAGCAACCGCATAGCAACACCTTAGCAACCACCCTGGGTACCCTAGCAACCGCCCTAGCAACCACCCCGGTTACCCTAGCAACTGCATAGCAACACCCTAGCAACCACCCTGAGTACCCTAGCAACGGTCCTAGTAACCACCCCGAGTACTCTAACAACCACCTCAGTTACCCTAGCAACTGCACAGCAACACCCTAGCAACCGAGTGCCGAGTTTTGCCACTGCAAGCACCACTCACATTTTCTTCAGGAAATGTACATGTCTAGTTATTATTATTCTTCTTCTTCCGTACGTTTTTCGGCGCGTAACTCGTCCCGCAGTTTTTGTCACAGACCCACGAAACGGGCGTCAAATCGTGCGGCCTATTCGGGAATGGTGTGCTATGACTTTTATAAGCGATCGGGTGTACGATGATCGTACACGGGGCGAAAAATCAGCCGAAAAATCCCATAGACAATGCATTACGGCCAACTTTGAGGGGTCGTAGCGCCGAGCGAGAATTTCGTAGAAACAGGCGATTCACTACATCTGGAGAGGCTGGCAGGCTGTGCGAGAACATACCCCGCAATGGGGTATAAGTTGTACCCCTGGGGCGCAAGAGCCCCCCAAAGTGGCCCCATTGACATACTATGGGGAGGGACGGCCCATTAAAAAGCATGTTTTTTTCCTACTATGGTAATTTACATTGGGATTTTGCATTAAACATAACTCTGCATCACAATGTCATAGAGACATGGGGGAGGGCTCATTTAACTCAGCCAACCAATCAGACTCTCAGGATCACCGGTAAGCTGTCAAGCCACGCCCTAGCAACCATTTAGAGCACCCTAGCAACTGATCCCATAGACCACCATTATAAAAGACCCAAATGGATATCTTTGGATCACAGTGTCATAGAGACATGGGGGTGGGCTCATTTGACTCAGGGCAGTTAACAGCCAATCATGAATCACCTTCACCACTTCCTAGCCACGCCCTAGCAACCACTATTGAGCACCCTAGCAACCCAAACCCACACAGGCATATCTTCAAATCTGAATGTCATAGAGACATGGGGGTTGGTTTATATCATTCATGCTGGCAGGGAGCCTTTGGAGTGTCATCATTGGTAGCTGCCAAGCCACTCCCTAGCAACCAAACAGAGTACCCTAGCAACCATTTAGCAAGACCTATATCTTTGCATCAGAACATCATAGAGATATGGGACTTGCTTCTTTTGACTCATGCTAGCAAATAGGAATCCTTAAGATGCTAGTCATGCTAGCAGCGAATAGCTACATGCTAATAGTGATTAGCTAAGTGCTAAATCAGGCTAAGAACTCTATAACACTCCATAATAATGATCTGTGACAACTAGTAACTGCCTAACAACACTCTAGCAACCACCCCAAGTACCTTAGCAACTGCCCTAGCAACCACCCCGGTTACCCTAGTAACCGCATAGCAACACCTTAGCAACCACCCTGGGTACCCTAGCAACCGCCCTAGCAACCACCCCAGTTACCCTAGCAACCGCCCTAGCAACCACCCTGAGTACCCTAGCAACTGCATAGCAACTCTCTAGCAACCGAGTGCCGAGTTTTGCCACGGCAAGCACCACTCACATTTTCTTCAGGAAATGTACATATCTAGTGTTACTATTACTATTCGCCCTGACAAAACTTTGGCGCGTAACTCGTCCCGCACCGTTTGTCGCAGACCCATGAATGAGGTGTCAAATCATGCGGCTTATTGAGGAGAGGTGTGCTATGACTTTTCTAAGCGATCGGGCGTACGATGTTCGTACAGCGGCGCGAAAATTTTGGGCAAAAAATCCCATAGACTTACAATGGCAGAATGTTTGAGAATTTGAATCTCAACTGTCACTTTCTCACACACACACACACACACACATGCAGGGCCTTAGGAACCCTTTCTCTCTCTAACTCTCTCATACTCATTTGACTTTTCAAGTAACCAATAAGTAATGACCTATGACCTTCATAGTCATACCCTAGCAACCATTACAGCACCCTAGCAACCGAGTGCCGAGTTTTGCCACGGCAAGCACCACTCACATTTTCTTCAGGAAATGTACATATCTAGTGTTACTATTACTATTCGCCCTGACAAAACTTTGGCGCGTAACTCGTCCCGCACCGTTTGTCGCAGACCCATGAATGAGGTGTCAAATCATGCGGCTTATTGAGGAGAGGTGTGCTATGACTTTTCTAAGCGATCGGGCGTACGATGTTCGTACAGCGGGCGAAAATTTTGGGCAAAAAATCCCATAGACTTACAATGGCAGAATGTTTGAGAATTTGAATCTCAACTGTCACTTTCTCACACACACACACACACACACATGCAGGGCCTTAGGAACCCTTTCTCTCTCTAACTCTCTCATACTCATTTGACTTTTCAAGTAACCAATAAGTAATGACCTATGACCTTCATAGTCATACCCTAGCAACCATTACAGCACCCTAGCAACCGAGTGCCGAGTTTTGCCACGGCAAGCACCACTCACATTTTCTTCAGGAAATGTACATATCTAGTTAGTGGTGCTTGCCATAGGCAAAGCATCACTATTATTATCTCACATACTTATTATTATTATTATTAGTGGTGCTTGCCAAAGGCAAAGCATCACTATTACTATTCTGCGTGCTTATTATTATTATTATTATTATTATAGATTCCGTACAAATTTCGGCGCGTAACTTGTCCCGCAGTTTTTGTCACAGACCCACGAAACGGGCGTCAAATCGTGCGGCCTATTCGGGAATGGTGTGCTATGACTTTTATAAGCGATCGGGTGTACGATGATCGTACACGGGGCGAAAAATCGCCCGAAAAATCCCATAGACTTAAGCATTGCGGCCAACTTTGACGGGTCGTGGCGCCGACCAAGAATTTCGTAGAAACACGTGATTCACCACATTTGGAGAGGCTGGCAGGCTGTGCGAGAACATACACCGCAATGGGGTATAAGTTGTACCCCTGGGGCGCAAGAGCCCCCCAAATTTCCCCATTGACATACTATGGGGAGGGACGGCCCATTAAAAAGCATGTGTTTTTTCCTACTATGGTAATTTACATAGGAATTTTGCATTGAACATAACTCTGGTTTACAGTGTCATAGAGACATGGGGGAGGGCTCATTTAACTCAGCCAACCAATCAGACTCTCAGGATCACTGATGAAGCTGTCAAGCCACGCCCTAGCAACCATTTAGAGCACCCTAGCAACTGATCCCATAGACTGCCATTATAAAAGACCCAGATGGATATCTTTGGATCACAGTGTCATAGAGACATGGGGGTGGGCTCATTTGACTCAGGGCAGTTAACAGCCAATCATGAATCACCTTCACCACTTCCTAGCCACGCCCTAGCAACCACTATCGAGCACCCTAGCAACCCAAACCTGAAGAGGCATATCTTCAAATCTGAATGTCATAGAGACATGGGGGTTGGTTTATATCATTCATACTGGCAGGCAGCCTTTGGAGTGTCATCATTGGCAGCTTTTAAGCCACTCCCTAGCAACCAAACAGAGTACCCTAGCAACCATTTAGCAAGTCCTATATCTCTACATCAGAACATTGTAGAGACATGGGACTTGGTTCTTTATGCTAGCAAATAGGAATCCTTAAGATGCTAGTCATGCTAGCAGTGAATAGCTACATGCTAATAGTGATTAGCTAAGTGCTAAATCAGGCTAAGAACTCTATAACACTCCATACTAATGATCTGTGACAACTAGTAACTGCCTAACAACACTCTAGCAACCACCCCAAGTAACTTAGCAACCGCCCTAGCAACCACCCCAAGTACCCTAGCAACCGCATAGCAACACCATAGCAACCACCCTCGATACCCTAGCAATGGCATAGCAACACCTTAGCAACCACCCTGGGTACCCTAGCAACCGCCCTAGCAACCACCCTGTTACCCTAGCAACCGCATAGCAACACCTTAGCAACCACCCTGGGTACCATAGCAACCGCCCTAGCAACCACCCCGAGTACCCTAGCAACCGCATAGCAACACCCTAGCAACCACCCTGGGTACCCTAGCAACCACCCTAGCAACCACTCCGAGTACCCTAGCAACCGCATAGCAACACCCTAGCAACAATCCCGGTTACCCTAGCAACCGCATAGCAACACCCTAGCAACCACTCTGGGTACCCTAGCAACCACCCCGAGTACCCTAGCAACCGCATAGCAACACCCTAGCAACCATCCCGGTTACCCTAGCAACCGCATAGCAACACCTTAGCAACCACCCTGGTTACCCTAGCAACCACATAGCAACACCCTAGCAACCACCCCAAGTACCCTAGCAACCGCATAGCAACACCCTAGCAACCACCCTGGGTACCCTAGCAACCGCCCTAGCAACCACCCCGAGTACCCTAGCAACCACATAGCAACACCCTAGCAACCACCCCGGTTACCCTAGCAACCGCATAGCAACACCTTAGCAACCACCCTGGGTACCCTAGCAACCGCCCTGGCAACCACCCGGTTACCCAGCAACCGCATAGCAACACCTTAGCAACCACCCTGGGTACCCTAGCAACCGCCCTAGCAACCACCCCGGTTACCCTAGCAACTGCATAGCAACACCCTAGCAACCACCCTGAGTACCCTAGCAACGGTCCTAGTAACCACCCCGAGTACTCTAACAACCACCTCAGTTACCCTAGCAACTGCACAGCAACACCCTAGCAACCGAGTGCCGAGTTTTGCCACTGCAAGCACCACTCACATTTTCTTCAGGAAATGTACATGTCTAGTTATTATTATTCTTCTTCTTCCGTACGTTTTTCGGCGCGTAACTCGTCCCGCAGTTTTTGTCACAGACCCACGAAACGGGCGTCAAATCGTGCGGCCTATTCGGGAATGGTGTGCTATGACTTTTATAAGCGATCGGGTGTACGATGATCGTACACGGGGCGAAAAATCAGCCGAAAAATCCCATAGACAATGCATTACGGCCAACTTTGAGGGGTCGTAGCGCCGAGCGAGAATTTCGTAGAAACAGGCGATTCACTACATCTGGAGAGGCTGGCAGGCTGTGCGAGAACATACCCCGCAATGGGGTATAAGTTGTACCCCTGGGGCGCAAGAGCCCCCCAAAGTGGCCCCATTGACATACTATGGGGAGGGACGGCCCATTAAAAAGCATGTTTTTTTCCTACTATGGTAATTTACATTGGGATTTTGCATTAAACATAACTCTGCATCACAATGTCATAGAGACATGGGGGAGGGCTCATTTAACTCAGCCAACCAATCAGACTCTCAGGATCACCGGTAAGCTGTCAAGCCACGCCCTAGCAACCATTTAGAGCACCCTAGCAACTGATCCCATAGACCACCATTATAAAAGACCCAAATGGATATCTTTGGATCACAGTGTCATAGAGACATGGGGGTGGGCTCATTTGACTCAGGGCAGTTAACAGCCAATCATGAATCACCTTCACCACTTCCTAGCCACGCCCTAGCAACCACTATTGAGCACCCTAGCAACCCAAACCCACACAGGCATATCTTCAAATCTGAATGTCATAGAGACATGGGGGTTGGTTTATATCATTCATGCTGGCAGGGAGCCTTTGGAGTGTCATCATTGGTAGCTGCCAAGCCACTCCCTAGCAACCAAACAGAGTACCCTAGCAACCATTTAGCAAGACCTATATCTTTGCATCAGAACATCATAGAGATATGGGACTTGCTTCTTTTGACTCATGCTAGCAAATAGGAATCCTTAAGATGCTAGTCATGCTAGCAGCGAATAGCTACATGCTAATAGTGATTAGCTAAGTGCTAAATCAGGCTAAGAACTCTATAACACTCCATAATAATGATCTGTGACAACTAGTAACTGCCTAACAACACTCTAGCAACCACCCCAAGTACCTTAGCAACTGCCCTAGCAACCACCCCAAGTACCCTAGCAACCGCATAGCAACACCATAGCAACCACCCTGGATACCCTAGCAACCGCATAGCAACACCTTAGCAACCACTCTGGGTACCATAGCAACCGCCCTAGCAACCACCCCAAGTACCCTAGCAACCGCATAGCAACACCATAGCAACCACCCTGGATACCCTAGCAACGGCATAGCAACACCTTAGCAACCACCCTGGGTACCATAGCAACCGCCCTAGCAACCACCTCGAGTACCCTAGCAACCGCATAGCAACACCCTAGCAACCACCCCGGTTACCCTAGCAACCGCATAGCAACACCTTAGCATCCACCCTGGTTACCCTAGCAACCGCCCTAGCAACCACCCCTGTTACCCTAGCAACTGCATAGCAACACCCTAGCAACCACCCTAGGTACCCTAGCAACCGCCCTAGCAACCACTCCAAGTACCCTAGCAACCGCATAGCAACACCCTAGCAACCATGCCGGTTACCCTAGCAACCGCATAGCAACACCCTAGCAACCACCCTGGGTACCCTAGCAACCGCCCTAGCAACCACCCCGAGTGCCCTAGCAACCGCATAGCAACACCCTAGCAACCACCCCGGTTACCCTTTCAACCGCATAGCAATGCCCTAGCAACCACATAGCAACACCCTAGCAACCACCCTGGGTACCCCAGCAACCACCCTAGCAACCACCCCGAATACTCTAGCAACCACCCCAAGTACCCTAGCAACCGCATAGCAACTCCCTAGCAACCGAGTGCTGAGTTTTGCCACGGCAAGCACCACTCACATTTTCTTCAGGAAATGTACATATGTAGTGTTACTATTACTATTCGCCCTGATAAAACTTCGGCGCGTAACTCATCCCGCACCGTTTGTCGTAGACCTATGAATGAGGTGTCAAATCGTGCGGCTTATTGAGGAGAGGTGTGCTATGACTTTTCTAAGCGATCGGGCATACGATGTTCGTACAGTGGGCGAAAATTTTGGGCAAAAAGTCCCATAGACTTACAATGGCAGAATGTTTGAGAATTTGAATCTCAACTGTCACTTTCTCACACACACACACACACACATGCAGGGCCTTAGGAACCCTTTCTCTCTCTAACTCTCTCATGCTCATTTGACTTTTCAAGTAACCAACAAGTAATGACCTATGACCTTCATAGTCACACCCTAGCAACCACTTACAGCACCCTAGCAACCGAGTGTCGAGTTTTGCCACGGCAAGCACCACTCACATTTTCTTCAGGAAATGTACATATCTAGTTATTATTATTATTCTTCCGTACAAATTTCGGCGCGTAACTCGTCCCGCAGTTTTTGTCACAGACCCATGAAACGGGCGTCAAATCATGCGGCCTATTCGGGAATGGTGTGCTATGACTTTTATAAGCGATCGGGTGTACGATGATCGTACACGGGGCGAAAAATCAGCCGAAAAATCCCATAGACAATGCATTACGGCCAACTTTGAGGGGTCGTAGCGCCGAGCGAGAATTTCGTAGAAACATGCCATTCACCACATCTGGAGAGGCTGGCAGGCTGTGCGAGAACATACCTCGCAATGGGGTATAAGTTGTACCCCTGGGGCGCAAGAGCCCCCCAAAGTGGCCCCATTGACTTACTATGGGGAGGGACGGCCCATTAAAAAGCATGTTTTTTTCCTACTATGGTAATTTACATAGGAATTTTCCATTAAACATAACTCTGGTTTACAGTGTCATAGAGACATGGGGGAGGGCTCATTTAACTCAGCCAACCAATCAGACTCTCAGGATCACTGTGAAGCTGTCAAGCCACGCCCTAGCAACCATTTAGAGCACCCTAGCAACTGATCCCATAGACCACCATTATAAAAGACCCAGATGGATATCTTTGGATCACAGTGTCATAGAGACATGGGGGTGGGCTCATTTGACTCGGGGCAGCAAACAGCCAATCATGAATCACTATAGACACTTCCTAGCCACGCCCTAGCAACCACTATTGAGCACCCTAGCAACCCAAACCCACACAGGCATATCTTCAAATCTGAATGTCATAGAGACATGGGGGTTGGTTTATATCATTCATAATGGCAGGCAGCCTTTGGAGTATCGTCATTGGCAGCTGCCAAGCCACTCCCTAGCAACCAAACAGAGTACCCTAGCAACCATCTAGCAAGACCTATATCTTTGCATCAGAACATCGTAGAGACATGGGAATTGGTTCTTTTGACTCATGCTAGCAAATAGGATTCTTAAGATGCTAGCCATGCTAACAGTGAACAGCTACATGCTAATAGTGATTAGCTAAGTGCTAAATCAGGCTAATAACTCTATAACACTCCATAGTAATGATCTGTGACAACTAGTAACTGCCTAACAACACTCTAGCAACCACCCCAAGCACCTTAGCAACCGCCCTAGCAACCACCCCAAGTACCCTAGCAACCGCATAGCAACACCATAGCAACCACCCTGGATACCCTAGCAACGGCATAGCAACACCTTAGCAACCACCCTGAGTACACTAGCAACCGCATAGCAACACCCTAGCAACCACCCCGGTTACCCTAGCAACCGCATAGCAACACCTTAGCAACCATCCTAGGCACCCTAGCAACCGCCCTAGCAACCACCCCGGTTACCCTAGCAACCGCATAGCAACACCCTAGCAACCACCCTGGATACCCTAGCAACAGCATAGCAACACCTTAGCAACCACCCTGGGTACCTTAGCAACCGCCCTAGCAACCTCCCCGAGTACCCTAGCAACCGCATAGCAACACCCTAGCAACCACCCCAGTTACCCTAGCAACCACCCCGGTTACCCTAGCAACCGCATAGTAACACCTTAGCAACCACCCTGGGTACCCTAGCAACCGCCCTAGCAACCATCCTGGGTACCCTAGCAACCACCCCAATTACCCTAGCAACCGCATAGTAATACCTTAGCAACCACCCTGAGTACCCTAGCAATGGTCCTAGTAACCACCCCGAGTAACCTAGCAACCACCCCAGTTACCCTAGCAACTGCACATCAACACCCTAGCAACCGAGTGCCGAGTTTTGCCACTGCAAGCACCACTCACATTTTCTTCAGGAAATGTACATATCTAGTTAGTGGTGCTTGCCAAAGGCGAAGCATCACTATTACTATCTCACATACTTATTATTCTTCTTATTTTTCTTCCGTACAAATTTCGGCGCGTAACTCGTCCCGCAGTTTTTGTCACAGACCCATGAAACGGGCGTCAAATCGTGCGGCCTATTCGGGAATGGTGTGCTATGACTTTTATAAGTGATCGGGTGTACGATGATCGCACACGGGGCGAAAAATCAGCCGAAAAATCCCATAGACAATGCATTACGGCCAACTTTGAGGCGTCGTAGCTGCGAGCGAGAATTTCGTAGAAACATGCGATTCGCCATACCTGGAGAGGCTCGCAAGCTGTGCGAGAACATACCTCGCAATGGGGTATAAGTTGTACCCCTGGGGCGCAAGAGCCCCCCAAAGTGGCCCCATTGACATACTATGGGGAGGGACGGCCCATTAAAAAGCATGTTTTTTTTTCCTACTATGGTAATTTACATAGGAATTTTGCATTGAACATAACTCTGCATCACAATGTCATAGAGACATGGGGGAGGGCTCATTTAACTCAGCCAACCAATCAGACTCTCAGGATCACTGTGAAGCTGCCAAGCCACGCCCTAGCAACCATTTAGAGCACCCTAGCAACAGATCCCATAGACCACCATTATAAAAGACCCAAATGGATATCTTTGGATCACAGTGTCATAGAGACATGGGGGTGGGTTTGTTTGACTCGGGGCAGCAAACAGCCAATCATGAATCACTATAGACACTTCCTAGCCACGCCCTAGCAACCACTATTGAGCACCCTAGCAACCCAAACCCACACAGGCATATCTTCAAATCTGAATGTCATAGAGACATGGGGGTTGGTTTATATCATTCATAATGGCAGGCAGCCTTTGGAGTATCATCATTGGCAGCTGCCAAGCCACTCCCTAGCAACCAAACAGAGTACCCTAGCAACCATCTAGCAAGACCTATATCTTTGCATCAGAACATCGTAGAGACATGGGAATTGGTTCTTTTGACTCATGCTAGCAAATAGGATTCTTAAGATGCTAGCCATGCTAACAGTGAACAGCTACATGCTAATAGTGATTAGCTAAATGCTAAATCAGGCTAAGAACTCCATAACACTCCATAGTAATGATCTGTGACAACTAGTAACTGCCTAACAACACTCTAGCAACCACCCCAAGTACCTTAGCAACCGCCCTAGCAACCACCCCAAGTACCCTAGCAACCGCATAGCAACACCTTAGCAACCACCCTGGGTACCATAGCAACCGCGCTAGCAACCACCCCGAGTACCCTAGCAACCGCATAGCAACACCTTAGCAACCACCCCGGTTACCCTAGCAACCGCATAGCAACACTCTAGCAACCACCCTGGGCACCCTAGCAACCGCCCTAGCAACCACCCCGAGTACCCTAGCAACCGCATAGCAACACCCTAGCAACCACCCCGGTTACCCTAGCAACCGCATAGCAACACCTTAGCAACCATCCTGGGTACCTTAGCAACCGCCCTAGCAACCACCCCGAGTACCCTAGCAACCGCATAGCAACACCCTAGCAACCACCCCGGTTACCCTAGCAACGGCCCTAGCGACCATCCAGGGTACCCTAGCAACCACCCTAGCAACCACCCCAATTACCCTAGCAACTGCATATCAACACCCTAGCAACCGAGTGCCGAGTTTTGCCACCGCAAGCACCACTCACATTTTCTTCAGGAAATGTACATATCTAGTTATTATTCCTCTTCTTCCGTACAAAACTTCGGCGCGTAACTCGTCCCGCAGTTTTTGTCACAGACCCACGAAACGGGCGTCAAATCGTGCGGCCTATTCGGGAATGGTGTGTGATGACTTTTATAAGGGATCGGGTGTACGATGATCGTACACGGGGCGAAAAATCAGCCGGTGTTTGAAGAAGAAACTATGGGCAAACTCCTGGCTGTAGGAGACATCAAAGCACTCTTGGCAAAAATTATAGGGGGAGCAAAGATGGAAGAAATTCTTCAAGCATCTGGCTTAGAGAGAGCTGTGAACTCCCATTACATAGACGGGACTGTATATGATGTATTCCGCCCAGCCGTGTGGCAAGCACTACGTGCTGAATACCCGACTAGAAACGACCCTAAAGCATTGAAGGGTGAACAGTTGGGGGAAACTGAAAATCCTGTCACATATGTTCAGAGACAATTGAAAAGATGGAAGCAAGAGACTGAAGGGAATCCAGAAGTAGACCCTCTAATGGCTACCCTGTTCAGAAATGCTATAATAGAAGCCATGCCACAAACTGTTAAGAGTAAGCTAGAGGATGTAGTTGGACTGAACTCCAAAACACACAAGGAGTTTTGTGATCATGTGTCTCATGCAGTGGAACTGTATAGGAAAAATGAACAAAAGCTCTTAAACCAAGAGAAAGAACTACAAAGAAAGCTTACTCAACTGCAGCTTGAAGAACTGACAGCCAAGCACAAGAAAAAGGTTCAAGCCGTGGTAACGAAAGAAGAATCTAACCAAATGACTGTAATGCCTTCTGTAAATGCTTCTCATTTCCCTGTCCAGCCAAGTCTGCCTGCAGCAACTCCTCCAAATGCAAACATGTGGATGCGGACAGCCAGGCCACTACCGGAGGAATTGTCCAACTAATCCATGGCCACAAGCATCTGGAGCTGGAAGGGGGGCGGGTTGGCAGGCATCTTTCCATAGCCCTGTGAACCACTGGGGAAGCCCAAATCAAGAATGCTAGGGATGCCCAGAGAATCCTAAGGGGGAGAGGCAGCTTCCAATTTTAACAACCAATGCAACCCAAGAACCTGTATTAGATATTGAAATAGAAGGGAAAACAATACCAGTAATGCTTGACACGGGAGCCATGTATACTTGTTTAAAATCAAATTATGCCTCACACCTCCCCATGTCTGGGAAATTTGTAAAAACAGTAGGATTCTCGGGACAAACACAGCTAATTCCCATGTCAGCTCCAATCTGCCTAAAAACAAAAACTAAAAGTGTGACCATGCCTATCCTGATAAAAATCAGACTCCTATTAATTTGCTAGGAAGAGATGCATTATGTAAGTTGGGTTTAAAAATTTGGTGTTCTACAGATGGGGTGTATGTGGACATGATAGGAACTCAACTGATGATCTCTGAGCCAAAAGCAAATGTGTACTGGATAGGACAGATAGAGAATGACGTGAGGAAGACAATTGATAAGTGGGGTAGATTCATTGAAGCACAAATTCCTGAATCACAGATGCCCAAGTCAGAATTTCACTGTACAATGAAATATAACCCCATGAGAAATGCAGACTTAGAAAAGAAATGGCTAGAAGGGACTAAAGAACAAAAAATTGAAATGATCTCCCAATACATCATAATAGGTAAGCAAGGAGCAGCCATGAAAATAGCTGAAAATGAGTTCATAAACAGATGGTTCGATGTAGATGATTCTGTGCCACATATATCTTTATATGTAGGGAAAAATTGGGAAGCAAAAGATCTAGGACCAATAATAAAAAAAGCTGCACAATGTGAATGGGAGACTACAATAAATCAATTGATTTTCCATTCCGCTGACAAAAATTACATAAAAATATTGTGTGGTACATCCTTGCTAGGTACGCCTCAGGAGATAGTCATTAATCAGAAACAACGAGTACAAGTGATGTCAGCCCCAGGGCTAGAAAGTACCACTGCTAAACTTTTACAGGAAGTTGAACATCAAGTACCAGCTGAACTATGGTCGCAGCATGAGACAGATGTAGGGTTAGTGAAATCAGCCTGCCCAGTACAAGTACAACTTAAGCCAAATGCACGCCTTCCTAGGAAAGGACAATATCCCTTGAGCCAAGAGGCCGAATTAGGTATAAAGGATACAATTAAAGGACTCGTTGCAGCCGGAGTGTTAATAGAAACCAACAGTTATTGCAACACTCCCATCTATCCTATACTTAAAGCAAACAAAACTAAATGGCATCTTGTACATGATTTAAGAGCAATCAATGGCATAGTAGAAGATTGGCCAGCTGAGGTTCCTAACCCGCACACGCTGCTAACAAATGTTCCCCCTGATGCCAAATATTTTACGGTAATTGATCTTTGTTCTGCATTTTTCAGCATTCCAGTGGCAGAAGAAAGTAGATACCTGTTTGCATTTACATATGCGGGCAAACAATATTCATATGCCCGCTTGCCCCAAGGGTACAAACATTCGCCTCATATATATAATCAGGTTCTCAAAGCTGATTTAGAAGACCTATTGCTAGATAGCACTTTGTTACAATATATGGACGACCTTATTTTGTGTTCAACATCACGAGAACAATGTCATAGGGACTCCATCAAAGTGCTTACAAAATTAGCACAAGGAGGTCATAAAGTATCTAAAACCAAACTGCAATATTGTCTGCCACAGGTTGAATACTTAGGACGATTAATTTCATATGGCACCAAGTCTATAGCCCCAGCTCTTTAGAAGGCATAAGTAAAGCACCATTGCCACAGACAGTAGGCCAGATGATGACCTTTTTAGGGATGACAGGCTTCAGTAGTGATTGGATAGAGGACTATGCTATAAAAACAGCTCCATTGAGAGACATCATGAAGCAAGCAGGGCTGCAAAACACGAAAGCCCCATTAGCATGGCATACAGATGCCTTAATGGCATTTGAGTCAATTAAGAAAGAGTTACAAAAGGCACCTGCATTAACTACACCTGACTATACCAGACCCTTCCACCTGTACGTGGCTAATAGGGCCGACGGGTATGCATCAGCTGTATTAATGCAGGAAACCTGCAGTGGTAGGAAAAAACAGCCAATAGCCTACTATAGTACTAAACTAGACAATGTAGCGCAAGGATACCCACCCTGTTATCAACAAGGTCTTGCAGCTGTACATCAGGCATATGAAAAAGCAGCAAGAATAACTATGGGATACCCAGTTATCATTTACGCGCATCATAAAACGGCAGAGTTAATTGAGCAAGGAAAATTTGTTTTGACTCCAGCCCGTATTCTAGCATATACTTTGCTACTTACATATCCTGATATTACTATTAAGAGATGTAATACTGTTAATCCAGCCGAATTAATTCCATTGGAGCATGAAGGTAAACCACATGATTGTGTAGCCAATTCCTTAGCGTTCACCAGGTTACGTCCTGACCTTGAGTCTTTCCCAATTCCAGAAGCAGAAATTTCTTACTTTGTAGATGGATCCAGTTTTAGAGATCATTTGGGAATTCATACGGGATATGCAATAGTAAGAAAAGATGGAGATAATTTTGTGCCTGTAATATCTCAGCACTGCACACAGCCATGCTCTGCTCAATTAGCAGAATTAAAAGCCCTTACAACTGCCTGTCAATTAGCAGAAGGACAAACAGCAAACATTTTTACAGATTCTGCATATGCTCATGGCGTGTGTCATCTTTTTGGAGCAGTATGGAAACAAAGAGGTTTTAAAAAGAGTGATGGAACCCCCATACAGCATGCTGAGCAGATAAGTCAACTAATTTCTGCTATGATGTTACCAAAACGAGTAGCAATCATCAGATGTCAAGCACACAAAAAAGGAAATGACTTTGTCATTAAAGGTAACAACATAGCAGACTCTGAAGCCAAAAAGGCCTCTGGGTGTCAGATAGCTATAATAGCTCCGGAAGTAATTATAGAACCACACCCAAGCCTAGATGACATTATTCGAATTCAACAGCAGACAGGCCCATACGAGCAATCTATGTGGCATCAAAGAGGAGCAACAAAAGATTCTCAAAACATTTGGCGTTCACATGAAGGCCATATTGTGGCGCCCCCCTCACTTTTGAACATACTTATCCTAGATGCTCATGGGTTTGACCATTGTGCAAAGGGGGAGGTAGTAAGGAAAATTAAACAACAAGGTTATTAGTCACCATATTTGTATGCAATGGTATCAGAATTTTTGTCTTCCTGTGAAATTTGTGCCAAGTATAATGTCCAGAAAGGGATAACAACGCCAATAGGGCATATACCCGTACCTGAAGGACCTTTCAAACACTTGGTGATGGATTATGTGGATATGACAAAACGAGTACAAGGCAAGAGATACATGCTTGTTGTTGTTGACAGATTTAGCCGTTGGGTAGAAGCAGTACCATCAGCAGATGAAGGGGCAGGAACGGTAATAAAATTTTTGACAAGAGAAGTGTTTCCCAGATTTGGAATCCCATCAGAAATAAGTTCAGACAATGGATCAGCGTTTATCCAAAAGACTTTGAAACAAGTGTTACAACACTTAAGAATAAAACAAAGACTAGGCTGCATTTATCATTCACAATCGCAAGGTCAAGTGGAAAAAATTAACGGGATTCTCAAGTCCAAAATCAACAAAATATGTGCAAGTACTAAACTTAATTGGGTCGATGCTTTGCCACTCGCACTAATGAGCTACCGCATGCAAACTAACAGAATTACGCATCTAACACCGCATGAAATGCTTACTGGTCGACCAATGCATGTACCACACAGCAGAGGCCCGTACAAAGGACCCCCATTAGAACAATTGCAAATTAAATTAAGATTATACATGAAAAAACTAACTGCTATCCATAAAGCTATTTGTGTGCAGGAAAAGAGAAAAGAGCCGTTTGAGGAGACTGAGACCACCTGTCCAATTACCCCGGGAGATCTCGTCTATCTAAGGGTATTCCGAAGAAAATGCCTGATCATCCTATGCTCGTCACAACTTCAAACCACGATCAACGCCACTACTCCAAACCCCATAACTCAGACTCTCAACCACACTTCCCTTCCATCAACTTTTCAACCCTCCACGAGACCCAGTAACAACTCAATTTCAAATACAGAAGAACCAGGATTGTATGGAAAACAACGTAGAAACAGCGAAGAGAATTACAGCATGTATGAGAGTGATGATAAACTGGATGTTTTATGGGAAACTGCACAAAGCAATCAGTGGTACGAGTGGGCAACTTTTACAACAATGGAACTAAAGAAAAAAGATTGCCTATTCTGTTCTAAAACACAGATGAGCCAAGTAATAGTAGTCCCTAATCCATTCACTTATGAACATTGTGCTGTATTTAACAGAAACTTTTGTAATTTAGGAAGAGACTTCAGACCTCATTGTCCAGCTGACTGTCTAGGCTCCCTAAGCAATGCTAAACAAAAACCCTTCTACAAGCATATACCTCGATTGAGAGCTAAATGTTGAAGCGTAAATCTAACCGAAGATTTGAAAATACAAGTTGATCTAGTAGAGATTCCACTATGGTACACCATAGACTACAGCAAAGAATATGAGTGCTTTGTTAACCCCACAGGGGTTGTAAATGTGGGACAATTCAAAGGGAAATGCAGTGTCGTTTGGAATTTAGATGCAAATTTCGACATGTTGATGATTCTAAAGACTTTCCACCCCTTCGGGCATCAGGAATAAGGAAAGGAGAACAAATATGGCCAGCTAAAACCTGTAAAAAACAAACTATATCATTACCTAATGCCGACATATATAAGGACCAAACTATAGCATTAGCCGATTTCTTTTGGATTTGTGGAAAAAGAAAACTTTTATCCGTCTTGCCCCGAGGATGGAGAGGAAAATGCACTAGAGTACAATTAATACAAGAAATCCATATAATAGAATGGGATTCGAAATCCTCATTTGGGAGAAATGAAACAATTAATCACAGAGTAAAGAGAAATTATATACCAGATCCTAAAGTATATATAGATTCAATAGGTCAACCCAGAGGTATGCCAAATCAATTCAAGGCACGAGATGAAGTCAAATCAGGTCTTGAATCAATATTCATTTGGATTTCGCAGAATAAAAATACAGAATGGATAAATTACATATACTACAATCAACAAAGGTTCATTAATTATACCAACGAAGCATTAATTTCTTTAGGAGAACAATTAGATGCAACCAGTAAAATGACATGGCAAAATAGATTAGCTCTTAATTGGATGCTAGCTGACAAAGGAGGGGTATGTGTCTTATTCGGAGACCAATGCTGCACCTATATCCCCAATAATACCGCACCAGAAGGAACATTTACAAAAGCCATGGCCAAACTTAAGGAATTACAAGTAGAAATGGCAACTAACGCTGGAAAAGACGAAAAAACATGGGATTGGTTTAATTTAAAATTAGGATCATGGGGAGCATGGCTAGCAAAATTAGGAATACTCTTGGGAGTGACAATCGGCATAGGAGGATTACTATTTTGCTGTATACTACCATTATTAAAATCTCTAGTTATCAAAGCCACAGTTAAACAAATGGACATGTCAAGGCATCAAAATGATGAAAAAAAGAATCTGACTCAACATGAATGTTATCAGGACTTGCTTTACAAAACTGCTTGCAATTACATCTGGCAGATGAGATTTCAACTTCTTCTGACGATGAATAAGACAAATCTATCTGTGATCTACATTTTTTATATTATATGTGTTTTATTTCAATATCAGATGATACGTATCCTAGGTTGATTTCTCTTGTTTAGTATTATTCCTATGTACTCTTATTTTCATTGTTCTATATGTATTCTACATAACTGTGATAACCACAGGCAAGGCCGAACCAACTGCATGCACATGCTTCAACAATCTATGTTAAATGGAAAAGTATGTTAAGGTGTCAGGGTCTTTTACTCCCTTCTAGCCAAAAGATAAGAGGGGAGATGTTTGGCCCTAACATCTTCCGGAATGCCGTGTTATGATTTAGTTAATTGATAATGAAACATAGTGACTTCATTTTGTCACTGAGTAGTAATTACTGAGAGGCTAGATCTTGACACAGCACTCCGGAGAAAGTGAGACGTAAACGTCTCAAAGGGGGAATATGAGGAAGATTTTATTAACTAAAATATAAAGGAATTGTGTCCAAATTAATTTACTATTAGAGTTATGCAGTTCTACCCTATATGTCGCTGGGCAAGCACGTCCTATGTTATTGTATAGGCCATAAGTATGGAAAATAGACAAGCCCATATGGTTATCCTTTAGGCCTCACTAGCAGAGCTATATCTCATATTATTTTAGGGGCCTACTAAGAGGCCGTTAAGGAAAACCATCTGTTTCCCATGATAGTGTTTACCTTAGGGACCCCCCCCAATGATTTAGGTTGACATGCTTGCGGGTGAAGACCACTATAAAACGCTGTCCTCAACCAAGTAAAGATCAGTTCTCTATAGACAACTCGGCTTGATTGTTTCGTCAATAAAGTATCTTTTGGCATCAAAACTCAAAACTCAAGACTCAGGAGTAATTCTTTGACAGACAAGAGGGGAAACCACAACACTCCCAATGGCAATGGCTCTGTCGCTCTCGGCTCTGGCTGTCCGTCCGCGGTGGGCTCGGGCTCTGACTCCGCGAGTTGGGGTATGGGTTGGTTGGGACTGGTGTCGTCCTCCATGGTCCGTGAAGATCTGCTGGACACCAGCACCCACTCAATATAGGCGGCAAAGCTCTCTCGAGGACCATCCCCGGACAGCTGCGCTCGTGTGGTGGAGTTTAGTCCAGTTCGATAAAATGAGCAAAGGCTGCTGTCCGGGTAGTGTGTCATGGGGGCGAGGAACACAAAGTCTTTGGTGGGGTCCTCGAGACAGCAATTCCCCTGCTCCAGGAGGAGGATGTGGACGGCAGGATGATCCATGACAGGGGGATAAACAGAAAATAAAACATTGAATGAAAACGAAAAGAAAACGTGGGGGTAAACGCCGCTTAACTGTTTTTTTTTTTTTGTTGTTGTTGTTGTTGTTGTTGTTGTTGTTGTTGTTGGTCCGATCTCCTGTCACGGATGTGAGTAAATAGGAAGCGCACAAAGATGAGAATAATACGTCTTTTAATAAATCCAAACAGGTAAATCCAAGTAGAGCAGGTGAACACACATTAAAGAAACCTTGAGATCGGAAACAACTGCAGAACTGAATACAACTTATAAAGGGTGGCTAATGATACACAAACAGGTGAAGCGAGTTAACTAATTAGGACACAGCGAGGGCAGGAAGAACCAAATATGGACACAGCAGGGAGAAACCAACATAAACAGTCCAACGGGGGTGTGACAATGGGCAAAACCAACACAGACAGTCCAAGGGGTGTTACACCTATAGAAATGAGGTGTCTAGACTGGTTGAGTGGTGCATAGACAACAATTTGTCTCTTAACATCAAGAAGACAAAGGAGCTAGTTATAGACTTTAGGAGACATTGAGAGGAACTTCATCCACTGAAAATCATGGGAAAGGAGGTGGAGAGAGTGTCTAGTTTTAAGTTCTTGGGCATCCATGTTAGTAAGAGGCGGAGCATGATGACGAAAAATTTGTTCACCAAGGGGAACAACTGAGGAAAAGACGCACAGATTCGTAAGGAATGGCGCAGCAAGCCGACACTGAGCTGATGTTACCTTAGCACACGGGAGGACACAGGCTCCACGCGAAGATCGTAGAATCTTGCAAAGGTGTTAGGTGTCGCCCAGCCCGCATCTCTACAGACACTCCGGGTGGAGTGGGCTTGAACTCCTAGTGGGCACGGCTCACCCTGGCACTGGTACGCCAAGGTGATGCCATCTGCCACCCAATAGGCCAACCTCTGCTTGGAGACAGCATTCCCATTCTGCTGACCTTCAAAGCAAACAAAGAGCTACTCGGAGCATCTGAAGCTCCGGGTGCAGTCCACGTAAATACGTAATGCACGAACGGGACACAGCAACGCCATGGCTGGGTCTGCCTTCTCTGGGGGCAGAGCTTGCAGGTTCACCACGTGATCTCTAAAAGGAGTGGTGGGCACCTTGGGCACATATTAGCAAAAAACACAAGCCTGGTGTACCTGACGAAGACCCACTGGTCGAAACATTGTCGCAAATAAATATTTTTCTATGGAGTAGTACCAGTGTATGGACATTACGCTTCTTTTTTTTTCTAATTTCTGATTATTTTTGTCCTGCACCTGAGCCCTGTTTTTGGGTTTGGGTATGTGCGCACCTTTTTTATAATTTGAACCTTGGGCACATAACCAGGCCGGGGTCTCAAAGTCAGATGAGAATCAGCCAGACCGAATTCAAGGCACGTTTCGTTGACAGAGATTGTGTGCAGGTCCCCCACCCTCTTGATAAAAGTGAGCACGATCAGGAGCAAGGTCTCGCTGACATACCTGGGTGGGGCAGCCTGGAGGGGGAAGGGGACTCAACCCAGGAAGCGGAGCTTCCTGGAGTAAAGTCAAGCTGCCAGGGGCAGCACTTACCTTCACCTCTCGTTCCTGTGGTGGTGGTGAAATCACACTCCGAGTCTAAATCTGAGGAAGCAAAGTGTTGCTCACAAACTGACCTCGGGGCGAAAAACCCAGAGACTGAGGAAACTTCTCTTTTTTTTTAAAAGGTGGGTACCACTTACCCGGAGGTCAGAAGTCGGCGGTCAGCAAAGTCAGCGAGGTCAGCAAAATCACACTCCCCCGGAGGTGGGGGCGCAGATGTTTGGGTCCCCCGAAGAGCAATCTCCACCATCTCTGGGTACCCCGTGTCAGGCTGCACCAGCCTCCTGTGGCCAGTTCGACGCCCCGGCTGAGGGGTTGCCTCCTTAGATGTTGCAGGGGGTGGAGCAGGCGTAGAGGCCGCAGGGGGGCACCCTCGGCAACGGCGAGGTGGAGGCCTCGCACCCGGCGGCTGGGTGGACTTACGCCGGAGCAAGTTGTGCTTGATTGTCTCCGTCTGTTTCTGTACTGCTGAGAACTGCTGGGCAAAGTCCTCGATGGTGTAGCTAAAGAGGCCGGCCTGGGAGATTGGTGTGTCGAGAAAGCGTACTTTGTTGGCATCACTCATCTGCACCAGGTTCAGCCAGAGATGGCGTTCCTGGACTACCATGGTAGACATCACCTGACCGAGGGACCGCGCCATGAGATGGCGGCTGCTCAGCAGAATCATTAGCATCATTTGGCGAAAGTCCCTCCTATGATGCAGCGATCAACATCACTGACTCTGCACCCCTTTACCTAAATTCATTATTTCAGACTTATGTGCCCGCTAGAAGCGCATTATTGTGCCATCCCAAAGAGGCACAAAATCACTTTCACTGACTTTTACATTAAATGTTCCCTCCTGGTGGAATGACCTGCCCAACTCAATCCGAGCAGCTGAGTCCTTAGCCATCATCAAGAATCGGCTAAAACACATCTCTTCCATCTTTCTCTAAACTCTATCACTTTAGTTTCCAACAAAAAAACTAAACTTTGCCCCTTTTAAACTTGCATTCTACTCATTTACTAACTACTTGTTCCCTATCTGTCGTACACTCCGAGTTGAGTCCAGTGTACGACACTAGGGGTCGCTCTTGGGAGCCCAAACACCTCTGATAGTTTTGAGAAAGGCCAATGAAATTGGGTGTGCAGATTTTGCATAGCTGACCACGCCCCGGCCATCCGGGTATAAATAGGGCAGCGTGTGCTTCTGCTCACTCGTTCTGTTTTTCAGAGCCGAATGCAGCGTCTCTGCGTGAGAAGCGGCAACATTCACCTCTCTCGTCATTGGATCTACGACACAGACAGCGGTCTCTCCCTCTCTAACACAGCTAAGTGTTGTGAGAGCTCCCCTGGGTGCGTCAATGGCGATCTTCAAGAGAAGATTCTCCTCTATTTGAGCAAATTTTCTCTAAAAGAGCTGCACGGTACGGTTTGTGTGTTTCATTATGCCTTTCCGTCCATGCCCTTCTGGTTGCGGGTATTACCTTTCCATTAACGATCGGCACGATCGCTGTGTTCACTGCCTGGGGCGTGGGCATGCTGACGCAGCGTTCGCTGAGGGAGGTTGTCAAGCTTGCGAAGACATGCCCTTGAGCACGCTTCGCTTGAGAGTCGCGTTCTTTTCGAAGAAGCCACGGCCCACCTCAACTGCTTCCCACTCCGGTCCTTCTACTTCCAGGTATGAGGCCGCTGCGATGTGCACTGAGGGAGAGCGAGAGGAACTGAGCGATGTGTTGCCGGGTAAGTCCCCGTTAACCGCTCATCCTATGTGTTCACCGATGGAGTGTCCAGACGATTTTGAAAGCTCGTCTCAGTATGGGCTGGATCTTTTGTTCAGGGCTCCTGCTGAGGAAAAGGAAGGCTCCTCAGCACTCTCGGGGGGAGAGTGCGAGCCGTCAGAGGCTGACGTCGCTGCTGAATTCACTGCTCCGGCGGCCGAATCTCAGTCAGTGGCGGATGCCGAAATGGCCGCCGCACTTCAATGGGCAGCCAAGGAGATTGGGATTGTGTGGGTTCCCCCGCCCAGCCCCAATCCTTCTAGGCTGGATGACTGGTTCCTGGGTAGCGGACGTGACTCCAAGCCACATTCCTCCCCGGTCCCGTTTTTCCCGGAAGTGCATGAGGAGTTGACAAAATCGTGGAAAGCCCCTCTGATGGCTCGTTCTCGATACGCCAACTCCCCGTCCCTCACCACCCTCGATGGCGGTCCAGCGAGGCGGTATACGGAGGTCCCCCAGGTGGAGAGAGCGATTGCGATGCACCTGTCCCCACAAAACGCAGCCTCCTGGAGGGGCCACCCGAGACTCCCGTCCAGAGCCTGTAAGTTTTCGTCTGCTCTCGTAGCGAAGGCTTATGCGGCCTCTGGGCAAGCTGTGTCCACCCTGCGCGCCATGGCTATCCTGCAGGTATATCAAGCCAAGGTTCTTAAAGATCTGCACGAGGGTGTTCCTGACCCAGAGTTGCTGCAGGAACTGTGTTCGGCCACTGACTATGCTCTACAAGCTACGAAGGTCATGGCGCAGGCTCTGGGAAGGGCGATGTCCACTATGGTGGTCCAGGAGCGCCACCTGTGGCTAAACCTGGCCGAAATGCAAGATGCCGAGAAGGTTCGCTTTCTTGACGCTCCCATTTCCCAGGCTAGTCTCTTTGGTGAAGCCATGGAGGATTTCGCCCAGCAGTTCTCCACGGTGAAGAAGCAGACGGAGGCCATCAAGCACATCCTGCCTTGGCGTGCAACGAGCGCCAGCCCAGCTCCACCAAAGCAGCAACCCCGTCTGCTCCGCGCCGAGGGAAGCCCCCTACGAGAACAGCTCAGGCCCCGCAACCTGCCAGTCCTGCAGCTAGACCCGCCCAACGGTCCAGCTCTCGTAGAAAGGTGGCACCGCCAGCTTGTCCTCAGACCACAAAGAACCCTCGTCAGGCTTCGAAGCACTCCTGAGATGGGTAGCCTAGGGAAGAGGGATCGCTTGACCTGTGGCAGACGGCCATCACATGGTCAGTAAAAGAGCAATTTCCTTCTTCTCTGGGCGTTACTCACAGCACCTCCGACCCTCTACATGACGGTCGGATGCTGTGTTCTCCATTCAGGACATCACACCTCCTGTGTTCCCTCATGTTCTGAGACAGCGGGCTTGTTCAGACGATTCCTCTCCTCAGGGGAATTCTCTGGTCAGCTCTCACGGTACGAACCCGCCAGGCAAAACAGCCAGTGGTCTCCAGGGCTTCTCACCTCCGGCCACACGCCGTTTTCCCAGCCACGGTGCCCCCATCCTTGGTAGGTCGGATGTAGCTCCTTTGAGCTATTTTTCGGATTGGCTGAGCCTCCCCAATCCTTCCCACTGGCTCCTCAGGACCATTCGGCTCGGCTATGCGATTCAGTTTGCGAGATGCCCGCCTAAGTTCCGTGGTATTCTCACTACCTCAGTTCGAGGCAGCAGCACCGCGGAAATCGCAGTCCTTCTGGCAAAGGATGCAATAGAAACTTTCCCCTCAGCCAAAATGAAGAATGGGTTTTACAGCCCCTACTTCATTGTATCCAAGAAGGGTGGTGGGCTCAGACCAATCTTAGACCTGAGAGTTTTGAATCGGGCCCTACTCAAGCTCCCGTTCAAAATGTTAACCCTCAAGCACATGCTCACGTGTGTCAGGACTCAAGATTGGTTTGTGGCAATAGACCTGAAGGACGCGTACTTTCCTGTCTCGATCCTTCCAAGACACAGGCCGTTTCTACGGTTTGCCTTCGAAGGTCGGGCCTATCAGTACAAAGTTCTTCCCTTCGGCCTCTCCCTGTCGCCCCGCGTCTTTACGAAGGTAGCAGAGGTTGCCCTTGCCCCCCTCCGGGAATTGGGCATCTGCATTCTCAATTATCTCGATGACTGGCTAATCCTAGCTCACTCGTGGGATTTGGTTTGCGCTCACAGGGACGTGTTTCTCAACCATCTGGCTCAGTTGGGACTTCGGGTCAACTGGGAAAAGAGCAAACTCTCTCCGGTGCAGAGGATCTCTTTTCTCAGTGTGGAACTGGACTCGGTCAGTATGTCTGCGCGTCTCTCCCCAGAGCGTGCACAGTCAGTGCTGAAGTGTGCGGCAACACTCAGATGCGGGTCTACGGTCCCCCTGAAACAAGTTCAGAGGCTCCTGGGGCACATGGCATCCTCAGCCGCGGTCACGCCACTGGGTTTGATGCACATGAGACCGCTGCAACACTGGCTTCATACCCGAGTCCCGAGATGGGCATGGTGCCAAGGCACGTTTCATGTGAACATCACACCTTCATGTCACAAAACACTCAGCCCTTGGACAGACATTGTGTTCCTGCGGTCAGGAGTACCCTTAGAAACAAGTGTCCAGACGCATCGTTGTCACCACAGATGCTTCCAAGACAGGCTGGGGTGCCATGTGCAACAGGCGTGTAGCTTCCGGGGTCTGGACGGGCCCCCGACTGCATTGGCCCATCAATTGCCTGGAGTTTTTGGCAGTGCCTCTAGCCCTGAGGAGGTTCCGACCTTTGATTCAGGGCAAGCATGTGTTGGTCTGGTCAGACAACACAGCGACTGTGGCCTACATCAACCACCAGGACGGTGTACGCTCCTTTCGCATGTCACAACTAGCCCGCCATCTCCTGCTGTGGAGCCAACACAGACTCAGGTCTCTGTGTGCCACTCACATTCCGGGCGAACTCACATTCCCCTCTCTCAGGGGAAGGGCATAATCTGGCACCCACGCCCAGATCTTTGGAACCTCCACCTATGGTCCCTGGACGCGAACAGGAGGATTTCAGAGACCTTTCACCCTCAGTGGTGAACACCCTCTTACAGGCAAGAGCCCCCTCCACCAGGCAGCTGTATGACCTAAAGTGGCGCATTTTTGTGAACTGGTTTTCTTCCCGGGGGAAGGACCCACGGAGATGTGGCATCGAGTCAGTGTTATCCTTCCTCCAAGGAGGCCTGGACAGGCACCTATCTGCCTCAACACTCAAGGTCCATGTGGCAGCTATGTCAGCTAATCATGACTTGGTGGGTGGCAGATTGGTGGGGAAACACGATTCGGTAATCAGGTTTCTTAGAGGAGCCCGGAGGCTGAATCCTCCTCGGCTGCACCTTGTCCCCTCTTGGGATCTTGCTGTGCTTCTCCAGGGCCTACAGCAAGATCCCTTTGAGCCCCTTCAGTCAGTCGAACTTGATGCCCTCTCCTTAAAGACGGGTCTCCTGACTGCGCTCACTTCTGTCAAAAGAGTGGGAGACCTCCAAGCCCTCTTCTTTAACAGTTCGTGACTAGAATTCGGGCCGGCAGATTCTCACGTTGTCCTGAGACCCCGGCCTGGATACGTGCCCAAGGTCTCCACCACTCTCTTCAGAGATCAGGTGGTGACCTTGCAAGCTATTTCTTCCCAGGAATATGACCCCAACCTGACCTTTTTATGCCCAGTCCGTGCCCTGCGCATTTACTTGGAACGAACTCAGCCCTTTAGACATTCGGAACAGCTCTTTGTCTGTTATAGAGGACAGCAGAAGGGGAAAGCTGTCTCCAAACAAAGGATCCGTACGGCCTACCAGGCTAGAGGCTTACCCTGGCCACTGGGAGTGAGAGCCCACTCGACCAGGGGTGTCGCTGCCTCGGCAGCTCTTGCTAACGGGGCCTCATTAACAGACATCTGTAGAGCTGCAGGTTGGGCTACACCTAACACATTTGCCAGATTTTACAATTTGCGCATGGAACCAGTGTCAGCTAGAGTCTTAAGCTCTTGACTCAGCACACTGGTCGGTGTAGAGCTTGCCTAAGTGCTTCCCCTAATGGTGATTACGCTTCTAAGTTTCAGTAGGTTTCCTGACGTGAACCCTGGACACCCTCTCCATCATTTGGCACTTTTGGACGTAGCAGAGTTTTTGCGGAGGAACTCAAATTCCAACACAAGGTATTAACACCTTTATTTATTAATGGTTGGATTGTGCCCCATATGTAGTGGCTCCTTATGTGGCCCAAGGTTATTTTCGTAAACGAAAACTAAAACTAACACGAAAACGAATGGTCAAAAAACATTTTCGTAAACTGAAATAAAATAAAAATTACAAAATAAATAAAAAACTAAAACGAAACAAAACTAACAACAGTTACTGAAAAACTAACTGAAATAAAATAATAATTATCAAAAATAAATAATCGTTTTTCGTAATGATTACGTTCTCACTCGGTGGCGGAAAAATGTACAAGCTGTGTGGCGGTTTGGGGAAATGGCGGATCATATGGCACCGTAAATGGCGCATCATAGACGTGAGGATATCTGACAGATAGATGAAAACAGTTTAAAACAGACTCCTGCACGGGTGCTGTTTGGTAAACGTGCACCAACAGTAGGCTGCTTAACAGAACACCCGTTATCCGACAGCAGCACATTCTGTACCCGACCCGGTCCGTCTGACATAGCCTAGGCAGCGACCTGAACTGCCGGCACCACATTAAATCTAAAGCATCAGTAAGGCAAAACTGTTTATTTTCTCATGTAACGCAAGTGATTAAACCAAAAAAAAAAAAAAATAGGCATTTAAATTTGGTGCTTTGTGGAAAAACAGACAAGCAGCGCAACAGAAAAAAGATGAGAACGCGCATCCATTCCGTAAACAATAAAACTTTTTCCTACATCTTGTGAACAATGTTTTAAACAACATGTTTATAATTCTTCATAAATAAACAGAACATTTAAATATGCCTTATTGCCTAAATGTGATTGTCTCCGCAGTGTATATGTTCTAAAACGTTAAAATAAATAAAGTTATATAAACTACAGAAAGCAAGCAACAAGCAAGCTAAGCTGTCCTTCACTTCAGCGGCACCACAAATCCAATAGAATCGTAAGGCTCTGCCATTATTATTGAATTTAATTAGTTCCAGTTATGCACGTTTGTTCGCAGGAAAGTAAGCAAGACATGACAGTTACAGTATCATGAATATGGTTAAATAAGATAAAATATCCAATATAAACAAATTATATTTATTTTCGAATTAAATATTATAACACACATTTACTGCTGTTAATTATGATAATGTAAGCACAACTTGTGTAGATTTATGGAGTAAAAATGCTTGACTGCTTGTATACGTTTACCACCTAATCGAGCTCAGCATGCTTTAATTTTGCATCACTAAACAATTGCTCATAAGGTTATATTAAGTCATTGGTCTGTGCTCTGGAAGTGATCTTTTTTTTTTTTTAATAAAACTAAAACTGAAACTGGAACTAAACTATATATAAACAAAATAGAAATGTGCTCACAAAATAAAAACTAAACTAAAACTAACAAAATTATTAATGAAACTAATAAAAACGAAACTAAATTTTACTTCAAATTTCAAAACGATATTAAAATAAAACGAATTCAAAAAAGCAAAACTATAATAACCTTGATGTGGCCCCATGTGTGTAATTTCCACCTATATCTCTCTGTGGTGCGGTGTTTCCCCTGAAGACAGGTTTGTCTCTAGGGTCTGAGTTTGGTTGTCTCCCCTGGCATGAGACCCACTTCAGGTCCCATATCTAATGATATTCACTTTATACCCCCCCCTCTGGGCAGGTTGTGATCTCCGTAGTGCCTTTTTCCCTCAGGAAATAGTCACTTTCATTGGCCTTTCTCAAAACTATCAGAGGTGTTTGGGCTCCCAAGAGCGACCCCTAGTGTCGTACACTGGACACAACGTCTCCGTTCCCTCCATCAGGGAACGAGGGTTACCATACGTAACCGAGACGTTTTCTTAAAACAAACAAAAAAAAACCCTAACACTAGCTTCTCTATTCTATTTGTATTCTATCTGTTTGTTTTTCTTTTTTATTTATTACACAACTAACAAAAAGCAAAAAACAAAACAACCAAAAAAAAAAAAAAAAACACCTTGTTATGTGTACTGTGTTAGGCTAACTGAGACATCATAACACTTGCATATTATTGCTCTTGATTTTGATTGCTTCCATTGTCCCCATTTGTAAGTCGCTTTGGATAAAAGCGTCTGCTAAATGACTAAATGTAAATATACAGCATTTTAAGAGATACTGTTTCCAAGGGTAAAAAGCATTGAGTGAGAAAAACCTTGAACATTACCCCCACAGCACACCAGTATAAGATAACTAAGATGTTGGCAGTCATCTGGAATGAAAGCACAACAAGAAGTTCTTATTGGATGCTTAAGAGGAAAGCAGCCTTTTTCCTCAGCCTCTCTATAAACCTTGTGTTTCTCTCTTCATCTGTCTGCCTGCAGATGAGGAGAGGTGGCTGTCACTGTGTCTGATTAATGACCCGTCGGAGGCACGTCCAGCCATATTAGGGCCCTATGTATCTAGCAGCGTCTCAATGGGGCAAGGGGCTTTGTTCGGGGAGGAAATATTCTCAGCACCCTACCGCTGTGTGCCACTGAAAAGATAAAGATTTACTGTCATCAGAGGCCAGATTAAAGTGCACAATGCCGACATTGATTTTTACCAAAAAATGCACATTTTGGGAAACCCATTTTAAACCCCAGTTGAGATATGATCAGCTTATTTGGAAAGGGATAATATGGAATCTTCTCCCAGAATGAACTTTGAAAGAAGTAAATTGTAAATATTGATTTCTGAAATGAACTGTCAATCTTTGTTGTGCCAGATTATTCCTATCATCCAGCTCAACCCCCGGTGACAATGAATTCAGAAATGCTGACAAAGTGGAGTGTATAGGATTTCTGTTAGGAGCAGTCAGCCTGCCTCAACTAGAGGCGGTAATGGCTGTTCAGTTTTATCAGATAACAGAGATCTCATCAGAGGCCAAAAAAATGAACTGTGTCTCTAAATCAGGATCGCTGTTCTTATCCCAGCAAAAATCATCCGAGTGAAGCAGAGTGCTTTCCATTATTTCAGGTCACTTCATTACGGAAAGGCACATAAGAGACAATAGCTTGCAAACAAAGCAGGCATTTTCTGGCTCACACAGGGGTCCAGTGTGAGGGGCAGTGTGATAGGCTGCAGGGTTATCCTATTACCACTTAAAAGATATGGTGAAAGGCTTCAAATCTCACCTACTTTTTTCTTCTCTAAATCCACCGCACATTTTCACTGTAGCATCTCACTTTTCTTATTTCTAATCCTTTTTCTCAGTTACCAGCTGTTTTGATTTTATTTCAGTTTCTTAGTCCCAGATTTCCTTCTTGCCCTTTTAAAAATAGAAGAACATCAGGTTGTGCATAGATTCCAAATGGATCAAACCTATCTATCTATTTAACCTGTTAAAATTATGTATTATGTTATAAATCTTAATGATGATTATAGGGACAGTTCCCTAACTCAGATTTTTGTAAACACTAGACTACACCTATTTAACTGTTCACTTGATTTTAAAATAATTTGATGAGTCATTTTTGAGTTTATATAGAAATAACAGACTCTTTATTGCACTTTGGTATCTTGGCAAATCTGAGCAGAATTTGAGGTATTCCAAAACTTTCCCACTAAATAGGATTTTAGGTATCTCTAAGAGAACTTTAAAATATCTTTGTATCTTTGTAAGACTTGAAGAGCCTTAGACACTTTGATCTTCTGAGATATGAACAATACACACACAGTGTATTAACATACAGACATCAGTTTTCACATCCCACTGAGAGAAGATGCGGGAAAAACGTTCTTCTCACCTATCCTTTTCATACACCTTCGTCCCCTCACTCATCTCCCTTCACTCAGCTCACTCAGAATGGTCAATAGCATAATATAATGTTCTACATGATTGCAAGGAATATTCACAGTCATGTTTGGTATCATTGGTATGTTTTTCTGAGTGACTGGTACAATGGTCTAAATCTTACAAGAAGCAGACTAGAAGGTAATACAGATTCTAAGAGTTTAGAGATATTTTCCTCACTGTAGCAGGTGTGCCATTTCCCAGTGCCTTTCATGCAAATGACCATCTGTCCCCAAAAGGTGTAAACTATCCATGTCTAAGCCTTGATCAATACAAACTCCAATTGTTAGTTCCTGCCTCCATTTGGAGGATGTTTGTCTTGGTCTGAGGACTTAAGGAGATGTTTCAAGAAGATCAGGGCACTTCTCAAGGCATATCTCTGAATGACTATTGGCATAATACATATTTACCTGACTGATGATAAATTGTAACATTTGATTTTATTCTGACTTACTTTGAAATTATTTTCAGATTAAGTGAAGGTGTATGTTTCCACAAATTTGTGTCCAAGGTTAAGTACATACTAGATCTCAGGTTAGATGGAGCATAGGGCACATCAGGTGAGATTCTAGATTTCTGACTAACTGCTTGACTTAAGTTGTCATGCAGTTGCATTAACCATAGAGGGCTAAAATGGCTATAAAACCTGAATGTAATTAGATATTTTCAATTTTTGGTCAATTAAAAAAAGAGGGGATTTTGACCACTTTTCTGTAACTGCTAGTCCAACTAACTTGAAATTTGGCGCACAATGGGTCTCATTCACTAAGTTTGCGTTAGCACAAATTTGTGCATGAAACCTGCATACAAATGTTTTCACAAACAAATCATGATTCACTAAAACTTTCATATTAACATTTATTCTAAATTTTAGAAAAAAATATAGGAACATCTGAAAGCACACGTATTCAAAAATCACACTCTGTCCAGTCTTAATAGTCTATATAATCTATATATTAGGTTTGTTTCATCTTAGGATAATAGTTATATATTATATATGATTAAATATAATATGCATATATTTCATCTTAAAATTATTTTGTCATGTATAGTGAACAAGTAAGAAAAGCCGCGCTAGTATGGAAGAAAATTAATGACAAATGTCTTTGAAAAAAAAAAAAAAGCATGTTGAATTGCACTGAAAAAATAATGCATTTTGCTTGCATTTTTAGGTTCTGAAATTTAACAGCTGTTTATTTAACCTGTGAATATTTCAATTCAAAATATTTTCACATACATTTTCATAACTAAAAATTCATATTAACCATCCAGAATTCACTTCACAAATATTCAGTCTGTTTAAAAATATGATGCATGTCGGCGCAGATAGCCTTGTGGGCAGCATGCCGAAATACAACGCCGTTGCGCTATGGGCGTCCTGAGTTTGAATCCTGGCTCGAGGACATTTCCTAATCCCGCCCCCTTCTCTCTCCCCCGCTTTGCTCCCTGTCAGCTATGATCTGTCCTGTCGTAATAAAGGCCAAAAATAAATCTTTAAAAATACGATGTATAATATTTGACAGACAAATTTCGGTCCATTTTATTTCACTTTACAAATTCAAAGATTATAATGCTGTTTTACCCAACGCTGATGTACAGAACTAACATTACATCTGATGAAGACATATTGCTTTTAGTTACTTAGTTTCCTTGACTTTGTATCATGGCTTGTGTGACGCTGTGCTGTAAATGCTGGGGTTTCCTTCATACGTCACTTCTAACACATCAAGAAGTGTATTCCTGCATTGCAAATAACATTCCTTTCATTCATATGAAATATTTTTAATGTGGCTCAGCTTTATTCAGGAAACTGCATAACTAACGTTTTCTGACTGAGAAAAGTCGTTTTAGAGCACTTCTGAGCAAGCTTTCTTTTCATAAGCTGAAATGCATAAAACCGCTATTAGTGATCCTAGAAGGCCTTAACTAAGCGTTTTATGCAGTGAGGCTCTAATTAAATTTCACGTGCATAAAACTTCTAACACATCAAGAAGCGTATTTCTGCATTGCAAATAACATTCCTTTCATGCATATGAAATATTTTTAATGTGGCTCAGCTTTACTCATAAAAACTGCATAACGTTTTCTGACTGAGAAAATTCGTTTTAGAGCATTTCTGAGCAAGCTTTCTTTTCATAAGCTAAGATGCATAAAACCGCTATTAGTGATCCTAGAAGGGCTTAACTAAGCGTTTTAACCATTCAGGCTCTAACTAAATTTTCTGACTGAGAAAAGTCGTTTTAGAGCATTTCTGAGCAAGCTTTCTTTTCATAAGCTGAGATGCATGAAACCGCTATTAGTGATCCTAGAAGGCCTTAACTAAGCGTTTTATGCATTCAGGCTCTAACTAAATTTCACATGCATAAAACTTCTAACACATCAAGCAGTGTATTTCTGCATTGCAAATGACATTCCTTTCATGCATATGAAATATTTTTAATGTGGCTCAGCTTTATTCATAAAAATTGCATAACGTTTTCTGACTGAGAAAACTCGTTTTAGGTCATTTCTGAGCAAGCTTTCTTTTCACAAACTGAGATGCATAAAAACGCTATTAGTGATCCTAGAAGGCCTTAACTAAGCGTTTTAAGCATTCAGGCTCTAATTAAATTTTCTGACTGAGAAAAGTCGTTTTAGAACATAGTGTGACGTAAGAACATACGTTTAGTTAGTTTTAGAACATTTCTGAGCAAGCTTTCTTTTCATAAGCTGAGATGCATAAAACCGCTATTAGTGATCCCCAATGACATGGAATGCGCCTCAGTGAACTAATGCAGTGATATGAGACCTCAGATCTCAGAATAAACTTTATTGATGATTTTCATGTTCCAAAGGTTGTAGTATGTTGCTAGTTACAAGACTGGCTTACTACATGTGAAATTTTTCCAAAAAACAAACAAACAACAACAACAAAAAAGTCCCCAAAAGAGATTTTTTATTTTCACAAGGTTGTAGTATAAAATATTGATCTACTGTATGTACAGTAAAAAATATATTAGCAAAATTGCACCTGTAGTAAGTCAGTCGAGTCACTAGGAATGTACTACAACCTTTGGAATATTAAAAAAAAAAAAAAAAAAAAAAAAAAAAACTCTTTAGATGAATTACAGTAATTACTCAAGAATAATTATATACTGTATGTACAGTAAGAAAGATATTAGCAAAATTTCAACTGTAGTAAATCAGTTGTCACTAGGAACATACTACAAAATTTGGAACACAAAAAAAACGTATTATGTTAATCATTAGTTGCTAATGTAATTGTTTTCTTAATAAAAATACTTGTGTACATACTTAGGAAAAAGTATTGCGTAAGGCGAGTTATTGGCAATATATATTTAGTTAGTTTTCCCTCTAGGCATTTACTGTAAATATTTATTTTAATTAATTATTGAACTTGAACTTCACAGTATGTGAACGCTTGGTTTTGGTTGGGTTGTGGGCTAGGGTGACCAGACATCCCGAAAAATTCGGGACAGTCCCAAAATCTAAGCTGCTGTCCCGAATCCCGAATCCCGCTCTAATTGTCCCGAAAATTATACTGAAGCAAAATCTTAAATAGTTATTGTCTGATAAAACATAAAAAACTGTCCGTGGAGCGAGGTTGAGTCATCCTGCAGCAGCCTGGCAACCAGCCCCCGCCGGCTGCTCATTGGCTGCAGCATCTTGTTTTTTTTTTTTTTTAGATATACCGTAGGCGCGCATTAAGATATGCACTGATAAGCAAATTTTCATTCATGAAATTGACATGGCTGGTGTACCGGAATCCCAACATGCTGCAAAAAAAGCTAAAACGTCTCTGCAGGTACCGGGAGGAGTGGGTGGGCAGGTATCCATGGATTGCAAAAGCCCTACATGATGAAAGTAAAGCGTTCTGCAAAGTGTGTAGGAAAGAGTTTGGTGTCTCTCACGGGGGGGAGGCAGATGTTAGGCTGCATGCTAGCAGCAAATTACACTGTACCAACACCACGACAGTACAGACCAACAAGTTGGTCTCGTCCTTCTTTAAGAAGCAGGATGATTCCATGTATAATAAAATAGCTGCTGCTGAGCTGACCTCCGTGTTCCACTGTGTGACCCACCAACAATCATACAGGTCGCTTGACTGTGCGATGAAGTTAACACCAAAACTGTACTCGGATTCGGGCATAGCTAAACTCGTTAGCTGCGGTCGCACAAAAGCTGAAGCACTGGTCACAAACGTCCTGGCACCCCTCGCATCTGACTTCTCCCAATGCCTCGAGTCAAAAGATATATTCTTTTCCATTTCAACCGATGCCTCTAATAAAGGCAATGTGAAAACATTCCTGATCTCTGTGAGATTCTGGACTCCTGAGCAGGGCATCCAGAACAGAGTTCTTGATTTCTCTGAACAAGCAGCCGAGAGCGCAGATGCCGTCACTGACACTTTACTGAATAAATTAAAGGAACACAAACTCAGCATCAGTAACATCTCGGCTTACTCGGCTGACAATGCGGCAGTGAATTTCGGCAGAAAACACTCCATTTACCAAAATCTAAAAAAAATCAACAGCAAGATCCTTCCTGCAAACTGCCCAGCTCACATAATACACAATGCAGTAAAACGTGCCAGCAATGCACTGCAAATAGATGTGGAGACTATCATCATAAAATCATTTAACCATTTCAGCTGTTCTGCGAAGAGAGTTTCCACCCTCAAAGAAATGTTTGAATTTGCTGACATGGAGTACCAAACACTGTTGCGTCATGTCCCGACACGCTGGTTGAGCCTGCACCCTGCAATTGACAGACTTGTCAACACCTGGCCAGCGGTGCGCAGCTACTTCTTGTCACTGGGACAGGAGGAATGCCCCCGTGTCCTCTGGGATGCGCTCCAGGTTAACGAGCATGGAGAGGAAGATGAATGCAGCGAGCTGGAGGTCACACTCTTCTTCTTGCAAAACACTTTAAAGCTTTTTACTGGTGCTGTGCTGAGTCTTGAGAGTGACAGTCTCACCTCAGTTGAAGTATATGCACTTATGAGTGGCCTCCGAACCAAACTCCAGCAGCGCAAAAAAGATGCTTTTTTTGGAGCAAAAGTTGACCGCGTCCTCCTCTCCTCCGTTAATCTTAGGGTTGACAGGCTCAAGAGAGAATTCACAAATTTTTATGATATCGCGGAGTAATACCTTGAGAAATGGTTCAACTTCTCAGAATCCGGGCACCTGTTCAACATCCAGTGTTTCAATCTTAAGGAAAAGCAAGAAATCAGCTACAGGGAATTAACGGCCGCTGTATCCGCCCTTCAGATGCATGATGAACTCGACCTGGATGAGCTCTACAACGAGAGCTGTGTTCTGAAAGAGATATTGCCTCATCTGGAAATACACAGTCACCCTGTAGGTGCGCTTTGGGCCCAAGCACTCAGGAGCACGTCTGCGTTCCCACAGTATGCCAAGCTACTGTCTTTCATTTTGAGCATCCCCGTGAGCAATGCTTACTCGGAACGAGTGTTTTCAATAATGAAAGGTGCCTGGACCGATGTGAGAAACAGGTGCTCATTTAACCTGGTCCGCAGCGAAATCAAAGTAAAAATGAATTTAATGATGACTTGTGCAGAGTTCCATAAATACATCCTGGGAAAGACGGGAGTGCTGGCAGCAGTGAAAAGCTCTGCAAAATATGCTGATGTCGAGCCTCCACAACCTCGGTAGGCTATATAGCTCAAGTGTGAATTTAAAGTTATATTGTTTCTATTAATTTATCTAATTCATCTAGGCTATATGCACAAAGACAATACGACCTTTTTGTCCCCTTTTTGCTTTATAGAGCAGATGAAGAGAGCGCAAGTTGCAGCAGCCGTTAGGACAGTTGAAAGTGCAGGCAGAAGTCGCGTGAAGAAGTCAGACCGGTCGAGGGCGAGGCACCGTGTTCAAAATAATACTTCTATAGCCTACGTATTAGGCTATATCAATTTATATGCATATGTACTTGTTAATAAAAATATGATTGGTTCATTAACTTCATTTTGAAGTATAAAAATAGCCTAACGTTACTTCTATATTATATAAAATTATATGTATATGTAGGCTACTTATATTAATAAAAACATGATTGGTTCAGTCACTTTCGTTTGAAATTCATTATCTTTATTATTCATTACTCATTACCCCCCCCCCCCCCCGTCCCGAATTTCAACCAATCTGGTCACCCTAGTTGTGGGCTCACCTGCTTAACTGCACATAGTATATTTTATTCATTAGATGGTGAATTTGATCATTTATTATGACTGTCCTCAGGCTATAAACCACGTTAAGTGTCTTCTTTATGGGAAATATGTTTAACGTGTAGTTTTGCGCATTGCATAAGTAGCGTTCATACTCTGATTTCATCTGTCTGTATAAAGTTTGCATCATCAGTGAGGTCAGTGTATTATGAGTTTGGTCTTTCAATGGCTATCCCTGTGTGAGTCCACTGAGCTGCGTGAAGCATTTTTTTTTTTGACGGAAACAGCATGAAACCTTGCACATTCATATTCTACATTTGCTAAACTGTAGTCTACATAGTTCACATCATCAACAAAATGTATTCTTAGATCTGAGGTCTTATATCACTGCATAAGTTCACTGAGGTGTGTTTCGTGTCGTTGGGCAATCCCAGAGTGTGACGTATGAGAGGGAAACCCCTGTATTTACAGCACAGCGTCACACAAGCCATGATACAAAGTTAGGGAAACTAAGTAACCGAAAGCATGTCTTCCTCAAATGTAATGTTAATTCTGTACATCAGTGTCGGGTAAAACAACATTATAATCTCCTTTGCGTTAGAGAAAGCTGCTTACATGTAGTCTACACGGGGAAACGAGTAGCAGTGAAGATGCTGAATTAAACATAAACACATTTAGCTTTTCTGCATACTGATATTGCCCCTGATAATCCTAATTTCTATTTACCGCTTGCTCCATTTCTGCAAATAAGTTTTTGTGAATGAGTGACTTGGGCTACTACTGGTCGCTTTAGCCTTCATCAATAGACGTTTTGCGCCACCTGCTGGTGAGCGACTGACAGCAGCTGGAGATCATGCATCTGTGCTCTACTGCTATTCCTGCAGCTCCCGGATGTGAAATACACAAATTTCTGCCGATTTTGTACCACTGTATTTGTGGAAGCGAATTCGTAAAGTGAAATAAAATGGACCAAAATTTGTCTGTAGAATATTATACATTGTATTTTTAAACAGATTGAGTATTTGGGAATTGAATTCTGGAAGGTGAATATGATTTTTTTAATTTTCAGTTATGAAAATGTGAGTGAAATATTTAAAATTTAAATATTCACAGCTTAAATAAACAACTGTGTTAAATTTCAGAACCTAAAAATGCAAGCCCTGAAAATACAAGACATTTTAATGCAAGCACTGTTAATTAAATGCATTATTTTTTTCAGTTAGTGCAATTCAACATGCTTTTTTTTTTTTTCAAAGACATTTGTCATTCATTTTCTTCCATACGCTAGACTATAGCTTGAGCTGCGATCGGCTTCTCTGAATGACAGCGCATGCACAGGCAGCTAATGAAAGTTCTGTAAACTGTGTCTATATAAAGATGTTTCATTTTGTATTAATTAATTTTGAGGACTGCACGCTTGCCATTGCTCAAAGATCTGGTGAGAGCACCTCTGTAGACAGTGTCATATGGGGTTGCGCTGTGTGAAGTTCCCTTTCGGGAACTCGAGCTGCGTCCGAAAACGCTAGGGGAACGCCTCCAGCGTGACCACGCTCTGAAACGTGTGCAAACAGTCCAATGGAGAAGCGAAACGTCACAGGCGGGGTGACGTAGAGACCAGAGAGCTTAAAAGCACGTGCGATGCGTGCAGCCGGCAGCTTCTGTCTTTCAGCAAGCGCTCTGTGTGTGTGTGTCACTCTGTTTTTTGTGCTAGTTCGCACAGCTTTTATTTGAGAGTGTCACTATGTCCTACAAAGTATTCTTACGAATATAAGCAGCGGCATTTAGACTGTGTGTTCCTCTCTGCCTGCGCCATTTCGGGTGGCGATACACACAATCTATTTGTTGTCTGTCTGGGAGCGAAGCATAGGAGTCATTTCTCGAGGGAGCTGACTGCCCGCGTTTGCTTTTCCCGCGCTCAGCTCCCGCTTCTGTCGAGGCAGGGCGGCAGCTGTGATCGTGGGGATCGCATATAGATCTACGGACGGGTTAGAGACGGGTCCGCCCTATCTCTGCCTTTCTCCCTAGATCTAGCGCTCTCTTTCGGGGTTCCCCCTTTGAATGAGAGCTCGCGCCGAAGCCGGCTGTGTCAGCTCCCGAGGGGGCTGACTGCCCGCACTCTCGCTGCGCACGCTTCGTTCCCGGAGGGCTCTCTTCGAGGAGGGAGCCCTCGTGAACTTCCCCGCGGCTCGGGTCCCGCTTTTGCCGAGGCAGAGCGGCGACTGCGGCCGTGGGGATCGCAGCATAGATCTGTGAACGGGTTAGAGACGGGTCCGCCCTCTCTCTGCCTTTCTCTTTAGATCTAGCGCTCTCTCTCGGGGCTCGGAAGCCCGCGCTGCGGTTCTTCCTCCTCTGAGTGAGAGCTCGTGCTGCTGCGGCTATCTTTCTCCGAGGAGATTGATGCTGTCCGCATATGAGCTGACTGCATATTAGATCACTCGTTTCTACCTGCCCTCGCTTCTAAAAAAATAAATAAATAAATAACAGGAACGGGGATTCAAGCGATTTATGTGTGGTTTGTTCGGGAGCTGAGCATGTACAGTCCGCCCTTGAGGGGGCGGGCTGTGTTCATTCATAAATGTGTCCATTCAAAAAACAAATAAACAAAAACAAACAACGTGCATTTTGAATATTTAGCTCTTCTCCCATTGTCATTTAATTCTGAGGAATTAAATTTACTGCACTCTCACCCTATACTAATCTTTTTGACATTTTGTCAGTATTAGCTCATTCTGAGCTTGGGGCGGTTCGGCATCGAGATGTCGTCCTCACCCATATGAAAAGACTGGGGTTGTGACTGAATGCAGAGAAAAGTGTGTTTTCTCCATTACAGAGAACCACTTATCTAGGCTTGGTGTGGGATTGACCACGATGCAGGCATGTCTTTTTCCTGCTCGGATCGAGTCATCCTCGCGGCAGTCAAGAGAGTGAAAGTAGGCACTCACTGTGAAGCAGTTTCATAACTGCTGGGTCTGATGGCAGCTGTGTCCAACGTGATAGCTTTTGGCCTGTTGTACATGAGACCCCTGCAGTGGTGTCTCAAGACCAAGGGGGTCTCCCCGAGGGGAAACCTGCTTTGCATGATCAAAGTCACGCGGCGATGCCTACATGCCTTGGACATGTGGAGGAGACCTTGGTTCTTGTCTCAGGGCCTGGTGCTGGGAGCTCCTTGTCGCCGCGTAATGCTAGCGACGGACGCGTCCCTCACCGGTTGGGGAATGGTCATGAGTGGCCACCCCGCCCGCGGTCTGTGGAGCGGTCACCATCCAGCTTGGCACTTCAGCTGCCTGGAGATGCTGGCCGTGTTTCAGATACTGAAACACTTTCACCCGGACCTATGAGGCAGTACGTATAAGGAGAATCCTGATTCCTATGGTCCAGGACCTCTGAGGGCAGGCCCTTCTGGGGAAGAGCGTGGTCCACCGCATTCTTCGGTGCCCGTCTCTCCTCAGTGCCCTCGGGAGATCAGCCTGCCAACCCTGCCGGTGTTCCAGGGCGCAGCGGTCTCCAGCGAGCCCACACCTCAGTCTTCCGCCCGGAAACGTAGCGGAGCTGGGGAGCTCGCCACCCCTGCAGGGGTCTCTACAGCAGCTAGTTCGGCTGTCTCCTGCCGGTCATCCGTTACAGGACACCGAACTAGCAGCTCAAACAACACCAGAGGCCAGTCTCGAGAGACTGGTTCCCTTAGTAGATTATTTGGCAGCGTGGAAACTACTGCCAAATGTGTCTGCATGGGTCCTGCGCACTGTAGAGCGAGGTTATCGCATCCAATTCGGCGCGCCGCCGCCTTTCAACGGGGTCTTTCCCACTGTGGTGAGCCCCGAGCAGGGTCTGGTAATGGAACAGGAAGTAGGAACTCCTGTTGAGGAAGGAGGTCATCGAGGTGGTCTCTCCTCAAGACAGGGAGTCCGGGTTCTACAGCCGGTACTTCATTGTTCCTAAGAAGGATGGGGGCCTGCGTCCCATTTTAGATCTGAGACTACTGAATCTTTCAGTTATGAGGTTGAAGTTCGAAATGCTGACTGTCAATCAAGCGTTGTCACAAATCAGGTCCGAGGACTGGTTTGTGACGATAGATCTAAAAGACTCTTACTTCCACGTCCCCATCCTTCCTCAACACAGGAAGTTCTTGAGGTTTGCTTTCAGGGGCGAAGCATA
Source organism: Cirrhinus mrigala (assembly GCA_036247105.1). NCBI lineage: Eukaryota > Metazoa > Chordata > Actinopteri > Cypriniformes > Cyprinidae > Cirrhinus > Cirrhinus mrigala. The sequence goes on from CM070022.1 coordinate 34,608,410, forward strand.
CCAATATCGGGTTCTTCCGTTCGGCCTAGCACTCCCCCCCCCACACTTTCACGAAGAGTGTGGATGCTTCTCTGGCTCCGCTGCGACTCCGGGGCATCCACATACTCAACTGCATCAACGATTGGTTGATTTTGGCTCAATTGGAGCACATGGCGGTTCAACATCGAGATGTTGTTCTCGCTCATATGAAAGAGCTGGGGTTGAGACTGAACGCCAAGAAGAGTGTGCTGTCTCTATTACAGAGAACCACTTATCTAGGTGCTGTGTGGGATTCGACCACGATGCAGGCACGTTTGTCACCTGCTCGGATCGAGTCGATCCTCACTGCAGTCACGAGAGTGAAGGAAGGCCGGTCACTCACTGTAAAGCAGTTCCAGCGACTGCTGGGTCTGATGGTAGCTGCGTCCAACGTCGTATCTTTTGGCCTGCTGTACATGAGACCCCTACAGTGGTGGCTCAGGACCAAGGGGTTCTCCCCGAGGGGAAACCTGCTTTGCATGATCAAGGTCACGCGGCGATGCCTACGTGCCTTGGACATGTGGAGGAGACCTTGGTTCTTGTCTCAGGGCCCGGTGCTGGGAGCTCCTTGTTGCCGCGCATGCTAGCGACGGATGCGTCCCTCACCGGTTGGGGAGTGGTCATGAGTGGCCACCCCGCCCATGGTCTGTGGAGCGGTCACCATCCAGTTTGGCACTTCAGTTGCCTGGAGATGCTGGCCGTGTTTCGAGCGTTGAAACACTTTCTCCCAGACCTAATAGGCTACCATGTGTTGGTGCGCACCGACAACACAGCGGTGGTCTATTACATCAACCACCAGAGAGGTCTGCGTTCGCGCCCCTTGTACAAGCTGGCGCACCAGATCCTTGTGTGGTCCCAGGGGAAACTCCTCTCACTGAGAGCAGTTCATGTTCCTGGGCATCTCAACATGGGAGCAGACGTCCTGTCGAGGCAGGGGCCGAGGGCCCGGGGAATGGATGCTTCACCCTGAGGTGGTGAAGCAGATTTGGAGAGTTTTCGGCCAGGCTCAGGTGGACCTCTTCGCTACTCAGGAGAATGCGCAATGTCCCCACTGGTTCTCTCTGACTCATCCAGCTCCGCTGGGGCTGGATGCCATGGTACAGACGTGGCCGAGGCTTCGTCTGTACGCATCTCCCCCGATCGCTCTGCTCCCGGGAGTTCTGGAGAGGGTGCGCCGGGACGGGGTCCGTCTTCTTTTAGTAGCCCCGTACTGGCCGGCCCGACCATGGTTCTCGGACCTGGTTTCCCTCCTCGACGGCTCTCCATGGGAGATTCCCGTCAGGAGGGACCTCCTCTCACAAGCGGGAGGCACCATCCTTCACCCTCGCCCGGAGTTGTGGAAGTTGTGGGTGTGGCCTCTGAGGGGGCACACCTCGTAGCTTCCGGTCTCTCAACCGAGGTTGTTGAGACCATCCTCCAATCCAGAGCTCCCTATACGAGGAAACTGTATGCCCTGAAGTGGAAGCTTTTCACTTCATGGTGTGGAGACCACCAGCAAGACCCAGTTAACTGCCCCGTTGGTACAGTGCTGGAGTTTCTGCAGGATCGGTTCTCTGCAGGGTTAGCCCACTCCACCCTGAAGGTCTACGTGGCGGCTATTGCGGCCTACCACGCCCTTCTGGGTGGCTCCTCAGTGGGTAGGAACCCCCTGGTTACAGGTTTCCTCCACGGTGCGCTGAGGCTGAGGCCTCTGACCAGGTGTAGCTTTGCTGTGTGGTGAGTTGGTTGCTATTCCATAACTTTGAGTCCTCTGTTTCCCCCCCCTCTATTTGGGGGTCAAGGCTCACTCCTCTCGAAGTATGGCCTTCTCGTCAGGAGTTCCCTCTCTGACATTTCGACGCTGCGGGTTGTTCCATGCCTCTCACTTTCATGAGATTCTCGGCCTTATTTATGCCACTCTGGGCTCCTTTTTTCTCTCGTCCTAGCTGTGCTCAGTGATACACACTAGGCAGGGATTTGAAAGTCTGGCAGCGTGGGCATATCGTTCCCCTAGCGTTTTCGGACGCAGCTCGAGTTCCCGAAGGGGAACGTCCCAGGTTACGTATGTAACCATGGTTCCCCGAGGGAACGAGACGCTGCGTCTCGAGCCATACTTGCGGCATCCCTGCAGCGCTTGCTTCTCTATTTAGAAGCTGCCGGCTGCACGCATCGCACGTGCTTTTAAGCTCTCTGGTCTCTACGTCACCCCGCCTGTGACGTCTCGCTTCTCCATTGGACTGTTTGCACACATGTTTCAGAGCGTGGTCACGCTGGAGGCGTTCCCCTAGCGTTTTCGGACGCAGCGTCTCGTTCCCTCGGGGAACCATGGTTACATACGTAACCTGGGACGTTTCTTTGACGTGAGTGATAAAAGGCTGTAAGGAAGTGTGTGCAAATGACTAACCTCATGCACGCGGCCGCTCATTTAGAATACTCCAAATTCACAAACTTTAGGACGAGGTTAAGAACAAATCCATATGCGTATACACGTGTTGTGAATTAGGTGGAAAGTGTTCGTGAATGTGCGTATAAATACGAATAATGTACATATTATTAGTGAATGAGACCCAATTTCTTTATACAGGTGCTACCCATATCTATGAGGACACTGGCCCACTGCACAAAGGTGATGTCATGTCAAGGTGATGTCATTTCAAAATCGGACAAAGAAAAGGTAGAATGAAAGTTTTTACAACGTCTTTTAATGACGTCTTTGGATGTATGATGTTGACGTGTCTAGAAGCTTAAAATGTAGTTTAGATGTGGTCACTGTGGACGTATTTTTTCACGTCTTATAAGGTCAACTGCAGTCTGATTTAGACATCATTTATACTGTTTCTGGATAAAATAAACACTCCTAGGCTGCATTCAATTAACACTTATGTTTATTTACATTTTTTTTTTTTTTCTGTACTTGTAAATCAGCTTACAGACACAGTGTGTTTGTACAAAAAACCATGAAAACAAAAGAAACTTCACTCATTGTACAGTGGATAACAACCGTAACAAATAATAAACTATTTAAAGGAGAAGTCCACTTCCAAAACAAAGATTCACATATAATGTACTCACCCCCTTGTCATCCAAGATGTTCATGTCTTTCTTTTTCTTTCTCTCAGTCTGGCCATTTGTCTGTGGGTGATAACCAGAAGATAGGTTAACAGAGATACCCAGTAGCTTGAAGATGGCTTTCCAGACATGGGAGATGAACTGAGGCCCCCGGTCCGACACGATCTCTTCAGGTAACCCAAAGTTTGTTGAACACAGACAAACGGCGATTCCTTTCAGTGCCAGTCAGACGAGTGGAGTCAACTTGCATCGGCTCTGGTACTGGGAGATAGGCAGCCACTGAAGCAGACTGAGGAGTGGTTACCGGTGGCTGGCAGGTGGCTAGTCATTGGGAAACTCTGGTGGTACGTTGTAGAAAGGATTCCAATCCAATGGTTTCATCATACAACGCCATGGTGGCGTGAATCTCCGGGTTGAGCCCTTGACGGTATGCGCTGAGGAGCGCTCTTTCATTCGGTGCGGAAGTGTATGGTGTACTCGTTGACCGAAGAAGAGCCTTGGTGGAGATGGAACAGGTGATCGAAAGTGGTGAGTGTACCGTGAGCTGTGCTAAAAACTTTGGAAAAATGGCTTGTAAACTGTTCAAAAGAGTTGATAATATTATTATTGGCATTCCAGATGGCTTTTGCCCATTGAAGGGCCTTACCAGAGAGGAGGAAAATGAGAAAGGTGACCTTGGAGCTTTCGGAAGGGAAATGTTGAGGTTGCATCTGGATGTATAGATCGACTTATACTTGTATAGAAACCGCTACACTCAGCCGCATCTCCAGAAAATGTTACGGGCATGGCCATGGGACTTCCCGAGACACCTTGAGGGCATTCACCAAATCCGTAAAGGGGTCGGGTGCAGCAGGTGCTCCGGTGCTCATTGTCGGTGTCGGTCTGGTCTTCGGTCACGATAATGGAGGGATGAGACCAGAGACTGAGATTAGGTGCAAACCAAATAGGAGAGTGGGTGTGCTGTGACGTGGATGGTGGAGGTGGCTGTGGTGAATGCCTGACAATGCTAGTGCAGGGGTTTTCAAATTGCAGTGCGTGACCCAAAGCCAAGGAGTCTGCAAAATAATTTGCTTACCGTATTTTCTGACCTACAAGTCTTGTTTTTCAAATCTTCTGAAATGTGCTGAAGCCTAAGCAAAACATAAAATCTTAAAAGCGGGCACTTAAAGGTTTCAATAAAAATTATTCTTATGTCTGTGTGACTGTGTGATAAACAGTAGTTTAGCAACCAAATGTTACACCGCATCTAACGAGTCACTCAGGGAAATGATTAATGCCCAATGAGAGGTTCGTGAAACCACCATGAGGTTTAGTTTTATTTTAAATAAATTTGTTATAGGCTTTTAAATAAATAGCATTTAAATAAATATAGCTTGTAAGGAATGTCACTGTAATTTATGTTTATTTTATACATAGGCCTATAATAATAATAATAATAATAATAATAATAATAATAATAATAATAATAATAATAATGCCTCATAATAATTGCCTCATTCATTGCCATAGTTTTTGCCTAGTTTCTTAGCCTTGTTTATTTGTTACTTTTGGACTGCTCACTTGTATTTTGACCTATTGCCTGTTTTTACTGGATTACGCTTTTGCCGTGCCTACGTATCACTGTTTGTTTGGAGATTGACCCTGCCTGTCTTGACTACGATCTGTTTAATAAAGCTCGCATCTGGATCTTACACGCTTCCCACGAGTCCTGTTACAGAATACTTTGCCTCCCAAAGATCCAACGGCTTTCAGAGACACAGATCAAACCATGGACCCAGCATCACACCTCTTCCGCCAAGGTAACCGCTGTATTGAAGACTATGTTGTGGAGTTTTGTGGACTGTGTCACCTTGTGGCTTTTAATGATGTGGCCCTAAAGGACATATTTCATCATGGACTAAATGACCCCATTTGTTCTGGCCTGCCCGGAGGTGTGGATCACCTTTTACTGTTGGGATTGTGGATGAGGGACCCCGCAATCCTGCAGTAACCCCCATACCACAACCTGCTCATGTCATGTCTGCTACACCAGAGCCCTCTCATGCCAAGCCTACCAAGCCAAAGCCTGCTCAAGTCATGTCTGCCAAGCCAAAGCCTGCTCATGTCACAGTTTGCTCACGCCATGCCTGCCGCTCCAGGGCCTGCTCACGCCATGCCTGCCCGTCCAGAGTCTGTACCTGTCATGACTGCCCTCCCACAGCCAGCTCACAAGATGGCTACCATCTCCAAGCCAGTCCACAAGATGGCCGCCATCCCAGAGCCAGTTCACAAGATGGCCGCCATCCCCGAGCCTGTTCACAAGATGGCCGCCATCCTAGAGCCTGTTCACAAGATGGCCGCCATCATCAAGCCTGTTCACAAGATGGCTGCCACGCCTGAGCCTCATCAGTCCAAAATCATCTCATCCAAATCTCATCTCGCCATGTCTGCTGCACCCAAAGCAAATCAAGTGATGGCTGATCCTTTGGTGTCAAGTCAAATCAGGGCTGCACTTTCAGTGCCAGGTCAAGTAACAGCTGTGACTCCTGAGCCACGTCAAGTTACAGCTGTTGCTTCGGAATCAAGCCAAGATACAGCTGTTCTCCATGAGTCAAGCCAAGACACAGCTGTTGTTCTCCATGAGTCAAGTCAAGCCACGGCAGACCTCCCTGAGTCAAGTCAAGCCACGGCAGACCTCCCTGAGTCAAGTCAAGTCACGACAGACCTTCCTGAATCAAGTCAAGAAACAGCTGTGCTCCTAACAGCACCTCTTCACGTCCTTGCTGCCAGTACAGGGCCTTGCCAAGCCACGGCCATCCTGCCAGAACCTCACCAGGTCCCCTCTGACCTTCCAAAGCCACGTCACGTTTCAGCTGATCCTCTAGAGTCTCGTCATGTCTCAGCTGATCTTCTAAAGCCTCGTCGTGTCTCAGCTGATCTTCTAGAGCCTTGTCACGTATCAGCTAACATCCCAAGCCATGCAGGGCCCATGCTCCCAAGCCACGCAGGGCCCACGCTCCTAAGCCACGCAGAGCCCACGCTCCCCAGCCACACAGAGCCCACACTCCCAAGCCACATGTCCACAGCGTCCACACCCTCAAGATCGGCAGGCATCCCACTATCTACTGTGCTGCCCATAATGGCTGTAGCCATTTTGAGCGTGTGGGCCACGCATTGCGCTCCAGAAGCCTCGTCTGTCCATGAGTCTGCTCCAGAGGCCTCGTCTGTCCACGAGTCTGCTCCAGAAGCCTCGTCTGTCCATGAGTCTGCATCAGAGGCCTCGTCTGTCCATGAGTCTGCTCCAGAAGCTTCGCCTGACCACGAGTCTGCTCCTGAGGCCTCGTCTGTCCACGGGTCTGTGCCAGAGGCCTTCTCTGCCCACGAGTTTGCGCCTATGCCTCCAGAGGTGTCAGCTTCTGCAGTAGATCCTCCAAAGGAGGTGGCGTCCATTAATGAACTCACTGCCACGTCTGACTACGAGTCTGCGCCAATGCCCCCGGAGGTGGCAGCTCCGGCTGCAGAACCTCCTATGGGGGCGGCGTTCAATCATGAACTCTCTGCCTGTCATGTCACAGCCAAGAAGGCCAATCATGAACCCTCTGCCTGCCATGTCATGGCCAAGAAGGCTAATCAAGAACTCTCCGCTCTGCTATGGATGTCATTTGTTCCTCTGTGGATATCTTTGCTCGTGTTTGCTCTGCCTGCCTCGCCATGACTCCCTGTTATGCCTGCTCTGCCTGTCTCGCCATGGCTCCATGTTCTGCCAGCTCTTCCTGCCCCGCCATGGCCTCCTGCTCTGCCTGCTCTACCTGCCCCGCCATGGCTGCCTGCTCTCCCTGCTCCACCGTGGCTCCAGGCTCCTCCGAATCAAACATGGTGGACTTCTGCTCCAGTGTACCACTGCCTGCCACAGTTCCATGGCCCAGGTCCTCCAAGGTTCCATTGTTTGCCACTGCTCCATGACCCAGGCCCTCCAGTGTTTCACGGTCTGCTACTGTTCCACGGCCCAGGCCTTCCAGTGTTTCACTGTCTGCCACTGCTCCATGGCCCAGGTCCCCCAGTGCTTCACTGTCTGCTACTGTTCCATGGCCCAGGTCCTCCAGTGCTTCACTGTCTGTCCCTGCTCCACGATCATAGTTTTTGTCTTGTTTTTCACCATAGTTTTGCCTCGTTCATTGCCATAGTTTTTGCCTAGTTTCTTACCCTTGTTTATTTGTTACTTTTGGACTGCTCACTTGTATTTTGACCTATTGCCTGTTTTTACTGGATTACGCTTTTGCCGTGCCTATGTATCACTGTTTGTTTGGAGATTGACCCTGCCTGTCTTGACTACGATCTGTTTAATAAAGCTTGCATCTGGATCTTACACGCTTCCCACGAGTCCTGTTACATAATAATAATAAATGTTATTTATAACGCACTTTATATTCACACAGGATCTCCTACAAAGTGCTACAAAATTAAAACAGAAATAAATGTTAGAGTTCTTTCAAAAGCTTTGCTAAAAAGGTAGGTTTTAAGACCACGTTTAAAAGCATCAACAGTCTGAGGAGCCCTTAGATGGTCAGGGAGAGCATTCCACACACACGGAGCAGCTGAGCAAAAAGCTCAGATCATACGAAGCTTAGTCCTGTGGGGTTTTAAGAAATATGCTGATGAAGAACGAAGAGTACGTTTAGAGGTTTGTGGCGTAAGGAGTTCCTTGAGATATCCAGGAGCATCACCATGGATGCACTGATGGGTAAGGAGGGAGACCTTATAAACAATCCTGAGTGAAACAGGAAGCCAATACAGTGATTTAAGAATGGGAGTGATGTGGTCATATTTGCGTACCCTCATCAGGATCCTGGCAGCACTGTTCTGGATGTACTGCAATTTTTGTAGGCTTTTGCCAGGAATCCCGATAAGGAGAGCATTACAGTAATCCAGCCTGGAGGAGACAAAGGCATGGACAAGCCTCTCTGCATCGGCAAGAGTAAGCATTGGACGAAGTATAGCAATATTCCTAAGATGGAAAAAGGAAGTCTTGCACAAATGTCTAACATGAGCCTCTAAGGTCAAATGAGAATCCATTTAACACCCTAATTACTAACTGATGTAAAAAAATGGAATGTATCGACCAGAAAAAATAATATAAAAAAATAACAGATGTTTGGACATGATGTGGGGTGCCTACTAGAATGGCTTCAGTCTTTGAGCTGTTCAACTGGAGAAAATTTTGGCTCATCCATGCCTTTACCTCCTCCAGGCAGGAAGTCCAGGTGGCAGATGACAGGACAGCAGCAGTGGATAAATTGGTCTTAAGGTAAAGTTGAGTGTCATCAGCATAGCAATGGAATGATATTCCATGCCGGCTGATGACACGGCCAAAGGGGAGCATATACAAAATAAACAGAATGGGGCCGAGTACTGAGCCCTGAGGAGCACCACAGGTAACATTATGTGCTTGAGATTTAGCATCTCCCAAGGCGACATACTCCATTCTCCCAGTGAGGTAGGATAAAAACAGTTGTAAACAGAGTCAGAGAGACTGATGGAATGACGTAAACAATCCACAGTGTCGAATGCTGCAGTCAAATCCAGTAGGATGAAGAGAGATGGAGAACCAGCAACCGCTGCCATCAGCAAATCATTCATAACTCGGACCAGAGCTGTTTCAGTGCTGTGGCCAGTACGAAAACCAGACTGAAATTTCTCAAACAGGTTGTTTTGTTTTAAATGAGTCTTAAGTTGTACAGCAACTGCTTTTTCCAACACTTTAGAGAGAAATGGGAGATTTGAGATGGGCCTGTAATTGCCAAAAACTTCTGGGTCTAAAGTAGTTTTTTTAAGGTGTGGTTTGATGACAGCGATTTTCAATGCAGATGGAACATGACCAGCCTGGAGAGAATGATTGATAACTTTAGTGATCAAAGGACTTACGACACGAAGGTTGGATTTCACCAAGGCGGTAAGGAAAGGATCCAGGGCACAGGTAGATGGTTTTATCTTTCTAATTATATCCTCAACCTCATGCTGTGAGATATCACAAAAACAACATAGAGGTTGGAGAGTCCCAGGCTGTAAATTGACAATCGAGACAGACAGACTCGAGGAGTTAGACAGAAGAGAGCGAACAGTGTCTACTTTCTTTCTAAAAAAAAGTCATAAAACTGTTGCATCTCTCCTCTGTAGCTTCTAAGTGAGAATAAACTTGTGGTTTAAGAATTTGATTTATGGTAGAGAAAAGTTACTTGGAGTTTCCAGGACTATTGTTAATAATACTGGAATAAAACTGTGACCTAGCATCTCTTAAGGACATCGCATAGGCCTTTTGATGCCCTCTGTAGGCCTGCCTGTGAACAGTGAGTCCTGTGACCTTAAGGCACCATTCAAGGACACGTCCAGCTGTCTTCATCTTTCGCAGTTCACAGGTGAACCATAGGGCTGAATGGGAAAAGGTGACTGTTCTAGTTCTAATGGGGGCATGAAGATCCAAGAGACTGCTCAAAGATCTGTTGTAAAAGTCAACCGACTCAGTAACTGAAGAAAAATCAGCAGAAGAGAGATGTCGAAGATCTGTAGTCAAGGAGTCCACGTTGATCTTTTTCAAATTTCTGAAACAAGGATTTCTTGAGAACAAGGAAGTGGCAGTTCCATTGAAATAACTTTATGGTCAGACACACCCAGATCATACACCAGAAGGTTACTAATGGGGGCAAAGTTTGAGATGACCAAATCCAAAGTGTGTCCTCTAGAATGTGTGGGGACATTAACATGTTGTTGGAGATTAAGACAGTCCAACAACTGCAGAAACTCAGCCGCAAAATAACAGGAAGGAGTATCTATGTATGTATATTAAAGTCTTCAAGCAATAAAATATTACCAGTGGTAGAGCAGAATGTAGTAAGAAAGTCATGGATCTCTGAAATGAACACTGAATTCAGTTTAGGGGGCCGATAAATAAGGAGTATTGTCATAGAAAAAGGCGGTTTACATTTAAATGCAAGGCATTCAAATGAGGACAGTGTAGGCAGAGAGAGGGGGGATAGCTCCAGTTGCTGTTGGTATATTACAGCTAAGCCACCACCACGACCAGTAATGCGAGCTTTCTCAGGATAGTTGTAGCCGGGAGAACAGGCTTCAATTAATGATGAATAGACCTCTGACTGATGCCATGTTTCTGTTATGCACATGAAGTCTAAATGACATCAGACATCAAACTCCAGAGAGAGACACAGGAGAGCAGGGAGAGACTGTTTTCTCTTTTTGAGAGAATGGTTAACAAATAAATTATTACCCATTCTCTATTAGGTGAGAGAAAACAGTGGAAAAAATACGTACATTACAAATTCACCTACATCATCTTTTTTTTTTTTGACATTGTCAATGAAACAACCTAATTTCCGTAGTTTATTTTTGTGATGTAAGTTAAGAATGAAATGAGTTATTGTTGTACATTTTGTATTTTTGTATTGCATATTCACATGTGTAAATAAAAGAGATGTGTACATTTTTGTAATGCAGCTTATAATTTTTTTTTTTTTTTTTTTCACAAAACACTCTTCTATATGTTTTTTTTTTATTTTTTGTCCTGTAAATATTTTTTACATATTAAAACAAATTGTTCTATACATTACTGAGAATACTTTTACAACTATTTACAACATAGTTCAGGTTTAACATTAGAAAAACATCATCAATTTTAAATCCAGCCCTGTTCTGGGGTCTTCGGGGAGGAATCTCTTGAATCTCTTGGTGGCGAATGGCCACCAACTCCTCAACTCCTCCTTAGTGAAAGAAGGAAAAGACAAATTGTTTAGAGCTATGATAAAGTAATTAGTAAAAGAAATATTAAGGTACTTTAGTAAACTACTTTTAGTAACTACTAATACTACGTTGGGGAAAAGTACTAGTCATATTTAAAACCTTAGTGGAAGGGATAGTTCACCCCAAATCAGTCATTATTTTGCCCCCCCACTGACTACTATAGTATTTTTTTTTCCCTAATAAAAAAGCTCATAGTAACCTACTTTATTGCTTCGTTACAGTCCACCACTAGTCATTTTGAAAATTAAACTAACATTTTTTTTTTGTCAGTATATTAACAAATTGTTGTTAACTACAGCTGCAACCCATATCAAAGGCTGCATCTGAAGGACTCGGACCCGCTATACAGAGCTCTATTCAGGTGTTACTTCTGCTGCTGTACATTGAGATGAACAATGCATAATTTGTTTTTATTTATTCACAGTTTTATTTTATGGTTACTTAACTGCCTAAAATCAGGGTTGTAAGCCTTTCTAAATATGTTCACCATCAAGACAATAAACTATTATAAAATCGCACCTTGGTATCATATCAGTCAGCATTTGAACTGCTATATATATATATATATATATATATATCCGGCCACGTTCTTGGCCAAGCCTGAGGTACATTCCCACCATCTCCTCCAGTAAAACATAAAACAAAAACAAATATGACCAATGCTGGCTCCATAACTTAAACGTCTAAACCTGTCAGGATGGCAGCGCTCCTCTCGTACCATTGCTATGCGACAGGAGCGGTAATTGGGAACCCTTGGTGGCGCAATTAGGAAATCCTGCGGAGGCGGAGCATGTCATGCACTTCGGAGGCATGTCATACACTTCGAAATGCGTGCACTCCACTTTGGGACACAGCTTTTGTGTGTCATTTGCAATCCTAGTTGTCCACACAACATCAATTTGGAAGCAGTGCCACCTATTGGTCAAAAGAGACAAATCATTTAATGTTACTAGACATTTTTCTACCATTTTGAGTAAAATCATCTGAAAATTGTCTACAATTACTCAAATGTCTAAAATGCCTGAACACCAGTAACTGCTGCTGGCAGTTATATTTATTTTTATGTTGTCTAATGATCACTATTTGGCCTAATTTTTGCCACTTTCAACATTATATTTAAGAAAGTCTTTGCGTCAGGAGATGATGCTATAGGGAATACTTCAGATGGTGTTTATTCCACCATCTGGACTGGATACTGACTGGATCCGGGTGGCTGCAATGACCATCTGATCTGGATACAGTCTGGATCTGGTGGCTATGGTGACCTCGGAATAAGAAAGAAACAGACTAATATTAGTGTAGATGCCATTCATTTAGCGATGTAACATGTACATCGGGTGTTTTGGGAAGTGTTGCCGATTCTGGTTGACCGAATTAATGCAACTTTAACAATTCTACAATTAACAATTAACAGCTTTAACTGATTTGAATTATAGAGATGTGTTTGTGTTCTATGTGTAAGCCAGGCTAAAGAGATGGGTTTTTAATCTGGATTTAAACTGACAGAGTGTGTCTGCCTCCCGAACAGAGTTGAGTAGATTGTTCCAGAGTTTGGGAGCTAAATAGGAAAAGGATCTGCTGCCCGCAGACCATTCAGGGCTTTAGAAGTAATTAGCAAGATTTTAAAGTGTATACGATGTTTAATAGGGAGCCAGTACAGCGTTGACAAAACCGGGCTAATATGGTCATACTTCTTGCCATTTTGAACCAGCTGGAGTTTGTTTTTTAGGCGTGTGGCACAACCACCCAAAAAAAAAAAACAACAAAAAAAAAAAACACACACACATGACAATAATCTAACCTTGAGGTCATGAATGCATTAATTAACATTTATTTATTTATTTGCCATTGAGAGCACAGGTCATAATTTAGATATATTTTTGAGATGGAAAATGCGGTTTTACAAGTGACAGAAATGTGGCTTTCGCAGGAAACATTGCTATCAAATAGCACACTTAAGTTCCTAAGTGATGACAAATAATTTACAGAGAAGCCATCAAGTATTAGACGGTGTTCTAGGTCATTACATGCTGAGGTTTTTGGCCTGATAATTAACACCTCTGTTTTTTTTTTTAAGAATGTAACAGTAATAAATTACTAGTCATCCAGTTTTTTTTTTTTATATCAACTATGCATTCCGTTAGTTTTGCAAGTTGGCAAGTTTTGATGTTTTGTCAGGCCACGAAGAAACATAGAGCTGAGTATCATCAGCATAACAATGTCCAGATCAGAATTTGGTAAGGGGTAAAAAAAAAAATGGTATACACAGGATGTGATTTGTGAAAAAAAGCAGAGGGGGGATGCTTTTGAAAACGTTTTTCTCTCTCCATAGGCAGAGGTTGACCCAACTCCAGTAACCTAAGTAACCTAATGTTAGTGTAATCTAACAACGCACATTATAAGCCTTTTTAGGCAAGTACCAGATAACGAGTGTCATGTCATGAAATGTTTGTAATAGCCTACAATGGAAACTGTGTCTAACATGATCACAATCATGGGGGAGGTGGGGGGTGGATAACAGCACCCTGGTTATACGCACCCTGGCAAATCGCACCCCGGTTATACAGTGTGAGATACATTATATGTGTCACTTAAGTAAATATTTAGATATTAAATATTGATTTGAGTTGAAATAATTACCTCTTTAAACACAAAGCTTCCACAAAAAGAAAAGCAGTGCCAAACAAACGTTTTTAAGCAGAGATGAAGTTTTACTGCATAAATTAAGATGACAACATAAAATGTCATTTGAAAAGAAAACTTTTTAAAATCTAATGTTTATTATGTTAAATCCAAAACACTTCAACAATATTACTGCGGTCCTACTATTAACACTGAACGAAATGAGAGAGTGTGGTAGTATGAAATGAGAGACGTGAAAAAAAGCACCAGCCTTAAATACCCGGATGAGCGGTATGATATTCGGCATTGCTGATGACAACAGTATTAATAGACATATGATTAATTTTATATAAATAAATACTTGTTCCTTTAAGACTTGCACTCTATTCATTTACTAACTGCTTGTTTTATTTAAAAAAAGAAAAAAGAAAAAAAAAACACACACTCTTTTTTATTCTATGTTTATCTATTATTTTTGTATTTATCTATTTTCTTTTTTTTTATTATACAATTAAGAAAACAACACTAAGCTAACTGAGACATTGCTCTTTTGTTGATTTTGATTGCTTCCATTGTCCTCATTTGTAAGTCGCTTTGGATAAAAGAGTCTGCTAAATGACTAAATGTACATGTAAATGTGTGTGTGTGTATGTATGTGTGTGTGTATATATATATATATATATATATATAACTACACACACACACACACACACACACACACACACACACACACACACACACACAGGGGAAGAGGAAGATATATTTGGATGTGTTAGCTTTGTACTCTTGCCTCTGTTTATCTTCTTACCACTTCTCAGAAAGCATGATTTCCTAAAAACAAAAAAGTAAGCATACAAGCTGATTTATATCATACAAAGTTGTTTTTAGGGCTATCTGGGTATTTACATACCAGCTGAATCAAGCTGTGCCCCAAACACCTCATTCATTCCTTATCAAAACATAGAAAGTTCAAGATAACTTGAACTGTTTAACACTGTTTGAACACTCTTGTCTGGTAAAAGCCTTGTCTATTCTGTGTATTTAAGTCATCCAACACTCCATTATATGGCTTTCTCAGGAGAGTCAGTACAGTGCCTCTTTATCTCTCTACTCACCTTCTCTTTTGTTAAAAAAATAAAAAATAAATAAAAAAAGTATCATCAACATGCACAGTGTGCTTGCTGTCATGCAGATAGCCCCTCTTTTTGGTAATGGAGAGAACAGAGATCGATAAAGAACTGGAACTGGTGCAGACGCACAGGGGCCTGTGTGGTTGGCCCTTATCCTGATGAATAATGTGGCTGTCATAATAGCAGGCAGAATGCAATGCTGCAACCTAGCAGTGTGATGAATAGCCTGTCAGTTAAGTACTGACATTGTCACACGTAACAGCATATGAATGAATGCAATGCAAAATATATACATTTTGTTTTTACAACAACGTACAGCATCTACCAATCAACTAAAATTTGTTAAATATTACCTAAGTGTTATCTTTGTTTGCTCTGAAAAAGCTAGCATTGTGTATGGAAATTTAAATGACTTTGATTGTGGACTGCCTTATTTATAAATGTAAAGGGATAGAACAATAGAACAGGATTTATTACTTCCAAGCCACTTCCAAGTCTCCTGCTGACAAACATCCAAAGAACCCACTTCTTATCCGCCTTAGCCTATCATTATTGATGAAAAGACTCGACAGTGTGTCATTTTGCTTAAACAGACATTTTGCTTTTGTTGACAATGGAATTAGAAAGAATGATATAAATGATGCAAGTAGACAAGCAGATAGTTTGATAAAACAGATGTGTCTGTAGATCAGTGTTGGGCGTAACACATTACTTAGTAATACGTTATTGTAATTTGATGTTTTTTTTTTTTTTTGTAACTTCCATTTTCCAAAATATTAATTAGAATATAGTTACAAGCCGAGGTCTCTATGCATTACCACTGCGTTACATCATTGCTGACAGAATGCAGTGTTTTATCAACTAGATTGTAAAAAGGGTGTAGCACACGCAACTGTAACACAGAATCAGCAGAGTTGGACTCCATTTGCGGTTTTATTGCAACAAAGTTCAGATCAATAAACAGGCAGAGGTTAATCACCAGCGACAGGGCAGAGCAAACTCGTAATCACAAGACAGGCAGAAAGTCAGGCCAGACATAAAGCAATAATCCAGTGAGACGTAGCGAGGTAACAAAGGGATGCAGCATAAAATCGTAACGAGATAAACAGTCCAGGGTCATACACGAAAATACCATACATGGGAGAAAATAAATGCTCAGGACTGTCAGCCAAGGCAAGAACAAAACTTCATGAGGGGAAGCGGGGGAGCCCCGCTTAAATAGTCTGCCGGAAACAGCTGAGGATGATCAGCGGCAGGTACGGGGTGATGGGAAATCAAGTTCAAAGAGAGTTAATACTTAGAGCCCACAGAAGCTTGGTTTGTAACAGACCCCTACTCTGCGAGCGGCCCCTGAAGCCAGGAGGCAAGTGACGACAGGGTCTTCCACAGGGACAAGGGGCCAGTTTATTCAGGTGGGTTCTATGAAACTCATCTGTGAGTGAAGGATCCAGAATCTCCTCAGAGTTGACCCAGGATCTTTCCTCCAGACCATACCCCTCCCAATCCACAAGATATTGCAGAGTCCTTGGTGGAAAGCCAGACCCATTGTCTAGGTTGGTAGCTGCCAGGAGTTCAGTAGGTTCTCCCGACCAGGAAAACAAAGGGGATTGGTAGCCGAGCAGACATTGAAATGGAGTGAGTCAGTGGGGTATCTTCATGTATGGGTTTTATTGTGAGAACCCCACTTGTATTATTGGTGATTGGCCTGGTAACACAGTCTTCAGAATTGAATGATGTATGAATTAATTATGTTCAGAGGTCTGGTTGGTTTTTAAATTCCTCTTAGATTCCGTTATTAATGGATTATCACTACTATTATTAATATCTGTTATTCTGGTGAATTGCCCTGTGTCTATCTGTATACAGTGTATGAATACCATAATTTTCTTTCCTTTTTTTTTTTTAGTTGCACTCCCTCCCGATTCCATGGCAGCTGCAGGGTCTCCTCCATGGGTGTGACTGGCACTGGTGAGGAATCTTCAGTGGTTCTTGGTGATTCGTATTTCCTTTTGAGTGCTGTGACTGCTGTGCTGTTTTGGGGTTTGAATTTCAATTAGTGGTTGTACATTTTCACACTTCTAGTCATGCCCCGTTGGAGCCCTGTGGCTTGTCATGAAGGTTTTGTCTTTCCTGTTTCCTTGAATGAGGTCTGTTTTAGTTTATTGGATATTTATTATCTTATGTGAAAATTTGATCTGTGAATTGTATTAAAACTGCTTGTACGAGCGATAAAGCTTTCACCACAGTTTGTGGGCAGTTATTAACCCTTCCTGATTTGGTGGGTTACAATCATTCGCTTTTAATCTACAACCGTGAATGCAGTGCGTTAGCATTCCATTAGCCGGTTAGCTTGCCATTCACGTTTCTACTCCCATCTATTACCGCCTACTTTTTTCTCTCACTCCATTTTATTCCCTCCCCTGCTCCGTTTTATATAATAGTGATTCTATTATATAAAATGTGAAAATACGTCCATATGTTTACCAGGAGCCAGAGCGCCTGACATCTTGGCAAATTTGAAAGTACTGGCTAATGCTAAACACAAATTCAGTAAGATTGTTATTCACGTTGGCACTAATGATGTTCGACTTCGCCAGTCAGAGATCATTAAAAATAATGTTAAAGTAAATGTGTAAATTTGCACGTACGATGTCAGACACTGTAATATGCCCTGGTCCACTCCCTGCTTACTATGGTGATGAGATACATAGCAGACTGTCATTACTCAATGGCTGGATGTCTAAGTGGAGTCCGCAGAATAACAGGTTTCATAGACAATTGGACAAGTTTTTGTAGCAGACCTGACCTGTTGAAAAGAGATGGTCTTCATCATAGAGCAAGCTAGTGCAAGCTAGTGCTAGAGGCCTTGTTTGTTAATTATATAATAAAAAAAATAGAATGCAAAAAGCATAAAAAAGCTTTTTTTTTTTTTTTAGAACAGAATTGGAATAGAGAGTGCTAGAGTTAGAGGGTCAAATAAAGATGGAAGAGATCTGTTTTTAGCCATTTCTGCTCAGATTGAGTTGGGCAGGTCATTTCACCAGAGGGAACATGGAGTGCAGCTGAAGGAAAACAGATATTTCGTACTGCCTGGCATGAATGTACCCTATACTACAGAAATGCATTAAAAACTGCTAGATCTGATTACTTTTTGTTTCTCTTAGAAGAAAACAAACATAACCCAAGTATTAATTCAATACAGTGGCTAAATTAATGAAAAATAAAACATCAACAGGCATTGACTTTTCTTCCTTTACTATAGTCAACACAGTAAAGCTATTAAGCAACCTTAACAGACAAGGCTCAGAAGACAAGCAATGCTTACACACATAGGATACACAAGCAACGAACCAGCAGAGACATGAGGGTCAGGTGAGCACAATCAGGTAAACGAGGACTAGACTAGGACTAAACAAGGGGCTGCGGTAAAGGGAAACAAGGGGGTAGGACAAGAGAAGCACATGGCCAACAAAAACAAAGACAAAGCCATGTGCTCAGACATAAGACAAACAAAAACACGTTAAACAGAGACCGA
Source organism: Cirrhinus mrigala (assembly GCA_036247105.1). Taxonomy (NCBI): domain Eukaryota; kingdom Metazoa; phylum Chordata; class Actinopteri; order Cypriniformes; family Cyprinidae; genus Cirrhinus; species Cirrhinus mrigala. Next base: position 34,626,551 of record CM070022.1, read on the forward strand.
ACAGACATGACTGTCAGGGCAGAACCCTGACAGTACCCTGCCCCCAACGGACGCCTCCAGGCATCCACAATGGGCACAGGAGTCCAAGGAGGTACTAACTGGGATGGTGGGCGGGGCATAAATACTGGAGTCCCGTAACAGCCAAGAAACACAAGGGGTGGGACAGGAAGGGTGGAAGTCAGTCCAGCAGGATATTTTGGGCCTGCCCAGGGCAATGTTGGCTTAGGGGAATCATGACGGCTTGGCAACACCGAAGGAGAGATGGGAGCCCGATTGACATCTCTGGAGATTGGAGCCCCCTTCTCCGGTGGGGACTCCCTACTGGATTTGGGGTCTTGAAGAGATACAGTCTCTTGATTAGGGAAATGCTTAGGAACAAATTCAGGGGCCATAACTGCACTGGTGGATAACGAGAATAACTTCGACTCCCGGACCAATGTGACTTCAGAGGCTCTATCAGACTTAGACCATGCTAAAGATTTCTGGGCTGATGTAAACTCCTTGACAGTGTCATGATTGGGAGAAATGACCTCAGTGGACAAAGCAGGACTGACCAAAATTCCCTCATTGGGCAAGTCGTGGCTAGTGAGCAGCTCAGGGGTTGCCTCTGTGGCAGATCAAGACACTCAGAAATGGCCTCCTTGACCAGAGCTGGAGCAGCCTCTGAGAAAGTAGCATGACTGGCAGGGTCAGTTGCTGTGGTCATGACTTGACTGGATGATGGTCTCTGTGGCCTTAGACGTGGATGCTTTGGAAGGGCCTCCGAGGCAAGAATGGAAACAGGTTCAGAGGTCATGACATTACAGACAGAATCAGTCTCCGTAGAAAACACATCACTAGAGATTACATCCAAAATGGCCTTTGTGGCCCTAGGAGGTGCACTCAGATGCTCAAGAAGGGCCTCCTTGGCCAAAACAGGAATGGTTTCTAAAAGCATGACATGACAAGCGGGATCGGTTTCTGTTGGCACAACAGGACTGGCTAGCTGTTCTGAGGTAGCCTCCATGGCCAGCTCAAGAAGTTTCTGCTGATGCAGCAGTGCTGATTTGAATGCCCACCTTTGACAAAACAGGTCTAATAAATTCAGAGGGAGCAGTCTCAGATTCCCTCAACACAGGCAGAGCTGGTGAAGTAGGTTCCAGACTATACATCTCTGAAGCAACTGAATGCAGGACCAACTGAGTCAGGTCCTCCTGGACTACAGCCTTTGGGACCTCCTGACTCAGACTCTCCTAGACCTCTGGACCAGGGGGCTCTTGACATAGGCCCTCCTGGACCAATGAGTTTGAGCTCTCTGAAAGAAGAGCATTTGACTGCACAACATGTGCCCTCCTTTTCTTACATTTACGGGGACACATAGGTGAATGATTGGCCTCATCTGTGGTGACTGCAACCTTCTCAATTGACTCTGGAATGACTGAGGATAGCTTGACCAACACTGGGAGGATTTGGGTTGACTTAGACTCTAGGACGAGTTGGGTGGACTAGACAGACTCCTGGATAACTTGAGTTGACTTGACTGGCTTTGGGATGACTTGGGTGGACTCGAAAGACTCAGGACTGACTTAAGTGGACTCGACTGACTCTTCGATTATCTGAGTTGACTCGACTGGCTCTGGGATGACTTGGGTGGACTCGACAGACTCAGGACTGACTTGAGTGGACTCGACTGGCTCTTGGATTACCTGAGTGGACTCGACGGACTCTGGGGTGACTTGAGTGGACTCGACAGCCTCTGGGGTGACTTGAGTGGACTCGACTAGCTCTTGGATTACTTGAGCGAACTCGATGGACTCTGCAGTGACTGCTGACGTAGAGATAGGTACAGCAGTCCGGGTTGCCCTCTTCCTTCTCAGTCTACACTTTAACATGGGAGTCAGAGGAGGATCTTGAACTTGACTCTGGGTGTAAGAGCGGGTGTCATGGTCACTGCAGGCTGATTCTGATGGTATAAGTATCTTCCAGTCCTTGTGATGGTGCAGATAACTTGTGAAATTCCAGAAATCCAAAATCCTCAGCTGCTCCATCTCCCACTGAAGCAAGGGGTCATCTAGGCAGAGGTTGAAAGCATCCTTAAGGGCCGCATCATGATCATAAAGGCCCTTGGCCATGGTCCAAAAGAACTGGGCAAAGGACCACACATCCCGGCCCTGTTGGTGAAGCGGCGCCAAACCTCGCTGAAGTGCCTGTCTTTCTTTAGCTGTAGCTGGGGGAACCAGTTGGGGGAACTCGGCTACTTGCCCTTTCTGGAAGAAGACACACTGTGAGAAGTAAGACTTATATTTACCTCAAAGGAATAACGCGATGTGACGCACGGCATGATCCAGCGAAGGAGTTCATTTACAAGAGTAAATCTTTCTTTTCTTAGCCTACTTACGTTAGTCGTTATTGTGTTACTGTAACTACACAGGTAATGCTGGAGCCCAATCTATAAGCATCCTGGCCTGCAGGGATAAAGATTAAAAAAACAGATCATTCAGGTGCCTCTGAAGGACAGTGACAGTAACACAGTGATGGTAGAGTCAAAGTCCCAACCTCAGCTATCACCACTTGACAAAGACTTACCTCTAGAGACTCTGCCCAGGGATCAAGAGAGGGAAGAATGGGACCCGCTGTAGGGTATCAGAGCGAATCAGATGAATTGAAGGTCCGATCAGAACATTTGGTTGAAACCAAAGAGCCAAATTCCACAAAGAGGCCCATGCTGACCAGACCACGTCAAAAATCTGTCCAAGATACCCTGGCGCTAGCCAGCCAGCCTGAAGTAAGCTTAAACAACCAACTTTAACAGCTTTGAACAACTTGCAACATTAACGCAACAGAACACAATTATTGATAATCCCAACTCAGGAAGAAGATTGTCAATTTTGGGGCAAGAAACCCAAAATTAATGGTCAAAGATACAGCACATCAGGACTATCACATGAGGAAACTTTGTTGGGTGGTGCTCCCCCGCCCAAGACAAGAACCAGACCGAGTTCCTTCAAAATTCCTTTGTTCCTCAGAACATGCCCTATAGTTCACAGAATGACAGAGAGACCGTCCCTTTTACCTAAATATGCACCAAAATGATGCTTAAAAGGACTTATGAATGAACGTCAGACCATTGCATAACTCCCTACTATGTATGTTACCCACACATTTGTCTATTATGTTCTAATCACTCGTTGTGTATGTCCTTTTAATAACTATTGAATAGCTTAAGGGTTAATATTTGTGTTTGGTATGTATGAGTTGGAAAATTCATGCTTTGAACGTTTCCACCGATCAGTTCTTCATAAAATGTATTATATTCACGTTATAGAAATCATGGCCAAATTATACTCTGCAAGAGTGGGAAAATTCTGACCATGTGACTGACAAGATAACGTGATTTATGTTTGGGAGGAGAAACATAGCAATATCCCGAGTTAAGACAACATCTAATTGGTCAAGACACCATTTTGGGATGTGTCCAAATCTGAGTTTAAAACCACAGGACACCATGAAATTTTGCTTTTAGCTATGGGTTTTAATCGTCGCTCCTAGCCATGCTTTTAGCTATTTCCATGCTCTTAGCCATCATTTTTGCAGCTGCTTTTTGCGTTCTTTGAACGCTTCCTGGCTTGCACGCCAGCCACTCCTCTAATACGAAACATGAGGAGATCGTCACATTTCTTTATTTTACTTTAATCTTTTTCTTGCCGTTGAGAGTTGCTTGTTCTAAGTTAAGTTTTGCCGCTAAGCCACGTCTCAGACTTCGTGCCCGCCTCAAAACTTCAACCAGCGCACACGACTCCATCCTCCAGCCAACGCCCAAGACATCACTTCGAAAGACCACGAACTTCCAGCCAATTAGCAACCTTGGGGAACCCCTTTCTGCAACAACGTCATCAAAGGAAACCCCTTAACACAAAGGCAACGCAAGTACAACCTCCAGATTCTAGCTGAACTGGTGCATTTGATTATAAAGTTTAATAACCTCATTGAGAAACTCAATGCGAGGGTTAATTAAATGATTGATGGTTGTTCAGGTCTAAGCAATTGCATATACGTATGCTATAAACTTGGGACTTCATATTTTCACTCTTCTCATTCTTTCCTCAATTTCTCTCTTTCTGCAACTCGTATGAATGTGTGAATGCGTGCTATGTGTTAGATTAATTATGTCTTAGGTTTTTCCAATAAATTCCTATTCATATTGAAAAGAGAAGTATCTTCTGTTTTGTGCTTATAATTTAATGTCTTAATCTGCCGACCTTGTTACCGTGCTAATAGTGTTTTCACTATATTGTGGATATTAGTATCCATTGCAGAGTTGGTGTTATACGGCTTGCTCAATGAATCGCTGGCCGATTCATTGATCCGCTGTAAAACAGAGATTCTGTTCAATCTTAAATGATTCCCTTTGAGCTAAATTGACATCTATAAATCCCCTACACCGCCAACAGGAGGTCTGGAGACCAGCAAGAACGTGTCAGACAGCTGCTTGAGAGCGATTCATTTGAAAGATGATGTCCTGTCTCGAAAACATATAACACAATCTCGCGACCCCTGTGTCAAGAGGTAAAGACCCACATACAGACCTTGCTGAGTCAGGGTTGGATCCAAAAATCGACGTCCTCCTATTCCTCACCAGTGGTGTGTGTAAGAAAGAAGGATGGGAGCTTGCGTCTGTGGATTACCGGCTGCTGAATGAGAAGACACACCCTGACCAGCATCCCATCCCACAAATTCAAGAAATTCTAGAAAACCTAGGAGGAAACTCATGGTTCACAGTGCTGGACCAAGGGAAAGCCTACCATCAAAGCTTCATGAGTGAAGACAGCAGGGCATACACAGCCTTCATAACACCCTGGGGGCTGTACGAGTGGGTGCGGATACCCTTTGGCCTCACAAATGCACCAGCTGCCTCCCAAAAGTACATAGAAGGATGTTTAGGAGAGTTGAGAGATGATATCTGCATCCCCTCCTTGACGATGTGTTAGTTTTCAGCAAGAACCAACATCTGGAAGACTTGACAAGAGTGCTACAGTGACAGAAGCAATGTGTTATCAAGCTCAGGCCAAAGAGGTAGTGGGTTATGGGTCTCGGACACTGACCACTGGACACCAAGCTGGAGTTCCTGGGGCTCAAATGAGCAATTACAGAGTGTTTCTGTGACTACCTGTTTCATGCGTCACATTTCACTGTCTACAGTGATTATAACCCTAATTTCATGACATACACTACTCACAATAAGTTAGGGATATTGTTATTTACATGAGTGTTTTTCCTATTTGCTCTGAATTTTAATGAAATAAGTAAAAGTTCCCTTTGATATTACTAATAATGTATGAGAAGAAACACCATTTTCATTAGTTTAATATTTATTACCCCAAAAATTTAGACAATAACAAGGATAGCCCCGAATAACAAAAATTGACAATGTCAGTAGCGGGTGTTTCCACCATTTGCCGCAATGACAGCTTGACAGCGACGTCTCATGCTCCTCACTAGCCTCATGATGTTGTTCTGAGGCAATGCGTTCCACTCTTCCACAAGTGCTACACGCAGTTCTGCCAGGTCACGTGGGGGTGGGGTACGATCATCCAGTCTCTGCTTCAACTGGTCCCAGACGTGCTCTATGGGGTTCAGGTCAGGGGACATTGAAGGCCATACCATATTAGGCACTCCAACTTCCTGAAGTCGAGCTGTGACAATTCTGCCATGATATGGTGGAGCATTATCATCCATGAACAGCAAGCTGGGGGTGTGCTGGCAGAATTGGGGGATGATGATGGGTTCTATGATGTCTCTGAGGTAAGAACGTGCAGTGACTGAGCCATGTACAATAACCAAATCTGTTTTGTGCTGACTGGTGATGTCTGCCCAGACTGTTGCACCTCCTCCACCAAAGCAAACCCTGGGGACCATGTTGACCTCAGCGTATCGCTCACCTCGCCTTCTCCAGCAACGCTGATGACCATCATTTCTGAACAGGACGGTAGACCACTGCTGCATTGTCCAGGTCACATGGTCTTGTGCCCATTGCAAACGTTCACGGCGGTGTCTTGGTGTCCGTGGAGTCACCTGCAACGGTTGTCTGGCATTCAAGATAAAGCGGTGGAGTCGGTTGCAAAAGGTTTGTCTGGAAACCCTAATACCCCTCACATCTCGTAAACGGGCCTGCAGCTGTGTGGCAGTTGCATAACGATGTCTGAGTGCATAGGTCCTTAGGTACTGGTCATCGTTGCGGTCTGTCACTCGTGGGGCTCCACTCATGGGTCTGTCATGAACTCTGCCAGTAGTTCTGTGTCTTGATGCAAGTCTGCTGATGACACTTTGAGACACACCAAGTTCACGAGCAACATCTGACTGCCTGCCACCAACCCTAAGGCGCGCCATGGCCAGGTGGCGCTGCTCGTCCGTTAAGTGACGTCGTGTGTTCATGGCTTTTTGAATGATGAACTTGGAATGACTTACTGACAATACCAGCTTTTTATACCCACAGAATGTTGAAATTGATGCCACATTGAAAAGGGCTGTCTTTTGGTATTGGCCCCAATATAAGGCACACCTGTATACAATGAGACCATTACATGGAAAACACAAAATGAGGTGTGTCTATCACCCCAATACAATTGCCTCCCTATCCCAAAAATGTCTGAAGTGAAACAAACACCGTATGTATGACATCCACTGAGTCTCTCACAATATCCCTAACTTATTGTGAGTAGTGTATGTCATGAAAACTGCAAAGCTAGCAGACTAGCAGACAGGAACAGCAAATCGGGACACAGACTTCCTTTCACGGAGACCAGTGCCCATTGAAGCCACAATCAGAGAGTGTACTCTGGTATGTGAGCCAGAAGTCCTAGGATCAGTCAGGAAATCTCTGATAGCACATGTCGGGGAGAGGTGGACTTGATATCCGCAATCTCTTGTAACCAAGATGTCTTGCAGGAGGACCCGAAGGGTGTATCAGAGATCAGTTGATGGCTAACATCCTAGGATATCAGGAATGCACAGATGGGTGATCCAGTCATTAGCCGAGAAGTTGAACTGAAACAGAAACAACTCTGCCTTAAACACAAAGACAAACTAAAGAAAACAGAAGCTGTGAGATGACTGCTAAAAAAGAGTGGCACCACCTACAGATTGATGAGTAGGGCACCCTGCAAACAAACTAATGACCAGAACCCAATTAGTTATCCCATAAAACTTGAAAAATATGGTCTACAAGTACTTACACAAAGACATGGCCCACCTCAGCGTTGATTGCATGGTCACAGCAGCTTGTGCACGTTTCTTCTGGCCAAAAATGAGAGAGGAGATAAAACATTACTTCACGAGAGTGTGTCGATGTCTCAGACAAAAGAAACCGATTCAAATCACCAGAACACTAATTCAGAGCATTGAAACAACAGTTCCATTTGAGATGATTTCCATTGACTACCTGCATCTTGAGAAAAGTCAAGGGGGAGTATATTCTTGTGGTTATAGACTATTTTTCAAAGTTTGCCCAGGCATACGCTACCAGACACAAGTCTGGAAAAACAGCTGCTTGGAAGATATTTGACGACTTTGTCAAATGCCACAAAGCAAAGACAAGACACCTCTCAACTTACATCCAATTAAAAAAACGATGATTATAGTAATGTCACGGTTGTATAGAAACAGAGGACATTGATGATATTGTTAAGCTGTGAGGAAGCAAGTGCATTACACTGTTATGGGAGAAATATCCACACAGAAAAAGAAAAAAATGTTTATTATATATATTAGGGCTGTCAAATGATTAATCGCATAGAAACTAAAAGTTTAAGTTTGCCTAATATATGTGTGTGTACTGTGTGTAATTATTATGTATATATAAATACAAATAAATTAATGTATATATTTAAGAGAAATATGTTAAAATAAAATAAATAAATACATATACTTGTAAATATTTCTTACATATATATATATATATATATATATATATATATATACACATTAATGTGTTTGTATTTATATATACATAATAATTACACATAGCACACATACATATATTAGGCAATCTCAAATTTTTATTTTCTGTGCAATTAATCGTGATTAATTGTTTGACAGCCCTAATATATATATATATATATATATATATATATATATATATATAAACTGGGGCAAATAAATTTACTGAAAAATGAAACGGTGGTCCTGACCATTGTTCAAGGGGTCAACATAAATTTCATGGATGTACAGAAAAAAAGTAACATGACTAGTAATGTAATTAATAAAAAAAAAGTAATCAGAACAGTAATTTGAATACTTTTAAAAGGAGTAATCAGTAATTTAATTACATTTTCAGAGTAATTTGCCTAACATTGCTGTTGATTGTGCTAACATATAGATGGGTTTACATTTGTTTTTCTAAAAATCCGATTGTTGGATTTCCTGATGCTTGAGAGTGATAAGAGGTCTGGCCATCATACAATTTACAGGTAACACTTTACAGGGTTTACGGTTGTTTGCCATGCTGCTGAGTGGCATTTGATTGATCGCATTTTACTGTGATCTTACTATCACTCTCTGTTGTTTAACTTAATTACCACCATAGTTTTGATATTATCAGTGAGGAATTCACATGTGATAAATGCAGGGAAATAGTTAGGCTGACAGAGAAGATTTCATAATTAAAGACACGCATTCAAACTTTAATTGAGGATAGTAAGAATGTGAGGGCCATTAGTTTAGCAAATCATGTACATTGTTCGGTTCCAGCTGCAGAGCCCCCGCAACAGGGCGACTGGTTGACTGTGAGGCGGCATAGTCGCGGGTCAAAACACAGCTCTTCCGTTCCGATCAAAACATCAAACAGGTTCTCCCTACTCAGTGATGTAACCACTGAGAAATCTGATGAAAGTATGCTTCTTGTAAATTATATGATCCTTGATCATAACCTAGATGTTCTCAGTTTGACAGAAACCTGGCTAAAACCAGATGATTACATTACTTTAAATGAGTTTACCCCCCAAGATTACTGTTATAAACATGAGCTGTGCCAAAAAGGTAAAGGGGGAGGTGTTTCCACAATTTCTAGCAATATTTTCAGTATTTCTCAGGGGTCGGGTTCAAATATAATTCTTTCGAAGTAATGTTGCTTCATATAACATTATCTAGAGAAACAAATATTAATTATAAATCCCCTGTGATGTTTGTATTGGCTACTGTATACAGGCCACCATACAGAATTTATCAAAGAATTTGCTCATTTTCTATCTGAGTTAGTGCTGAGTATAGATAAAGTCTTAATTGTTGGTGATTTTAATATCCATGTTAATAATGAAAACAATGCATTGGGATCAGCATTTATAGACATTTTGAACTATATTGGGGTTTGACAAAATATGTCAGTACCTACTCATTGTCGAAATCATACTCTAGATTTAATACTGAAACATGGAATTGATGTTAATGGCATTTAAATTCTGCAGCACAGTGATGATATCTTGGATCAATATCTAGTCTCGTGTATCCTCCATATAGCTCCATATAACAGAAATTATGGACTCTCTCTTTTCTAGCACTTTAGATACGGTTGCTCCTTCACGCTTAAGGAAGATTAAGGAAAACAGTCTGACACCATGGTATAACGAACACACTTGCACCCTAAAGAGAGCAGCTGGAGAAAACAAAACTAGAGGTGCATGGCTTGAATGTACCATATCCTACAGAAAAGTAGAGTTGGGGTACTCAGACTCGTGTGTGGTCTCGAGTATAATTATAGAAGAAAATTAATGACAAATGTCTTTGAAACAAAAAAGCTTGTCGAACTGCACTAACTGAAAAAAATTATGCATTGAATTAACAGTGTATTTTGTATTTGTATTTTGATGCCTTGTATTTTCAGGGCTTGCATTGTTATATGAGGCACCACGTAGACACATACATAAAACACCTGCATATACACCTTGAAATTACTTGGATATACATGTATATTATTGGATGTTCAAAATATATATATTAAATACACATGCAACACGTTGGTAAAACGTGAATATCATTAGTGAAGTGACCTGTGGTGTACCCCACTTTAGGGGAGACTACCAAACTCAGAACCTAGAGACAAGCATGTCTCAGGGGAAACACCGCACCACAGAGAGTTACAGGTGGAAATTACACACATGGGGCCACATGAGGGGCCAATACATATGGGGCACAAATTAAACCAAGAGTTAGCAGAAGTAACCTTACCTTGCGTTGGATTCTTGTAGCGAGTTCCTCCGCTAAACCCAGCTACATCCAGAAGTGCCAAGTGATGAAGTGTCCAGGGTTCACGTCAGGGAACCTACTGAAATTTAGAGAAGCATAATCACCATGAGGGGAAGCGCTTAAGCAAGCTCTACGCCAAACCAGAGTGCTGAGTCGAAGAGCTTGCGTTCAAGACTCTAGCAGATACAGGTTCCATGCGCAGATTGTAAAACCTAGCGAATGTGTTAGGTGTAGCCCAACCTGCAGCTCTGCAGATGTCTGTTAAAGAGGCCCCATTTGCAAGAGCTGCCGAGGCAGCGACGCCCCTGGTCGAGTGGTCTCTCACTCGCAGTGATCTCTGAAGGGAGTGGTGGGTACCTTGGGTATATATATATATATATATATATATATATATATATATATATATATATATATATTAGGGATGTGCATCTCCATAACTGAGGCCGATGCGATATGCATCTCGATGCATAGCCAACGATACGATACATTAAAGATACATGAAGCAGCTAGCGATGCGATGCGATACGATACACCCCTGTTACGATGCAGTGCGATCCGATTTCGATTCGATTCCACACGATTCGATGCAGTATGATCCAATGAAACAAATATGATGCTATACACTTCAGTATGTTACAGATACTTTTATTTCTTTGTTTCAGACAACAAATCATAAATTAACATAAGTGCCTTCTGATTTGTAGTGCATGACACTTACATAAATAGGCTTTGGTAGAGCAAAAAAAGGATTAAATAAAACAAAATGCTTTTTAAACATTTTAAACTTTTAACGGCTCAAACATTGAACAGTGAAACAATTTAAGGATGCTGCTCAGAGATAAACTGAAGAAATGTTCCATAACTTGCTAGCAGATGAATGTGCTTTCAGCAGACAGGCTTACTTAGTGAACAGAAAACAGGTGCTATTTTGACATAACCAATAATAATAAGTACAAAAAAAAAAAAAAAAAAAAAAAAACGTTCACAAACAGTTATTTCATAACTGTTATCTTGTAGGCCTATTTTATTTGCTGTACTTTGGGTAATATTTATTAAAGATAAACTTCTTTCGAATGCATCGCCCACAGACAGCATTCACATAGACAGCATCCCCTGTTGTTAATATTAAAATGTAATATTGTATTAATTTATATAATAATTAATATAATAATTTCTTAACTCAAAATAAAATATTAATAAATCTCTCTCTGATATTCCCGGGTTACTATGGTCTAAGGTTTGTTTACACATTAAACTCGTGGCCACGAGAAGCATGTCGTTTCCTCAACAAGACGTGGCCACGAGAAATGGATGTCGTTCCCTCATCATAGCATCTAGTGGCTACGACATAAGGATGTCGTTACCTCGACAAAATGATCTCGTGGCCACGACAAACTTAAGTGAACCGAAGGTGTCCCCTCCCGGTGACCGTAGGATTTGTAATTATTCGGTGGAGGATAGCTGCTCTACCTCTGCCATGTTAATTTATGCTCTATGTGACTTTCTGGACACGCCCCGGTCTCTGTAGTGTTGTGATAGGCTACGTCATATTCACGCAGCAGTCAAGGCGTGCTTGAGAAACAGTTTAGAGGGGAGAAAACGATCTGGAAAGTGGAAAAATATTTTCCAATTTCTGAATAATGAAAGTATAGTATGTCTACTAATAATTATAAAGAAATAAATCGGGTTTTACCGATGCAGATACGATAGAAACGATGCATCGCGATACGAATGCCAATTTGTATCCGATGCACACATTTTAAACCGATGCATCGCATCGTTAACTTTTTAAGCCGATGCACCGAGCGAATCGGGGAATCTTCCCATCCCTAATATATATATATATATATATATATATATATATATATATATATATATATATATACATATATATATATATACACTATATATATATATATATATATATATATATAGCCGCCACATGGACCTTGAGTGTCGAAGCAGATATATGCCTATCCAGGAGGAAGGATAGCACAGATTCGATACCACATCTCCATGGATCCTTCCCTTCTATGGTCCTCCACCTAGTGGAGGGGGCTCTAGCGTGTAAGAGGGTGTTTACCACTGAAGGTGAAAGGTCTCTGAAGTCTTCCTGGTCGCGTCCGGGGACCAAAGATGGAGGTTCCAGGGGTCTGGGAGGTCCTTCCTCAGAGGAATGCGCCAGGGAGGAGCTGATGCTAGGAGCACCAGGTCCGAGAACCAGGTTCTGTTGGGCCAAAACGGGGCCACCAGGAGAATCTGTTTTCTGTCCTCCCTGACTTTGCACAGGGTTTGTGCAATGAGGCTCACTGGAGGAAATGCATACTTGAGTAGGTCCCTCGGCCAGCTGTGTGCCAGTGCATCCATACCAAGTGGGGCCTCAGTTAGTCCGTACCACAACTGGCAGTGGGTGGATTCCGGTGAGGCAAAGAGATCTACTTGTGCCTGGCCGAACCAACTCCAAATCAGCTGGACCGACTGGGGGTGGAGCCTCCACTCACCCCGAGCGAAGCCTGACATGACAGAGAATCAGCCACGCGATTGGATTCACCGGGAATGTGAGTGGCACGCAGAGACCTGAGTCTGTGCTGGCTCCAAAGTAAGAGATGGCAGGCTAGCTGTGACATGCGAAAGGAGCATACACCGCCCTGGTGTTTGATGTAAGCCACAGTCACTGTGTTGTCTGAGTGGACCAACACGTGCTTGCCCTGAATCAAAGGTCGGAACCTCCTCAGAGCCAAAAGCACTGTCAACAACTCTAGGCAGTTGATATGCCAAAGCAGTCGGGGGCCTGTCCAGACCCCGGAAGCTGCATGCCCCGTTGCACACGGTGCCCCAGCCTGTCTTGAAAGTACTGATAAGCCCGACCTTCGAAGGCAAACTGTAGGAACGGCCTGTGTCTTGGAAGGATTGAGACATGAAAGTACGTGTCCTTCAGGTCTATTGCCACAAACCAATCTTGAGCCCTGACACACGTGAGAACGTGTTTGAGGGTAACATTTTGAAGGAGAGCTTGAGCAGGACCCGATTCAATATTCTCAGATCTAAGATTGGCCTGAGCCCACCACCCTTCTTGGGTACAATGAAGTAGGGGCTGTAAAACCCTTTCTTCATTTTGGCTGAGGGGACAGTCTCTATCCGCACGATTTCCACACGAAGGACCGCAGCGTTCTCGCCCCGGACTAGAGAGAGGTAGAGAGAACGCCACGGAACTTGGGCGGACGTCTTGCGAAGTGAATCGCATAGCCGATTCAAATGGTCCTGAGGAGCCTGTGGGAAAGATTGGGGAGGTTCAGCCAATCTAAAAAATTCTCCGCTAGGAGTCTCAAAGGAGTTACACCCGACGTACCTGGAAGGGGGGAACAGTGGCTGGAAAAACAGCCTGTGGCTGGAGGTAAAAGGCCCCAAAGACCACTGGCCGTTTTGCCCGGCGAGTTTGTGTGGTGAGAACCAAGCAGAGGATCCCCCTGGCGGGGGGGATCATCTGATCGAACTCGCTGTTTCAGAACATGGGGGAACACAGGAGGTGTGCGACCGTATGTCCTGGTTGGAGAAAACAGCGTCCAGCCATCACATGGAGGGTCGGAAACACTGTGAATAGTGCCCAGAGAAGAAGGAAACTGCTCTTTTATTGATGTGGTGGCCGTCTGCTGGATGGCTTTGAAGGCTTTGAAGCCTGACAAGGGTTCTTTGTGGCCTGTGGATGGACTGGCGGTGCCACCTTCCTGCAAGAGCTGGACCGTTGGGCGGGTCTAGCTGCAGGACTTGCTTGCGGCCTCAAGCGTGGAGCAGGTGGGGGCTGCTGCCTCAGCAGAGCTGGGCTGGCGCTCGCTACATGTCGAGACAGGATGTGTTTGATGGTCTCTGTCTGCTTCTTCACCGTGGAGAACTGCTGAGAAAATTCTTCCATGGTTTTGCCAAAGACACCAGCCTGGGAGATGGGAGCGTCAAGAAAGCGGACTTTCTCAGCATCTCGCATCTCGGTCAGGTTTAGCCACAGGTGGCGCTCCTGGACCACCATGGTGGACATCGCCCTCCCCAGCGCCTGTGCTGTGACCTTCGTAGCCCGTAGAGCATAGTCGGTCTCAGAGCGCAGCTCCTGCAGTAGCACTGGGTCAGGAACACCCTCATGCAGATCTTTGAGTACCTTGACTTGATAGACCTGCAGGATAGCCATGGCATACAGGGCGGACACAGCTTGACCAGAAGCCATATAAGCCTTCGTTAAGAGAGCGGAAGAGAACTTACAAACCCTAGACGGGAGTCTCGCCGGAGTGGCGAGTTCAGAAGAGGCGTCAGCTTCTGATGGCTCACGCCCTCCCTCCAAAGCTGCAGAAACCCCCTGTTCCTCAGCAGGAGCTTCGAACAAAAGATCCAGTCCATACTGAGACGAACTGTCAAAATCGTCTGAAAGCTCGACCGGTGAGCACGCAGGACGAGCGGTCTGCGGGGAAGTATCCGGCAAAACATTGTTCATCTCTTCCTGCTCTCCCTCAACACACATCGCTGCGGCCTCGTACCCGGAAGTAGAAGGACCGGAGCGGGAAGCAGTTTGGGTGAGCTGCGGCTTCTTCGTAAAGAACGAGGCTCTCGAGCGGAGCGTGCCCAAGGGCATGTCCTCGCAAGCCTGACAACCTCCCTCAGTGAACGCCGGCGTCAGCATGTTCACGCCCCAAACACTGAACACAGCAATCATGCCGATCGTTAGAGGAAAGGTAGAAACCGCAACCAGAAGGACACGGACGGAAAGGCATTATGTAACACACACAGAGATGCTGCATTCGGCTCCGAAAAACAGAACGAGTGAGCAGAGCACGCGTTACTTATACCCGGATGTCCGGGGCATGGCCAGCTATGCAAAATCTGCACACCCAATTTCATTGGCCTTTTCTCAAAACTGTCAGAGGTGTTTGGGCTCCCAGGGGCGACCCCTAGTGTTGTACACTCGACACAACGCGGAGTGTATGACAGATAGGGAACACGCACATATGCATATAAACTCGCTGCATGCAGACACACCTGTACATACTAGCATACACATATAAACTTGATCCATGCATACACACCTATAAACACTCGCACATACATATACTCAGTGCGCGCATACACACCCATACAATTTTGATAGGCAAGATGCATGCTTCAGTTGTGTATATACATATATGCAAATGATTTCATATATGGATGTGCATGAACTTTTCAGTGCAAACGGAAGGCATTTCAGTGTAAATGGAAGACATTTCAGTGTAAAAGGAAGCAGCGGCACTTCCGGCAGAATCTCCAGATGCCGGGGCATTTTAAAACGCATTAAAACAATGTTTTTAAAAGACCTTTAATATAGCATACAATGTACTAGGGGCGTAATTTCCACTAGGCACTTTTCAAAATCCCGTTTGTGGCCCAACTGAGGTTATATCGAAAGGATCGATCCTCACATAAAAATATAGATTCTAAAGTGCATTTTTAACCATTCATTTTATTTATTTAGCAAGAAATTCGGTGCATAAAACAAGCCTCTAAGAGGAACAATAGACTATTAGCGAATTATTGTGTAATATAGTACTATTTCTCTTGTTTATTGGAACACACTGAAAGACAGAACCAATCAATCACAGATTTTGCTTACAGTGCTTGTTCAAATAGGGCAACAGAAGCAGCACAACTATTTTCAACATCGATAATAATGAAAAATTATTTTTCTTGAGTAGTAAATTATATTAGAATGATTTCTGAAGAATCATGTGACACTGAAGACTGGAATAATGATGCTGAAAATTCAGCTTTGATCACAGATGCTTTTTTAAATTACATTTTTCAAAATATTAAAATAGAAAATAGTTAGTTTTATTTTATTTCCCAATATTGCTGTTTTTACTGTATTTTCGTTCAAATAAGTGCCTTGGTTAGCATGGTTAAAGACACATTACAAAATTGTTCTAACCTCAAACTTTGAACAGTGTAGTGTACATGAAATATTAGTTAACTATTTGTGCTAAAGTTTCACCTTTAGGGGTACAACAGCCTGGCAGCCTTTTACAAAAAGTAACCATTGTTTTACTACAGTAAACATAGTTTTCCACATATTTGTAGTAAAACTGCAGTAACAACAAATTTACCATGGTTAACACTCTCTCTCTTTTAGTTTGCTTCCTTTTACCATTGTTAACACTACAGGGACATTATTTTAACCATAATATTTGTAGCAAAAACCATGGTAATAATAATTTAATAATGATAATTATTAGTGTACATTAAGTACTTATGTAACACCATGGTTGTTTTTCATCAGGTACCCTCAAAGGTACACCTTTATACCTTATCTAACCTTAACGCGTGTGTACTTATGTGCCTGTGTATGGTACTAGTATGCTTCCTGGCTTTTAGGGGTAGAGAAGGTGCCCCAGTAAAGAGCTAATACAATTTTAGTACATTTTTTTTTTTGTAGTGTAAACAAACAAAAAAAGGGCTTATGAAATGTTTAAAACACATGACTTTCAAATATAATGTTAAGTGAGTATAATTACAAATTGTATTCTTTTAATAATTTAAAAGATCAGTTTAGCTTAGAGGTATTGGTATTGATATCGACGATACTGGGCTTGAAAATATCAGTATCGGATCGAAAATAAAATAAGAGGTATCGCCCATCCCTAAGGACAGGTTTTTTTGTTCTTGTTTTTGTTTTTTGTTTATGTTCAATTTGTGCCTAGGCTGCTTTAGGGACCTTTAGGGAAATTTACTTCACAGTACAAAACGAAGACCAATAAATCATTCAAATTAATGTTTACAGGGCTATAGTAAACACCTAGTGAGCAAACTGACTGAATATATTTTGCCAGTATCTCACCTTAGACAATACTTCCAATATTTCATTTACTTTATGTACAGGATACAAGACCTTTATATGAAAAATGGGACTTACAGTAAAATTTTTATTTAAATAATTGTGTACTGTACATCTACGAAAGGATGTGTTGGCAAAAACTCACTGTAGTAAATCACTAGGCTATACAAGTAATACAAGCTTTACCGTTTGGCAATGTGATATTTTAAAAGTAATTTTATTTAAAATACATTGGACGTATTAACCCTCCCAGTGGAACCATATAGGCGATTTTGAAAAAAAAAAAAAAAAAAAAAAAATCATGTCCATAAGTGGTTGCATCTGCATTATGTAAAATTCTTGTGTACTGTACGTATAGTAAGGGAAATATTGGAAGTACTGTCTAAGGAGAGATATTGGCAAGTATTTTTAATCAGTCTGCCCACTAGGAGTTTACATTCATTTGAATGAATTATTGATCTTCCTTTTGTACTGTGAAGTAAATTTGCAGAAGGTCCCTAAAGCAGCGAAAATGACGGTCCTGTGGTATATTGTGCATTCGTGGGCCGTGCCCCCCGAAACAAATTACTGTGCCCCCTTTTCCATCCTCTCCCCTCCTTGCTGAATGTGATCGTTTTCGAAAGTGAAAGTGAAACCGAAAAAACAGCGTGCATAAGAAAGAGACTGCATGCTGTGGGTGTCAGCAACTGCACGGAATCACAGAGTGCACGCTTTTCACCCGAAATGGGAGAAAAACGCTTTACACGTAATGAAACGTGTTGTGTTCTTATTCTGGACTCATCTGTTTGTCTGTATATCGCAAGGGTGTAACTTTGGTTTAAGAAGTGGAGGGGGACACAAAATGGGGGAAAATGTTTTTGATTTGAATCCCATTTCCTGCATTTACATACATTACAACCCAGTCTCACGGCATTTCATGATATAGTCACAAAATTTAATCTATTGATTCGTGTTCATGGACACGAATTTCCCTCTTTTTTCGTGTCACTCTACACGAATTTCGATCCAATGTATTTCCGTAGGAAATATCTTTCGTGCCTCCACTACGTTTTTCTTTCTGCCACTGGGGTCCACAAACGCTGTATTGTTCTCCCCCCTCATTTTCACTACAAGCACACTGGGTATAAGCCCCCAGTGAAACTTTCAACACACCCTCAAGGACAGCTGAGATATAATGCCACCAACTGGGCCAATAATGCAATTTGACCTGTTACTTAATTGCCATATTTGTCAAATTCATGGGTCCATAACTTTAACATGCTACTGTAGAAATTACTGTAATTTTATATGGTGACAGTCAGGGCCTTTGGAACAAGACCCCAGTGGAATTTTTAATGCACCCTCAAAGGCAGCTGAGATATTGCGCCACCAATTGGGCCAATAGGCAAGGCAAGGCAAGTTTATTTATATAGCACATTTCATACACAGAGGTAATTCAAAGTGCTTTACATAAAAGGAAGTAGAATAATCATAAAAACAATAATAAAAACAATAATCACAAAAAAGGAAGTAGAACAATCATAAAAACTATGATCACAACAATAAAACAAAAAATGTAAAATGTAAAAACTGATTGATATAATGATTTACAAATGATTTAAAAATAAAATAAATTTAAGACAGTTGAAAACAGAAAATGATTATACATAATGCAATCAGTTCGGACGAAGCACAGTGCTCATTCAGTAAATGCACAGCTAAACAGATGAGTTTTGAGTCTAGATTTAAATGTAGCTAATGTTTTAGTACATTTGATCTCTTCTGGAAGCTGGTTCCAACTGCGGGCAGCATAATAGCTAAAAGCGGATTCCCCTTGTTTTGTGTGAACCCTGGGTATTTCTAACTGACTCGATCCTAGCAGTTTGGTGAGTGGTCTGTTAGGTTTATATTCAGTGAGCATATCTGCAATGTATTTAGGTCCTAGGCCATTGAGTGATTCATAAATGAGTAAAAGTACTTTAAAATCAATTCTAAATATAACTGGAAGCCAGTGTAGGGACCTGAGGACTGGTGTGATATGCTCAGATTTTCTGGTTCTGGTCAGAATCCTGGCAGCAGCGTTCTGGACGAGCTGCAGCTGTCTAAGGGTTTCTTGGGAAGGCCAGTGAGGAGACCATTACAATAATCCACCCTGCTTGTGATAAAGGCATGAACAAGTTTCTCCAAGTCTTGACTGGAAACAAAACATCTAATTCTTGCTATGTTTTTGAGATGATAGTATGCTGATTTAGTTACTGCTTTGACATGACTACTGAAACTAAGGTCTGACTCCAGAATCACACCAAGATTCCTGACTTGGTTTTTAGTTGTTTGACCCCTAGCATCAAGGTATGCATTCACCTTAAGAACTTCCTCTTTGCTTCCAAATGCAATGACTTCAGTTTTCTCCTTGTTTAACTGAAGGAAGTTCTGGCACATCCAACTGTTAATTTCATCAATGCATTGGCAGAGGGAATCAATGGGGCTGTAGTCATTTGGCGATAAGGCTAGGTAAATCTGGGTATCATCAGCATAGCTGTGATAGGCAATTTGGTTCTTTCACATTATTTGACTTAGTGGGAGCATATACAGGCTAAACAAGAGCGGCGCAAGAATTGAGCCTTGAGGGACTCCGCATGTCATGGACGTCCACTTAGACTGATGCTGTCCTATACTCACATAATAACCTCTCCCTTCTAAGTATGACCTGAACCAATTGAGAGCCATCCCAGAAAGCCCAACCCAGTTTTCCAGTCTCTCTAGAAGAATGTTATGATCGACAGTGTCAAACGCAGCACTAAGATCTAGTAGTACCAGCACTGATATTTTGCAAGAATCAGAATTTAGGCGAATATCATTTATTATCTTAATGAGCGCTGTCTCTGTACTGTGATGCGGTTGGAAACCAGATCGAAAATTGTCCAGGTATCCATTTGAGTTTAAGTAGTTGTTCAGCTGATTGAAAACTAACTTTTCAATAATCTTGCCTATAAAAGGATGATTAGATATCGGTCTATAGTTGCTCAAAATGGTGTTATCAAGATTGCACTTTTTCAAAAGGGGCTTAACAACTGCTTTTTTCAGGGAGTTTGGAAAAGTCCCAGAAAGAAGTGAGGTGTTCACCACTTCTAAGAGATCTGCTTCTAAACAGTTAAACACACTTTTGAAAAAAGATGTGGGAAGTCTGTCAAGGTTGCAGGTTGAGGATTTAAAGTGTTGTACTATTTCTTCCAAAGTTTTGCTATCAGTTGCTTCAAAAACAGACAAAGTGACTTCTTTTTGAAATTGCAGTCGAATCTGTGTGACCTCTGCATAACTTGAGGATGTGCTAATCACCTTTCTGATATCAATGATCTTCTCTGAAAAGAAGGAGGCATAGTCATTGCATTTGCTGTCGGAGATCATTTCACTGGGAATCTGACTAGGGGGGTTTGTTAGTCTCTTAACGGTAGCAAAAAGAGTTCGAGTGTTGTTTAGGTTGCTGTTTATAAGGTTTGAGAAGAACTTCTGTCTTGCTGTGGCTAGTTCCACATTGAAAGCATGAAGGATGTCTTTATAGATGCTATAGTGAATTTCAAGTTTCGTCTTCCGCCACATTCGCTTAGCTTTTCTGCATTATCTTTTCATACTCTGTACTGCTGTTGATTTTCTCCAACATGACTTTTGTCTGCCAGTCATCTTACTGACTTTCACTGGTGCAATGTCATCAATGACATTCTTAACTTTTGAGTTAAATGACTCCAGGAGAAGATCAACAGAGTCTGCAGAAATGCTTGGCATTGAAGATATAGCCTTCATAAACAGCACACTAGTGTTTTCGTTAATACATCTCTTTCTGACAGAGGCGGATCTAGATTCAGTGGTAGCAGAGATGAATATATCAAAGAAAATACAGAAGTGATCAGATAGTGCTACGTCCTTAATGACAATGGATGAAATGTTTAGGCCCTTACTAATGAGTAAATCAAGAGTGTGTCCACGATTGTGTGTGGGTCCATGCACATGCTGAATCAGGTCAAAAGTGTTTAAAACGGTTATAATTTCTTTTGTAGTTTTGATTTCTGCATTTTCTATGTGAAAATTAACCCTTTAGGCACCAGGGTTTTTTTTTTTTTTTTTTTGAAAAATGCTGAATTTTGACATTAAGATTTCAAAAGCTTGTGGCTTGAAAGGGCTTAAAGATAGAGATCTACTGTAAATTAGAAAAATGTTGGGCATGACCAAGTTTATGTGGTGTGTAAATATAATAATCTAATTTGCATAATATGACATCATGAGGGGCGGCCATCTTGAATTTCACAATATTCAGGAAATAGTAGATATTGAATTGATTTTTGAATTTATTTGCATGTTTTTTTGGTCTTTTTTTGGTCTTTTTATCCTCATTCCAAATTACCAGAAAAGAGGAAACCAACAATAACACAGGAGAAAGTACAAAATTATTACTATATTACTATACTATAAAGTAGTAAAACATATGTGAACAGTAGCCTACTTTTTGATCAGTCCATCAGTAATATTCAGGAAATAATAGATACTGAATGGATGTTCGAACTTATTTGCATGTGATTTTTTTTGTCTTTTTATCCTCTTTCCAAATGATCAGAAAATAGGAAACCATTTGAACTTATTTGCATGTTTTTTTTTTTTTTTTTTTTTTTTTTTTTTTTTTGGTCATTTCATCCTCATTCCAAGTGATCAGAAAAGAGAAAACCAACAATAAAACATAATTACTAAATAATTACTATATTACTATAATATACAGTAGTAAAACGCATGATCCAGATCACCCCTGCTGCCTCTACCACGTCTCCCGGCTATTGCACGGACAGCGCGGCCACTCCCACCTTTGTGGGGCACTAGATCCAGAGCGCTGAATCCAGAGAGCTAGTGCTACTTCCAGCCCCACGTTCAATCCTGCCATCCCCTTCCCCGTCGGGCAAAGGGTCGAAATGATCACTTGTTTGTGCTTCGTGAACATTCTCGCCTTGACGGCAGCACCATTGCGCTGCAAAGATGTACCAGGAGATGCACGATTATTAGAGGACCGATCGTCATTTCCAAAAGGCATATATTCCCTTTCAGAGTCAGAATCGGCGAATAACATGTGCAACACATCCTTACAGTACAACTTTTTATTAGCCATTTGCCGATTTTCTCTCACAATTCACTCGCACACTATGAACTGAACTGCTTCCGCATCAGTGATACGATAGCTCACTTGCTCTGCTATTTCCTCAAACATGTTGAAAAGGAACATGACGTAATTTTGGTCTAGAATCAAAATACTACATGTCTGCCATCTAGTGGTAGGGAATACAAATGAGATATTACACCATATTAGAAACTACAGTCTATTTTAATGAGTATGATGTCTTTGGCGCTTAGAGGGTTAAAATCCCCTGCAATAGCAAAACAGTCAAATTCTGAGGAAATCATTGATAACAGTTCTGTGAACTCTTCAACAAAGGCTGGAGAGTATTTTGGAGGCCTTTAAATAATGATAAATAGAATTCGTGGGGCACCTTTCAGCACAATCCCTAGATATTCAAAAGACAAGTACTGACCAAATGACACTTGCTTACATTGATAGACATCTTTAAAAAGAGCAGCTACACCGCCACCTCTCCTAACAGCTCTGCAGACACTCATGAAAGTAAAGTTAGGAGGGGCTGTTTCATTGAGGACTGTTGCACCGCAGCTGTCTTCTAGCCATGTTTCATTTAGAAACATAAACTCCAGGTTGTTTGTGGTTATTAAGTCATTGATCAGAAATGATTTATTTTTTAGTGAGCGAATGTTTAAAAATGCTAACTTGATGCTTTTTGTCTCTAGAGCAGTCTTAGTTTGATCCCTAACAGGCCGCCGATTAGATGGGTCAGCTGTACGCCTTGAGAAAGCTTTAGACTTTCTATCACGTGATAAAACAGAGATAGAGAAAGCTACAGGCACAGTGGGTTCCCGCTTGTTATGTAAACATCCCTGAATGTTGCTGCTATCGTAGCGGGGACCCGACACATATTACTGAGAGTTGTTATCAGTTGTTTTTGGTTCACCTACAGCAGATGGAGGAGGGTTTGGGCCCTGGCGTTGTGGCAGTGGCCGGAGAGCTCTTGAAGGAGGAAGAGGGCGAGCTGGGCCCACAGGCTTTGGTCGTTGTGGTGCCCGCCGTTTTTTAGTTGATATCTGGGGGCTTGCAGCAAAAGAGTGGGAGAGTCTGGTTCCAGCATATACCAGTTCCTCCATTTTCTGTGAGAAGCTTAGAAGTGGAGATGCTGGAGAGAGGGGTAAGGTGTCTGGTGAGCGGGGCTCTGGCACTGGTGTTTCCGGTGGCTGAAATATGTTGTCCTGGCTTTCCTGGCTGTTTACCAGAAAGTCATCCTTCGGTGCTGAGTCTTGGAGCTGTTGTAGTACGTCACAGTCTGTCTGTGATGAGCTCTGTGGGCAGGGCTCAGCCGGGATGGTGTCCATGAGCAGTTCTTGTTGTGGCTGTGTGGCGTTGTCAGTGTCCTTGTGGGATGTGTCGACCACATGACGACTCTGAAGTTGATTTGAAGTCCTGTGGTCACTCATAATTTGTCCAGGTGTGTGAGTGCCATTCATGTTGGGTGGACTGGCACACTCTACTGAAGGATGACGGAGTGAAAAATGGATGTTGTCCTTTAGCACTCTTGCACCAAGTTTGTCTGGGTGGAGGCCATCCAGTTTAAACAGTTGTCTATGGCCCCAGAAAAGATTTTAGTCTGCAGGTTCTTTGTAGCCATGTATTCAGCCTGAGCAACCGTGAAAACATGTTAGTTCCCCTTGCTGGGAGTGGTCCACTGATGAACGGCTGAACTTCAAGTCTTCGAAGTGTTTCGATGAGTTCACTGAAGTCCTTCTTCAGGAGTTCTGACTGCTCTTTCCGAATATCATTCTTCCCCACATGGATGATGATTCGATTTGCAGTCTTGTGCTTCATTAGGATGTTCCGAAGTTCCCTGTTCACATCAGAGACGGTTGCTTGAGGAAAGCAGCATGTAGTTGTAGTCCTGCTACTGATGTTTCTGATAATGGAGTCACCCACTATCAGAGTCCTGGACTCGGCCGCACTCTGAGCTGAATGCCGCTGTCTGCTCGACCTTGAGCGCCTGCTAGTAGTGATGTTAGCTGCTGGCTGACACGATCCATGTTCAATCACATTTGGGGATTCTTCACCCACATTCATTAGTGCTTCAAATCTGTTCTCAAGCTGTATAGGAGATGGTAAAATACCAGTTTTTGCAAGCCTTGTCATAGCCCTATCAGGGGTAGAGGATGCTCCCGCAGCAATACGAGACACTTGTGACAATCTGATGTCTCGAGTGCCTTTGGGTCTCGTTCCCTGTTTGTGCCATCGATTAGTGTGTCGATCAGTTTCGGCTTGTTCCTCTACACTTATAAACTGTTGAGATTCACTAGGTTGAAGGGACTCACCGGCTGTATGCTGAGGGGGTCCGTGACCGTGGTCTGCTGAGTGTTCCGCCTGTTTTGGAAGTCCAGCAAGTAACTTTGTTTCAAGAACCACAATCCTTTGTAGAAGTCTGTGGCAGTTTGTGCAGCAAGTAGAATCCAGAAGAGGCTGAAGAGGCATTTTCTTTCTCGTCTGTTGAAAGTAGGCAGCTGTGTTTTCCCGTCTCCGGAATGTAAACTGCTGGCAGTGGGAGGCAAAGAGTCTCCTTTTTCATAGTATTATTCCAGTTACGAAAAGTTTTTAATTTAGTGTTTGTGCCAAAAATGTGTTGTTTGAGCACTGTGCTGATCTGCTTAGATTAAAATCTTAGAAAAGTCTGAGAAAAGTATATAAACAGGGAGCAAAGCGCGGAGCAGTAAGCAAAAGCGTCCAAACAGTAGCAAAGCCGGAAGCAATAATACAATTTGACCTGTTACGGAATTGTCATTACTGTCAATTTCATGGGTCCATAACTTCAAAATCCTAGCGTAGAAATTACTGTAATTTTGTATGGTGACAGTCAAGGGCCTTTGGAACAAGACCCCAGTGGAATTTTTAATGCACCCTCAAATGCGCCACCATTTGGACCAATAATGCAGTTGACAATGAATTGTCATATTTGTCAAATTCATGGGTCCATAACGCCAAAATGCTACTGTAGAAATTACTGTAATTTGTATGGTGACAGTCAAGTTGCTTGGGAATGAGGCCCCAGTAGAATTTTTAACGCACCCTCAAAGGCAGCTGAGATATAGCGCCTCCAATTGGGCCAATAATGCAATTTGACCTGTGACTGAATTGTCATTACTGTCAATTTCATGGGTCCATAACTTCAAAATGCTATTGTAGAAATGACTGTAATTTTGTATGGTGACAGTCAATGACCGTGGGAATAAGCCCCCAGTGGAATTTTTAACGCACCCTCAAAGGAAGCTGAGATATAGCGCCACCAGTTGGGCCAATAATGCAATTTGACCTATTACTGAATTGTCATAACTGTCAAATTCATGGGTCCATAACTTTAAAATGCTACCGTAAAAATGCAAGAATTTGTGTATGGTGACAGTCCAGTGGCTTGGGAATAAGCCTTCAGTGGAATTTCTAAAGCACCCTCAAAGGCTGCTGACATATAGCATCAGAAATAGGGCCATTAATGCAATAGTTCCAGTCTATATTGTCACATACATCAATAGGTCCATAACTTGGTACAGTAAAAATGTTGTATTATTTTCATGGTGACAGACAGACAGTCACACCAGGTATGAGCCTGTAATGAAACTTTCAATACACGGTCAAGTACAGCTGTGATAAAGCGCCTCCAATAGGGCAGTCAGTGCAATGGGCCATTTCACATTCACGTATGATTTAATATAGGTCCATCTTTTAAAAGGTACAGTAAACATATATACATATATATATATATACACACACACACACACATACATATAGTACAGTGTACAGTAACCTACAATCCAGTGGCTTAATCAGTTTAATTTACATTCATTTGTATAATGCATTTCACTTCACATTTTGTTTTCAGAACAGTTTGACAGTTTTTTTTTTTCTGTTACGAAACCAGAATAATATTTATAGGAGTAGGTATCAGAAAGAACAGTTGAAACCTAGTACAAATTATAGTGCTTACAGAATCTAGTAAAAAATTATTATATTTACAAATACCATTTATGCATTAAGCAAACTTTGAGTGCATTTTAAAACAATGAAAATGCCATCATTTTGTATCTGGGGTCCCTGCAGGGGTAGGTGTCATCTATTCACAGGTGCTTGGCCATATTAAGTCTTCATAAGAGGCTAGATTTAAAAAAAAAAAAAAAAAAAAAAAATCGTTTGACAAGTTCAAAGGATGATACGTTCAATAACTAATGAATAATGCAATTAGATTTCATGTTGGCAGTCCGTTTTCGCTTTTATCTCAGTGTTATTTACATTTAACAATACTTTATTGTTCGTATTTGAAAAAGAGACGGTCCCTAAGTCGGGCGTGAATAAGAAGCTAAGAAAGGTGGAAGCATCGCGTTTAAGAAGCTGGATTCAGCTTCGTAATGTATTTTATAGTTACCATAGTAATAAATGATATGTCAACAACACTGCATTATTTATATACCACATACCATATATTTTACATATTTGGCTTTCATCCTTTCATCAGTCACAATGTTTCTGTTTTTATTCAGCATAGCCACAGCAATAGCTGGATGCCTTTGTCAATATTAGGGATTTCCTGGCACGTCACTCGTTATTACTTCAGCATTCTTTTTAGTACTTTCTGCACGAAAGCGCCCTCCAGCGTCGAGTATGAATGAAACATTACACTGCTTGAGCGTGTTTAGCGTTCCATAATGTTCACATTTTCTCATTTTGGATATGACTGAAACATAAGGTCATGATGATTGAGAGAAAATCACCCATGACCCACACAATAATGCAGTGCTCCACGCTAAGTTACCCTTAAGCTGATATAACGTTAGCTTATATTGAAGTTAGCTAGGCCGTTTAGCAAGCCTAATTTCACAATGTTAACAATGTTTTTTTTTTCTCGCTGGTAATGAGGAAACCATTGGTTGTGCTTTAATCATTGTACTAATATGTAAACCATGTGAGTCTAATGGCAAAGAAAGGGATCAATTATAGCATTTAAACAAAACGTGGTCATTAATTATTAGCCTGGTACCTTACCTGAACAGCGGTTTGAGCGCAATGACAAGAATTCACCCAATCGCAAAACAGGCTGGCTCCGTATAGCAATGGAGGCTGAGGATCATGGGTATTGCTGGCGTCCACTATCCAAAACTTTTTCTTTTCTTTTCTTTTCTTTCTTTCTTCTGTTTTTTTTTTTTTTTTTTTTATATATATTAATTTTATACATATATTAATTTGTATAAAATCTTAGTGATATATTAATTTTTAACATGTATCACTCACAGAGGATTGTATATATATTGTATATATATATACAGTGGTGTGTATATATATATGGATTGATGAAGAGATGTCCACCTTAAATTTAAAAAGTAAACTATTCCAGAGATAGTAATTATGAAGAATTTTATAGTAAACATCGTATTGTTGAATTATCAAGCACACTATTCTGTTATGTGTTGAGAAAAGATGAGGATATCGGGATGATATCAGTTTTAGCTGGCATATTTACCATAGTAAACAGTCGATAAGGCTCATATGTACTGTAGGCTAGTATTTACTGCTAGATTTGACACACCAAACCGATGGAAAAACAGTATTTCTCAGAATAAAATGGCAATATTTAGATGCGATGGCCGTAGCACAGCTGTGCAGTCTCATTATTTTATATTTAGAATATATTTATTATATTTTTGACTGGAAGCACTGACGATCGTTTACTAAATAAATAAATAAAATAAATAAATAAATAAAAAATGAGGGGGGAAAACAATACAGCGTTTGTGGACCCCAGTGGCATAAAGAAAAACGTAGTGGAGGCACGAAAGATATTTCCTATTGAAATACATTGGATCGAAATTCGTGCAGAGTGACACGAAAAAAGAGGGAAATTCGTGTCCATGAACACGAATCAATAGATTAAATTTTGTGACTATATCACGAAATGCCGTGAGACTGGATTGTAATGTATGTAAATGCAGGAAATGGGATTCAAATCAAAAACATTTTCCCCCATTTTGTGTCCCCCTCCACTTCTTAAACCAAAGTTACACCCTTGCGATATACAGACAAGCAGATGAGTCCAGAATAAGAACACAACACGTTTCATTACACGTAAAGCGTTTTCCTCCCATTTCGGGTGAAAAGTGTGCACTCTGTGATTCCGTGCAGTTGCTGACACCCACAGCGTGCAGTCTCTTTCTTATGCACGCTGTTTTTTCGTTGTTGTTTCACGTTCACTTTCGAAAACGGTCACATTCAGCGAGGATGGAAAAGGGGGCACAGTAATTTGTTTCTGGGGGCACAGCCCACGAATGCACAATATACCACAGGACCGTCATTTTCGCTGCTTTAGGGACCGTCTGCAAATTTACTTCACAGTACAAAAGGAAGATCAATAATTATTTCAAATGAATGTAAACTCCTAGTGGGCAAACTGATTAAAAATACTTTCCAATATCTCTCCTTAGACAGTACTTCCAATATTTCCTTTACTATACGTACAGTACAGAAGAATTTTACATAATGCAGATGCAACCACTTATGGACATGATTTTTTTTTTTTTTTTTTTTTTTCAAAATCACCTATATGGTTCCACTGGGAGGGTTAATATGTCCAAAGTATTTTAAATAAAATTACTTTTAAAATATCACACTGCCAAACTGTAAAGCTTGTATTACTTGTATAGCCTAGTGATTTACTACAGTGAGTTTTTGCCAACACATCCCTTCGTAGATGTACAGTACACAATTATTTAAATAAAAATTTTACTGTAAGTCCCATTTTTCATATAAAGGTCTTGTGTACTGTACATACAGTAAATTAAATATTGGAAGTAAATTGGAATAATTTATTGGTCTTCATTTTGTACTGTGAAGTAAATTTCCCTAAAGGTCCCTAAAGCAGCCTAGGCACAAATTGAACATAAACAAAAACAGCAAGAACAAAAAAAAAACCTGTCCTTAGGGATGGGCGATACCTCTTATTTTATTTTCGATCCGATACTGATATTTTCAAGCCCAGTATCGTCGATATCAATACCAATACTTCTAAGCTAAACTGATCTTTTAAATTATTAAAAGAATAAAATTTGTAATTATACTCACTTAACATTATATTTGAAAGTCATGTGTTTTAAACATTTCATAAGCCCTTTTTTTGTTTGTTTACACTGGTCACAAATAAAATGTACTAAAATTATATTAGCTCTACCCCTAAAAGCCAGGAAGCATACTAGTACCATACACAGGCACATAAGTACACACGCGTTAAGGTTAGATAAGGTATAAAGGTATACCTTTGAGGGTACCTGATGAAAAACAACCATGGTGTTACATAAGTACTTAATGTATACTAATAATTATTATTATTAAATTATTATTACCATGGTTTTTGCTACAAATATTATGGTTAAAATAATGTCCCTGTAGTGTTAACAATGGTAAAAGGAAGCAAGCTAAAAGAGAGAAAGAGAGAGAGAGTGTTAACCATGGTAAATTTGTTTTAGTTTTACTAAACTGTTTGTTTTAGTTTGTAGTTTTACTACAAATATGTGGAAAACTGTGGTTACTGTAGTAAAATCATGGTTATTTTTTATAAAAGTACACACACACACACACACACACACACACACACACACACACACACACATACATACATACAGTACAGTGGACAGTAACCAACAATGCAAAGGCTTAATCAGTTTAATTCACATTCATTTGTATAATGCATTTAACATCACATTTTGTTTTCAGAACAGTTTGACAGAAAATGCTTGTTTTTTTTTTTTTTTTTTTTTTTTTTGTTTTTTTCTGTTACGAAACCAGAATAGTGTTTATAGGAGTAGGTATCAGAAAGAACAGTTGAAACCTAGTACAAATTATAGTGCTTACAGAATATAGTAAAAAAAAAAAAAAAATTTTATATGCATTAATGGATATGGCGAAAGGTTGCGGGTTCGAGTCCCAGGTCCGGCAGGGATTGAAGGTGGACGGAGTGAATAACCAGCACTCTCTCCACCCTCAATATCACGACTGAGGTGAGTCCCTTGAGCAAGGCACCGTTCCCCCAATTGCTCCCCGGGCGCCGCAGCGATAGCAATATGGCTGCCCACTGCTCCGGGTGTGTGTTCACGGTGTGTGTGTGCGTGTTTGTTCACTACTCACTACTGCGTGTGTGTGCACTTGGATGGGTTAAATGCAGAGCACAAATTCCGAGTATGGGTCACCATACTTGGCCACACGTCACGTCCTTTCCTTTCCTTTCCTTTTCCTTTCCTTAAGCAAACTTTGAGTGCATTTTAAAACAATGAAAATGCCATAATTTTGTATCTGGAGTCCTCACAGAGATAGGCGTCATCTATTCACAGGTCCTGGGCCATATTAAGTCTTCATAAGAGGCTAGATTAAAAAAAAATAAATAAATAGTTTGACACACAAAGGATGATACGTTCAATAACTAACTGATAATATAATTAGATTTCATGTTGACTGTCCATTTTTGCTCTTATCTCTGTTATTTACATTTAACAATACTTTATTGTTCGTATTTGAGAAAGAGACGGCCCCTAAATCGAGCGTGAATAAGAAGCTAAAAAAGGCGGACGCATCGCGTTTTCAAGGTGGAACGGATAGCGTCAATAAGAAGCTGCAAATAAGAAGCTGGATTCAGCCTCGTAAATACATTTCTGCCTTATCCTGTGAAACAAATTGAAAAAAATACGGGAAAAAAAATATAATAGAATACAAATTATAGGTTATTGTCCAGCAGTGTAGGCTATTTAGCCAATTAAAACTAAGATATAAAAAAAACTGTCAGTTTAAACACACACACACTGAACATAGGCGGATTAACCATATGGGCAATTGGGCCAGTGCCCAAGGGCACCACGTCCAGGGGGTCACCACGCAAATAAATTTTCTCCG
This sequence comes from Cirrhinus mrigala, assembly GCA_036247105.1. Taxonomy (NCBI): domain Eukaryota; kingdom Metazoa; phylum Chordata; class Actinopteri; order Cypriniformes; family Cyprinidae; genus Cirrhinus; species Cirrhinus mrigala. Next base: position 34,657,645 of record CM070022.1, read on the forward strand.
GTAAGACAAGCGTCTGTTTAGCCATGGCCCATATATACCCGTTCATCAGAACGTACTAAATCCCCTGAATATTCTGTTTAAAGTTTTTTTTTCTCTTGCTTGAATCAGTGGATGCGTGAACTATCGCCAGATTCACACAAACTGCGTGAACCCGTGCGCTTTTGTTTTGACGCCTATATATTACTCAACCAGATTCATATAGGAGCATGCTGTGCGGTGCGTCGCGCAACTCCCGTAATTTAACTGAAATTAAAATGCCTCACTTATATATGTGTCATTCGCTACAGAGCATCAGCCTTGCGCTTGCACGTTGTACTTTGCAGCTGTTGGCAATCAGAAAAGGGGCAGAGTGTAAACAAGTGAGTTTAGAAGTTTTATTTTTGGTTTAAATTCTCATAAAACTATGTAGCTATACACTTCTTATGAAACTTATTAGACCACCGTCAAAATCTTGTTTAGAACTAAACACTGTATTGTCATTTATTAGGCAAATAACAAACAACTAAATTTTCTTTATTTATAATAACAAAAACGTCTCAGGTTACGTATGTAATGTTTACAGCTATAGAATCAGACAATGTACCAGAATTCCGCTATGCCATTAACACCGCCCAATTCTGACACCTATTAGTCATTGTGGACAGCTTTAATTTCACAGGTTCTGTGTCTGCTTGAATTTTGTCACAGACATCCTGATCAATAAACGTATTACTGCTCTGTGTGTCCAGTAATGCATAGACTAGAGTTTCCGGGCTGTCTTTTAGATAGCCATACTGGTACAATCATTGAGGTGCGAATACAGTTGTCCATTCTCACACTGCATAAGCTAGTGGAAGTCCTTTCATCAGGTAAAGCTTCTGGCTTTCCTCCCTGAGAATGTTCCTCATGAAGTGGAGAGGGGTGATTCTGTCTGCAGATGTTGCAAGTAGCTCTTTTCCTACAGTTTTTGGAGATATGACCAATTCTGAGACAACCAAAGCACATCTTGTGCATTCAAACTCTTCACAATGGGTTTAACATTTTGCATGAGAGCACTAGCTTTGAAACGTTTTTGCTCCTTCCCAGGCTTTTCCTCTGCATGTTTTAAAGCATGTAGAGAAGAAACAGGATTACATGCAATGCATGCCTCCTCTGCTACAAAGTCTAAAAACTCAGTGAAGCTTGGCTATGGCTTCCCTTCTTCTAGTACTTTAGTGACGTACCTATTCCAACGAGTTGTTAACCAGTCAGGAAGCTTATGCAGCAATTTCTGGTTTTCTTCACAATCATCCAAAACTCCTAGACCTTGTACATGAGGCATTGCATTTTTGCAGGAGACGAGAAAATCACTAAACTCTCTTAACTTCAGTGACTCTCTGGGTCCAATTTTTGGCCAGCTACTCAGTTTTGCTCTGAATGCTCTCTGGATTACGAAAGGGTGTCTATACCGCTTGTTCAGGGCATCCCAAGCTTGACTGTATGTGTCTTCATCACTCCTATAAAAGGTTCCCTCTAGTACACTAAGTGCATCTCCGCTTATGTACCTTTTCAGATAGAATAATCTATGTGATTGAGTGAGTTGTACAGTTGGTTTCAATCAAAGCTTTAAAGCAAGTGCGCCATTCAGTGAACTTGAGTGGATCACCTGTAAACGTGAATGGCTCTGGAGCTGGAAGTTTAGTCATTGCCAGGGATTCCTTTAGTGCCTTTACTAACAAGACCTCATCGACTTTTGCCTCATGCTCATTTCCAGAGCAAGGCTGAGCTAAATTTTCTTGAGAAACCTTGCAGCATGAAGAGCTGTTGTGTTGCAGTGGATGCTGACATGGAGACAAAGTGCTTTTCTCTTTAGAATCTCTTATTTCAACATTCAATTTTAATTCCTCTTCTGCATACACAATGTATTCAGCTTCCATAACTTCAAGATCCCTTTGATCCTGTAGCATCTTTAACTTCTTTTGTTGAGCTAGCACCTCCTTCCTTTGTGCTAAAATTTCCTTTTCCCTCTTTAGTTCAGCACATTTGGCAGCTAGGCGTGCCGCTGCTTCCGCCCTTTTTACTGACACATGACTTCCCTGCTGACTATCTCTTTCAGCTCTTGACACAGTTGATCCATAAATTGACCTGGCGTCATCTCTTTGCAATAACTGGTGGAGCGGTTCTTTTACAGCTTCCACATCAAACACCTTAGTGCCAACTTCTGTGCAACGCCCTTTTAATAGTGCAGTTATTTCACTAGTAACTGAAGTGCAGCTATCCATTCTCCTTTTTATATCCTGAGATGGGACGTTCAGCGCACGAATACTCTCATATATTTGTTTTAACTCTGCTTCACGTTTTTCTGCAGTGGCCATCATATCGCCTAACATAGTTTTAGAGCACTCTTCTTTCAGTTTAGATCTGGTAAACTGAACTTCAGCTTTAAAGTTTAAGTATGTGAACATAAACTTCTGTTCTCTTTTTGCTAACTCGTTTTGTCTCAACTTAAGCATTTTTTCTGTTGGATGCTTTTCTCTTACAGATCGTCTGACTTCTTGCTCAACTTGTAAGGATGGTTCCTGGACTCTTGCTTTATTAACTTCCAGATCGGCATTAATTTCAGCTAAGCGTCTTTCATATTTCTGTCTGTTTGAGGCATCAGTTTCAGTCTCTAATTTCCCCTCTAACTGTGCCTTTTCATCTTCGAGAGTTTGAATCACTTGGTCTAAGATACTGTCTGATCTATTTTGATCCATGTTAGTAACTTACTTTAAACCACATGAAAACTGCATAATGTCAATTGTTAAACAAAAGTTGCACACTTTTATCAACTCAGAAATCAAATACACATATTTGTTTCAACCATTTGCATACAATTACAACTAGAATATGTTTAAGTAGCATCAACCTAGAAATGAGATTGAAATGTTGAAAAGATACAGTCTGACCTGTGAATCCAAAGGTAGCAACTCTTATTGACAACCAAATTGTCCAAAACTTTACAATGTTGCCCCCTTGTGACTGTCCGTCGTCACTGCAGCAATATCTTCTTGCGTTATTCTTCCGCACGGCAAGGAATGCAGTCACGCGAAATACTGTGAGCCCCAATGGAACGAATTCGCGTTGCTCCTTTGAATGGTGACGTCTTCTCTTCCAGCAATAGCTGCAGTTTTTTCACCAAGGTCGACTGAATGCTCTTCACAACGAGGGCTGGCAGCGATCTTTCCTTTTCCTCGATGAATTCTTGCACTCTTTCAGGGGTGTGACGATTCGTCCTTTTCACTCTTCCATGGGTGTAAATACACGTTTTTCACTGTAACGGCTCCTGAAAGTTTTCTTCTGATTAAAAGAATCACGTTTCAACTGATGTCTTAACGTTTATTGTCTTCTTGCAAAGAGCAAGCATAGGCGTCATCGCCATTTTGATCATACTTCGACACCACTTGAACATTGTGACACCCTTTGGATATCATTAACATCTTTACATCTTTACGTAATGACACCGTGAAAAACTGAAACAAATAAATAACATTCAGATACATAAACGTGTGAGTGTGTTCCTGTTTTTACCACAGTTTAACCAAGTTTGTTTCTTACTGAACCAATATCAATACACAGAGTACATTATTGTAAATTAACAGATGAAATCTAAAGAATAAACAACATACCGTGTGTGCCTTCTAATCAGAAATCCAGGAGACATTAATGTATGTATTCCCTCTAACAAATAATCTCTCAATCGGGCAGCTCTCAGCGTGTGTGCATTTCTTGTGAATCCGATACCAACATGTCCAGCTAGATCATGTGACAAATTCAACTAACGTTGCACATTTCACCTGTAGGTGTCACTATTAACCCAGTTTCAAAATACTCAAATACAATTTCCAAATGAACATTGACAATACATTGTACACCATTTGTGTACTAAATACCTTTTTACAAAATAAATGACTGAAACACTTAAAAGAAAATACAACGTTTTCTGTGACAGCTACAAACAGTGAATGCAAACCAAAGTGTATTAAATGAAAAAAACAACAACAGGAAACAATATATACAATAAATGAATGTGCATGCGTTTTCTACTGTCCTTTAAGTCCAATGCTATTTGCGTGTATGTGTGTTTGTGTGTATTGAATCGGCCTCACCGGTGAACCGTTTGAGTCCGGGAGCGTGATGAGGAACAGCGCTGTCCAGTGACGGAATCCCCAAGAAGAAAGAGTCCAAAAATCAGTAAATCCAAAACGAAGTATTTTGACAAAGACTATAATTTCTGCAGGGTGGTTGAAGAGTCACAGACGTAGACAGCAAAGAGTGATGAATGCGATTGATCGTTGTATAATGCCGGGCGAACGTTGCTGAAGAACGCCAATAAGCCGGCTTCTTTTATCGGAAGTGAAAAATCAGGTGACTGAGATGATGTCAAGGGATTCCCCGACGTGTCGCGGCGGAACTCTCGCGAGAGCAAACAAGATCACAAACACTCGACGAGGCAATACAAACAAAGGGACAACAATAAACAACAATAACCCCCTCCCTAAGTGGACCCTCCCACTTGGGCGCTAGCTTGGCGGAGAATTTGTTTGAGGCACTGGAAAGAGGATGGGTTTTTAACCAAATTAAGTCTCCCGGTTGATACTGCAAATTTTTTCTATGGTAATTATAATACTTAGCTTGTTTGGCTTGGCTCATCCTCATCCTGCTCCTAACCTCCTCCGCCATAATGTTCTGTCGTTCCACCAGGGAATATGCAGCCTGATCAGGTGAAGGTGGTCGGTGGATTAGGCGTTCCAGTGGTCCCAGCACTTGCCTGCCCAGCATGAGCTCTGCAGGTGTCTTCCCTGTGCTTTCCGGCTGGGCGGTGTTAACGGCATAGCGGTAGCCACTGGTCCCAGGTTTGGTGCTGTTGTCCAACATAGGCAGCAATCATTGTTTTTACAGTCTGGTTAATTCTTTCAGTTACGTTTGCTTGGGGGTAGTAGCTTGTTGTTAATCTCTGTACACAACCCCATCTCTTGCACAAATCACTCAGAACGCTGGAGGCAAACTGAGGACCCCTGTTGGATACCAGGTACTTTGGGACCCCCCCAATGTGTAAAAATCTCCTCCCGGAGAATTTTCACTATTTTCTGGGTCTTGGCATCCCTAAGTGGGAACATTTCCACCCACTTAGTGTAATAATCAACAACGACAAGGAGGTAAGTGTTCTGTTTTTTACTAGTGGGGAACGAACCCATTAGATCCATCCCTAGAGTGTTTCCAGGTTCTGTGATCTGTAAACTTTGTAAAAATCCAGATGGCTTTGTATTACTGGCTTTGTGTTTTTGGCATACCTCACAGCCTTTGACATACCCCCAGACGTCCTTCCTGACAGACGGCCACCATGCCACCTCCAAGATTTTCAGCAGGGTTTTTAACTGCCCGAGATGGCCTCCTAGAGGATTGTTATGGTAGTAATGCAGGAAGTCGTTTATTAGAGAGTGTGTTACTACCAGTTGATATTTTTCTCCCTTGCTTTTCAGTGGGACTTTGCGGTACCATACCCCTTGATGTTCTTCAAAGGTGATGGGTTGTTCTTTGACTGAGCGAGTTTGAATGCCAGCCTGCAGGTGAGTGATGGTATTGTCCACACGTTGAGCTTTAGCAATTTCCTCCAGAGAATGTGGTAAAGTCGTCGAGTGATGAGAAGAAATTGAAAGGCATGGGGCAGCAGTATTAGAAGGTGGCTCATATACTCTGGATAAGGCATCTGGACCCACATTGAGGCAGCCCTTCCTATGATGGACCTGAAAGCTGAACTGTTGCAGTTGGAGCATCCAGCGAGTGAGGCGTGAGGAGGTTTTGGGGCAGTTGAAGTCCCAGGCGAGTGCAGCATGGTCTGTAAAATCATCAAACTGGCTCTCCTCCAGGTAACGCCTCCACTTTTCAACAGCCCAAACCACAGCTAAGCATTCCTTTTCAGATGTGCTATAATTTCTCTCAGCCCCTGTTAAGGTTTGTGAAGCATATGCCACCTCCCTTTCTCCTTCCGATAACTGTGTTACCAGTATATAAGTATCCACAAGGCACTCTTGGTCATGCGACAGATACTGTAACTTCTGCAGGTCTCTGGACTGGTGGATCGTTCCATCTGCCATAATGAATCTCTGAGGGGTAGAGGTAATGACTGATGGACTTTCCTTCGTCAGCTGTTTACACAAGTTCTCCTGCATCAAAGTGTAAGAACTTCCCGTATCTAATACTGCCTTCACCTCCTGTCCATTTACCTTTACAGGAACGACGAGGAGAGATGTGAGTGGATGGGGTTGTGCCAGAGTCACTCCAGCCAGGTTTTTGTTGTTGGTACGGTCTGCGGACTTCTTGGTCTTGTCTTTGCTACCCTGGGTACCTACTTTTTGCCAGTAGTCCTTCGCTCCCATGCAATCCTTTTCCACCAGTGACCCGACCTTCACCAGCTGCTCCACTGTGTTCACTGTCCCCCGTAGACATGCTGCAACCCTGGGGTTGATGTTGTTCAGGATGTGGCTCACCAACTCCTCCTCAGAAATCTCAGGTTTCCACTCTAAACAGAGGGCCCGGTAGTCATAAGCAAAGTCCCTCAGGCGTTGTCACAGCTGCTGGACCAACGTCCTCAGCTTCTCCTCCACTTCTGAGAGGTAATCATCTGAAAGAAAAGCCGCCATGAATGCCTTTTTGAAGAATTGCCAGTCTGTTACCTTAGCCTTCTCTGCTTTCCACCAGCTCTGAGCAGGGCCCTTCAGGATTGTACTCGGTGTTCCGATGAGCTCAAGGCTGGGGAGTGGCCTGATCTCCAGGAAATTTTCACACTGCTCAATGAAGTTGAGCGCCTCTGCCGTCTCGCAGGAGTCACTGAAAGTGGGGAACTCTAGGCGGATAGGAGGCCGAGCACAGAATAAGGATGAACCAGCCAAAACTGAGGAGGGAAGCACACTATGGGGTATGCACAGTGTATGCACAGGAGAATTGACATCATATGTAATATTTGGAGCTTTATGAGTTGAACTTTTATCTTTAGCAACTGGCATTGGGGTCTGTGGACACTGGACAGGAGAAATGTGGGAGGAAGCTGGTGAGTAGGCCTGCAAAGTGTGGGAGTACTGGTAAGTCTTAATTTTTTCATTTGACTTTCCCATTTAGCGTCTCTTCTAAGAAAACAATCAGTTACAGCCCTTTCCAATTTTTCCAGAGACTTCATGAAATAGTCCTCCAACCCAGCCAAGCTAACGTCCATGGCCTGCCTGAAACTGGCTTCCCGATTTAACGTACTGTCCACTGATTTTTTGAAATCATGTTCTAGAGTTTGTACTTTTTAATTGAGAGCCAATAAATCCACCTTTACCTGTGCTACGTCTGCTTGTACTGTTTGTACCAATCCAACATTAAAAATACAACTCTCACCATCATCATTATCAGATTGTTCAGAATCGGATATGTACAATGAGCTAAGCATGGATGTTATTTCAGCAGTAGGATTGTGCCTTGTCACAAATGGGCCTGCTGTAAAATCCATGTCCGGTTGTTCATTTTCTTGGTCATTTACAGGTGTATTTGGGTTATCTACATTTGCTGTGTTTACAACATCGGTAACAGCATCAGTATTTGATACATCCATCCTGATAATTATACCAATCCAAACAAACAACAAAAGAGGGTCCCCGTACGGGCCACCAATATGTAACACTCAGCCTAAATGGCAGGCTACACAAAATAAAGAATTTTTCTTTTCCCTCCTTACTTAGATTGTTTGAACCAGTTTCACAAAAAACTATCCACAACTATTAACAGTGAATGCAAACAAATTGTATTAAATACAAACAAACAAACAAAAAAACAACAACAACAGGAAACATTATATACAATATATACAATAAATTCTAATGCCACGCCAGCAGAGGGAGCCCTCTCCCATGGACTGACTGTTACCACTCCCTCTGCTGCTTCTTGGGTTACTTCCTGTTTGGTGGCCATTTAAGGAGGCCTATAGCAAACAGGACTCGGCGAAGTATTGTTTTGCCTGTGCGGACTCTACAAAGCGTTTTTCTTGATTTCATTGCCTTGTTTTGATATTTCCACGTTTTTTTTCTTGTCATAGTTTTGCCTTGTTTTTGCCATTGTTTTGTTCTGTTTCTTTGCCATAGTTTTTGCCTTGTTCCATTGCCTTGTTTATTTGTCACTTTGGACTGCTCACCGGTATTTGGACTCTGCCTGTTTATTTGGTTTTCACTTTTGTCTTGCCTACGTGTAACTGTTTGTTTGGAGATTGACCCTGCCTGTCTTGACTACAATCTGTTTAATAAAGCTTGTATCTGGATCTTACATGCTTCCCTGGAGTCCCGTTACAGAATACTTCGCCTACCAAAGATCCAGCGGCTTTCACACAACTTCACCCATGGATCCAGCATCACGCCTCTTCCGTCTCTGCCAAGGTAACCAGCCCATTGAAGATTATGTTGCTGATTTTTGTGAGCTGTGCCACTTTAATGACATTGCACTAAAAGGACTCACTTAATTACCTCATGCCTCGCCATACCCCTCACTGGACTCTTGAACAATACATTGATTTTGCTTTGATGCTGGCTGGTTCACCTTTTACTGTGGGTGTTCCTGATGAACAACCATGCAATCCCACATTCCCCACCACACCAAAGCCTGCTCATGTCATGTCTACCAAGCCAGAGCCCTCTCACGTCACGTCTGCCATACCACAACCTGCTCAAGTCATGTCCACCAAGTCACAGCCTGCTCACGCCATGCCTGCCGCTCCAGGGCCTACTCACGCCATGCCTGCCGCTCCAGGGCCTGCTCACGCCATGGCCGCCCTTCCTGAGTCTGCACCTGTCATGGCCGCCCTTCCAGAGTATACACCTGTCATGGCTGCCAACCCCAAGCCAGTCCACAGGATGGCCGCCATCCCGGAGCCAGTCCACAAGATGGCTGCCATCCCCAAGCCTGTTCACAAGATGGCCACCATCCCCAAGTCTGTTCACAAGATGGCCACCCCATCTGTGTCCCCGGCCAAGATGGCTGCCACGCCTGGGCCTCATCAGTCCAAAATCATCTCATCCAAATCTCATCTCGCCATGTCTGCTGCACCCAAAGCAAATCAAGTGATGGCTGATCCTTCGGTGTCAAGTCAAGTCAGGGCTGCACGTTCAGTGCCAAATCAAGTGACAACTGTGTTTCCTGAGCCACGTCAAGTTACAGCTGTTACTTCGGAATCAAGTCAAGTTACAGCTGTAGTTCTTGAATCAAGCCAAGTCACAGCTGTTCTCCATGAGTCAAGCCAAGATACAGCTGTTCTCCATGAGTCAAGCCAAGACACAGCTGTTCTCCATGAGTCAAGCCAAGATACAGCTGTTCTCCATTAGTTAAGCCAAGACACAGCTGTTGTTCTCCATGAGTCAAGCCAAGTCACAGCTGCTCCCCATGAGTCAAGCCAAGTCACAGCTGTTCCTCATGAGTCAAGCCAAGTCACAGCTGTTGTTCCTGAGTCAAGCCAAGTTACAGCTGTTGTTCCTAAGCCAAGCCAAGTTACAGCAGATCTTCATGAGCCAAGTCAAGTTGCTGCTGTTGTCCCCGAGCCAAGCCAAGCCACAGTTGATCTTCATGAGCCAAGTCAAGCCACAGCTGACCTTCATGAACCAAGTCAAGCCACAGCTGATCTTCCTGAGCCAAGTCAAGTCACAGCTGACCTTCTCGAGCCAAGTCAAGTCACAGCTGGTCTTCACGAGCCAGGTCAAGTCACAGCTGTTCTTCACGAGTCGAGCCAAGTCATGGCAGGACTCCCTGAGTTAAGTCAAGTCTCGGCAGACCCCCCTGAGTCACGTCAAGTCACGGCAGACCCCTCTGAGTCACGCCAAGTCACGGCAGACCTCCCTGAGTCAAGTCAAGACATAACAGCACCTCTTCACAACATGGCTGCTAGTACAGGGCCTCGCCAAGCCACGGCCATCCTGCCAGAGCTTCACCAAGTCCCCTCGGACCTTCCAAAACCACGTCACATCTCAGCTGATCCTCTAGAGTCTCGTCATGTCTGAGCTGATCCTCCAGAGCCTCGTTGTGTCTCAGCTGATCCTCTAGAGCCTCGTCACGTCTCAGCTGACCCCCCAGAGCCTCGTCACGTATCAGCTAATCCCCCAGAGCCTCGTCACGTATCAGCTGACATCCCAAGCCACGCAGAGCCCACGCTCCCAAGCCACATGTCCACAGCGTCCACACCCTCAAGGCCGGCAGGCATCCCACTATCTACTGTGCTGCCTGTAATGGCTGTTGCCATTTTGAGCGTGTGGGCCACACACTGCGCTCCAGAAGCCTTGTCTGACCACAAGTCTGCTCCAGAGGCCAGGTCTGACCACAAGTCTGCTTCAGAGGCCTCGTCTGACCACGAGTCTGCTCCTGAGGCCTCGTCTGTCCACGGGTCTGTGCCAGAGGCCTTTCTTACCACGAATTTGCGCCAGTGCCTCCAGAGGTGTCAGCGAAAGCTGTAGAACCTCCCACGGAGGCGGCGTCCTCCTACGAACTCTCTGCCCATCATGTCACAGCCAAGAAGGCCTATCATGAACTCTCTGCCCATCATGTCACGGCCAAAGAGGCCTATCATGAACTCACTGCCCGCCATGTCACGGTCAAGAAGGCCTATCATGAGCTCTTTGCCTGTCATGTCATGGCCAAGGAAATCGTCTATGAACACTCCGCTCTGCTATGGATGTCACTAGTTTCACTTTGGATATCTCTGCTCCTGTCTGCTCTGCTTGCTCTGTCTGTCCCGCTATGGCTCCCTGTTATGCCTGCTCTGCCTGCCTCGCCATGGTCCCCTGTTCTGCCTGCTCTGCCTGCCTCGCCATGGCTCCCTGCTCTGCCTGCTCTACCTGCCCCGCCATGGCTTCCTGCTCTGCCTGCCCCGCCATGGCTGCCGGCTCTCCCTGTTCCACCATGGCTCCAGGCTCAAATCAAACATGGTGGACTTCTGCTCCAGTGTTCCACTGTCTGCCATTGCTCCACGGCCCAGGTCCTCCAAGGTTTCACTGTCTACCACTGTCCCTTGGCCTCCAGGGTTCCACTGTCTGCCACTGATCCATGGCCCAGGTCCTCCAGTGCTTCACTGTCTGTCCCTGCTCCACGATCCAGGCCCACCTCCTCTGCACGGACCTGGCCCTCCGTCCCACTCCCTGTTTTGCCTCTGTTCCCCCATCCTCCTGGACTGTTGTTGTTTTGAGCAGGAGTTGTTTTTTTGTAGGAGTCGCTCCTAAAGGGAGGGATTCTGTAATGCCACGCCAGCAGAGGGAGCCCTCTCCCATGGACTGACTGTTACTGCTCCCTCTGTTGCTTCTTGGGTTACTTCCTGTTTGGTGGCCATTTAAGGAGGCCTATACTAAACAGGACTCGGCGAAGTATTGTTTTGCCTGTGCGGACTCTACCAAGTGGTTTTCCTGATTTCATTGCCTTGTTTTGATATTTCCATGGTTTTGTTTCTTGTCATAGTTTTGCCTTATTTTTGCCATTGTTTTGTTCTGTTTCTTTGCCATAGTTTTTGCCTTGTTTATTTGTCACTTTATTTGGACTCTGCCTGTTTATTTGGTTTTCACTTTTGTCTTGCCTACGTGTAACTGTCTGTTTGGAGATTGACCCTGCCTGTCTTGACTACGATCTGTTTAATAAAGCTCGCATCTGGATCTTACACGCTTCCCTGGAGTTCCGTTACATAAATGAATGTGCTTGCGTTTTCTACTGTCCTTTTAAGTCCAATGTTATTTGCGTGTATGTGTGTCTGTGTGTATTGAATCGGCCTCACCGGTGAAGCGCTTGAGTCCGGAGCGCGATGAGGAACAGCGCTGTCCTGTGACGGAATCCCCAAGAAGAAAGAGTCCAAAATCAGTAAATCCAAAACTAAGTATTTTGACAAAGACTATAATTTCTGCAGGGTGGTTGAAGAGTCACAGACGTAGACAGCAAAGAGTGATGAATGCGATCGATCGTTGTATAATGCCGGGCGAATGTTGCTGAGAAACGCCAATAAGCCGGCTTCTTTTATCGGAAGTGAAAAATCAGGTGACTGAGATGACATCAAGGGATTCCCCGACGCGTCACGGCGGAACTCTCGCGAGAGTTCAATAACAATAACACAATTAACAGTAAAACAATAATCGGTAGTACAGTGGTGAAAATCCAGGTTCCCCATCCACCCCAGAGGCTGTCCAGCCAGCTAAACCAGGAGTCATCTTTTCTTGGCTCTGGGATGGATTTCCTCATGTGAGTTAGGATGTCTGCGATGTTATCGGAATTATCTGGAATATAGAAACAACAAGATACCCCCAACATTTTACAAACTCCCCCTTTCTCAGAGGTCAACAGATCGAGGACCAATCTATTTGTCAACAGATTGAGGACCAAACTGCTTCTCTCATTGTCTTTAGCTCGTCCGTGATTAGCCCTAATGCATGAGCGGTATCATTCTCCAATGACAAAACCTGCCATGCTAACCCATTGATTTTATTTAAGGCTACTGTTGTCCCTATTCCAGTAAAAAATCCCGCTAAGGACCATCCTATATTTTCCCCTGGAGTTGTCCATGGATCAACTGTCTTATACCCGTTATATCGATTAGGCATGCTATGTACATCTCGTTTCTCTCTGGTCTGTTGTGCAGCATTCCCCATGGTAGTCTCACTATCTCTTTTTACCAATACTGTGGTCCCTGTGGAGAGTAGAGCAGGATAACAACATCCACGCCAATCTCCTTCATCTAAGTGATAATAAGCCATTCCACCACAGGTCCAAATCATCCCTGGTGCACTATCAAGATGTGAGAATGGACACCCAAAACACTCTATTGTTCCATTTTGATACCTAACAGTGCAATTACTCTTACCCTGAACTGTTTTATTCACTGTTATGGTGGTTCTGCAATCTGACATCCCCACATAATGTTTTCCCTTAGTTGCACAAATACATAAGTCTGCGAGGTGTGATTGCACCTGAAATGCTGGTCCTTTAAAAGGTAGGCCTGGATATGAACAGTTATAATCTTTGAGCACAAACCTCAGTGCCCTATTCGCTCTTATGTTATCTGCCATCTGCATTATCACAGTCATCTGCCTTGGCATATCACACTTGTTTTTCTCAGGGTGTAACACTTCTGAGGTTATTTGTTGTGTTTTCCACACTGACTGTAACTCTCTAGCGGCGGATAATCCATCAATTTGGCCCTCAATGCGTACAGGGTTATATAAGGAGTTAGCACTGTTTGGCTCAATGGGCCACCTATCTTCTAGCCTCGGATAACCCCCACCTCACTATAAGAGGTAGTTCCTTCCTCAGCTTAATCAGTGTTTTTCCTCCTCCCTGTTAAGCATTAAGGTGAATCCCCTTTTCAGGATTCTATTTTAAATTGGAGCTTTCCTGCTCTCCTGTAGAATACTACTTTACTCTTGAGGCGTGTATCCACTGTGGCTGGTAGTCCGTCAGAACTCCCGTCCTGGTTACTGCAATCACAGTGGCTGGTCCAAGATACTTCGGCTCTCCTATCCTCGTTGGCTTCAGACTTTTGATCAGCACACTCTGGCCTGGAACAAAAGGGTGAGTAGGCTTTTCTGAGGGGAGAGGAAGACACAAAGAAACATCAGCACATATAGAGTTAAGTTTTTCTATTAAGGAAGTCACGTAGTCCTCCTGTATCACCTCCAGGTCTCCTAAAGAAGCAATGCCTGCGCGGCCTTTGACCCATGGGGTCGGGAAAGGCCTACCCATTAGTATTTCAAACGGTGATAGTTTAGTGGTGGAGGATGGAGTCATTCTTATTTCTGTTAACACTGCTGGTAGCAAATCTACCCATTTTTTCCCCGTTTCCAGGACGCTTTTGTCAGCCGTCCCTTAATGGTTTTGTTTAAACGTTCCACGTTCGAACATGATTGCGGATGGTGCGGTATGGAGAAATGCCAATCGATGGACAATGATTTGGCCAAAAACTGCGTAACCCTGGACGCAAATGGCGTCCCATTGTCACTCTCAATGGTAGTGGGTATACCAAATCTGGGAATTATCTCTTTAGTTAGAATTTTAACCACGGTCTTAGCGTCCTCTTTTACACACGGAAACGCTTCTGGCCACTTCGAAAATCGGTCTACTATAACCAGAAGGTACTTTAAACTACCTATTGGTGGCATATGCGTAAAATCGACCTGCACATGCTGAAAAGGTGCTTCTGGATGCGGTAATGCTTCATGTTTGACCGGTCTGTGTGGATTTACCTTAGCACACGTAAGACACGAGTCCAGAATAAGCTTAGCTGCTTTATGTACATCTGCGATGCAGTACAAACGATTTATTACTTGTACTACTTTTGCACAGCTTGTATGCGACAAACCATGGTAATGCCTAATGAGGATTACCAATCCTAACTTTGGGAGTGCTATTCTTCCCTTTTCATCCCTCACAATACCATCTTTATCTGGGGCACATCCGTGTTTACTCCAATGTTCTAAGTCAGTTTGTGTCGGTTGACTTTGCAGAACCTTAATGTCAATTTCAGGTACATTAGTTATGTGCACAGCCATAGTTACCTGACTTTTGTTACCCATATCAAATGACGGTTTAATCTGGGCCTTTGCCGCTTGCTTTGCAGCCTCATCTGCTTTTCTATTTCCTACAGCTTGTTCATGATCTCCTGCTGCGTGACCTTTCACTTTTACTATGGCCACTTCGGCAGGTAGCTGTACTGCTTCAGTTAACTGTCCTATTAGGTTTGAATGTGCTATTGGTTTACCATCTGCTGTCTTGAAACCCCTAGCTTCCCATGTTCTGGCAAAGTGATGCACTACCCCCCATGCATACTTTGAATCAGTATAAATTGTTACAGGGGCGAATCCAAGAGATCGGCCCTGGAAGAACATGAGGAAGTCAATTCAATGATACAATCATGATTTTCATTACCATCTATCATGTCAGCCATTCCAAGAACCCCTAATAAGGCAGGATTAATTTATGATGTTGGCTGAATGGTGAGAGATATCTAAGCGACAACTGAACCCAGATCAGACGCAACAGGTCGTTTCAGAGACCTATTTCTGAACAGGATGCCAATGTAGTCAGCTCTGCTGTGCTCCTGGACAAAGAGACAGAGACAGATACACACACACATACAATCGAACTCTTATCCATCTTCCAAGGTTGGCTAGTCCTGGCAGGGCTCTTATCAGTATGGTTGGTTACACATCCCACTATGTGAACAGCATCAAGGAAAAGGCATACAAAATGAACTAAAGTCTACTTTAATGTCTGGTTAAAACTCTTAGATCTTTGTAACAGTTGTTCCGGTCACTCGTGGATCTCCTAGGTCAGGGGTCCTCCTTGACCCCCCCTACCTTTACAACGTAACACCTTGGCCCTAGGAGAAAATAGAACTCAGCAGGGAAAACACACACACACTCTATTTGATCAAAGGAGGGTGAATGAGACAGATTATTCATAGTCCCTTATTAACATCAAATCAACCGTATTAAAATCAAGAATATTATAAATCTTATTAATGATTAGACAAATATTAATATAATTATGAAGATCCAGATGAATTCAGGCATCCACTCCTTCACCTGGGTAAGGCGTGTCCACGTATATTGTGCATTTTGGAAAGTGAATGCTAGAATCGGCTGCGTCTCTGGATGCACAGGTACAGAGAAGAAAGCTGCACACAAATCAATGACTGTTAAATACTTATGCGTACATGGTATAGAATTGATAACAATTGGAACATCAGGCACAATTGGTGCTAATGGCATTATCAATTTGTTTATGGCCCTCAAATCTTGAGTCAGACACCATGTTTTTCCATCAGCTTTTACCACCGGATTAATGGGTGTGTTGTATGGCGAATGAGTCGGCACAAAGACACCCTGCTGGACAAAATTGTCAATCAATGGTTTAATACCAAGTTCCTTGTCTTTGGACAAAGGATATTGTTTAATGTAGACTGGCTGTTTAGTTTTAAGCTTTGCTTTATACGGTTCCATGTCAATAAAACCTGTTTCATCTTTATATTGTGACCATAATTGTCACGGTTCTCACATCTGCCGTGTTCTCAGGTCTCGTGATCTGTATGTTTGTCATGTGATGTCTGCTCGCTCAGCTGAGCTGCTAATCAGTCCGGCACAGGTGTCTCTCATTATCGCTGGCTATAAATACTCACCTCATTCTCCTCTCCCTCGTCCGATAGTTCATCCGGATCTCTGTTCCTGTTCCTGTCGTCTCTTTAGTCTGGTCTTCGTGTGGATTGTTCGTGTTGGATGTCGTCGTGTCTTCTTCGTGCCTGCACCGGATTCACGCCATCACCACGGGACTTCACTCCACGCTGTCACCAGCCATCTTGCCCCTGCATCACCCAGCCGAGAGCCTTCATCACCGTCACTGTGTTTGCTTGTTTCATTATAAATAAACTGTCATCACCCTGCATTTGCTTCCTCCACTCATTTCACGTTACAATAATGATGGATCAACCATAGTCTCTACCATTGGTGGTATATCAGCCTTGGATTCAGCTGGTTGTGGTTCACTGTGTTCTTCCCATGTAGGCAAAGGATTCATTGAGGCCTGTAAGCTTGATAGGAAAGAAAACACAACCTGATTATCAGTGAATTTAATATCCATATTCAATTTATGCATGATATCTCTTCCTAGTAAATTTAGTGGAGCTCCTGGTATGATTGTGAATTTGTGAAAAAATGGCTTGCATCCAGGAGCTCTTACTTCCAAAGGGGGCGTTACAGGACATGCAATGTCAGTTCCTGAAATTCCCACAGAGTTAACTATTTGATTAGAAATGGGACCCTCATAATGTGCAGAGGTCATAGATGATCTGTCTGCCCCTGTATCAAAAAGGAAAGTTTGAGGTTGACCATGCACCATTAATGTAAAATATGGTAGTTCTTCACCATGATTTGAAAATGTAAGGGTCATCATAGATAAATCGGAACTGACATCACTCTGTAGGCATCCCTATTGTTGTTTGTTATCCCATGTAGTTGGATACTGGGCTGATGTTAAGCCTCTCTGCTGTGGCTGTGGCCTGTTTCTACCCTGCTGTGGCTGTGGCTGTCTCATTTGAAACTTCCTCTTTGTCCAACCCCTTTCTCTTTGACCTTCTGACCGACAGAAGTGCTGTGTGTGGCCGAGTTGACCACATAAATAGCACACTATGCTGGTGTTTTTTGGTTGCACCAATCGTGGTTTCACTTCTGCTCCCTGGCCATACTGAATCCCTTTCAATTCCTGGCCTGTAAACATCGCAGCCTCAGTTTTAACCACAAACCCTACAGAGGAATCTAGTTCCCTAACTCGCTTCCCTAAAGCATCTATCTCCATGTCAAATAAGTTTGTCGTTGTAATTCTGATCAGTTGAGCTTGCTTGCATTGCATGTTGTTCAAGAATGTATTAATAAACAAAGCCCGCATTTCAGTATTCAATGGGAGTTTAGACTCCTCTTTCCAGGCCTTTTTAAACCGTAGGTAGAAATCAGAAGCTGATTCTCTAGGTTTCTGCTTTGTATTTGCAGCAAATGATAGATCTTGTCTGTTCCCCATTCGTTTATCTAGGAATATTCTCAGTTCTTTAAAGAACGTGTCATGATTTTCAGACTTCTCCCAAAAAAACTCATGAGGGCTACCTGCCGTTGCTGTGCCCGATATTTTATCATTCTCATGGCATAATGTTGGACATTCAGTAATCGACATTGATTCAGTAACATCTGCTTCTAGCGTTCTCGCCAGAACCGCCCTATAATCTGCACCAGTAAAGTGAGCATACCTTGTATGTGTTTGCAGAATAGTCACAAATTTGCTTGGGTTCTGAGGAGAAGGCAAACTTTTGCATATTGCTTCCATATCTGCCATTTTTATAGGCTTAACGGTTATTCCGTTACCAGATCTTAGCCATACCATTGCACCGTTGGATCTCTCATTGAACACTTCCATTTCATTACTAACTTCAGCAGATTTTGCAGTTTCTGTGTCCATCTCTGAATCATACTGAACCCCCCATCTTCCACTTTTTTTTTTTTTTTAGGAGTTAGTATTAGTGTTTAGTATGTAGTGTAAATTTCTGCACTCTATTGCTCAACCTCAATTGTAGTACATGTATCGTATTGTGACTGGGTGATGGTCCTATATTTCGGCTCACACAAGACTTTACGTCCTGATCGCCGCTAAATCACCTTCTTTTGTTTGGGTGCTTCCCTATTTCTTTTGGGCTTTCGCCAAACCGTTCAGCTCCCGCCGAACCGCATTCGGGTCGCCCCTAAAGCACCTTCTTTTTGTCACAATATATCACCATGCAGTAACAATTGGAAAAAAAATTCACAAATATGTGATTATTAATAATTTCCTTATTTTGTTCTTCCCGTGAAATAATTTACGCAGCCGTGATCCAAAAATACAGTGTGATCAGTACTGTATATCCAAATCACTCTCCACGCTAATAGTTACCACGTAACTACTGTTGCCAGCCGAAGTGTTACAACAATGGAACCGAATTCCACTAGCGACTAGTGATTACCTAATCACTCTCCACGTTAATAATTAACTTAAAATTACTGTTGCCAGCCGAAGTGATACAACAATGGAACCGAAGTTCCACTAATGACTAGTGATTACTGAAACTAGGAACCTACAAGGGGCAAGCACTGTATTTCCTTTAAGAAATATCAAAAACACTTACCCCCTTTATCGTAGGCTCCTTGCCTGATCCCCGGCGCGTCTTTCCCACTCGACCTCGGGACAGTGTTCCCGGTTCGCAGGGAGATTAGGGAAAATAATTCCCCCCCTTCGCGGACGAGCCCCCAATTGTTAGAATTTAATATCTAACTCGATTAACTGCCGAGATTCGTTTTTGGTTGAGCGATGGAGCACAGAGTCAGGATCCTGGACCGTTGAGATGACCACACACAGGTGTAATTCACTCAAAGGCACTTTATTGAAGAAAGACTCCAATATTTATATGGTAATAATAGGGAAGTGAAAGCCCTTCAGGAAACACACCAGTACATCATGTCTTATGATTCTCTAGGCTAGCATTATGTCATGTCTGCTTTTCAGGTTAGTATGAGAGGGGCACAGGAGGTCAGAATTATTACAATCTCACAAATACACAAATAAATTATGAAGAGCAACAGTAATGGGGATTTTCCATCAACACAGCTAATAAAAACTTTGATCTCTTGAAAAAGCATGGCTTGAATTAACACTGAGGCTACAGGCTCAAGCCGTTCAACTTCCATAATTTAGCCATGTCGAGACAACGTTGACTTTAACAAGGCTTGAATAAGCATGTATTGTGGAGTACATAGGCAGTCCTCAAGAGTTGAGTCAATTTTAAGGCTTGTGTCCTCTCTTTACTCCGTCCAAAACTTCAACCAGCCGACAGTTTAGTTTAGTTTAGTTGTATTGTTGGAGGACCACTTGCAACCTTTCTGAAACATCTGACAGTCTTCTTCTTAAGAAACAGTAAAGTCCCTCATTTCCCTTGTCTACATCTCAAAAAACAAAAGAGATAGCATTAAGGACAAACAAAAAGCGTTTTGTGCTGCAGCCAGTGTCTAATAGCTTACATCTTTCTTCTTCATTACAGGTGTGCTAAAGTAACACCTTGTGTAGCATTCAAGAAGTTACATCAAGATTAATTTCAGCTTTCATCTAACAGCCACAGAACAACAAATCTCTTAAGCAAATGTAACACACTTTAAAGCCTTACTGACTTGATACCATATTGAACAACTATAATCCCCTTTTTATTATGTGCAAACCAAATGACCATGGCACACAGAACAATAACTGTTCTACTCCATCCAAGTTCTACGACCGAGACTGAAAGTTTTTTTTTTTTTTTTAATTCATACTTTAAATGAACAGGGTTTTTATTCAACTTACCCTCCTCAGCTATCTTGTTCTTGAGAACCACTGCCAGGCTCTGCAACCATGTGCAGTGTTGTGCCATCTCCAACACCAAAATGCGATTTAGCTCAAAAGGGAAAATGTATATAAATAATTACAATTAATTATGATTAATTACAGTTATTTATATCAGCTGCCAGTAGTAACTGCAGCAGAATTAATTTTCCATCCACGAACCAATGGTAACTTTCTCCTTTAGAGGGAAAGTTTACGACTCTTTGTCTGTGAGCATGGTATTTTGCATATGTAATTTGATTGGGTGTTGATGCAAAACTACTAAGGTTTCTTAAAACACTAATATGTTACATAGGTATCAACATCTAATTTACACCATCTTTTAGATCATCAAAATACGAATTCAAAGAGACCAAACATGGCATAGGTGGGTTATATGACTAGTCATCTATCATAACGCATGCATAAAACAATAGAAAGACAAATACAAATACAACAGACAAAATTAAAATACAATGCAGTAATATTGTACACAATGACCTGGGCTATGTGTGATAGGAAGGTCAAAGAAAGGTTTGTCTGTGAATTAATAGGAAAGAGTCTATTTCTATAGGCATTGTGTCTTTCCTATGGGCAAATGTAGCATGGGCAAATGTGCATTCCTCTGGGCAATAAAACCTCTTATCAGATGGTCATCCTGGCAACTGAGCCCTTTTGGGGTGTTAGTTGCTTTGGGGGGTTGTCTCCAGAGCTCCAGCATTTAGCTGACTTGTTGGGTTTAAAGACTATTTGTTAAATGTAACGAATAACTGTATGTCTGATTGGTCCAGATGCTACAATGCTTTTTTTCCTTTTGCAATCGCATTGTCAACATCACTTGGTCATGCAGTTGTTTCTTGATTAAAATGTTTGTTAAAAATCAACAACAGTAAAATACATACATGAGACAATATGTTCATGAGCATAATAACACACAAACATGTACTTTTTTAGTCAAACTGATACTAAAGAAAACTGAAAATATGTGCATAAACTAAAATTACAACACTCAATATGTTACATGCATGTCTTAGTTCAGTGTACTGTAAATAAATTCTTGTGAAGCATCTGAAAACTGACATACCACTGCCATGAACCTCCCACGGCCATATTTGAGACACAGTGCTCTCTCCAGTCAGGGAATGCTCCACCACAGCTACATCAATGTTACTGGCAGAGTCTAGTACAATACCATTGTATTTCTCAATCTCCCGAAGGAGGAGCTTTTTGTCTTCTGACAGCTTCCTTCGAAGGCAGTGGCGAAGCTTGCTGCTGTCTAGAAAGACAGGAGGTACAGGTGGAGAGGTTTGTGACAGCACTCTCCAATAAGGAAAAATATACTGCACCCAAAAAAAACTGAAAGCAAACTACAGTAATTGAAGAATGTGAAAATTTCAATTTAGATTTACAAACAGGTAAAGTCCAGCACCTGTGACCAATCAGACACGCTATAAAAGCCCTGGTCTTTCCCCATGCTAGTCTCCGAGTATTGTGGAGTGTTTTGTAGAGATCTGTGTCGGTTGCGTTTGGCGCTCCCCTAGTGCTAGCACCTTAACAGAATTGTACCTAGTTTCCTGAGTTCCCTAGTTTCCAAGTTCCCTAGTTCCTGAGTTCCCTTTTTTTCGTATTCTCGCCTGGCCATCTCGTTTTCGTCTGTCTCGCCGCCAGCCTTCTGGACTCTTGCTCGTTGTACGGATTACCCCTCTGCCTTGCGTTATGGATTATGTTCGCCACTGATCGGCCCACGCCTGCCTCACGGACTACCCTTGTGCCTCGCCCTAACATACCTGTTTGTTGTTGTTTAGACCCTGCCTGCTTGACCATGTATTTGTCTCGTCCTGTTAATAAAAGCTTGCGCATGGATCCCCTCGCCTCTCGTCTCCCTCTCCACATTACAGGTGCATACAGTAGCTTGAATATATCAACCTATTATATTCTATAGTTATACCATTCTGATGGTAAAGGGTTTGCTTCTACTACCTCACACTAAGATAAAGCCCTTCACTTGACTGCTGAAGTCCTCTGTGTGTGGGGCCTTGACTGGCATGAGATGTATCTGGTGTCTCTGTAGAAGTAACAGTGACAGCAAATCAACTGTTAACACAACACAGAACCATCTGAGTGTTTGAATTTGTATTTGTATTTAAAACTCCTTTTAATCCAACTTCACTGAACTTGGTATGTGCACTTCCTGCAGGGAAACTGAAATACCCAACATAAATGTGGCAGAACATCTGATGGTGACATGTAGTTTGCTATAATTCATAGATGATCAGCCTATTATCTTTAGCTGCTCTTTAATATCAAACTAAAAAAAAAAAAATGGAAAAGGATATTTGATGTTTCTTCTATCTTGTCATGTTTACGGCCAGCTGCCCATTCAGGCGCGGCGCCAGGATTTAATCTTTGGATGGGCCGTAGTAATTTTGGGTGGGCCTTAATTTAAGGAGTCAATATGTTCAATATAAAATGTATATAACAAGCAGGTATACACAAACTATACCAAAGTTAAACTCCTTTTCCCTATCTTTGGATTGTGAATATTGCGGGCAGAGCGATAGAGAATATTTGGTAAACTCCATTTACAGCAGCGGCGCACGCACTGTTAATTCCCTGACTGTTCCATTCGGAACACGTTATTCTTTACCGGAATAAAATGAAACAGGAAGAAAATTTCAGATCCACTTCTCAACGTTTTTTATTTTTTTTCCAGCTTTCAGTACAAAACGCAATTAAAACAATCAGATGAGACAGTGAATGAATTTGCATTTTAAACACTCAGAACATGTTAAGAGGCAGGTTATGATTAATCGTCTATCTGCTTCTTTTGATCATGAAAAAAAAATGTATTCGCTGTATAGCGCTGAATGAAACTAACATGAACAATTTTGAATGGAATGAATGTTCAAAGTTAAATAGCATGCGTGAAAAACTGAACTATTGTGGGATACCACATTGTTAAAACACAGGTGAAGTACATTCATATTTAAATCATATAACGGACTTCAAGCATTTAGAATAAGGAAAAAACAGGCTAATAACCAAAACCTGCATATCGAACAGAGTAGCTAAACATCCGTGTCCTAACGAGACATTTTGACTTTTGAAAATCATGCCAAAGTTTTCGCACTGTTTGGCCTAACAATAGCACCCAGATCACAAAAACAAAAAGGTAAAAATAATCAAAAATAAAAACAACAGGTGGCAACCAAGGAAGAAGAGAAACTTATGATCCTCCATACTGTCATCAATAACACATCCCTGTTATGTGTTTCACAGAAGTAGTCGGCGAGGTCGGCTTTTAAATACATCAATAATTTCATCGAAATCAAGAGTTGATGTAAGATCCCTCTCGAATGTTAGCAGACAGAGCGAGTTTAGGCATGAGGTGAGCATAGAGCTCCTGCTGGCTGTTTTTATTCTCTTCACGCTGGAGAAGACACGCTCAACAGTACATGACGTCATTGGTAGCGTGATCAGTGCTTTTAGGAAGCAATGAATATGAGGGAAGACTTCTTCACTGCACACATCCAACACATCAATGAGAGTTTTAAAAGTTTCTCCTCTTTATTTTTTCCGCTTTGTGTGCTGCAGAAACACAGAAAGT
The DNA here is from genome assembly GCA_036247105.1 of Cirrhinus mrigala. Taxonomy (NCBI): domain Eukaryota; kingdom Metazoa; phylum Chordata; class Actinopteri; order Cypriniformes; family Cyprinidae; genus Cirrhinus; species Cirrhinus mrigala. The sequence goes on from CM070022.1 coordinate 34,681,160, forward strand.
TCTGACTCTGTGACGTTGATATGAAAGAGCTTTCCTGCAACATTCAGATTGTTTGTCATTTCAGTCAAGCTTCTGTCACAGGCGGGTGACAGCAGAGTGGCTGCGGAGTTCATCAGACCATATGAGTCAGTGTGGAACCTGGCACCAAGTTCATTGAGTTGGCAGTCTATTAGTATGTTTAATAGAGCTTGCAAGTCTTCATCACTGCTAACCCTGGTAGATTTTCCCAGGGATGTAGTAACTGTACTTTGCTCAAATCGACTGGGTAGTTTTCTCGAGCGATAGGGCAATGAAATGTCAAAACTGTCAACACTGTTATCTGCCATAATCTGATTGGTCATGGCCAGCATTTTCAGGAATTCGTCGTTACTAGAACGCATGTCCGTCAGCGATTGTTTAAGATTTTCAATCAAATCCACCGCATCTGTCACTGACACACTGGTGGACTGCAGGCCTTTAGTTGCAAAATCGGATTTGTTAAACAGCTCTTTGAAAAGCACAAGGAAGAAAATGAATTTTTTTGTTCGCATCTGTTGTAGTAACGACTGAGCGTCAATCTGACATTGTCCTCCCCCTTCTGCATATTCAGAAAGTACTTCAATGATTACATAATACAGAATGAGTACTTTACTCACTGCTGATGATCTGGAACTCCATCTTGTGTCACATCCTCGCTCCAGTTCCAGTGCTCTCCGATCGGGGTACATTGTTTTTTGCGCGTCCAGGAAACGTGCGTGCCGCTGACTGCCACACATGAAAGTGTGCAGGGAGTTGACAGTGTCAAAAAAAGTCGAAGCATCAGCTGATGTGCGTGCCACAGAGGCCAGGACTAGATTTAGTCTATGCGAGTGACAATGCACATATATTGCTTTTTGGAAAGTGCTCTTCAGGATGGCTTGAACACCCCCCTTTTGTCCAGCCATAACAGACGCACCATCAAATCCAAATCCAACACACAAGTTTGGATCCAACTCTAAAGGTGTCACCACTTCCAATATCATTTTGGCAATGCCCTCAGCTGTCATGTCATCTGTATCCAAAAGGCCAATTGCCCTTTCCTTCACAACTCCTTTATACACATATCTTAAACAGACGGCCACCAACTCTTTTTTTGAAGTGTCCTTACACTCATCTGCAAGAATCGCATAGAAAGTTCCCTCAGATTCATGAAGTTCTTTTTTTATGCGTCGTAGCAGCAGCGTGGATGCAGCATTTAATACTTCATTTTGGATGTCATGGCTAAGCATTTTAGCATTGCTGGGGATATCATCCAGTTGTTTTTGTATATCTGGATTATGCTTGCAAATGAGCTTGAACAACTCCAGGAAATTACCTGCATTTTTTCTTTCGTCGTTCTCCCGGTATCCACGTAAAGGTATCTCCTGCTTTGCACACGTGAGAACAATGTCAAGTATCACTTTTATGTGGTCTCGATTTCTCTCTATTATCTCATCCTGCCAGCCATCTGCATTGAGAAGCTGGTGGAGGACAGTGCTAACTTTAGGAGGCGGTGGTGCAGACCCCTGCGATGACCGGTCACAGAGCGAGGAAGACTCTGATCGCTCCTTAGTAATTTTCTTAAGATATTTATAAATTGATGGCTGTTGTGCCATATCATCTAACACTTCTGGGCACAGGCTACACAAACACTTGACATTGATGACGTACTTGAACAAAATGAATGTATTGGTTAACGTAAATTGTCCTGTTGTGATTGGACAAAATTCTCACGACAATGTTATATATATATATATATATATATATATATATATATATATATATATATGTGTGTGTGTGTGTGTGTGTGTGTATCTGGCAGTTACTCAGGGCGGGCCCAAGCGCAAGTGGGTGGGCCCAGGCCCAGTAGGCCCACCCACAATGCCGCGGCTGTGCCCATTCCTTCACATCAGAATGCCACTGTGACACCACTTCATCTGTGCAAAGTAACTCTGTTTTTAGTTCAGCTAGCCTTGCCGTTTCATCCTGGAGTCCCTGACAAGTCTGATAAACAGTTATGCAATAATCAGGACTTTGTATACGATTCAAAAAAGGCCAATTGCACACAACAAAAGGATACACAAAACAATTAATAGGAGACTTACCTTCACATATCTTGTGGAAAGTGACTTACGTAGAGAGAGACTTTTTTTGTGGTTCCACCCCATTGCATGCAATGTAAGCAACTCTGCCCGTGCTGTTTAAAGCATATAATGAGGTCATGATGCTTAATCTAAAAAATATGCAAGAATATTGCAAACAATCTGATTACCTGCTTTGGACATCTATTTGGTTGTCAGGGCACAATGTGAGAGGTAGCTGTTCACCTCCTCACCGGCGGTGAGTTCCTACCACTCCACTTAATCTATTAGTAAATGGAGGGAAAAAAAAATTATCTTTAATTACATGGGCACAAATTTCCTCAAAGGACTTTACAATCTGTGTAAGAAGTGATTAAGCTAAAAGGCAACATAGTACAGTGTAACCCTTCAAATCAATTTCATATTATTAATGTGCTTGTAAAAATTACAAATGTACATATGATGCAGTATTATACATACTTCACACTGAGTAGCATGGGCTCGAGCATGCATCACACTGAGGAAAGATTTCATTGTGGTCAGTTCCTGAAGAGCAGGAATGACACCAGCAGCTTTCTCCAAGTATGGCCAATATTTGCAAGCCACAGCCATTGCAAAGCACTGCGCCTTGGCTGGCATGAGCTCCTTCTGAAGATACAGGGAGTAGGCAAATATCTCCCCCCTGTACATATTAAGGGCTTTCAAAAGGAATATGTGGCGACACACAGCAACCTCCATCCCCTCTTTATCCAATTTGGAAGCCCTCCTTGATGTCTCCCTTGCTGCTGTCCAATGGGAGTCCCCACATGTGCCTTTTCCCTGTGTCTATGACACACATACAGTAACAAACACAACAATCAAATAAAAACAATGGTGTTATACAATATATAACATCTATTCTTTCAATTTGATTTTGGAGTAGTTGGTATGCAGAGGTAGTTGAAGTGGGAAGGAAATCATGGTCGGACTTATATAGTTATATTTAAAACTTACTTACTGTTTTATGCATGGTGTCTACAAATCTACACTCTAAAAAGTGCTGGGTTATTTCTGTAAACACACAGTTGGGTTGATGATGCTGGGTCAGATGGACTCTAGGGGTTCTTTTACAACTGAACACGTGGGTTGGGTTATTTTAACCCAAGTATGGCCAATATTTTAACCCAACCGGTTTGTTTATTTTTCGACTTAACTTTCTGGATTCTTCACTCGTCTCCTCGTCAGGCGGTCACGCAATTCGCAGCAAGCAGGATTATACGGTAAGTTGATATGATTATATGATTATTTACCTTTATTTTTTAATAAGTTGTGGTTTAAAACACAGTGATTTCACTATTTGATGCAATATTTGATATGTCCTGTGCTGGGTTAGCATTTTATTATGTGAATGATTGACGAACGTTAAGTAGCAGCCTATAGTGAGGTACTTTTAAATAAAAGTTGTGTGTGTGCACGTGCAAAGTTTTATTTATATACAGTACACATAGGCCTATGTCCCTTTTTAACGCTTCATGAAAACAGGCATAGGTAAGAAATACGGGGTAAATTCAGTTACTCTCTGCATACTGTATGGCTTCATAATGTTTTGTCAGAATTATGTCATTTCGTACTAAAATTGGTCTTTTAAGGGCATATTTTTTCAAGTCAATGTCTGCGACGTGCCGAATCAAACGATAGATCCGTCATTTTTATGTTGTGCATCTTCGCGCTCTTTTTTTCCTCAGGTAGCTGTATTAGCTACGCTATGCACCTTACTTTAATAACTCTCGTGGTGTATAAGCACTGGTATAGTGCTGGGTATACCCCACTGAGCAAAAGTACGTCCAAACGACGTCATTTCAACGTCTTTGTCGGACGTTGAAATGACGTCCCCTGAAGAGCCAGAATGAAAGTTTTTACAACGTCTTTTCATGACCTCTTGTGGACATCCAATATTGACGTTCACAGGACGTCTCTAGAAGGTTAAAATTTAGTTCAGATCTGGTCATTATGGACGTATTTTCAACGTCTTATAAGGTCAACTGCAGTCTCATTTAGATGTCATTTATACTGTTTCTGGACATAATATATACACTCTTAGGCTGCATTCAAGTAAAAATCATGTTTATTTTATTATAATTTTTATTTGTACTTGTAAATAAACTTACAGACACAGTGTACAAAAACCATGAAAACATTTATTTAAAATAAATATTAATTGTAATGAATGAGTAACAGTATGTCCAAATGACGTCATTTCAACGTCTTTGTCGGAACGTCTAATTAGACGGGGGAACGTCTAATTCTGACACGGGAAGTTTAAAACCTTCTGTACATACTAAAAAATAGTTTAGCAGTTTCAGTATCATATTAAATAAGTTTGTGATAGGCTTAATTTAAAATAAATATTGCTTGTAATTAATGGCTCGTTTTGTCGATGCCCATGTTAATGAATCAGAGAGTAAATGTGAATGCAGAAAGAGCAACACAAACAATCTTTTCAACCACATTATAATCATTATTTCTGTGTAACAGACATTTAAGTAACAGAAGTACTGGGATTAAAGTTTATAGTTTGGGTATAAAAACTTATTTTCTACAGTAGCGATCAAAACGAAACTATCTTGTATGTATAGTAACGCTTATCCTCTTCCGCCAGGAGGTGGCGACAATTGCCTGTTTAAAAAAAGTATGTCATTGAATCATTCATTCAGGAGATTTCAATAGTCAAACAAGTCTTAATGAAGTGAGACACTGACTCCCTTCATTGAATGTTTTCTATTGTTATTATTTTGTTTAAATTAATATGTTTTTAAAAGACTTAAGCAATGAATAGTTTGTCAAAACCACTGGTAAATTATGTTATTTTGTTTAGTTTTCTAATCTTTTTTTCTCCAGAATCGTGATCTCCAATTTATTAAAAACAACTGGGATTTGCAATCTATCCAGAATCGTGAAGCTCTTGTTTAAATGTTGTTTATTACTGCATATAATTCCATTAAAATGGAAGTTTAATTTCATAAAGTTCGTTTTGTCTTTTTCAGTTGAATAAAAGACTATTTTCCCTATATATTTAATCATTGAGGATTTCTTAAGAAAAGTTTAAAATTCTCGTCTCGTCTCGTTTTCGTGAACCCAGTCTCGTGTCTCTTCTCGTCTTGTGGGATAAGTGTCTCGTCACACCCCTAATATATATATATATCTCTGTTCTGAATGCCAATTAATTTAAATGATTTGTAATGAGGGAAAGTAAATTAAATGTTTACATTGTTTATAATGTTTGTTAAGTTTATTAACACTTGTTTTATTTATCAGTATTTACATTATTTCTGAAAGTAACAGTAAAATGTGCCTTATACACCAATGCAACCTATGCGTGTTTTTTCCTGACCTGGTGTAAAGTCTGGATAATATGGAAAATTAGGCCTATACTGTGCTGTATTATTAAACAGTTCATATAAAATAGGGACCATTTGCACCAATAAAACAATCATATTATGTTCATTATACTCCTCTCCACATTAACTTTAGCCTTAAACACTCTTATATTTATGAGGGGGTCCTTGGAAAATCTTCTTCCCTGCAAGAGGTCCCTGGCTCCAAAAACCCATGTGCTAGTGGACAGGCCTCCATATACAGCAGAGAGTCTGGTGTGGCAGGTGGAACTTCCATCCAGGTTGACAAAACATCTCATCTCGTCTTCATGAACTGCACTGAAAACAAAATTGAAATATAAATGATTATAACTACAAATATAGCTTCACAATGCTCATTATAACCTCTTTGGTAAACATATGATCAGAAAATACTGCCAGACAGATATTTAGTCTTTAGTGAATTTAGTGAAAGTCTATCTTACTACAAGAACACACACTTAACACAAGATACAGTTTCAAAAATCTTACATTATTACATTATTATGAAGTTACGTGTTTTACTGACTAATTTAGACAATTAAAACGGATCAACATAAATTTACCTCAGACTGTAACTTCACTGACCATTTTACGCGCAAATTAACCAACAGGGAGATATAAAAATTACAAAAAGTTGAATTTGAAATCGTCATAACACAGAACAAAATACATCTAAACTGAAATTTAAAATTAGATTGACAAAACGACGAATAAAGGTACATTTATATAGCTTACCTTCGGCTTAGCACCCGTCCGTCTCTCAGATGACCGTTAGAGAGCGTTACTGTTTAAATTTACAAATTGCTGCGTTGCGTTGTGAAGGCTGTTCGTTGGTCAAGTTCGATCCCACCCTCTGTAGGTTTTATAAAGTGTCCTTAACGTAAAATTAAATAAATTACATGACGGATCTATCGTGGTGGTTATATCTTCAGTCTTTGGTAATACACAATATCAATATCTTCCGTCTTCACGGCTGCTTGCGCCATCACGTTTACGTCACTACGTTAATGCCCCCAGTGTTGCCAACTTTTTTCAATGGAAAGTAGCTAAACCCCACTTGAAAAGTCGTCAAATGTCGCTAAATGACGTCATACACTCATTAGCATATTAGCTCATTAGCGTACGTCAGTAGGTTGTGTTGTCTTGCGTCTCTGTGCTCACATACTGCTATTTAATGCAGCCAAATTCAATAAAACTGTTTTCATTTATATATTTCATAAATATATTGATATATTTTACGGTTTCTTTTGTCAGACAACGGGGTAAATATGAAATGCGACTGAAACGCGGCCAATTAGGACTACATAACCAGCTCTCGAAGATATTTATCTACACTAAAATCGTGATTCATAATCACGACATTGTCTAATGAAATAAAATACACATACGATTAAGACAATGGGTGTGCTGTGATTTCGGCTATACTTGCATGTAAAATAGAGTTAGAAGCATCAGAATATCTTTTTTTATCTGAAAGTGCTGCTTCTCTGCCGCTCACTGAACAGAGCAGACACAGATAGAGAGAGAGGGAGAGCGCGCGTGCTGGGAAAGCAGGACTTTGCGCTCGCGCGGCAGTACCAGAGAGTCTCATAAACTAAATAAGGTTTGTCCAAGAAGTCGCTAGATTTGTCGCTAGGCGCTTTTTCGAAAAAAAGTCGCCAGGGGGGTCTGAAAAGTCGCTAAATCTAGCGACAAAGTCGCCAAGTTGGCAACACTGAATGCCCCTCATGCGAGCGCACGTTTAAAAAAAGATCTATTTATTAAATTAAATTTAAATTTATTTATTAAATATATTATTATTATTAAAATATACAATAAACAATAATATTGTGTTAATATTCTGTATTATTATTAAATATTTAAATCTATTTATCTATTATATTTAAATCTCTTTACATCTATTTAACTTAAACTTTAACTTAACTTAATCACACATAGATGTATGTGTTTCTGTCAATGTCCCAGTGAAAAATACTACACATAAAAAAAATTAATAATATTAATAATATTAATAAAATAATTAAATGGCCGCATTATGGTACTGTCATGATGTTTTTATACATATATATATATATATATAGATTTTTTTTTTAAGTCAGAACTTTGTCATGTTTATTTGCATACAAAGTTCTTAAGTCCATTTCCTGAACCTGTTCTGCACGTTCTGCAGATGTCCAGGAAAACCCCTTCATAGACGTTGAAATTTTGAACTGCATATCTACGTCCAAGGGACGTCGTAGTCTGACGTCCAGATACGGTACTGGATTTGCACGTCGTGTAGAAGTACAAATATGGTCCTGGACCGACCGACGCAATATTGACATGATCTGCACGTCGGGCGGACGTCTCATGTTTGTTGGGAAAGCAGTTATTGTGAATGAAATGATCACAGATAATAGTTTTGATGTACTCTGCTTAACCGAAACCTGGCTAAAACCTAATGATTATATTGGTCTAAATGGGTCTGCTCCACCAAACTACTATTATAAGCATGAGCCCCGTCAGAGTGGTCGTGGTGGTGGTGTTGCAACAATATATAGTGATGTTCTCAAAGTTACTCAGAAAACAGAAGACAGGTTTAATTCATTTGAAATACTTTTGCTTAATGTTACTCTCCCAGATATGCAAAAGAAATCTCTCCTATCTCTTGTTTTAGCTACTGTGTATAGACCGCCAGGGCCATATACAGATTTCCTAAAAGAATTTGCAGAATTCCTTTCGGAACTATTGGTTAATTTTGATAAAGCGCTAATTGTCGGAGATTTTAACATTCACGTTGATAATACAAATGATGCATTAGGACTTGCGTTTACTGACCTAATAAACTCTTTTGGAGTCAAGCAAAATGTCACCGGGCCCACTCATCGTTTTAATCATACGCTAGATTTAATTATATCGCATGGAATTGATCTTACTGATATAGACATCGTACCTCAAAGCGATGATGTTTCTGACCATTTCCTTGTATCGTGCATGCTGCGTATTACTGATATTAACTATATGGCTCCGCGTTATCGTCTTGGCAGAACTATTGTTCCAGCCACCAAAGATAGATTTACAAATAACCTGCCTGATTTATCTCAACTGCTCTGTGTACCCCTCAATACACAGGATTTAGACAAAATGACTAGCAATATGGGCACCATCTTCTCCAATACGTTAGAAGCTGTTGCCCCCATCAAATTGAAAAAAGTTAGAGAAAAACGTACTGCGCCATGGTACAATAGTAATACCCATTCTCTCAAGAAAGAAACTCGCAATCTTGAGCGCAAATGGAGAAAAACTAACTTGGAAGTTTTTAGAATTGCATGGAAAAACAGTATGTCCAGATATAGACAGGCTTTAAAAGCTGCTAGGACTGAGCATATCCGCATCTATTATCATAGAAAATAACCAAAACAATCCAAGGTTTTTATTTAGCACAGTAGCTAGATAAACAAATAACCAGACGCCACCTGATCTAAATATTCCTTTACAGTTTAATAGTAATGACTTTATGAACTTCTTCACTGATAAAATAGATAACATCAGAAATACAATAACCAATGTAGATTATACTGCATCTAATATGTCAACTTCTTTCGTCACACCCAAAGAAAAACTGCAGTACTTTACCGCTATAGGTCAGGAAGAGCTAAATAAACTCATCACTGTATCTAAACCAACAACATGCCTATTAGATCCCGTACCCACTAAACTACTGAAAGAATCGTTACCTGTGGCAGAAGAACTGCTTCTCAATATTATTAACTCATCCTTATCTTTAGGTCACGTCCCTAAACCATTCAAGCTGGCGGTTATTAAGCCTCTTATTAAGAAACCACAACTAGACCCTAGTAAACTGGCAAATTACAGACCCATTTCTAATCTTCCACTTATGTCTAAAATTTTAGAGAAAGTTGTATCTGCTCAACTGTGCTCATTCTTGCAAAAAAATAATATCTATGAAGAATTTCAGTCAGGTTTCAGGCTCCATCACAGCACAGAAACTGCACTTGTTAAAATCACTAATGACTTGCTTCTTGCGTCAGACCAAGGCTGCATCTCATTGCTAGTTTTACTTGATCTTAGTGCTGCGTTCGACACTATAGATCATGACATACTAATAGATCGACTACAAAATTATGCAGGTATCCAAGGGCAGGCTTTAAGATGGTTTAGATCCTACTTGTCCGATCGCTACCGCTTTTGTTTATTTAAATGGGGAGTCATCTCAGTTATCACCAGTGAAGTATGGAGTGCCACAAGGATCTGTTCTAGCTCCTCTACTATTTTCAATATACATGCTGGCCCTTGGTAATATTATTAGAAAACATGGGATTAGTTTCCATTGTTACGCTGATGATACTCAACTATATATCTCAACAAGACCAGATGAAACTTCTAAACTGTCACAGTTGACAGAGTGTGTTAAAAATGTAAAAGATTGGATGACCAATAATTTTCTGCTATTAAATTCAGATAAGACAGAGATATTACTTATTGGACCAAAAAACAATACACAGAATCTTTTGACTTACAATTTACAACTAGACGGATGTACTGTTACTTCCACTACAGTCAAAAGTCTGGGTGTTATATTAGACTGCAACTTGTCTTTTGAAAATCATATTTCTCATGTTACAAAAACAGCATTCTTCCATCCTAGAAACATTGCCAAGCTGCAAAACATGTTACCTTTTTCTGATGCAGAAAAGCTAGTTCACGGATTCACGCATTCATGCATTCATGACCTCTAGACTGGACTATTGTAATGCACTACTAGGTGGTTGTCCTGCATCTTCAATAAACAAGCTACAGATAGTCCAAAATGCAGCTGCTAGAGTCCTTACCAGGTCAAGAAAATATGATCATATTACCCAAATTTTAAAGTCTCTGCACTGGCTACCTATTAGGTTCCACATCAGCTATAAAATATTACTTCTTTCCTATAAGGCACTTAATGGTTTAGCTCCTGCGTACCTAACTAGTCTTCTACCACGCTACAATCCATCACGCTCCCTAAGGTCGCAAAACTCTGGACTGTTGGTAGTACCTAGGATAGCAATGTCCACTAAAGGAGGTAGAGCTTTTTCACATTTGGCACCCAAACTCTGGAACAGCCTTCCGGATAACGTTCGGGGTTCAGACACACTCTCTCTGTTTAAATCTAGGTTAAAGACACATCTTTTTAGCCAAGCATTCAAATAATGCATCTCATAAACTTTTCCTGCAGTTATACCTGATCAAACGCACATTATTAATCTTTTAGCTCTGGTTGAATAAATCTTTCTTTTCTTAGTTTGAACAGCAGCTACGCTAATTATGTTCCTATTTGTTCTGTGTTTCTGCCATGGGATTGACATCCCGTGGTAACTAGGAATTCACAAGCTCCAGTCTGGATCCAGAACACTTAAGAAGAGATGATGCCAACCCCTCAGAGGACTTCAGATGATACCAACCCTGAAACAACATACAGCACTACCGAATTCTGCTACTAATTTATAGTGTTCTTTGTCTGTTTGATTACGTCATTAATTGATCTTTACCACACATCTCTGCCATATGTACATCAAGTTACTACTAGATATACTCTAAAAATGTCAATTTGGTGTAAAGTTGCTTTGCAACGATATTTATAGTGAAAAGCGCTATACAAATAAATTTGAATTGAATTGAATTGAATATTCTACATGAGCATATTCTATATCCCTGAATCCCACCCATACCTAAACTTAATCTGCAGTAGTTGAATGGGGGTGGGGATTCATTTGCATTAATACCATTATAATTTGTATTTATTTTTTATTATAATTTCATTATTTAAAGGATATTGTCATTTCCTCGGCAGGCATATTCCAGGTTTAAGTCGTATTTCTATAGGATTTTACAGATTTTACAATTCCTACATCTGTGTCATACTGAGACCATAACTCAGGCGGGACTTGACCTTCTATGTCTTTAAACAATTGACTATTGGTAATTTCGTCTATTTTAGGAATCGTCATCATTTGCGTTTGTATTTTGTAATTAACAACAACTTCCTGAGGGACACCTGTTAATCTAGTGTCCAACTATGATACATTCTGAAGTCATTTCTATTTTTTGCTCTTTTGTCTTTTCTTGCCAGTTTTTTTCATCATTATCTTTGTTGGGATCATATATCATGGTACAATGAAATTTTGTCTTTGGTAATCGTGCCTCTGGAATCTGTGCTTCAATAAATTTCCCCCATTTATCCATTATTTGCTCTACATCATCTTCTATTTGTCCTAACCAATATACATTAGCTGTTGGTTCTGAAATCATCATCATTTGAGTTTCTAGTCCCTGCATATCTATATATACTCCATCTGGAGAACACCAAATTTGTAAACCCAGCTTGCATAATGCATCTCTTCCTAATAAATTAACAGGAGTTTGATTTGATACCAGGATAGGTATGGTCACACTTTTGTTTCTGGCTTGTAGGCACACTGGAGCAATCATCGGTATCAGTTGCATTTGTCCCGAGAATCCTATTGTCTTTACAAATTTTCCAGACATGGGGAGATAATTTGAATTAACACAAGTATGAACTGCTCCTGTATCGATCATCATGAATGCAGATTTACCTTCTATTTTAATTTGCAACATTGGTTCATCATTAGCATTGGTTGTTAACATTGGAAACTGACTCTGCCCTATAGGATTGTCTGGGCCTCCCTAATACCCTTGTTTTGAACCTACTCAATGATTTACCGTGCTATATGTTGGGCCTTGTAGTGGACCCTGAAGGGGCTGGCGCCAGCCCCCCCTTCCCTTCCCGACTGGCTGCGTCCATGAACCAAGAGGGCATCTTCTCCTGCTATGACCCCATTGACCACATTTCCAGCATTCTTCTGGAAGTTCCCCAGGTCCGCCTTTTTCTGTTTGGTTTACTTGGACCATTCTTCTTCCGTTTTGTATCATTGCTGGTGGTTGAGCATAGATGTTGATAATGGGTGTCGGGGTCGGATATACATTTGGAGGGATTCTAGCAGGTGGAGTCATCTGAACTGCTGGTGCTTGTGTCAGTTGAACTGCTGATGGTGAAGCACTTGCAGTATTTACTACTGTCATTTGTTCTGCTTCATCTCTCTTCACTGTGGCTTGAATCTTTTTCTCATTTTAGTTAATTAACTCTTTAAGCTGCAGTTGAGTTAATTTTTTCTGCAGTTCTATTTCTTGGTTTTTCAATTTTTGTTCATTTCGTCAATATTGTTCCACTGCATGTACTACATGGTCACAAAACTCCTTATGTGTTTTGGAGTTTAAGCCAACTACATCCTCTAGTTTGCTTTTTACTGGTTGCGGAATGGCATCAATAATGGCATTTCTGAACAATGTGGCCCGTCTCCTTCTGGATTCCCTTCAGTCTCTTGTTTCCATCTCTTTAGTTGTTTCTGTATGTAGATAATTGGGCTCTCTATTTCTCCCAACTGATCTCCCTTTAAGGCTTTAGGATCAACCCTGGCTGGGTATTCTGCACGGAATGTTTGCCACACTACTGGACGATATGAATCAAAAACAGTCCCATCCATAACAGGAGTCCACAGCTCTCTCTAAGTCTGATGCTTTGAGGATTTCTTTAATTTTTGTGCCTCCTAAGATTTTTGCTAGGAGGGCTTTATTGTCCCCCACAGCCAACAGTTTGCCCATTGTTTCTTCCTCAAATGTTTTGATCCATTTTCCAGCCCCCTCGTGAATTTCCGGGAGGCGAGCAATCAGCCCCTCCAGGTCCTGTGTCGCCCACGGCACATACTGCCCCTGCGTTCCTTTAATTAGAACTGGAAGTTGTTTAGCTTGTGGTCTAAGTGTGCCCTTCTCCCTACCTTGTGACCATTTATCCTCATCAAATGATAACTCCTCTGCTTCACTGTCTTTTTCCCCACTCTTTAATAATCTACTTCTAGTTCTGATCAATTTATCTGTATCTTGTATTATTTTCTCAGTTTCTTTATTTTTTTCATCTATTTTTGCTTCTATTACTTGTGTTCGTGCTTCTATGTCATCCTCTCCTTTCCATGATTGATCTAATAATTCCTCCCATTCTAATTTTCTTTCATACTGCGTTTTTATTTCCTCCAATGCTGTTCTCGCCTGTTCATAACAATCTAATGGGAAAACCGATTTTTCTTTTTTCTTTTGTGGCATTTTAGGTTTTACATCTGATTCAGTTTGTTTTTCTTTTTCTAAATCTACATGTCCTTGCATTTGCATCTCTCCTATTACTTCTACAGTTCCTTTTAACATGGGGAACTGACCTTCAGCAGACCTAAACAGTGGTGTTGGTATTTTAACTAACATTTGTTCTATTTTCTTTGTTTCCTTATCGGCTTCTTTCAGTATTTTCCTAGCCTGTTTGATATTTTTTAGCATATCTTCTCCTTCCTTTTTAAATAATGTCAGCCTTTCTTTTTCTTTTTCCTCTTTTTATTTCTCTCTTTTTTCGTTTAGTGCTTAATCCTTTTATTTTATGATTATTAATCAAAGTTTCCATTTCCTCACACAATGATACATCAAACGCTCCTTCTTTTGGCTATTTTGTGATTAATTCCTTAGCTCTCTTTTGCCATTTATTTGAAATTTCTTCTATCAATTCTTTGCACAACGAATATTTTAACCCCAATAATTATACTGGAGTAGATGCCATTTTTAACTTAAACTTTTATTTATTTATTTATTTCAAACTTTAAATTTTAAATTAATGATCATTTAATAAAGGTTTTCAAAGAGAACTACTCTTTTCTTTTTACCCCACTACAATTTGAATTTAAATTATTATTATATTTTATAACTAATACTCCTTTTAGTTCAGTTATTTATCACTCTATTTATTCCTTATATTAGACTATATTTCTATCAATTATTAGATAATATATATCCTCACCTTTTTCCTGTTTTACCAAATCTAATAACCTTACACTACATAAACCATAGACTTTCTCTCAAGTGTGCCAACATGTGTCTGTCTTATTGAGACCTCTAAGTGAAGAGTCAGACGACACCACTCCGGCACACAAGACAGAAAGTATATTTATGATCTCACACTGCTTTGGCCACCAGATCATGTACACAAGTGCGCACACACAAACAACATAAATCTTTCTGTGCTCCGACTCCTTAGAGTTATCTATCAACTCCTGCTAATCTTCTGTTTCAATTTTCTAAACCTTCTTTCTAAACACACATTCTAAAACCATTACAGGATTTTGCTAAACTACCCACCTTATTTCAGGATTTTGACTAAAACTATCCACCTGTAATATATTCCTGCGCTTTAATACCTTGCTGTCATATACTACAACTATAATACAACTACTTCTACCCAACTGTACTGCAACAATCTCAATTCCAGATACAGTTAACCTTTTGCATGCACCATGACAGCCTACAGTTAATTCTGAATTCAAAACCCCCTTTTATATTTTTGATTCTTAAATTTGGAAGAGCTGACTGAGTACATTTACCACATGATCAAGTCTGGACAACAAACCAAATTTATAAGCAAAATTGCTTACCTTTTGTGGCCACTTGGTTGTGTTAATTGCCCAGTCAAGCCCGCTGCGGCTTCCCACTCTTTTGCTCTTTTCTCCAATGTCCTGCCGGGGTCGCCAATTATGTTGTAGAATTTTCCTTGTTCAAAATAAATTGCTCTGAAGAGGTTTTGAAGCCAGTAAGACTTTATTGAGCAGGCAACAAAGTCAAGTTACGTTTGCAAAGGTAACTCCAGAATATGTTTTTCACACTCGTATATATACTCCTATAGCTCCTCACAGCATACCATATATGCACCGCTGTATTTTGGTACAAGGCTTTTTACCATATATAAGTTCCTGAAGGTTGATCAATAGCTGTCATGTATTTCTAGCTTTATTTTTGTATTTCGTATTTTTCAAGCTTTAAATAGGTTACTTAGCTGCTTCCTCAGCACACAGTCAGATAATAACTAGTAGATAATAGTAGAATAGTTTTCTCTTATGAATAGGCATTATTCTATATATTATATTGAATGAAGGTCAATGAAAATCTTCTTCACTGGTCGAGTGGGTTCTCACTCCCAGTGGGCAGGGAAGTCCTCTGGTCTGGCAGGCCATTCGAATTGCATCCACAATCCAGCAGGAGATCCTTTGGTTGGAGACAGCGACAGGATTCTAATAACCAAATCGTGCTTCCCCACCGATCTGAATTCCACCATGTCATGGTTAGCCAATATCACGGCCACATAAACCCCTGCCCGTAGAAATGAAATGTCTTCCCTGGGACTGAAGGTTCTGTGGCACAGAGGTGTGATGTTCACATGATGTGTACTTTGGCACCATGCCCACCATGGGTATGACGCCAGTACTGCAGCGGTCTCATGTGCATCAGGCCCAGCGGCATGACCATGGCTGAGGATGCCATATGTCTCAGGAGCCTCTGGAAGTCTTTCAGGGGGGCCGCTGTTTGAGTTTGAGTGCTCTCACACACTTCAGCACTGACTGCACACAATCTTGAGAAAGGGGTGCAGTCATAGTGACTGAGTCCAGTTCCACGCCGAGAAAAGAGATACTCTGCACTAGGGAGAGTTTGCTCTTTTCCCAGTTGATGGAAGTCCCAACTGGGCTAGGTGGTTGAGAACCAACTCTCGCGAGTGTGCTAAAATCAGTCAGTTCTCATGATAACTGAGAATGCGTATACCCACTTCCCTGAGAGGGGCAAGGGCAGCCTCTGCAATCTTCGTGAAGACATGAGGTGACAGGGACAGCCTTTAGGGAAGGACCTTGTACTGAAAAGCCTGCCCTTCGAAGGCAAACCATAGGTACGGCCTGTGTCTTGGAAGGATCGAGACATGAAAGTACACGTTCTTCAGGTCTATTGCCACGAACCAATCCTGATCCCTGACACACGTGAGAATGTGTTTGAGGGTTGACATTTTTAACGGAAGCTTATGAAGGGCCTGATTCAAAATTCTTAAGTCTAGGATTGGTCTGAGTCCACCACTCTTCTTGGGTACAATGCAGTTAGGGCTATAAAACTCCTTCTTAATGTTGACTGAAGAGACAGGCTCTATTGCATCTTTCGCCAAGAGTGTTGCAATTTTCTGCTTGGAGGACCGCAGCGTTCTCACCTTGAACTGAGGGAAAAAGATTGCCACTGAACTTGCGCCTCGCGAACTGAATCACATAACCAAGTCGGATGGTCCTGAGAAGCCAACGAGAGGACACGAGGTGCCTCGTCCGATTAATTTCATCATCTGGGACCTGTCCTGAGGTTTGTCTGTTACAGATCGTCTGAATGACGAATTTGATGTGCCAGGGCATGTGGAAACACAAAATGTGTCTCCAAACATTTTCTGATCTGTGATATCAACGTCTGGCCATCTCACGGAGGCCAGTAACGCTGTGAATATAACCCAGGGAAGGGTTTGGAATGCTTTGAAGCCTGACAAGGGTTCCTGGTAGCCTGCTGATGAGCTGGCCACCTTCCTGCGTGAACTGGACCGTTGGGCGGGTCTGGCTTCAGGTCTGGTTTGCTGGGAACTCAGTAGTTCGTGCAGGTGGAGGTTGTTGTCACGGGGGTGCAGGGCCGGAGCCCGACCCTCACCGAGGTAGGATGTGTTTGATGGCCTCCATCTGCTTTTTCAAATTCCGCAAATTCTTCCACGGTGTCGCCGAAAAGACCAACCTGGGAGATGGGGGCAACTCAGCATCCCACATCTCCGCAATGTTAAGCCACAGATGCTGCTCCAGGACCACCATGGTGGACATTGCCCTCCCCAGAGCCTGCACTGTGACTTTCATAGATCGAAGAGCATAGTCAGTCACGGAGCACAGCTCCTGCAGCAACTCTGGGTCGGGAACACCTTTGTGTAGATCTCGCAACACTTTAGCCTGGTAGACCTGCAGGAGCGAGATGGAGGGTTCCACTCCAACCCGATCTCCCTGGCTGCCCATTTGAGCATGGCCACCATGATACTCAGCCCCTGCAGAGGCCTGTTCAGCCGAGGCCTCAGTGTCAGATGGCTCATGCCCAACCTCCGATGCTAAAGTTACCTGCTCCTCCTCTTCCCGTACTGAGACAAACTATCAAACTCGTCCGAAAACTTGACCGGGGGACACGAGGGACGAGTGGCCTGCATGGATTCACCCAGCAGGACCTCACTCGTTTCCTCCCGCTCTCCTTCAACGCACATGCAGCCTCATACCCGGAAGTAGGAGGACCAGAACAGGAAGCAGTCAAAGTGAGCCACAGCTTCTTTTTAAAGAACGTGACTCATGAGCGGAGCGTTCCCATGGCCATGTCCTTGCAAGCAGGACAAGAACCATCAGCAAATGCTGCTAGGCACAGCCCAAACACTGAACGCAATGATCTTGCTGATTGTTCTGAGAAAGGTAAAAACCGAAACCAGCAGGGCACGGAAGGAAAGGCATGATGTCAACACACAGTTCCAACTGTGCAAGCTCTTTCAGAGAAATCACTCTTTTAGGAGGAAATTTGCTCTTCAAGTTTGCCGTCAGATCACCCAAGGCTACTCTCACAACACTGTTGTGATTGAGAAGGGAGAGACCGCTGCCGTTGATCCAACGATGAGGAGGTAAATGGTGCCGCTTCTCACAAAGAGACGCTGCATCTGGCTCCGAAAAACAGAATAAGTGAGCAGATGCCATGCTGGCCTATTTATACCCGGATGTCTGGGGTGTGGCCAGCTATGCAAATTGTGCACACCCAGTTTCATTGGCCTTTTCTCAATAATGTCAGAGGTGTTTGGGCTCCCAAGAGGAGTGAACGATAGAAAGGGAATAATTTACCACTTTATTTACGAAAATATTATCCACATATTAACACATGCATCATGGTACTCTAATGCAGGGGTTTTCAAACTGTGGGCTGCGAAGACACTTGGCTGCAGCTAAATTTGCATTTCAATGACACACACACACACACGTTGTGTTTCCTTGTTTTATGGGGACTTTCCATAGGCGTAATGGTTTTTATACTGTACAAATCGTATTTTCTATCACCCTACACCTACCCTACACCTAAACCTAGCCCTCACAGGAGACTGTGCACACTTTTACTTTCTCAAAAAAACTAATTCTGCAAGATTTATAAGCCTGTTTCCTCCTGGGGACCTCACAAATCAAAATTTACTGGTATTATTATCCTTGTGGGGACATTTGGTCCCAATAACGTGATAAATACCATGTACACACACACTCACACACAGTTCAGTATTAATTACGAACTGCGATATTGCTTATTGCAACTTTAGAATTGCACACACCACGATTTAATACATGCAAAGACCGCATTTTGAAGCGTGAATGCGCACAAGTTGTAGTGACAATGAAGGACTCAGAGCAACAGTTTATTATTAAAAGGCTCAGTCCGCATTATTAACCCTTTAACTGTCGCCCCCACTCTGAACATAGACATAAAAGTTAATTATCCAAACTTAAATTGTTATAATTCATGAACAAATACACTTTCTAATATGATTTTGATGTACAATTTCCATTGTAATGCAATGTCAGATTTTAAAATGGCTTTCTAAGGATGAATTTTAAGGTGCACTCTTGTCATAAATTAATCCATTACTGTTCCTACATACTTAACAAAAACTAACAACAAAATACAAACTTAACAAAAAACAGTGGTAAAATATGTATTTAGGCGTCTTAGACCTTTCTAACGAAATATAGTTTGTCATGATTAGATTAGGATTTAACTGTAATATAGTGAAGCAAACTTAGGATCCCTTTGAGGGAACAGGTGACAGTTAAAAGGTTAATAAGAAAAAACTCGCTCATTGCGCTGTGTTCTGCATGAGATTACATTAAATTTGTCATCTCTGTTTTTAGTGTTTATTTAAAATGAGACACATCTGATTAATATTTTTTTACACTTATTTCACAATTATCTCCAAACTGTTTTAGATAGTTCTCTGCTCTCTCCTCTCCTCCGATGAGTTTAATAGCACTCGCAGCACAGATTACAGTTCATATCCACACTGGAGTGAGTGTGCTTTGAGTTTTTTTATGGACATATTTCATAGACTTATTAATGTCTGTAAATTAAAACAAATATTAGTGGTGAATTTCTGTGATATTTCTGCCATATTAAACTGTCAATTAAGATTAAGCTTAAAGTAATGTCAGTTGTAAAAGACTGAATTTTGTTGATGAAAATTATTTTGTTTAAAAAAAAAAAAAAAAAAAAAAAAAAGTTGATATGGTTTGTATCAGAATTTAACTTTTTCTTCTTTGACATGTTTAAAATTAAATAGGAATACTTTAACTACCATTTTTAATTAACTACCATTTGTCATTTAGTGTAACGTAATGTCCTATTGTGTGACACACATAAGATTTTTTTTTTTATCTCAAAATATCGTAAAAAACAGTTGAGTATTGCAATAGTGTAACGTGGAGAGGGAGACGAGGGGATCCATATGCACGCTTTTATTTGATGGACGAGGCAAAGACATGGTCAGACAGGCAGGGTCAGAACAATAACAAACAGGTACAAAGTCCGTGAGTACAGGCGTGGGTCGATCAATGGCGAACATTATCCATAACGTGAAACAGAAGAATAATCCTTAAACGAGCGAGAGTCCAGAAAGGCAGGCGGCGGGACAGACGAAACGAGATGGCCAGGCCAGAATCCAAAACTCAGAAAACCAGGAACTCAGGATACAAGGAAACTAGGAACTTAAGATACAAGGGAACACAGGAAACTAGGAACTCGGAACCAGGGAACTTAGGAAATTAGGGAACAGTGCTAGCACTAGGTGAGTGCTAAACGCGACTGATTCAATACTCCACAATACACTTCACAATACACGGTGCTGAACGTGAGAAAGTCCGGGGCTTTTACAGGGCTGCTGATTGGCCACAGGTGTATGGCGCAATCAGCGTGGTGGATAGTGGGAGATGCAGTCCGGGGTGTAGTGCAACAGTCTGGGTGTGTGGGTAAGGTGAATGAGACATCTGGTGGTGAGCGGACAGCGGGACACCGACCAGATTCGTGACATAGCCCCCCCCCCCCCAAGGAGCGGCTTCCAGACGCTCCAACAGAAAAACAGTCCTGGGGAGCGGTGGGAGGGCCAGGAGACTGAGGCAGAACCGGGAGGGAGGAAGCCTTCCAGGGCGGAGGCGGAGCAGGAGGCGCAGGAGCCCTCCAGGTGCGGAGCCGGAGGGACCCTCCAGGGCGGAGCCGGAGGCACAGGAGCCCCCCAGGGTGGAGCCGGAGGCGGAGCAGGAGGTGCAGGAGCCCTCCAGGGCAGAGCAGGAGGCACAGGAGCCCCCCAGGGCGGAGCCGGAGGCGGAGCAGGAGGTGCAGGAGCCCTCCAGGGCGGAACAGGAGGCGCCAGGACCCTCCAGGGCTGAACAGGAACCCATATAATGGACTGGGACCTGGGGAGAACAGGGACAGAGGAGGCAGACAGAATAAGGGGAGAAGCAGAGAGACTAAAGGATAACGCCGCCTCCCTAGGAGGATCTACAGCCGAAGCTGACACCTCAGGAGGCATTGGCGCGGCTTCTCCGACAGGGAAGGCCTCTGGAGCTGACTCGAGACCAGACGGGACCTCTGTAACATACTTGTGAGCAGACGGGCCCTCAGGGGCGGACTTGTGAACAGACGTGATCTCAGTGACAGACTTGTGAACGGACTTGACCACAGGAGCAGACTTGTGAACAGACGTGACCTCAGGAGCGTAGTGTGCAACCCATATACTGAGAATGGTGACCGCCATCACACTGGCAGACATAACATGATAAGACTCTGGGAGGTCGGACGAGACTTGACAGGACTCTTGATGATCAGACGTGTCGTGACGAAACTCTGGACAGACACTGGAGCTGTGACAGGGCTCTGGGAGGTCAGATGAGACGTGACTTGACTCTGGACGGACAGACGAAACGTGACTTGACTCTGGACGGACAACGGCAATAACTTGACTTGGCTCATGAAGATCAGCTGTGACTTTACTTGACTCCGGAACGACAGCTCTGATTTGGCTTGACTCAGGAACAACAGCTGCAGCTTTACTTGACCTTGGGAACATGGCTGTAACTTGACTTGACACTGGAGGTACAATTGTGATACGACTTGACAGAGGAAATACAGCTGTAGCTTGACTTGACTTAGGAAGAACAGCTTTGACTTGCCTTGACACAGGAAATACAGCTTGAACTCGACTTGACCCTGGAAACACAGTTGTAGCTTGACTTGACACTGGAAACACAATGGTGACTCGACTTGACAGAGGAACAACTGCTTTGACATTTCTTGACGCAGGAAATACCACCTTGGCTTGACTTGACACAGGAACGACAGCTGTAATTTGACTTGGCTTAGGACGAGCAGTTCTGACTAGACTTGATGCAGGAAACACAGCTTTACCTTGACTTGACTTGGAAACTTGACTTGACTCAGGAAACGCAGCTGCAACTTGGCTTGACTTGGAAACTTGACTTGACTCAGGAAACGCAGCTGTAACTCGGCTTGACTTGGAAACTTGACTTGACTCAGGAAACGCAGCTGCAACTTGGCTTGACTTGGAAACTTGACTGGACTCTGGTATGGCAGCTGTGACGTGACAGAGCTCCGTTATCGCCGCCATTTTGTGCACGGACGCCGCTGTCGCCGCCCCTGCATGAGAGCGCTCCGGCACGGCCGCCATTTTGTGAACGGGATCTGTTGTAGCCGCCATTACACGGGCGGGTTGCACGGCCGGCGTTACCGCGATGTCGCGTTGCTCCTCCGCGACGCCCACAGTAAACGATGAGCCCACACACAACAGAGCGTAGTCCATAAAAGCCGCAAGTGATGAGTGCGGACCCTCGCGTCTCAACCTCCCCCTTAACGGCTGATTTATGCCATCGCAGAAAATCTCAATGATTATACAGTCCGGGAGGGTAGAATGATTTGCAATTGCCAGAAATCTACAGATGTATTGTTCTAATGAACGCGGTCCTTGTTTTAATCTGAATAAAGTCCTTGTTGTGTCCATACCTGTTGAATGCTGTCCGTGGTAAAAGCTGCTGGATCCTTGTTTGACCGTGTATTCTGTAACGTGGAGAGGGAGACGAGAGGCGAGGGGATCCATATGCACGCTTTTATTTGATGGACGAGGCAAAGACATGGTCAGACAGGCAGGGTCAGAACAATAACAAACAGGTACAACAGAGAGAGGCACAAGAGAAGTCCGTGGTACAGGCGTGGGTCGATCAATGGCGAACATTATCCATAACGTGAAACAGAAGAATAATCCTTAAACGAGCGAGAGTCCAGAAAGGCAGGCGGCGGGACAGACGAAACGAGATGGCCAGGCCAGAATCCAAAACTCAGAAAACCAGGAACTCAGGATACAAGGAAACTAGGAACTTAAGATACAAGGGAACACAGGACACTAGGAACTCGGAACCAGGGAACAGTGCTAGCACTAGGTGAGCGCTAAACGCGACTGATTCTGACTGAATACTCCACAATACACTTCACAATACACTGTGCTGAACGTGAGAAAGTCCAGGGCTTTTATAGGGCTGCTGATTGGCCACAGGTGTATGGCGCAATCAGCGTGGTGGATAGTGGGAGATGCAGTCCGGGGTGTAGTGCAACAGTCTGGGTGTGTGGGTAAGGTGAATGCGACATCTGGTGGTGAGCGGACAGCGGGACACCGACCAGATTCGTGACAAATAGGGTAGATAGAAATATCACTAATCTTAAAATGGTATAGTTTTCAGGAGTTTTGAATGGATGACAGCAAAGTTTGTCTTGTTGTCAAAGTCTGTCTTGAAATTGTTCATATTAAATAACACTATATATAAGTAAATATAAATAAGTGTCTATAAATAATATATATATATATATATATATATATATATATATATATATATATATATATATATATATATATATATAAATAAGTGTCTAACAATGAAGATAAATCTCCCTCATGGTATTTGTATATTATTAAGTTTTTTTTTTTTTGCTATGTTACACCAAAGGACAAATTTATGGTCAGACGTCAAAAATCAAAGATCAGACTTCACACTACATATACACACATATACATATATATATATATATATATAAGCATATTCATATATTTACATTTATATTTATTATTTCATTTAAGACATTTCCACTTCAAAAATGGTCATTTTACAAGCATTTTTACTGCCTATTTGTCAACTATCCTTTTTTAAGAGTGTACATGGTTCAAAAAGCTTGTGCAGTTTGTCCCACTCAGCTCTTGGTTGCTCTCTCTATTGTCTGAGTGTTGCTGACATTATTCCTTTGTATTAGCAGGGCTGTGCTTAAAATTTCCTACAATTTTGCGATACTTTGTCAATGCATCAACAAACCCACTGTCAGAGAGGCAAACAGTGATGACCCTCTGCAATATGTTTGCAGCACAAACATGTTAAGACCTTTGATGGAAATTTTGTCTAGGAATTTAAAAGGAAGTGGCAAGAGAAACAAGGGACATCAAATTAGCACCGCAAAAGATTTATTGCTCCCAAAACCATGAGTATTTACAAACATTTAAGAACACAAAATAATAAACAATAATAATTTATATAACCAAGACAAACGGGAGGAGGAACTGAAAGTGGCGCTAGAAAATCAAAGAAATAAATATAACAAAAGGAACACCACTATCTCCTCCCAGTCCTCTAAATAAGAAAACAAAAATATGAAAAAGAAAAAGTCTTCAGCGCAAATGCGCCCTAAACTTACACTAACTAAAAAACACAAAAATTAGCGCACTTCACTAAACTAATGTGTCTAATACATAAAAAAAAAAACCCTGCGTGCAAGGTATGTATGTCACGTGACTTACTAGGCTGTTCCACGACTCCCTTGTCTGTAAGTCAGCAATTAGATCACAAGTTTAAGTGGAGCATAAGCGGGCTAAAAGTGTCAAAGACACACAACGTTCATCATGAACACAGGTGTCACAAATGACAAAACTTTACACAGATCATTCCAACAAATCTCACGCTAGTCTCGTAAGCATTAAAAGTAGTAGCAGATAAACAACAGCACAAAACAGCCAGTGACACGCCAAGTCAAAACAACCTGAGATCCTCCAATTGCCGCCTCCGTTTTAAAGGTCTCTATGCAGATCGCGATTGCCAGAGATCACACGACGTCATAGGTGACCAACGATGATTGACAGCCACATCAGCCAGTAGAGTTCAGAAGGTAGGCGGTACCTAGAAGCGCTGAAAGTGACAGAGAACAAAAAGAACATACACAATTAAAACAGTGTACGGTTCGTAACAACAGAGCATGTGATCAAACGTTTTCTCACTCCTTATCTCCTATGGCCCACTCTTCAGCCATTGTCAGGAACTGTTTGGCACATGCATCAGATTAGTGCCATGCGACTGTCTTCAGTATCGTCAACGCAAAGAAAAACGTTTTTCAGTTACAATTAATGAAGCGTGTAGTAATACCTAGAAGCTGTGATTACTGGCCGTGGTCCAGTGATCTCCGGTAAGGGCAACACATTTATCTTGAGCTAATATTTCCTTTTTTTTTTTTTTTTTTTTTTTTTTTTTTATTCGGTGTCTACAGTATCGTAGTTCTTGACAATGGTGTGTAAAAAAACAAAACAAAAAAAAAAAACAAAGAAAAACACAACTCGATTCTGGAGAACTCATTAAATACAGAATGATTTCAAATCACCCTTTTTGAAAATCACAGTCTTCTTTGCATTGTTCGGGAGGCAGAGACTCTGTCATTTTAAATCTAGATTAAAGACTCATCTCTTTAACCTAGCATATACATAAGCATACCATCACATTTCTATAATTCAAATCCCTTAAATGACTGTTGGGCTGCATTAATTAGGGCATCTGGAATAGGGAACACTTCCCATAACACCTGATGTACTTCTTACATCATAAGAAGAATGGTGTCTATGCTTATATTAGTCTGACTGTCCCACCTTTATCTCAAGGTTACTGCATCTGGCCCATATCCAGACCATATGGTGGATTTGGACCCAGGAATGACCACAAGACAGCCCTTAAAGTTTAAACCTTGATAAGATGAGCCTTGATGAAATTATTCTTAGAAAAGACTTTGGTGACACAAGCCCTCAGGGCAGATCCTCAGTGAAGACCTTGGCATATAGATGATCCCTTTGAACATTGTACATTTTTCTCCGAATTCTAGCTTTACATCCCATAATCCTGTTTTTATTTATTTATTTATTTATTTTTTCCCCATTACGAAAAAAGATAAAGATAATTGCAACTTTGTATTTTTTTATTTATTTTTGTCACAGTTCTGACTTTTATTTATTTATTTATTTATTTATTTATTTATTTATTTATTTATTTATTTATCTATCCATCCATTCATCCATCCATCCCATGACAGACACAAGCTTCCATAAAAAACAGACTTTCAAAGGCTTTCAAATAAAATTCTGCTTTCAGCTCCTATGTGTAAGTTGCTTCTTCAAGGAGTGTAAGGCAATTAAAGCTAAATGCCATGGTTAGTGATTATTGCCTTATGTTTGCGAGAAGCCAAGCTCAATCAAATGCATTGTGTATGATCCATGCATCATTTGCTTAATATAATAAGGTAATACAATACGTTTTCAACTTTATATAATTAGTTCAGTTGTTTCATTATTGTAAACTAAGGTATTTGGAAAGGAATGGTAAGAATAAAGATTCCCGCCTGCAAGCAGGAATGCTAATCTAATTATTGAGGCAGCACATTTTATCTTACTTTGCATTTGCAGGTCAGGCTTTGCAGAGCAGATGTGCTGTGAAATTAATTTTCTTTGGTGTAACTGCAGACATTTTCTCTGTCTTTGTTATGCAATTTCCATTTCACAGATGATAACCTATTATCACTTTATTCAAGGGAAACATGCTAATGGCCAGGAGGTGAATTGAATTATTCATATATTGTCTCACTTCTATTCTGTGGCATAGCCTCACTCTGTTCATGCACTAGTAAAAGGCTAATGCAAACATGACCAGATCCTTTTAAATTGGCTTGTAGAGGAGGCTGTTAGCATTGTGCCTGGGGACAGATGGTGATAACAGCTGATATCTCGAAAGTACAGCCTATTTGTTTGTGTCTAAATATATTTATTTGTTTAAAGTGTGTATGTGTCTGAGCAAATGCATGTATTTTTTTGCACAGCATCATGTACTACTGCACGCTGACAGTGTATTTTCCAAGTTAATCTAAAGTTAACAGCAGTTTTACAGTATATCTGCCATATCTCATTCTGACCCCAGATTAAAAAGCCTTCACAGTCAAAAGGTTAATAGTTCAATAGCTGCACAAGAAGCTAAAGTATAATACAGTTGTTCTCAGTCGATTTGACACTTTTCTCCAAAGTAATGTAATTGCTTTCAAAACAATTAACATAGCCATCTAAAAACAGGCTTATCTTAAACAAACAGTTTAACTTTACTGCAAAATGAAGCACTGCATTTTCTGCTAATAGTGCATTTATGAAAAATAAATATTAACATCAAAACTGTAGGTGTGTTCTTTATTGATTACAGTTTTTCACAGTCGCTTTGGTGCATTTTTCGAATCATCCTTTATATTTGCAAAGAAGTATGTGCATTTCTCAAAACAATTTGTGCAAACAGCACCACACAATGGATTACCTGCAAAAGCCTGCAACTTACTCAAAATCTTTAGTTCATCTCTCAAAATTAAGTATTTATGTCAATAAACATATCAATAAATTCATCAGAATGAAAAGTCCTTGTATCATTGTTCACAAACAAGATAGTCAAAATGCTCAGTTATGTTGTCAATATGCACTCTGTTAGTATTACCTGATGTAAACTATGGCAACAGTTTGGATGACAGATACTGTATTGAAATGCAGAAGGCTACACTTCTTATGTATGCCTTGCATCCATTTCAAAAGTACATATTTACACATAATTGTTGATTGAAAAAGACTGGATAGGATTCACAGTTACACTTTTACTAGTGCTCTGATTAAAGAGAAAAAAAGAAAAGAAAATTAAATATGGGCACAAAGGCAACATGACATTAACAACTGATAATGTAGGAAACCGCAGACAAACATAATTGCATTAATGTATCAAAGCGATCGCAACTTGTTTAAAAGAATGAGAAACTGCTTTTATGATGTGTACAAGTGACTAGATGATGTGGAGGTTGAACAAGTAGTTTTGAGAATTTCAAGAAATGCACCAAAGCGACTGAGAAAAACTGTAAAGTGTAGGGGGTTGTGACTTGGAGGATTGTAGGTTTGCAGTGTTGGGGTGCTGGTAAGTGGAATCAACAAGAAGATAATAAACATGCATCAACAATCTCAATTAATGCTGACATGATTTGCAAATTTAAATGTTGATGAACCAAACCAACTAAATTTTCAGCAATAAAGTCAAAGTTAAAGAGTTGTGCTAGAAAAACTACAGTATAACAGTAAAATTATCTTAAGATCACAGCTTATTTACATGATTTAGGGGACAGCTGTGTCCAGCATAATTATGACAAAAAGTATAATAATACTAATAATAATACAAATGAAACTTTGTTTTTATCAAAATGTAATAACTAGAATCACTTCCCAAAGGGATCAAGGTCCCTATATATATATATATATATATATATATATATATATATATATATATATATATATATATATATATATATATATATATATATATATATATATATATATGAATAGTTCAGATGCAAAAGCAGCTAAAAGCCATCTCGGTCAAAAATGAGATAATGATAGTGAATGCTCTTGACACATATTATACGTCCATCAAATACTTTTTCTACAAACTTGCTAAAATACCAGCCTCAGCCCAATCAGAAGTATCGGTACTTACATAGAAACCTATACATCTGAGCCCGATAAAAATGCATTTTTTAAAGAAAGATGTCAGCTGGTTTTGCATTTGAAAAACTCTTCATATAGTGATATGTATTCTTCACACTTGAGCCATTATTATCACCAAATGAACAACGAGTGACTGTATCAAATGGTATATATATACATACACACATATATATACATATATATATATATATATATATATATATATATATATATATATATATATATATATATATATATATATATATATATATATATTACCTTTAATCTAGCGTTCATGGCAAAGTCAATGACCCTGGGATGCTCTCCCATTGCAGAAGAACATTAAGATTGCATTTCTGCTAAAATCCATTTATAGGAAACTAAGAGGGGGCCAAATACATGGTAAGCATTTCTCTAAAAGCTTTAATTGAGACTCTTTTTAATTTTTATGGCAACAAATTTGATTAAATCTGACCTGAAATGTAGTCATATTCATTTTGTAAGCTTCCATCATTAGAGTGCATGTTCACCTAATTATGAATCAGATGTCAGACGCTTGATGGTACTGAATTTAGAAAACATAACAAAAGCCTTTGTTCAGACAACATGAGTCCTTTTTTTAATAAGTTATAAGGACATTAATAAATGGAGATCTGGAGCAGCTCATATGTGTTACAGATTTTAGTTTGGTGTTTTAATTTGGATTAATATATAAAGAAAAAAGCATTTAACATCTTTTTTTTTTTTTTTTTTAATAAAAAATACCTTTCTAACCATTACAAACATGGATTTGGGACTGCATATACCTAATAGAGGTTCTAACAGAAACACAATGAAGGGGTTTGTGGAATCACTAGATGGCAGTGTTTCACCCAGAATCACAAACAACATTGACTCATTTGGCTGATTTTGCATACCTGCTCCTCAATAGTAAGAGGTAAGAGACCTACTGATATGTTTGTAATTGTTATAGATTGCAGCCCCCCATAGAATTATTGGCTAAAATAGTATAACTAACAATGTAATAAATGTCAAAGTAATACTGAACCATAAAGGTCAAAGTATGTCTTTATTTACTGTTTAACAACAACTATAATAATAATAATAATAATAATAATATGAGGATGATGATGATCAATTTGTAAATTTATTTAAAGCACACAATAATTACATGCTACTAATTCTAGTGCCACACAGAGCAGGACTTTAATCTCATGTTAATGTTGTAATATAATACCTCCTAGGTGATATAAGACAGGCTTCTGCTGTATGTCTAAAGAACTTAACCATTATAATCATCATTGATTGTCTGACCACAGTTTATCTTAAAAACAAACAAACAAAACAAAACAAAAACAAACAAACAAACAAACAAACAAACAAAAAACACTCTTTATTATACTTTTTCCAAACTCCAATCTATATCAATTCAAATTCATATCAATATCAGTGTATATCCAATCTGGTCCCATAGCTCCTCTCATGGTGTATCCCTTAGGGACAAGCATAAAACCTATGACTAAGGCATCAGCAATACTGACAACTTCTGTGATTGAACTAAAAATTATTACAAATACCCTTGAATTATGCTTGTCCACACTATGTTTATTCATGCTTTGACTGTGGTACTTTGCTATATTTTTTTTAATAAAGATGCACCTTTTAGATGACATATACTCTGTAAGTACAGCACAAAAAAAAAAAAAAAAAAAAAAAAAAAAAAAAAAAAAAACTGTCAATTATTTTGACATTTATATTATTTAAAGGAAAAAAAAAACATCATTGATGCATATGTCAAAAGATCAGGAAAACAGAACTAATTTTAATTTTTACACTATGCATACATGAATAGATTCTAATTTAGAAGCAATGTAATTAAAGTGATTGTAGAGTTTATGCAAATGCAAACAAAACAAATACAGAAATCACACTTTTTTCTTTTTTCTTTTTTTTTTGATGCCTGAATGTTAAGGTCTTACTTACATAATATCACAATATCAACCAAATGGAGACAAGCTAGCAGAAACCCGATATTGTGTGTATTTGTCATCACTGTCTGCTCTGCGTCTTAAGCTTGCCTTCTCATTCAGCCTTAAAGAGACATTAAACAGACAACAAACAGTACAAAACCATGGTACAAAAATGTGAAGCATGTGTACATCCTGATCTCTCATAATATTAGTTATAATCAATGGCTGCCTTTTTAATTATAGCTCATGGTACAAAGCAGGGAAGGCTCATTTAAGAGGGATCGATATGGGAGAGTGATTGGTAGATGGTGAAGCTGTACATCAGGTGGCTTGATGTGAAAATCATTGGGGCCTGTGCACGCGCTGATCAAAGCGGTTAGCCCCCCAGCTGGCTGTGGGGCTTGGATAATGGGTGAACCTTCCGTGAACCAACATCTGTGGCCTTCTCTAAACAACACATCATATAAGTTCTATGAGGAATGGAAGTTGGGGGAAATTAAGAAGAACAAACTTTGCTGTCTTAAGTTGAATTTATCTTTTCTGTCTCTTCCTTTAGTTTATCATGCCCACACCCCCCCCCCCCCCCCCCCCCACACACACACACCCACACACCCACACACCACCTTTTTTTTTTTTTTTTTTAATTTTCATTCTCTATTCACACCCTCATTCTATCACATGAGAGGGTGATTGTTTTTCCAAGATCATCTCTATTACCTTCATTCTCTTGCTTCTCTGATTGTAACCTGCCTGGCCAAGCTCTAAAAGGTTAATAACTTTGGCCTTTGGACATTATTTATAGGGCTGGTAAGAGGAAACACATCACTGTTCTATGTAGCTTTGCCTCTGATCTGTGCTGTGCTCTCTTATGTTCCACACCACAACCCCCCAACCCCAACCCCAACACCACCCCCACCCACCCATCAGCGCTTCTTTTGCCTGTTTCCTTCCTTTCTCTGGCCAGACAGTACTTTTACACCTGCTTGTTCATTTATTTTCTCCTTCTAGTGTTTAAACTGATATAAATGAAGGTAATCTCTGAATGTTTGAATGGTAATGTCTTGTAGCTGAGTGGCATTGTTTTTCACCATTTTTGCCCTTAAATGATCTACTTTGCACAGCAATCCTATGTTAAATGGGCAAAGAATTGTTTTCACCGTTTAGCAGTGAGTGTGTATATATTATAATTATTATATATATTATTTATATAATTATATAATTATAATTATTGTTTATATAATTATAATTTTGATTTATATATATTATATATATATATATATATATATATATATATATATATATATATATATATAGATATATAGATATATATATATATAGATATTTTTTTTTTTTTTTTAATGAATTATGTCAGGTCACCCAAGCCAAAACCCTTCTCTTTTTCAGAAATTGACTACAATATAAGACAACAACAACAACAGCAACAGCAGCAGCAGCAGCAGCAGCAGCAGCAAAATGTATATAACAGTTACATTAGCTGAAACTGTCTTTACTGTAAAAGTAAAAGTTCTAAAATTACAGAAGTAAACAAATTTGTAAGCTGTGTTTTATATAGCACATTTTAGCAAATGTAGTAGGCCATTTGGGCATGCACACAGAAAAACAGTGTACAGTTTGCATCATATACGTTCTCTTCACTGGTAATGTATTATTCCAAAATAGCTCATATATTCTGAATACTGATGTGATTAAAAACTGATTCTCTGTGGCATTCATCTTAAGCATTGCTAGTATCCATTGTTGAAGTGTATTATTGACTGATCCTATTGTGATATGTATGATTATTATGATAACAGTGATTATTGTTAAATCAGTCTGTGCTTCATAAAGGTATTGCATTTACTAATTAAACTTTCAGAAGTAATATAAATTAGTTAAGTTAGAACACAATTAGTTAAGGACACAATTAGTTAAGGGTCCTTCTCACCTTCTAAGTAACAGAGATATTGAATCTAGAATGTATGCTTTTTTACTGGGGTTTATGCATAAATATACCCAGTCCACAAAAAAAAAAAAAAAAAAAAAAAAAAAACATTGCGAAAGGCATAATGTGCATTTTTGATGCTTTTGATCTTCAGAAAAATGTAATTGTTTTTACATTAACATATAAAATAGACACCCTAAAATAACTCTGAACTAAATTATGTATTTCAGGTTTCAGGTACTGTCACATCCCACAACCTAAACCATCTACTGGGAGAAACTGTTACACCAAAATATACACATAATGATGGACTTGAAGGACTGTAAAGATATTTCATTGGGACTTGGTTTTCATTACATCTATTTTCTGTTTCTATTTTGTGTTTGTATTTTTGTGTTTCTATTTTCTCTTTCTTAAGATTATATGATATTAATAAATAATATGTAATAATATATATGTACTAATATATTATTATTAATGAAAACAAACTATTATTAATAAGGTTATTTTTAACACAGCCCTATATAGCACTTTTAAAGCATGGTTCTTTATTAAACCTTACAAAAAGGGTCCTGTTCAGCAACAAATTAAAGAATGCAGTACTGTTGAAAGACTGTAGAAGAAGTGTAGACTGTCCTGTTTTTATTAGATGCTTTCTGCTTAACATTGTTATGTTTTGTTATTGCTATACCCCTGTACAGTATATATTTTATTGAGGTCCCGTCAGTTGAAAAGATGGTCATAGGTTGGTCACAATGATCCATCCCCCAAGTAATCATTGTGGGCCCCCAAAAGCTCTGGACCCCCTCTACTTAGTGTACCCCCACTAGTAACAATCTGTGCTTTCTGTTATGATAAGAAGAATCAAACAATACGCATAACAGTGTCTTCATTCATTTATCTTGTCCTCTTTCATTTGGGAAGCACTGATATTTAATGCTTCAGTTCACCTGTCATCTGCCTGCCTTCATATGCAGCCGTTTTGTACTTCATTGTATGTTCTCTTCTCCCAAGATTAGCTTATTCATTCCACATATGTGACCACCAGCCTGTTAAAATCATATTAAACCAAAGCAATACACTTTAAATGGGTGTCTACTATGGGCATTAGAAATCTCTTTGCTGGCCTTTAAATATTTTGATTGGATGATGAGGAGGGGGTTTCAGAGTGTTGATCTCTTTCCCAGGAGGCTGCTTCAGAATATAAATTGAGTAATATTATAAAGGCGTGGAGAACGAAAGGACTGGCTAATGAATGGGATACGTGATCTACGAAGAACAGGAGGTCATGCTGTGAAGTGAAATACCCTTATAACTTCAATGCTAATTCCCACAGATGATGATACATTAACTGAAGGCTCTTATAATTCTATTTTTATCAGCTAAGTATGCAGAGCATTGGCATATCTGTATTAAAGAGGATTAAACTGAATTAAAATCAAATGCAATCATAACTGTTTCTGTAGTGTATTGCTTGACGCAAACCCTTTGCATTACAGGGAGATTTGGATGTATAAAGTAATCAACTGAAAAATAGGACATTAAGAAAGCTGATTTGTATTTGAATGTTTTGAGATCATCTGCAAATGTCTCAAGTAGTTAATGTCCTGGATCAGATTACTAAACAAGGCTTAATACTAGATATTAAATACAACATTTAATCCCATGTTTTATCATTTATTTTTCAACTCTACAGGAAATTGAAGTCATACCCTCAGATTGGGATGGGATTTACTTTGTACAGTATGCTACTGTGCATGACACCAAAAGGACACTTTTCTGTGGCAGTAGTTGCAAACTACTGGCTCATCAGGTCTGAGTCATTTAAACTGCCAACTGTCACAAATCTGGTCGGTGTCCCGTTGTCCGCTCACCACCAGATGTCACTCTCACCTCACCTACACACTCTGACTGTTGCACCACACTCCAGACTGCATCTCCCATCCTCCACCGCACTGATTGCGTCAGCCCCCGTGACCAATCAGGCGTCCTATAAAAGCCCCGGTCCTTCCCAGTGCACTTCACGGATTGTTGTATTGTTAGCGTTTTCCTAGTTTCTTGTTCCGAGTTCCTAGTCCCGTGTTTTGTCTTTCCCGCCTGGTTTTCTTATTTTGACTGTCTAGCCGCCTGCCTTTCGGACTCTCGCTCTGGTTTATTGGATTATTCTCTACGATTGCCTATTACATTCCTGTCTGCTCCTGATTTGACCCTGCCTGTACGACTATGTATCTGTCTCGTCCCAATAATAAAGGCTCGCATATGGATCCGCTCGCCTCTCGTCTTTCACTCCACGTAACAGAACAATCCGTCACTACAGGATCCAGCAGCTTCACCCCCGGACAATCAGCCGATATGGACACAGACAGAACTCTATGCCGGATCAAGCAAGGACCAAAACACGCTCGAACAATATAGTTACAGTATACAGTATAATAATAGAAATATTTTGTGATGGCTTAAATCAGCCTTTGAGGGCAAGGCTGAGACGCGAGGGTCCGCGTCCATCGCTCGCGGCATTTTTGAACTTTGCTTTGTTGTGTGTGGGTTCGCCATGCACCGTAGAGGTCGCGGAGAGCGAACGCGACAACGCGGCAATGGCGACCGTGCATCCTGCCCGCAGATGGACGGTCATGCCGGAGCACGATGCTACATACACGTCTGCCGCCTGGATCGCCCGTGAAATGGCGGTCGTGTCGGAGCGCGCTCGAGCAATGGCGGCGACAGCGGTACCCGTTCACAAAATGCCGGCAACAGCGGAGTCCGTTAACAAGATGGCGGCGGAAGCAGAGCTCCGTCACGTCACAGCTGCCATACCAGAGCCATATACGGTTACAGCTGCATTTCCTGAGTCAAATCAAGTTACCGAGTCCAGTCAAGTTGCAGCTATGTTTCCCGAGTCAAGTCAAGTTTCCAAGTCAAGTCAATTTACAGCTGCATTTCCCGAGTCAAGTCAAGTTTCCAAGTCAATTCAGATTGCAGCTGCTTTTCCTGTGTCAAGTCAAGCTGGAGCTATGTTTCCTGCGTCAGTCAAGCCAGCGCCCGCTAACGCCACGTCAGTCAAGCCAGCGCCCGCTAACGCCACGTCCGTCAAGCCAGCGCTCGCTAACGCCATGCCAGCCAAGCCACAGCCTGCTCACGCCATGCCTGCCCGTCCAGAGCCTGCACCTGTCATGGCCGCCTTCCAACAACCAGCCCACAAGAGGGCTCCCATCCCAGAGCCAGTCCACAAGATGGTCGCCATCCCAAGGCCAGTCCACAAGATGGCCGCCTTCCCAGAGCCAGTCCACAAGATGGCTGCCATTCCTGAGCCAGTCCACAAAATGGCCGCCACCTCCAAGCCAGTTCACAAGATGGCCACCATCCCAGAGCCACTCCACAAGATGGTCGCTGTCTCCAAGCCACGCCTCATGATGGCCCACGTGCTGGACTCACCCCTAATGGCGGTATGGGCAGCTAAAGTGGCTCTCCCTCACGTCACGGCAGCTACCCCTGATTCGAGTCAAGTTGCAGCTGTTGTTCCAGGGCCAAGTCAAGCCGCAGAGCCAGGTCAAGCTGCGGGTGCATCTTCAGAGTCAGGTCAAGTTGCAGCTGCGTCTCCTGTGTCAAGTCAAGCTACAGCTGCCGCTCCAGAGTCAAACCATGTTACCGCTGTAGCTTCCAAGTCCAGTCGAGTTCCAGGGTCAAGTCAAGTTCCAGGGTCAGGCCAAGCTTCAGAGTCAAGTCAAGCTCCAGGGTCAGGTCAAGCTTCTAAGTCCGGTCAAGCAACTGAGTCAGGTCAAGCCAAAGCTGCTGTGCTCCATGAGTCCGGCCAAGACACAGCTGTTCCCCATAAACCAAGTCAAGATACAGCTGTTGTTCTCCATGAGCCAAGCCAAGACACAGCTATCGTTCTCCATGAGTCACGCCAGGACATAGCTGTGCCCCACGAGCCAAGCCAAGTCACTGCCGCTCCCCATGAGTCAAGTCACGTTATGGCTGTTGTTCATGAGTCAAGTCCCGTTACAGCGGATTTCCATGAGCCAAGCCAGGCTACGGCAGATCCTCACGAGCCAAGTCAAGTTCCTGCTGTTATTCCAGAGCCAAGTCAAGCTTCAGCCGCTGCTCCAGAGTCAAGCCAGGCTACAGCTGTAGCTTTCAAGTCCAGTCAGGCTTCCAGGTCCAGTCAGGCTTCCAAGTCCAGTCAGGCTTCCAAGTCCAGTCAAGCTTCCAAGTCCAGCAACGTCATAACCGTGGTTCCTGAGTCAAGTGAAGTCAGTGATCTTCACAAGCCAGTTCAAGTCACCGCTGGTCTTCACGTGTCAGATCAAGTCACCGCTGATCTCCATGAGTCAAAGCAGGTCACTACTGATCTTCACGAATTGAGTCAAGTCACAGTCAATCTCCAAGAACCAAGTCAAACCACAGCTGATCTTCATGAGCCAAACAAAGTTATTGCTGCTGCTCCAGAGTCCAGTCACGTCCCGCCTGACGGCCCAGAGTCCGGTCTTGTCCCGCCTGACGGCCCAGAGTCCAGTCACGTCCCGCCTGACGGCCCAGCGTTGACTGTAGAACCTCCTATGGAGGCGGCGTTATCCTGTGGTCTCTCTGCTTCTCTCCCTGTTCTCTCTGCCTCCTCTGTCCCTGCTCTACCCAGGTCGCTCCCACCCCACCGCTCCCCTGGACTGTTGTTCCCTTCGAGCGTCTGGAAGCCGCTCCTTGGGGGGGGGGCTATGTCACGAATCTGGTCGGTGTCCCGTTGTCCGCTCACCACCAGATGTCACTCTCACCTCACCTACACACTCTGACTGTTGCACCACACTCCGGACTGCATCTCCCATCCTCCACCGCACTGATTGCGTCAGCCCCCGTGACCAATCAGGCGTCCTATAAAAGCCCCGGTCCTTCCCAGTGCACTTCACGGATTGTTGTATTGTTGTATTGTCAGCGTTTTCCTAGTTTCTTGTTCCGAGTTCCTAGTCCCCTGTGTTTTGTCTTTCCCACCTGGTTTTCTTATTTTGACTGTCTAGCCGCCTGCCTTTCGGACTCTCGCTCTGGTTTATTGGATTATTCTCTACGATTGCCTATTACATTCCTGTCTGCTCCTGATTTGACCCTGCCTGTACGACTATGTATCTGTCTCGTCCCAATAATAAAGGCTCGCATATGGATCCGCTCGCCTCTCGTCTTTCACTCCACGTAACACCAACAGACCATGCGATCACAGGAAGGCAATGGATGTGTACTGTTGCTAAGCCCTCTACGGAATCAAGCGTGCATCACTGATCATTATTCAATGAAAAAGTTATTTAAATATAAAATGTATAATTTCAGTGCTCCAAAAGCAGTTTATCAATTATACTTCTGTTTATGGAAACAGAGACCTTAAGTTTAATTATTAATTAATTAATCAATCAATCAATCAATCAATCAAGGCAAGGCAAGTTTATTTATATAGCACATTTCATACACAGAGGTAATTCAAAGTGCTTTACATAAAAGGAAGTAGAATAATCATAAAAACAATAATAAAAATAATAATCACAAAAAAGGAAGTAGAACAATCATAAAAACAATCACAGCAATAAAACAAAAAATGTAAAATGTAAAAACTGATTGTTATAATGATTTACAAATGATTTAAAAATTGATTTAAAATAAATTTAAGACCGTTAAAAACAGAAAATGATTATACATAATGCAATGAGTTCGGACGAAGCCCAGTGCTCATTCAGTAAATGCACAGCTAAACAGATGAGTTTTGAGTCTAGATTTAAATGTAGCTAATGTTTTAGCACATTTGATCTCTTCTGGAAGCTGATTCCAACTGCGGGAATCAATCAATTAATTAAAAAAAAAAAAGTTAATTAATTACTTCTGGATAATAATGCTGTGTAATTTGTGTGCTTAACTACATTCATGAGAGTGGCATATGTAAGGAAAGGAAAGGAAAGGAAAGGACGTGACCTGTGGCCAAGTATGGTGACCCATACTCGGAATTTGTGCATACAAACACGCACACACACACCGTGAACACACACCCGGAGCAGTGGGCAGCCATATTGCTATTGCTGTGGCGCCCGGGGAGCAGTTGGGGGAACGGTGCCTTGCTCAAGGGACTCACCTCAGTCGTGGTATTGAGGGTGGAGAGAGTGCTGGTTATTCACTCCCCCCAACCTTCAATCCCCGCCGGACCTGGGACTCGAACCTGCAACCTTTCGATTACAAGCCCGACTCCCTAACCATTAGGCCATGGCTGCCCCGTAAGGTTTGTCAGAAGTGGGATTCAAACCCACGCCTCCAGGGGAGACTGCGACCTGAACGCAGCGCCTTAGACCGCTCGGCCATCCTGTAATGTAACTATGTAATCTGAAAGCATTGTGTTTATCTCATAATTCACTAACTGCATGCTGTAGCCACCTTTTTCACATGCTCCATCACAAAGCCTACCATGGCTCATGACGCCCTTCATGAATGCTGTACAGACATATGCTGTAACTAATAAACACTTATGTCCATTTAATGACGGTAAATTCTGTGGCTATAATATTTGTATGTGCAGAGAAACCTACGATTTGTAAAATTGTTGTAATGAAATCCTAATCGGTTGAGTTACAAGAGTTAAGATGGGGTCAGATTTTACTGTGTGAGGAGTAAGGTGTTAAAGAAAATAGAAGTTAAATTGGTTCAAACACTCTTATAATCTTTACATGAGATTTTAAAACAACTCAATAAAATAAGGAAAGGTCAGGCTGTTAATATACAAGAAAAAAAATAATGAAAAAAAAAGAGAGAAACAAAAAAAAACGAGGATAAAGAAAAGAGGGAGGATTCATATAGAGACAGATGGACAGATGAGATAGAGCAGAAAGAAACAAGTTCGATATTTGGGGTCTGTTGTTAAATGGCCGTTGACTGGTTTAAATGATTTCCTGCTGTATATGCACATTTCACAGGAATGAAAGGAACTGAGATAACTGGGAATAGTGTGGAATATTGAGTGGTGCATCACACCGTGTAGTGAAGATGAAAGTTCAGTGCATCCCTACTAAAAATATTACTTCAGTAAAAGAGAGATTTCTAATGCAAAACAAATAAGAGAGACCTAAAATAGGTTATATCTCAGTCTGAAATTATTATGAATTTTTAGGAGCACTCTTGATTTGAGAATATAATATTATTGCCGGGTCTTGGCTTATTTGAGTGAAACAAGACCAGTTCAAGTGTTTATTGTACGCTTGATTTGCTTGTTAACTGCTTCAAGTTGAATTAACAAATGAACCATTCAATTTTTCCTAATTCTATCACTGCTAATCACCAGATTCTAAAAACTGAAAATTTCATATATCCTAAATTCATTACGTTTTTTTGTTTGTTTTAATTTTGATGACTAGAGCGTACAGCTCATGAAAGACAACAATCCAGTATCTCAAAATATTAGAATATTTACATCTGAGTTTCATTAAATGACCATCCCTACAGTATAAATTCCAGGTATCTCTTGTTCTTTGAAACCACAATAATGGGGAAGACTGCTGACTTGGCAATGGTCCAGAAGACAATCATTGACACCCTCCACAAAGAGGTTAAGTCACACACTGCCAAAAAAAAAAAAAAAATAATAATAATAAATAAAAAAAAAAATAAAAAATAAGATTGTCTTACTTAGCATTTTTGTCTTGTTTCCAGCCAAAATATCTAAAAATTCTTAAATCAAGAAGGATTTTCTAGACAAGTAAAAATTATTGTATTGTTTTCAGAAAAAAGACATACAATTTTTTGCTTAGAGCAAGCAAAATAATCTGCCAATAGCGTAAGCAAAATAATCTTATTTCAAGCAGAAAACAAGATTATTTTGCTTACCCCATTGGCAGATTATTTTGCTTGTTTCAAGCAAAAACTAATAAAAATTAATACTTAATAGTCATTGTTTTTTTTAAGGTCTGTTAAAAAGGTTATTTTTGTCTACATTTGAAAGAGAGTTACAAACCTGCTTGATGATTCCATGGGTCATTGGCAAATTAGTATATCATGCAAAGTCATATCTTTGAATGGATTTCAACATAAAAGTCCCAAAATGGTAGTTTCTTGATGGTCGCACCACATGATATTTCATGAATTTATATCATCGGACAATGTTTTTTTTGTATATTATAATGGAAATATAAATACAAATACTTTGCCATTTTAAAAGTTAAAGTGGGTCCATAAATAGGAGAGGTACTTAATATACAGGTGCATCTCAAAAAATTAGAATATTGTGAAAAAGTTCATTTTTTGTTTGTAACATTTCAAAACCTGAAACTTTCATATATTTTAGATTCATTACATGTAAAGTAAAACATTTCTAAAGTGTTGTTGTTGTTTGTTTGTTTGTTTGTTTGTTTGTTTTAATTTTGATGATTAGAGCTTACAGCTCATGAAAGTCAAAAATCCAGTCTCTCAAAATATTAGAATATTTAGGGCCCTATTGGAATTGCTCCGTTTATTATTAGGACCTGAAGCTTTAAAGGGCGAAGGCCCTATTGTTTTTCTAAGGATTTTTTTTTTTTTTCCCACTAACCGGGGCATTTTTGGGGCCTTAACATGCTCAGAAGCTCTTGAAAATCGCCACACACGTTGGAATCTGCGGTCATTAGGATGCCACAGAGACTGGGACCCGGGCGTGGCACAGGGGCTCTACAGCGCCCCCGGAACACCTTCCAAAATCTTTATGTATATCCCGCACATACTTGCACATATACATATGAAACTCAGTACACATATAGATCTCACTGAGCCGAACAACTCTCGCACTCTATGTCATTAGCTAATCCCAACAGAAAGTGAGCTATTCAGGGCTGTGTAAAAAGCGCATGCTCTGGAATTTGATATACTCCTCGGAGGCCTTTATTCCGACGGCCACCAAACTCGGACAGCATGACCTCAAGACATTGGGGATGCGAAATTGTGGAGGGATTTTTGATATCTCAAACGGTTTGGCCGTGGCGAGGCGACGAATTTATGGCAAGAAATGAGAAACAGGAAATGGCTAATAACTATTGCACACATTGTCTGATTCTGATGAAACTTCAGGAGTTTGTTCCTTGTATGATGCCAATCACATAGATGTGACTATTAGGAGTCAAAGTTGTAACGCCACCAACTGGAAACAGGAAGTGTGTCTCTTTTAAAAATGCTTTGAAATCACATGGCTATTTTTACCAGATTTGCTTCAAACTTCATCAGAATAATGTCAAAACACGGCATATGAGAATCTGTAAAGGGGTCATTGATACATTAAATGCTGTTGCCATGGCAATGTGTCAAACTTTAACATTTGTTTCCTGTGTTTTTGGGGCAGTTTGCTTAGATTTTCATGAAACTCAACACACACATCAGTATTAATGATAGTTAGACACTGGCAAAAACTCATAAATGGGCATGGAGGAGGTGCTCTATAGCACCACCTTTTGTCAAAACTGGGGGGTTTCGTTTTAGCTACGGACACCAAACTCGGTATGTATATTGTTCTTATCAAGCCTGACAACTTTCTAATTTACACCCATTAGCTGCGACCAACAGGAAGTCTGCTGTTTTGATTTGAATGTGGATTTTTGGAAAAATATAGCTGTGAATTAATGAATACTACTCATACAAAAAACATTGAATTTACACCAAACTTTGTCAACATGATGCCAACATACTGAAAACATACTTAAACTGTGACCAGATTAAGGATATCTTCAACGGTTTTGACTTGGTGTTTAATTAAATTAGCAGTAAAAAACAAAACCGTAATTTTAAAATGCAGCATCCAAACAC
Source organism: Cirrhinus mrigala (assembly GCA_036247105.1). Taxonomy (NCBI): domain Eukaryota; kingdom Metazoa; phylum Chordata; class Actinopteri; order Cypriniformes; family Cyprinidae; genus Cirrhinus; species Cirrhinus mrigala. The sequence continues at coordinate 34,723,171 of CM070022.1, forward strand.
TGCAAAACTTTTTACATACATTGAACTAGTCATTCTGAGAAATAAATTCTTAGTTAGATTTATATAAAATGGTCTACTAAAAATAGAAAATTAAAAAACTATTATACATCTGATCTCACTCTAACTCTCTCACTCTAGCTCTGTGTGTCGGGGGAGGGGTGGTGTTTGTGTTAAGTGTGTGTGTTAGAGTGTGAGTGTTGGCAGTGAGGGTGGATGGGTGGGTGTGTATATATGTGTGTGTGTGTGTGTGTGTGTGTGTGTGTGTGTGTGAGAGTGAGAGAGAGAGAGAGAGAGAGAGAGACTTTGACTTTTAACACACTTTATTTGTGCATTTTTTCCTTCATTCAAAATCTATTTTGTCTTTTTTTTTTTATATAAAATGTAAATGTATATAAAAGACACAAAACAGAAGTATACATAAATTTCCAAACATCCACTAGTGTCTATTGCACATATACACTGATTTACACCCCAAATGCAATTAAAGGTTTCAAGGTCTTTGGTTACATTATAAAAAGCATATTCTACCTTTAACCTTGATGTTATTAAACCTTTTAAAATTGTCATTACATCATTGGACTTCATGTTATTCATTTTTCCTCTACGTGAAAGCCAAATTGCCATTTTTGCCTGTCCAAACAAAAAAATCAGCAAAACATGAATTGTCTTTCTGTTTTTGCTGTATTTAGGCCCATAAATAAAAAGCATTGGTGAAAACACCTCCCCTAAAATTACACACCATTCCTCTAATTTGGAGAGTAAAGACACAAGTCTACCACATTGTAAGAATAAATGAAACACCTATTCAGTCAACCCACAAAAAGGACACCCACCCCCTACCTGGAGATCGATGTGCGCTCTGTATCTGTTTGTAGCTATTAACCATATTAACCATGCACTAATCTCCACTGAAGGTCTCCAGATCTTTTTTCAATGGGAGGTTTGTACAAGGTCCACCAGCATCCCTTGGGGGAGGAGCCTGATCCAAAAAAAAACATGTCATTTAGACTCTTTAAGTCCTTCTAAAGCATGAATGTGAGAAACTTTTACACACGTAATATAAAGAACTTTTTTTCCGGTCTTTTTAAAAGTGTCCAATTCAGGAGTCTTAAAACTGAGTAGAAACTCTTCTTTTTCTTCAAATTCTCCTACGGCTGGTACAACTTCCAATTCTGGGAAGGAGCAGTCCATTTCTCCATGGGTTGTTTCCAACAGCTGTTTAAAAGTTCACTGGTAACACATCAAGAATCTCATTTAAGAGTCTTTGCACCAATCTCACTGACTTAAAACCGAGCTTAGAATTCAGTGTCTCTGCTGATATCCAGCCATCTGATGTTAAAAGATGTCCAATTTTTATAACTCCCACCTTCATTAGAGCTCTTTTCATTGATGGGTATTTTACCATTTCAGAGTCCACAGCAGAGTTATGCAGTAGGGGTTCTTCCTTAAACCAATATAACAACATGAACTAAAAAAGTTATGTATATTGTGACATTCTAAGAGCAGGCAGCCCAGGCCCTGAGACAGTAACCTTTTGTCTTTATGCAGTTCCTGAACACCTGGCAGGTTTTCCCAAGTTAAGTGTGAATTCTAAGCTCAAGGTACAATGGTGCCTTTTGCTTTAGCATCTATGCATTTGAATGACACTTGTATGCTAAATAGATCAAGGCTGGGAAAAACCTGTTACTGGGCTGATTTCCTATACCACATTTGCATGCTTTGTTTAGATTGATTCCACCTCTATGTACTCCTCCCCCTTGAAACCTATATACTCTGCTGTGCTGAGATTTTGTCAGACGACTTTTTGATGACTGCAGCGCCACGCAGCGAGTATCTGAATAAAGAGAAACTTCTGCTTGAAGATATCCAAAACGTCTCCTGGTCTCTAAGAAAAATTTCCAACATTACAGATCAGGACTCTTCCCCTATATGATAACTGGGGTAGCAGCCATTGCCATTTAGACAACCGAGCACACACTTTCTCCACTAATCCCACCCAATTCTGTCTTTTATAATCTTCTCTCCCTAAAAACACCCCTAAATATTTAAGACCAGTTCTTCTCCATTGTAGATTACCAGGATGTTTTGGGCTACTTTGGCTTAAACCACACCACAGAGCATCATTTTTTCCCCAGTTTAGCTTAGCTGATGAAGCTTTAGCATAAATCATTAACATATCCTTTAAAACTTTAACATCTTCAGCATTTCTTAAAACAACAGTAATATCATCAGCATAAGCCGAAAGTTTAACAGAGTCATTGGTGAAAGAACTGTTTACTTTTAAACCCATTAGTTTTTCCCTTAGTTTACACAAAAGAGGTTCAGTAACCAGTTGAAGAAAAAAGAAGTAGGACCATCCATATCTCTCAATGACACAACTTTACTTCTCACAAGAGCTCCTTTAACTCTTTCATTTAAGAAGGAGCTCAGTTCCAATTTCTTTTCAGACCACTATTTTATGTTAGCAGAAAGATCTCCTAACATGTTCTTCTCAGTGACCAGAATTTCTTTTTTCAAGCTTCTTTAAAGTCTGTTTCAAACACAAGGTTGAAAGAGAAGTTAATTGTAAACAAAATTCCCTAATGTGTATCTTTCCAATTTCCCACCAAAGAATAGTGTTTTCATATCTGCTTTACTCACTTTTCCAGGCTTCCCAGAAATGTTTAAAAGATTCACAATAACTCTCATCTTGTAATAATTTTACATTAAAATGCCAGTAAGCACTTTTATTTTTCTTTGATGCCAATGTACACTTAACACTTATAAGTTTATGATCAGTAAAAGATGTAGGGATGATATCTGTATTTGTCACTCTATTTTTCATATTATTTGATAAATAAAATCTATCTAGACATGCTGCTGAGATTCTCCCATCATTCACTTTTACCCAAGTATATTGTTTTGTTAAAGGATTATTTTCCCTCCATATATCTGTAAATGTAAAAGTTTCAATGACATTAGTCAACACTTTAGGTGACTGAAAATTAGGTTCCTCTCCATTTCTATCAAGTAATGCATTGAGTGTGCAATTCCAATCACCAGCTAAAAATATTAAATCACTTTCTTCTTCTTTTAAAAACATTCCAAGTTTGTTAAAAGTATTTATTCTATCAGTCTTTTTATTTGGTGCATAAATATTCACAAAAACAAAAGAAAAACCTTTTATTTCAGCTTTAACTGCTAATAACCTTCCTGGTTCAATTTCTTTTTTGTACAGAATCTTAGCTTTGACAGATGAAGAAAAAAGAATTCCAGCTCCTGCACTCAGATTTGTTCCATGAGTAAGAAAACACTAATTTCTCCACCACAGTCGCCAATCTACCTCATTAACCACATCACTATGGGTTTCTTGTAAGAAAATCACATCTAGATTTTTTAACCTGATAAATTCTAAAACTGTGTTAGCCTTCTTCCTATCCCTCATCCCATTAACATTTAAGGATCCCACCCGTATTGTTTCCAAAAGGAGGAGAGAGAGTTGTCACAGTCACAGTCAAAAAAAGAAGACAATCTTGCCATAGTGATTAGTTAAAAAGTCCCCTTCTTTAGTTTCCCTTTTCCAACATTCATTCTCTTTCGGATATCAGTGATGTGTCTCTTTAGTCTAAAACGTTTCTGTTGTGATAGCTCATCAAAACTACAAACTTTCCTTGCTCTCACAACAGATGAGATAAACTTCTCCAAATCTGGAAAAAACTCACTGACTTCAGTACTTTTTCCTTTAGTTTCATCAAGAAACTAAAGACAAAACATGTTTGAGCGTGGCGTTTTTACATCCTAATGGTATATTCCTAATAGGAGTAGCGATTTTACCAAAACTTAACTCTTTTACAATAGCCTCATTAGAGACAAATGGCGGTACATTTGAGATCGTAACTTCAGTTGCCGGGGCTGCTAATGGAGTTACGGGCACAAATGTTTCTTTGATCCACAATCCAGTTTCCGTGATCTGATTTACTAACTGCTCTGTTTTTAAAAATACGACAACTGCCTTATTCATTCGTGATGCTGAGAGAATATTTTCAAAACCAACTACTTCTCCCACCACCACTAGAACTTCCTCTACACTCACGCCAGCCTCAGGTACACACCTGCAGCCATTACGTGGCGACAGGTGTGAGAGACCCTGACTAGATTCACACGCCATGCCGACACTCGGCTGACGTGCGAGTGGCTTAACACATTCAATACAATATTAAAACCACAGTCCAGTACAATCTTAACTAAATGTGAGAAAGAAAGGGGAAAAAAAATTAAGATAGAAACAATTTTTCCAAGCACGCTCTATCCAACACGCTCTACTCGCACATGCGCAGAGAGAGAGAGAGAGAGCATTTAAAGTGCATTATCCTAACTCTTCACAACTTTTTACATGAAAAACAAGTCATTCTTAGGAAATATGTTTATCATGTTTTCAGAGACCGCAAAAACATTTGAAATATCACACTTGTAAACTGTCAGATGATGACTGTAATACCAAGGATGAACACAAGATGACCTCATAGGATAAGGAATCTTTTTAACTCTAATCCTATCTCAGTCTCATTGTATCAGAATAAAAGCATTTTGATTTTAACCCTTTCATTGCTGCAACCCTTCAATCCAAATTGGTACAGGGATACTGTTGATGGCACCAGGGTGCCGGTTGCGCTGGCAGCGAGGGCCCGCCATCGTGTTTGCAGCTATATTTAGAGCCCGAGCACCGGTGGTGCGAGGACCCTCTTGGAATTGCTCCGTTTATTAGGGCCTGAGCACCGAGGTGCGAGGACCCTATTGAAATTGCTCAGTTTATTATTATTAGGGCCCGAGCACTGCAGTGCGATTATTATTAGGGCCTGAGCACCGTTGGTATGAGGACCCTCTTGGAATTGCTCCGTTTATTAGGGCCCGAGCCCAAAAGGGTGAAGGCCCTATTGTTTTTCGAAGGATTATTATTATTATTAGGGCCCGAAGCCCTAAAAGGGCGAAGGCCCTATTGTTTTTCTAAGGATTTTTATTAGGGCATGAAGCCCTGAAAGGGCGAAGGCCCTATTGTTTTTCTAAGCATTTTTAGGGCCCGAGCACTGCAGTGCGATGTCCGATCCGCCTCAAACTTCACACGTTTGATAACAGTCCAGTCCTGAACACGTCAATGCCCATATTCGGTTATAGTCATAGCGCCACCTGCTGACAACAGGAAGTGACATGTTTAACCCCCTGGGGTCGAAAAACGCGCCGGCGCAGGTTGTGGCCGTTTTTCTGATAACGCCAAACAGAACTTCAATTACTCCGCCATTTTTGATCGTACAGATAAGAGTAATACATCAATGGAATCTGTAAGGAATTCACTTTTATTTGTGTACACTCATAGTAACAACAACACTCTGTGGTTTTGTGAAATAAAGCAAACAAACAGGGTATGCAGTCTGCTGGGTTGTTCTCTGTGATCGTCATTAAGAAATGCGTCACTAAAATGAACTAAAACTCAGCGAATACTCCACACAGAGACATGAGAGAGATATCTATAGAAAGCCTGATATGTCTACTTTTAAATGGAGTAAGTCTTATCGAAATCAAATATCATGTGTTAAAGTAATCTGTATGAAACCGACCCCATGTCCAGTCTTTCTCTTCAGACCTAATTATTTTTAATTTGATCACGCCCACAAGCTACTTTTGGTTTGTTATTATAATCAGCCACGTGGAGGCGCAAGCGGCATACCGCCCACATCAATGTAAACAAAGCAGCGAGACTTGGCTCTATTGTTTATCTCGGCTACTTGCATCTTGTTACTGGAAGAAGACGCGCTGTGAGGAGAAAGATTTATATTTCCCTTAGAGGAAGAGCGCGATGCGACGCACGCCGAGATCCACCGAAGGAGTAAGTCTTTCTTTTATTAGCCTACTTACGTTAGTTGTTGTGTTACTGTGATATAACTTGTAGACATTATAGTAGTTAGATTTTTTTCCAAACTATAATTCCTGACTACATGTAATCAAGTGAAACGTTATGAAGTATATTTCATTTCATTGCATCGAAATGTTTCACGACGCCAGGATGTTTTTAATGTTCTATAAAATAAAAATGACGCGATATAAAAGTAATAGTGTTTACACTGTATGTCACGCTGGGGTGAAGGATGAGACCAGAGAGGGAAGTAAAACGGAATGGAAGGATGTTTATTAACAGAGAGATGCAAAGTAAACATAAAACAGTAGCAGAAGTGCAGACTGATGTGACTTTCCTGTAAGTAGAGTTCATAGGCTTCAAATAAGGTTGTTGATGGCAGATGGAGCACACACCGGAGGTTCTGAGCAGGAAGCGGTCTGGAGCTAGCATTCGGGGTAGTGAACTGTAGACCAGACAAACGCTGAATGACTGAGCAGTCTATTTAAAGGGTGTGGTAACGAGTGTCAAGTGAAACCAATCAGAACTCCGGTGAGGCAGAACGAATGGGTGGCGCTGTAGGTGACGTAGCTGATAGAGGTGGCTGTGGTGAATGCCTGACACTGTAACAGTGAATGATAGAGTCTAAGATTGTTTAGACAATAATACTGTCATATACTCTGTTCACGAATAGATGTTTATGACGTGCTTAACAATAGTAAATTAGTTTCCCTACAAAGCATACAAAGCATGCTTGTGTTTATGACTATAAAATCATATTTATTTATTGTATAACAATAGGATATAAAAGTAATATTAGTTTATTTTTTATACTCTGTGAGTAGGTGTTTAATTTGCTAAACAACAATAATTCGTTTCTCAGATATAAATTGTCAATTTTTTTATGATAGTATGAAGCATGTGTGAGTCTATGACTACAAAATCATACTATATGTATATATTTGTAACGGTTAGTAGCTGCGTGCTGGATGGAACGAGACGAGAGACGAGATAACAAGCGAAATGATTTACTATAATCCTTTGGTAGTACAAGCAGGAACAGGCAGGAAAATCCACACACGTAGAAACCTCAAACAACATTAAAGACCGACAGAAAACTCAGGATACAAACAGGCTTTTAAAGGGTGACTAATTACAAGGACAGGTGAATGGGATGACAATAACGAGGGCAAAACCAAAGTAAACAGGATGACAGGGGGAGACACTGGGAGAAACCAAATGAGAGTTCAATGGGGATGTAACATTACTCCCCCCTCCGAATAGGCGCGACCTCGCGCCGTAGAAAACAAAAAACAAAATAAACAAGAGGGGCGAAAAAACTGCAGCAAAACAGAGTCCATGTGGGGGGAGGCTTCGGCGGAGGACGGAAAACAAAAAACAGAGTCCTTAGAGTCCATGGGGGCGACGAAGGTGGGAGGAGCCAGGGAAGAAACAGGAGGGACCCGAAGCAGGAGAAGCCGGTAGAGACCCAGACCGCAGCCATGATGTAAGCCCACGGTGGAGCCGACGGAGGGAGGAGCCATGGTGGAGGAAGGGCTGACAACTCCAGGGGGCCGACCGACGGCGGCGGAGCAGGTGGAGGTGGAGCCCGAGGCGGAGACGGAGAGCCAAAGATCCAGGGCGACACCGAGGATCCGGAGGGCCAAGGCGGAGCCCAAGGCTCTGGCGACCGAGGCGGAAGCGGAGATCCGGAGGTCCGCAGCGGAGCCGGAGCGACAGAGGACTGAGGTGGAGCCGGAGGGAGGGAGGAGCCCAACGGAGCCGGCGGGACGGAGCGACGAGGCAAAGCCGGAGGAGTGGAGTCCTGAGGCGATGGCGGGACGACGACCGACCAAGGCGGAGCCGGAGGGACGAGGGAGCCCGGTGGAGCTGGTGGGCCGACGGGCGACGGTGGAGATGAGGGAGCTGAGAGCCGTGGTGGAGCCGCAGGGTCGGAGGGCCGAGGCGGAGTTCTGGACTCTGAGGCTGGAGGCGGAGCTGAGGGATCCTCCAGCCATGACGCCGATGGAAGCTGGCAGACCCGCGGCGAGCCCACTGCACAGGTGGTGGGCTGAGGGTGAGCAGAGGGGCTGTCAGGGGACAGCGGTGACCAGACAGACAGAAGAGGGGGGGTGGGTGGGAATTCCATACCGACAGGTAGATCATGACAGGTAGGTATTTCCGTAGAAAAGTCTATTAAATCCCCAGAGTGAGTTTCCAGAACTTCCGTAAAGAAGTCCATCAAGTCCCCAGAGTTCAGTTCAAGCTCACCCCCAGCGGTGGTGCAGTGGGCAGGGCTCTCCATAGCCCTCTCTTGCTCCACGCAGCACTCCACCGTAGCGGTAGTCGTAGCCGGCTCTCGCACCTGGTCGGACGTGTTGGGCTCTGGCTCTTGAGTGATCCTTTGCTCGGTTGCTCGTGGCTCTGGCTCGTCATCCGCGGTGGGCTCGGGCTCATGCTCCGCATGTCGGGGTGAGGGTTGGCTGGGTTCTGGGTCTGGAGTGGGGCTGACGTCCTCCTTGACGAAGTCAATAGTCCATGACGATCCACAGGACGCCAGCACCCACTCGATGTAGTCCGGCAGGCTCTCTCGAGGACCCTCCCCGGATAGCAGCCCCTTTGCGGTGGTGTTCAGTCCTGCACGGTAGAAAGTGCAAAGGCTGCTATCCGGAAAGTGGGAGTGTTCCGCGAGGAAGATGTAGTCTCGGGTGTGGTCCTCAAGAGAGCGTTCCCCCTGCTTCAGGAGGATGAGGAGAACAGTAGGGTCCATACTAGAAAATCAAAAAGGAAAACACTGAGAAACAAGACGAGAAAATAAACGCAGGGGAATAATGCCGGAAAAAACTGTTGTAGGTCGGTCTTTCTGTAACGGTTAGTAGCTGCGTGCTGGATGGAACGAGACGAGAGACGAGATAACAAGCGAAATGATTTACTATAATCCTTTGGTAGTACAAGCAGGAACAGGCAGGAAAATCCACACACGTAGAAACCTCAAACAACATTAAAGACCGACAGAAAACTCAGGATACAAACAGGCTTTTAAAGGGTGACTAATTACAAGGACAGGTGAATGGGATGACAATAACGAGGGCAAAACCAAAGTAAACAGGATGACAGGGGGAGACACTGGGAGAAACCAAATGAGAGTTCAATGGGGATGTAACAATATTACAGATGCTCCTGATATTAACATGCTCATAGATGTTTTTTGTTGTTCCCAGCTGGCATTTTAACGTGGAGTCAGCGTTGAATCAACGTCAGGTGTCAGTGTTGGATAACCGTTGGATTTTGTTTAGATTTTGCAAATCGAATCAACGTTGAAATAGCAACGTCATTCCAACGTCACGTTTGTCAACATAGGTGAATTTGCCAACATTGAATCAATATTGATTTTAGTTTAGATTTTGCAAATCGAATCAACATTGAAATAGCAACGTCATTCCAACGTCACGTTTGTCAACATAGGTGAATTTGCCAACATTGAATCAATATTGATTTTAGTTTAGATTTTGCAAATCCAATCAACGTTAAAATTTCAACGTCACTAAAGTCCTGCTTTTCAACAGTTTATTGATCAGCATTGTTTGGATGTTGGAACGTTATTTTTCTACTGATATCCCTAGTGAAAAAAAAATATGCGAAGTATACTTGCAGCCAGACTAATTGTCAGCATACTTCAAGTGTGTTACTGATTAGTTAACTTGAAGTGTGCTATTTTGGAACAACTAATTTTGTGCTAAGTATATTTTAGTTGTAATTAAATTGTAGTAAAGCATAACTGTAAGTGTATTTAGTGTACTTTTATGTGCTAAATTGGAACAACTTCAAGTATACTTAGTATACTTTAAGTAAGTATATGCTGTGTAAGCTAATTGCATGCTTGATTAGTGATATTAAAGTGTACTTTGTTTGCATTACAAGTATATTACAAATTAATTAAGGGTGTCTTCAAAATATACAAGAAACACACCATAAATATATTATTTTTGAGTAAAAATATGCAATTTTTTTCCCCAATGCTGAATGCACTCGTTGTCAGGGTCATTAAACCAGTGTGAGTGAAATTCAATTTTTGGCCATGCAATAGTGTTTACTTGGCTGTACTTGTGACATCACAAACTAGTAGCTGAACTTCCTGTCCCGTACACTGTAAATCCTAATAAGTTCAGCTTACTTAAAAAAAGTTTGGAAACAGATTGCCTTATTTTGTTAAAGCAAACTTAAAGGTAAAACTAAAGTTAATTTAATAATCAGTTTAAAGTAAAGAAAGCAAACTCTTACAGAGTAAATTATCTAATAAATATCAAGTTAGATTAATGTCATTTCTAGTTAACATACTCCAGGACATTTACTAATCTTACTTAAGATTTAATAGTAAGATTACTTTATTAATTCTATTAACTAATAGTGTTATTTTGTGTTGTGCAAACATCTTAAATGCTGTTATTCTCAACATGGATTTAATCTGCCATTTTAAGCTATGGGAACTTAAAACATTTTGTGCAATCGGTTTCCACATTTTCTTTAAGTAAACTGAACGTATTTTTATTCGTTCAACCAGCATGAAATGAACTTAACACAAGTTTGAAATTCTCAACAGTTTATTTTTGTAAAAAAACTTTAAGAATATCACAATAATAAAAATTAGCTTTTAAAACATCTGTGTTCTTATAATGTCATAACATTATCTGGACCCACTGGAACACTGTTAAACAATAGAGCATTTTCAGAATGGCATGCAAACAGAACAGCAAAAATAAAATACAGGCCTTTCAAACCCATCCATGACAATTCTTCCCTCCATGATTACCTTTATTGCATCCACAATGAGGGCATGTCCTCTGGTAGAACTGTGAGCAGGTCTACAACTGCTTGACTGAAGTCTGCATCCACATCCTAAGTAGAGAAATAAAATAGGTACAGTGTAAATTTCTCCATTTCAATACTGGAAATGTTCTAAAAGCATACATTGACAAGGAACTTTTAATGCTTTTCATTTATAAGCAAATTGATTCATATTGATGACCAGAGTGAGTGTACAATGATCTGTGCAAACATCAAGCACAAGGAAATGTAATTAAGCTTTAAATTATGATCACCAAAGAAAGATGACGAGATTTATAGTGTGATAGTGACATTTCACAATACATGATTTCAATCAGAGCAAAAGTGTAAATTATCATTTGTGTCAACTATTACTGCATGCCTTGTCTTGGAAGTCTTGGAATATTACACACAAGTTCCATGGACTACATTTTTTGCACATTGTTTTCAACATTATAGATTTACAGAACTTTTTTTTTTTTTTTTTTACAACATGCTAAGAATGCTAAGAGCATTTTCTCTCTTGTTATGGAGTGATGGATCACACCCATCATTTACATGATTTTATCTTAAAGGGTTTGTTCACCCAAAAATTAAAATTAGCCCATGATTTACTCGCCCTCAAGGCATCCTAGGTGTCACGAATCTGGTCGGTGTCCCGCTGTCCGCTCACCACCAGAGGTCACTCTCGCCCTTTCACACACAGACTGTTGCACCACACCCCGGACTACATTTCCCATCAGCCATTACACTTGACCCACGACCAATCAGCGGCGCTATAAAAGCCCCTGTATTTCGCCGTGCTAACCACGGATTGTTGTATTGTTGTTTCTTAGCGTTTTCCTGTTTCTAAGTTCCTAGTTCCCGTGGTTTTTGACTTCTCGCCTGCATTATCGTTTACGTCTGTCTAGCCGCCTGCCTTGTGGATTATCGCTCTCGTTTCCTGGACTATTCTTTCCTACTGCCTGTGTTATTCCTGTTTGCTCCCGTCTCGACCTTGCCTGTACGACCATGTCTTTGTCTCGCCCAATAAAAAGCTTGCATATGGATCCGCTCGCCTCTCGTCTCACTTCCCCCGTTACAGAACAATCCGTCACTACAGGATCCAGCAGCTTTTCACCCGGACAATCTTCCGACATGGACACAGACCTGATCTTAGCAAGGATCAAGCAAGGACAACGTACACTCGAACAATACATCCGTGAGTTTTTGGCCATTACTAACTACTCTACCCTCCCGGACTGTATTATTATTGAACTGTTTGCTGATGGCGTCAATGAGCCACTAAGAGCGAGGCTGAGACGCGAGGGCCCGCGCTCTTCGCTAGTGGCTTTTATGAACTTTGCGTTTTTGTGTGTGGGCTCGTCGTGTACTGTGGGGGTCGCGAAGGAGGTACGCGACAACGCAGACAGATCAGCCGCGCAACCCTCTCGCAGATTGGCGGTAATGCCGGATCACGACGCCACAAACAGGTTTTCTGCCTGGATCGCTCGTGAAATGGCGGCCGTAACAGAGCGTGCTCGAGCGATGGCGGCGTCAGCAGAGCCCGCGCACAAGATGGCGGCCGCGCCGGAGCGTGTTAACGCGGTAGCGGCGACAGCGGTGCCCGTTCACAAGATGGCGGCAACGGTGGAGCCCGTTCACAAGATGGCGGCCGCGTCGGAGCGCGTCCACACAATGGCGGCGACGGCGGAGCCCGTTCACAAGATGGCGGCGATCACAGAGCTCCGTCGCGTCACAGCTGCCATACAAAAGCCATTTAAAGGTACTGTGTTTCCTGAGTCAAGTCAAGTTTCCAGGTCGAGTCAAGTTGCAGCTCTGTTTCCTGAGTTCAGTCAAGTTTCTGAGTCAAGCAACATTACAGCTGCTGTTGCTGTGTCAAGTCAAGTTACAGTCATCGTTCCTGAGCCAAGCACTGTCAAGATGGCTGCCACGCCAGAGCCACTGCACAAGATGGCTACCACGCCAGAGCCACTGCACAAGATGGCTGCCACGCCAGAGCCACTGCACAAGATGGCTGCCACGCCAGAGCCACTGCACAAGATGGCTGCCACGCCAAAGCCTCCGCCCGCTAAAGCCCCGTCAGTCAGGCCGGCGCCCGCTAACGCCACGTCAGCCAAACCACAGCCTGCTCAGGACATCTCCGTCAAGTCACAGCCTGTTCACGCCATGTCTTCTGCTCCTGAGTCTGCACCCATCATGGCCGCCCTCCCTGAAGCGGTTCCCGAGTCAAGCAAAGTCACAGCCGTGGTTCCTGAGTCAAGTCACGTCCCGCCTGACATCCCAAGATCGCGGCCTATCATGATGGCACATGTGCTGGATTCACCCCTGATGGCTGTACGGGCAGCTAAAATGGCGCTCCTTCACGTCGCGGCTGCTACCCCAGGGTCAAGTCAAGCTTCCAAGTCCGGTCAAACAACGGAGTCAAGTCAAACCAAAGCTCTTGTTCTCCACGAGTCAAGCCAAGTCACAGCTGTTCCTCATGAGTTAAGTCACGTTACCGCTGTCGTCCCTGAGCCAAGTCACGTTACAGCTGTTATTCCTGAAGCAAGCCAGGCCTCTGCAGATCCTCGTGAGTCAAGCCTTGTTGTCAGGTCCTGTCATAATGCAGCTTCCGTCTCCAGTCAAGCTTCAGCGTTCAGTCAAGCTTCAGCGTTCAGTCAAGCTTCAGCGTCCAGTCAAGCTTCAACGTCCAGTCAAGCTTCCAAGTCCCGTCAAGCTCCAGCGTCCAGTCAAGCTCCAGCGTCCAGTCAAGCTCCAGCGTCCAGTCAAGCTTCCAAGTCCAGTCAAGCTTCCAAGTCCAGTCAAGCTTCCAAGTCGAGCAATGTCAAGGCGGCTGTTCCAGAGTCAAGCCACGCCCCGCCTGACGGCCCGGACTCAGGCCATGCCCCGCCTGACGGCCCAGACTCAAGCCACGCCCCGTCTGGCCACCCAGAGCCTTACCATGACCCGTCTGACGGCCCAGAGTCAGGTCATGCCCAGTCCCCAAGTCAAGTCACACCAGACCCCAAGTCAAGTCACATCTCGTCTGACATCCCAAGACCACAGCCTATCGGGATAGCCAGCGCCCTGGACCCACCACAACCTCCCGCTGCTGCTCTACCCTTAATGGCTATTGCCATCTGGTGTGTGTGGGCTGCACATTGTGCTTCTGGGGTCACGTCTGCTCCCAAGCCTGCTCCAGAACTCCTGTCCAAGCACAAGCCTACTCCAGAGCCCCCGCCAGTTGGAGAGGCCGCGCCAATGCCTCCTGAGGTGTCAGCTTCGGCTGTGGATCCTCCCGTGGAGGCGGCGTCCCCCTACAGACTCTCTGCCTCTCCCCATATTCTCTCTACCTCCTCTGTCTCTGCTGTTTCCAGGTCCCAGGCCATAACGCGGTTTCCTGCTCCGCCCCAGCTCCCGTCCGGTCACAAGCCTGTTCCAGAGCTCCCGTCCGGTCACAAGCCTGTTCCAGAGCTCCCGTCCGGTCACAAGCCTGTTCCAGAGCTCCCGTCCGGTCACAAGCCTGTTCCAGAGCTCCCGACCGGTCACAAGCCTGTTCCAGAGCTCCCGTCCGGTCACAAGCCTGTTCCAGAGCTCCCGTCCGGTCACAAGCCTGCTCCAGAGCTCCCGTCCGGTCACAAGCCTGCTCCAGAGCTCCCGCTGGGTCACAAGCCAGCTCCAGAGTTTTCGCCTGGTCACAAGCCTGTTCCAGAGTGCCACTTGGTCGGAGAAGCTGCGCCAATACCTCCAGAGGTGTCAGCCATGGCAGTGGATCCTCCCTTGGAGGTGGCGTCCCCCTACAAGCTCTCTGCTTCTCTCCCTTCTCTGTTTGTCTCCTCTGTCTCTGCTTTCCCCAGGTCCCAGATCGTAAAGCGGGGTCCTGTTCCGCCCCGGAGGGCCGCTGCGCCTCCTGTTCCGCCCCGGAGGGCCGCTGCGCCTCCTGTTCCGCCCCGGAGGGCCGCTCCGCCTCCTGTTCCGCCCCGGAGGGCCGCTCCGCCTCCTGTTCCGCCCCGGAGGGCGGCTTCGCCTCCTGTTCCGCCCCGGAGGGCTGCTCTGCCTCCTGTTCCGCCTCGGAGGGCTCGGGCGTCGCCTGTCCCGCCTCCGGTTCCGCCCTGGAGGGCTCCTGCGCCTCCTGCTCTCCCTCCGGCTCCGCCCTGGAGGGCTCCTGCGCCTCCGGCTCCGCCCTGGAGGGCTCCTGCACCCCCTGCTCTGCCTCTGGCTCCGCCCTGGAGGGCTCCTGCGCCTTCTGCTCTGCTTCCTGCTCTGCCTCCGGCTCCGCCCTGGAGGGCTCCTGCGCCTCCTGCTCTGCCTCCGGCTCCGCCCTGGAGGGCTCCTGCGCCTCCTGCTCCGCCCTGGAGGGCTCCTGCGCTTCCTGCTCCGCCTCCAGCCCCTCCCTGGAGGGTACCTGCTCTGTCGGTTCTGCCTCAATCACCGGGTCCTCCGCAGGGACCTGGTCCTCCAGCCCTCGCCCTGTCTCACTCCCGCCCCACCGCTCCCCTGGACTGTTACTCTGTTGGAGCGTCTGGAAGCCGCTCCTTGGGGGGGGGCTATGTCACGAATCTGGTCGGTGTCCCGCTGTCCGCTCACCACCAGAGGTCACTCTCGCCCTTTCACACACAGACTGTTGCACCACACCCCGGACTACATTTCCCATCAGCCATTACACTTGACCCACGACCAATCAGCGGCGCTATAAAAGCCCCTGTATTTCGCCGTGCTAACCACGGATTGTTGTATTGTTGTTTCTTAGCGTTTTCCTGTTTCTAAGTTCCTAGTTCCCGTGGTTTTTGACTTCTCGCCTGCATTATCGTTTACGTCTGTCTAGCCGCCTGCCTTGTGGATTATCGCTCTCGTTTCCTGGACTATTCTTTCCTACTGCCTGTGTTATTCCTGTTTGCTCCCGTCTCGACCTTGCCTGTACGACCATGTCTTTGTCTCGCCCAATAAAAAGCTTGCATATGGATCCGCTCGCCTCTCGTCTCACTTCCCCCGTTACACTAGGTGTGTATGACTTCATTCTTTCAGACCAATCCAATCAGAGTAACATTAAAAAAATGTCCTGGCTCTTCCACGCTTTCCATGGCAATGGGCGGGTGTTTCTATTCAGCAGTTCAAAAGGAGTGCAAGAAAGCGCATCCATCCATAATAAAATGTGCCTCACACATGAATAAAGGCCTTCTGTAGTGGATCGATGCATTTTTTAAAGAAAAATATACACATTTAAAACGTTATGAACACTTTTCTCTCACTTCCACTAACTGTCATACGTGCAAGCCTTTCCAGGTGGATGTTGTAGGACGTTTGTGTGCATGCGCTGGTGTAAATATGCTAGTCGAAATGTAAGTTTCGACTAGCAAAGAAAAGTTTGTTTACAGGAGCAAAGGAAGCAAAGTTTCCTTACTTTAGCAAAAGAAAACCAGTTTGCTCTTGGTTTATATTGAAATCCTCCGACATTCTTCTTTATGGATCTTTGTTTTGTACTTCTAATTCGTTACTGGTGTTTCGAATTAATTCGTTACTGGTCTTCCATGTTTGTCACTAATCACCGGCGCATACGCACACGCACATCCTGCATCAGCTGCCCAGGATGGCTTCTGCCTATGAGTTAGCGGAAGTGAGAGAAAAGTGTATGGTTTTAAATATGGACATTTTTCGTACAAAATCATATATTCGCTACAGAAGGCTTGTATTCACCTCTCGGAGCTGTGTGAGGCATGTTTTATTAGCAGATAGGAGTTTCACTTATCCAAAGATGTTCTGAGGGCAGAAAGGAAAATGATTGGTTTACAGATTCAACCAATGAAATTGAAGCAGAGGCGGGGTCAGGAAATTTGGACGTGTGGAGGGAGTACATCAGACAGAAACGTTATTAACGCTTCGTAGGAGGCATTTTCTGCAAGGTAAGTGAATTTACCATGTATTTTATTTAAAAATAATAATAAATCAACATAACTCTAACGTTTACTGAGATAATTAGCCGGCAAAGACGCACAGAACAAGTAATCATCGACTACATATCATATCATATGCATTTTCATTCAACTGCTTTATCAGTCGATCGCACCAAAGCTGCTTATGGGGTAGATTGAGTATAACATGCTTTTCCAATGTTCCCGCGCTGTCTGTGATACCGATATGAGGGACAACAGAACTCGTTCAAATCTCCGTGACATTTCATTAGTCAGCGCTGCTCTCAGGGCAGGAGTAAAAATAACAGTACTAAACTGAATTATCCGCTGCTCTCGGGGCAGGAGTACTCCATAGGTCCGTATTACTGTTATTTTTACTAAACTATGCGCTGCTCTCGGGGCAGGAGTACTCCATAGGTCCGTATTACTGTTATTTTTACTAAACTATGCGCTGCTCTCGGGGCAGGAGTACTGAATAGGTTCATATTACTGTTATTTTTACTAAACTATGCGCTGCTCTCGGGGCAGGAGTACTCCATAGGTCCGTATTACTGTTATTTTTACTAAACTATGCGCTGCTCTCGGGGCAGGAGTACTCCATAGGTCCGTATTACTGTTATTTTTACTAAACTATGCGCTGCTCTCGGGGCAGGAGTACTGAATAGGTTCGTATTACTGTTATTTTTACTAAACTATGCGCTGCTCTCGGGGCAGGAGTACTCAATAGGTCCGTATTACTGTTATTTTTACTAAACTATGCACTGCTCTCGGGGCAGGAGTACTCAATAGGTTCGTACTACTGTTATTTTTAGTGAATTTTGCGCTGCTCTCAGGGCAGGAGTAAATCTAACAGTACTAAACTGAATTATGCGCTGCTCTCGGGACAGGAGTATTCAATAGGTTCGTATTACTGTCATTTTTACTACACTATGCGCTGCTCTCGGGGCAGGAGTAAAAAATAGCAGTACTAAAGTGAATTATGTGCTGCTCTCAGGGCAGGAGTACTCAAAAGGTTCGTATTACTGTTATTTTTACTAAACTATGCACTGCTCTCAGGACAGGAGTAAAAAATAACAGTACTAAACTGAATTATGCGCTGCTCTCGGTGCAGTAGTACTCAGTTGGTCTGTATTACATTACCATTATATTTATAAAACAGTAGACAATTTCTGTATGATTGATTGATCTTTTATTTTATTCTTCAGTTACCTGAAGGAGTTGCAAAATCTGGACAAATCAAAGGAGCTAACACTGAAGATCTGATACTGCTGAGTCCAAAATGGTGCAAAAATGGAGATGTATGAAAAATGGTGTAAGTTTGGATCCACCTGATAAAAGCATAATGCAAATATGAAAATATCTAAAAAGAGCCACTTGACAATAATGATGATCAGGGTTATACATAGGCTGTTTATATATTTGGGCCCATTGGCCAACAAGTTATGTGTTAAAAGTGCGTCGCATACATAGTACCCCCACCCCTACTCACCTCGGGGGCAAGGAAAAAAAGTTCAGGCTCAGAATTTTTTCCACTATCAGCCCTGCTTTGCTGCAACATGGAACTTTTGCATTATTGACACACTGTTGTCCTATGAAAAACTGTAAATTTGCTTTAGACACAAACTATTTTGTTAAAAAGCGCTGTATAAATAAACGTGATTGATTCACCTCATGTAAATAAGAGGTTGCATGCAACTTATTTCTGCTAATCTTCACATTTCTCATGACACCTATCATTTTGAGAGATAAAATTTAAGAAAACCATTTCAGCTATAGTGGGTCTATTTTTGAACCTGAGATTTAAATAAATAACATTTTAAATTTATTCTTAATCCAGGCATGTGACATTTATTTTATAGCAGACAACTATGCGACAGGCCATATGAGCAGTGCATTCCTGGGTTCATATGATCACACTGTGAATAAATCAAATCCATGAGTTTTATCACTGAGGTGCCATGTACATAAATTTTTACATATGTTCCTACTGTCCGAATAGGGCTTCTCTCACAGAGTTCACTTGGTGATACATAAATGTGATTACAAAAGGTACTAGTCATTTTTTGTGCAACCACTTAATGTTCCTCCCATGGACTATTGCAGAGAAATTAAGACTTTTAATTATAACTTGTGAGTTATTTTTTTTTTTTTGATAATCGTTAATGTTGTATCATTCAATGTCTGTTGTACAGATTGTTTAAGAACAGAATGAAAGAAATGTTGATTGAAAATAATCAGTTTATGGGTCCAATATTACAATAAAATAAGTTTAATTATGACTTCTTTCTATTTTCATAAAATTACAAATTACAAACAAATCCAGTGAATTAAATGCATGTATAAAACACAGGAACGTTTCACAACAAAAAAGTTCAGCAAGATGTATCATTAAACTGCTGTAGTCTTAACTAGTGGATATCATCATTCCTAGAGGTTTTTAAGTTTTTTATTTTTGTATTTTTTATTTTTATTGTAGACATGAATCAACAAATTTGAACAGGCTCCCTTTAAACCATGCCCAAGGTCATAGGTTGCTTTGCCAAATATCTTCTCAAAACCAGTCTCTCAAAGTCTCCAGAAATGTTTGTAAGGTCTTCCTGCAATGGAAATGCATAAAGAATTTTGTTTCAATTTACACTGACAGTCATGATAAAAGAAAGAAAGGAAAAAAAAAAAGAATTTTACCTAAAGGCTTTAGTTTGGGATACTGAATCATGAACATCCTCATTTTCATATATTTTCTGGACCAATTTCTTTTGTGCAGGAAACTTCCATGCCAGGAACACGACATCACTGACCATCTCACTGCACAGCATCTGAAATGTAGCCATGTAAACAAACAGAATTACTAGCAAAATCATAAGATTAAAGATAAAAATCACATACAACTCCCTCAAAATTGACAATTTCTTAAGGACATGTAATACATCTTTAAACCCTGCCACTCCTAGAGCCTACTATACTCTGGCCTCAGCTACAACCACAATGATTGAGGGCAGATCAGAGTAGACATTTGAGGGAGAGCTAATGAAGTCCATAGGCTGGAATTATGCAAACAAACCTAACAGGTAATTGGTAACAGGAAGTGAGACTGGAGTTTCTGACACTTAATATAAGCACTTAAAAAAAAAACAAAAAAAAAAACAAGATTCTTAACTAAAACTAGATGAACTTACAAAGAAAGTCCAGAGATTCCCTTTCTCCAAGTTTGGACCAGTGACGACTTCTGCTTTTTCCAAGAAGTTTTTCTGCAAAGAGAAGAAAAACTACACGAAAGGGTCAATGACAGGCCTATAGTCATACAGAATATAGTCATATAGTACATGACAAAAAACAGTAATATGAACCTATTCAGTACTCCTGCCCTGAGAGCAGTGCATAGTTTAGTAAAAAATAACGATAATACGAA
Source organism: Cirrhinus mrigala (assembly GCA_036247105.1). Lineage (NCBI taxonomy): Eukaryota > Metazoa > Chordata > Actinopteri > Cypriniformes > Cyprinidae > Cirrhinus > Cirrhinus mrigala. The sequence goes on from CM070022.1 coordinate 34,743,161, forward strand.
CCTATTGAGTACTCCTGCCCCGAGAGCAACGCATAGTTTAGTAAAAATGACAGTAAAAATGACAGTAATACGAACCTATTGAGTACTCCTGCCCCGAGAGCAGCGCATAGTACACTAAAAATAACAGTAATACGGACCTATTGAGTACTCCTGCCCTGAGAGCAGTGCATAGTTTAGTAAAAATGACAGTAATACGAACCTATTGAGTACTCCTGCCCTGAGAGCAGCGCATAGTTTAGTAAAAATAACAGTAATACGAACCTATTGAGTACTCCTGCCCTGAGAGCAGCGCATAGTTTAGTAAAAATGACAGTAATACGAACCTACTGAGTACTCCTGCCCCGAGAGCAACGCATAGTTTAGTAAAAATGACAGTAATACAAACCTATTGAGTACTCCTGCCCCGAGAGCAGCGCATAGTACACTAAAAATAACAGTAATACGGACCTATTGAGTAATCCTGCCCTGAGAGCAACGCATAATTCAGTTTAGTACTGTTATTCTTACTCCTGCCCTGAGAGCAGTGCATAGTTTAGTAAAAATAACAGTAATGCAAACCTATTGAGTACTCCTGCCCTGAGAGCAGCGCATAATTCAGTTTAGTACTGTTATTCTTACTCCTGCCCTGAGAGCAGTGCATAGTTCAGTAAAAATAACAGTAATACGAACCTATTGAGTACTCCTGCCCCGAGAGCAGTGCATAGTTTATTAAAAATAACAGTAATGCAAACCTATTGAGTACTCCTGCCCTGAGAGCAGCGCATAGTACACTAAAAATAACAGTAATACTAACCTATTGAGTACTCCTGCCCTGAGAGCAGAGCATAATTCAGTTTAGCACTGTTAGTTTTACTCCTGCCCTGAGAGCAGCGCATAGTACACTAAAAATAACAGTAATACTAACCTATTGAGTACTCCTGCCCTGAGAGCAGCGGATAATTCAGTTTAGTACTGTTATTCTTACTCCTTCCCTGGGAGCAGCGCATAATTCAGTTTAGTACTGTTATTCTTAGTCCTGCCCCGAGAGCAGTGCATAGTTTAGTAAAAATAACAGTAATACGAACCTATTGAGTACTCCTGCCCCGAGAGCAGTGCATAGTTTAGTAAAAATGACAGTAATACGAACCTATTGAGTACTCCTGCCCTGAGAGCAGCGCTGATGTTAATGCTAGCGCTAACTGACTAATGAAATGTCACGGAGATTTGAACCAGTTCTGTTGTCCCTCATATCGGTATCACAGACAGCGCGGGAACATTGGAAAAGCATGTTATACTCAATCTACCCCATAAGCAGCTTTGGTGCGATCGACTGATAAAGCAGTTGAATGAAAATGCATATGATATGATATGTAGTCGATGATTACTTGTTCTGTGCGTCTTTGCCGGCCAATTATCTCAGCAAACGTTAGAGTTATGTTGATTTATTATTATTTTTAAATAAAATACATGGTAAATTCACTTACCTTGCAGCAAATGCCTCCCACGAAGCGTTAATAACGTTTCTGTCTGATGTACTCCCTCCACACGTCCAAATATCCTGACCCCGCCTCTGCTTCAATTTCATTGGTTGAATCGGTAAACCAATCATTTTCCTTTCTGCCCTCAGAACATCTTTGGATAAGTGAAACTCCTATCTGCGTTTTATTATGGATGGACGCATTTTACTGCACTTCATTAAACTGTTGAACAGAAACAGCCACCCACTGACATTATAAAGCTTGGAAGAGCCAGGATATTTTTTAATATAACTCTGATTGTATTGGTCTGAAAGAAGAAAGTCATACAATAGGGCTGTACGATAAATTGCATGCGATTGTCATGTATATCTTGTCAGTAAAGACGGTTATGTGATTAGTAGTAAATCTCCATCACGTGCATTCAGATAGAACGAAATTTAATACACAGAGCCTTAGTTTGCGGACGAGCTACACAATATCATGTTCATACTCGCAGATGAATCGCATTCGATTATGAACACGATATTGCATAGCTTGTCAGTGAACTAAGGCTCTGTGTATTAAATTCCGCTCCATCTGAATGCATGTGATGGAGATTTACTTCTAATCACAGAACCATCTTTACTGTCGAGATGCGCATGACAATCACATGTGATTTATCGTGCAGCCCTAATATACACCTAGGATGCCTTGAGAGTGAGTAAATCATGGGCTAATTTCCATTTTTGTGTGAACTAGGCTCTTTATTTCAAGAAGTTTATTTCAAAGTGTGTAAAGTCTGTAATGATGTTTGTGATCACTCAACACAATTTCGCGAAGTTAAAGCATTTACACCAATTTCAGTAATAAACTGTTTCACAAAAGACAAATATAGCATCTACTGCAAAACTAAAAAAAAAAAAAAATACACAGAACCTTTGGCAATTTTTCATAACCTGAACTATATTCATATTGAATAAAACAAAATGATGAGAGCAGAAAATCCAGTAATACTTACGAAACACATCCTGTAAAATTCCTCTGGGTCATTCTCCAGGATGACTGAAAGGCCCTGAAGTACTGCAGTGGAAACATCAGATGACTATGAAAAAATAGAGACAGGCTGAGGATAACAATCATAAGCAAATCATGATTTAAAGATGACAACTACAGCCAACATGATAAAGAGATACCTTTTAATTAACTTGATGTGAAATTTAAAATCCTTTTTTCTAGAAAATGTCAAAAGTGCAGAGTCTGTGTCCAGTGCTGCACAGAACTCAGATACGAGATATGCGACTGAATCCTGCAAAGATCTAAGAACAAACATTGAGTGGCTATTAACATTTTGAAGGACACAATCCATCAACACACTTTTTGAAAAGGAATAGGGTTTTGAAAATTTTGGAAAAGGAAAATAAATCTTTTAGTGAAAAGTCATCAAGGGTATTAAATACACATTTGTATTAAATTTACAGTCTTTGAAAGGACACTGACATTTATTGTTACTTGTCAAACGAGTATGCAAACTGAATAAAATCTGACACATCATCTGGCTCAGTTAAAGAAAAAGTTCACTCAAAAATAAAAATTAGCTATTAATTTACTCACCCTTACGCCACCCAAGATGTTCATGAGTATTTTTCTTCAGCAGAACAGCAAAGAAGATTTTTAGCTGAAAATGTGGCCTTTGGTGATTGATACAATTTAAGTCAGAGACTGTCCATTTTTGGAGGGAAAAAACATATCAAGGAGCACAAAATTAATACCAGTTGCTCCTGATGATATATTGAGGTTTTATCAAGCAAGATGATCGATCTGTGGAAGAAAATGAAATAAATGCTTTTAAGTCTCATTTACTGCATTCATCTTACATTTATCTAAGTAGATCCTCTCTGCAAAGTAAACACAAATGTAAAGAATGTCTGTTATGTCACAAACATAGCACTTGTAACAAACATAAACTAAAGCATCTGAACTTACATTTCCACTGGACAGCAGTCATCAACTGGTATTCTAAAATAATAAAAAAGTGTTATCCATTAATCAAAAATCAGTGAACACTGAAAAAACAAAACCAAACGTATAGAGTGTTTTTTTTTTCTTATGTGATGTAAATGGAAACATCTGGTATTTTAAAACTAAGATCGTTAACTTACATTTCAATAAGTTTCAATGTTATATATACTCTGCTTGAGGAGGTAGGGGTGATGGGTTTGCTAAAGACTCGTTGACAATCTCAGAATGCGTGTTGTTTGTTACTGCCTGCACATTACCGTAATTATCATACTAAGCACGCATAGTATTTTCGTCGCAACCAGGTATTTCTAACAAATAATGCTACGGCTTGACTACAGTTTAGCACTCATAGTTGCTTTCAAAATCGCCGTGTCAAATTAAAAAGAGTTATTTTAAAAGAACCCGTCTGAAGATGTAGCGTTCTTTTCCATCCGTTTGTACACTGACCGGATTGCGCGCTCTCTAGCTCTCTCATGGTTTGAAGTGTTTTGTTTATTTCTCACTGAATTTTGAATTCTGCAAAACGTCACATGAAACAACCGTCGTTCAAATTACTCCTATTCTCGTAACTTATCACTAGCACGAATAGATAACATAGTAATTAATAGACAACCAGCAGCTAATTTTACAGATATGAAGCGGACATTAAGTTAACTGGTTTGAACAGAAATCGCTTCAAATAATGTGCAGGGTCAACTGTGTTTGAGTTCTTTGAATGGGCTAAGATGTTCCACAAAACAGCATGCAACAAAGTGCATAAAATCTAACCATCATAAGGACTAACAAGCAAAAAAACAGAAAATGAGACTTAAATTAAAAGCTTTTACCTTGATTTTACCGAAATAGATCCTCTGCAAACACGTTGAATCCTCAGCCGTTGTGCTTCTGCGACGTGGGGGAGGGGCAATTGTCGCCCAGTGCGCATGCGTAACAGCATGTCTTGGACATTTTGAGTAATTTTACTTAAATTTCATTAGTTATGGGAAATATCTGTTCTAATATTTCAGCAACAATGAAAAAAATTTAGTAAACTCAACATTTTGGTTAAAATAGAGTAAACTTACTAGTGTTTTTACAGCAAGGAATACTATTTGGTTTTTTTTCTAGTGTTCGTATGGTGTGCTGTTGGTATAAAATTATAAATGCATTGATGTACATGGACCTCTCTGTGACATTGTATAAATTTATTCAAATACTTAAATCACAATTACAAGAGTAGCCTTTTGTATGCATACACTTCATTTAATAATGTTTTAAATGGGCTTGCATTTATGCATTTATCATATGTTTTATTACTTTCTGTTGCAAGCATGAAGTACACTTAAAAATTACTCCAAAATTTAACTTAAAGCATACTAACAAGTTATTTAATAATGTACTTTAAAAGTATACTTTCAATGCATTGTTACATTTCAGCACACAGTTAAAAATAATACTAAAATATATTTAAATAAAGCGCAAATAAATACACTTTTGAAAACAAACAAAACTACATTTCAAGTATATTTTTATAAAATATATTTTTTTAGAAAATATACTAAATTACAATTATTTTAAAGTGTGTTAAAAGTTGTATTGTGAAAATAGGTAAAAGCATGGTGGTAATACACTTTTTATATATTTAAAGTTAGTACAATTTTTGGTTAGTATATTTGCAATGTACTATTGAAACAGGAAATATATTACAAATACAATAAAGTATACTTTTTTTCACTAGGGATATTTCAACAAAATGTTTAAAAGTCATGGTTGTAAAAATAATGTTGATTTGACGTACAACTAAAACATTTATTTTTATTTCTATGTTGAATCCATAGTGAGTTAACAACACCATTTCAACCATTTGGTATTCAACGTTGTTTTGACGTTGAATGAATGTTTTTTCATAAACTGACATTATTTCAACCACATTTAAACGTTTAAGGTCGGTCGAATGCCAGCTGGGTTGTTGTTGTTGTTGTTGTTGTTTTTTTTCCAGTGATCTGATACCTGCACCACAGATGAATGCTACATGAATGCCACATGAAGACTGCCACCTGGACTACTGATGATGAGTTTTGTTTCTTAAATCCATGGAAAGAAGCAGCAATCATTTTAATATCAGGTATAATTTACTTGTTTCACTTGTTGAACAGAATCCAGAAAACAGTTTTCAGGAATGACACAAAGTCTGTTCACATCTCTGTACATGTAACTTCAATGTAATCAGTAATGTGCTTTTGACCTTCATTATGTATGTTTTGATGATACTGTGTTGTAAATAAAATACAAATAATCTAAAACTCCATTCTTTGAATCTCTCATTGTTTCTACCTGACAGTCAGAGTCTCATTGATGGGCCATTAGATGAGGGCCTTTTGTCTCTCAGGTGTGAATCACTAAATATTCATGGCCGTTGTCACTCCCTCGCATATTCCCTTTCAATCACAAAACATGTCTTAGAAATTTTAAATCAATATATTGTTTTCTGTAAACGCGTGAATGAGATGATTTTCAAAACATCTTGTAGAAAAAACTCTAGACTACCACATCCAGTTCTCAATAGTCTTGTGAACTAATGTTCTGAATGTGTTTCATGGCCTTATTTCAGTGACTTTTAGTTTTTCACTAACCACGCATAAACATTGTTTTCTCAAAAACACAAACATGTGCATTCATTTTGCTTACATATTATTGTAGCCGAGTTTGTGCTGATTACAATGTAATCAAACTTTAGCCATTAATATGTTTTTTTAGATACTGAAAAAAGCACAAATGTCAGGGCATGTCAAAACTTCTCCAGGGTGCCAAAACACCTTTAGACCCCAGAGGGTTCATACTGTTATGGATGCCTAGCAACATTTTAAAAAATATCAACAATTGTTAAAAAGGGTAGCAACATTCTAGAAACATGCTAAAACATGTTAGCAATTCTTAGCTAAGTGCTAAAGCATGCTATTAATGCAATGAAACAGGAAGTTACTGTAACTCAGGCATGCAATGTCCAATCTGCCCCAAACTAACATGTTTGATAAGAGTCCTGGCCTGAACACATGTCCATGCCAATATTCAGTTATAGTCATAGCGCCACCTACTGTCAATGGGAAGTGACATGTTTAACACTGTGATACACTATTAGCAACACACTAACACTAAAATAACGCATTGAGTGCTAAACTTGGTAAAAACACGCTCAAACATGCTAGCAACACTTACTAAGTGCTAAAGCATGTTGTTAAAGCCATGAAACAGGAAGTTGTTGTGATTCATGCAAACAATGTCCAATCTGCCCCAAACTTCACATGTTTGATAAGAGTCCTGGCCTGAAGATATCTAAATGCCCATATTCGGTTATAGTCATAGTGCCACCTGCTGGCAACTGGAAATGACATGTTTAACACTGTGATGGACTATTAAAAGCATAGCATAATATGCCATTTTGTGCTAAACATGCTAGAAACACTTACTAAGTGCTAATGCATGCTATTAATGCCATGAAAGAGGAAGTTGTTGTAACTCAGGCAAACAATGTCCGATCTGCCTCAAACTTCACACGTTTGATAACAGTCAGTGCCCATATTCGGTTATAGTCATAGCGCCACCTGCTGGCAACTGGAAGTGACATGTTTAACACTGTGATGGACTATTAAAAGCACAACAAAATATGCCATATTGTGCTAAACATGCTAGAAACACTTACTAAGTGTTAATGCATGCTATTATTGCCATGAAAGAGGAAGTTGTTGTAACTCAGCCATACAATGTCCGATCTGCCCCAAACTTCACATGTTCGATAAGAGTCCCGGCCTGAACACATCTAAAGGCCAATATTCCATTACAATCATAGCGTCACCAGCTGGCAACAGCAAATGACTTGTTTTACACTAACTTAAACATGTAATGTCCAATTTGCACCAGACTTGACATGTTTGGCAAGAGTCCTGGCCTGAAGACATCTAAAGGTCAATATTCCGTAATAGCGCCACCTGTTGGCAGCAGGATATGTCATGTCTTACACTCAAGCATGCCATGTTCAATCAGCACCAAACTTCATCTGTTTGATAAAAGCGCTGGCCTGAAGACTTCTGCATACCAATATTCAGTTATAGGCATAGCGTCACCAGCTGGCAGCAGGAAGATTGGCACATATAAATGGCTTTGACATATTCCTCCTAAATTTACTTTGTTAAATGCATCGTGCCCACCATTCGCTACCGTTTGGCGGTGAGCCCGGGTGCGAGGGCCCTTTCATCGCTGCTTGCAGCTTTAATTAGGGCCCGAGCACTGCAGTGTGAGAACCCTATTGGAATTGCTCTGTTTATTAGGGCCCGAGCACTGCAGTGCTAGGACCCTATTGGAATTGCTCCGTTTCTTCTTCTTCTTCTTCTCCAAAGTAAAAACTATCTTTGAGAGCCTAAACATGCTCGAAAACTCACGGAACTTTGCACACGCGTCAGACCTGGCAAAAATTTACATCTGATATGGTTTTCAGAAGTGGGTATGGCAAAATGGCTCGATAGCGCCACCTATAAAATTTCAACGGAGTGCGCCTCGGGCTACGTTTCACGTACATGTACGAAACTCGGTACACACATGTAACACACCAATACCTACAAAAAAGTCTCCTGGTACAACATCCGAAACCCAACAGGAAGTCCGACATATTGAATTTCCTGTACAAATTTTGTGCAGTTTTTGCCATTTTCAGGCCTCGTACTTTAACGAACTCCTCCTACAGTTTTTATCCGATCATCTTCAAATTTGCCGAGTTTTATCATAAGGCCTTTGTGATGCTAAATTGCGAAGATTTTGAGTTTTTGTCGAGAGGCGTGTCCGTGGCGGCCTGACAAATTTTGATGTTTTGCCTTGAAAAAGGAAGTTGCTGTATCTCAGGCAAACAATGTCCGATCTACCTCAAACTTCACACGTTTGGTAACAGTCCGGTCCTGAACACGTGTCAGTGCCCGTATTCAGTTATAGTCATAGCGCAACCTGCTGACAACTGTTACGGACTCCTAGAAACATATTAAAAAGTGTTAGCAAGTTTTAAAAAGGCTAACAACATGCTAAAACATGTTAGCAATACTTAGCTAAGTGCTAACGCATGCTATTAATGCAGTGAAACAGGAAGTTACTGTAACTCAGGCATGCAATGTCCAATCTGCCCCAAACTTAATATTCAACATGCTACAAACATAGTAAAGCATGCTAGCATCACCTAGCTAATATGCTAAAACATGCTAATAATACAATGAAACAGGAAGTTACTGTAACTCAGGCATACAATGTCCAATCTGCCCCAAACCTAGCAAAAATTTACATCTGATATGGGTTTCAGAAGTGGGTGTGGCAAAATGGCTCGATAGCACCACCTATAAAATTTCAACGGAATGCGCCTCGAGCTACGTTTCACGTACATGTACGAAGCTCGGTACACACAATACCTACAAAAAAGTCTCCTGGCACAACATCCGAAACCCAACAGGAAGTCCGTTATATTGAATTTCCTGTATAATTTTTGTGCAGTTTTTGCCATTTTTAGGCCTCGTACATTAACGAGCTCCTCCTACAGTTTTAATCCGATCATCTTCAAATTTGCTGAGTGTTATTATAAAGCCTTTGCGATGCTAAATTGCGAAGATTTTGAGTTTTCGTCGAGGGGCGTGTCCGTGGCGGCCTGACAAATCTCGATGTTTCGCCATGAAAAAGGAAGTTGCTATAACTCAGGCAAACAATATCCAATCTGCCTCAAACTTCACACATTTGATAACAGTCCGGTCCTGAACACATGTCAGTGCCCATATACAGTTATAGTCATAGCGTCACCTGCTGACAACAGGAAGTGACATGTTTAACACTGTTAAGGACTCCTAACAACATATTAAAAAGAATTAGAAAGTTTTAAATAGGCTATTAACATGCTAGAATCATATTAAAACATGCTAGCAACACTTAGCTAAGAGCTAAAGTATGATGTTAATACAAAGAAAAAGGAAATTGATGTAACTGATGCATACAATGTCCAATCTGCCCCAAACTTAATATTCAACACGCTACAAACATAGTACAAAAAAAAAGCACAAATGTCAGGGCATGTCAAAACTTCTCCAGGGTGCCAAAACACCTTTAGACCCCAGAGAGTTAATACTGTTATGGATGCCTAGCAACATTTTAAAAAATATCAACAATTGTTAAAAAGGGTAGCAACATTCTAGAAACATGCTAAAACATGTTAGCAACACTTAGCTAAGTGCTAAAGCATGCTATTAATCCAATGAAACAGGAAGCTACTGTAACTCAGGCATGCAATGTCCAATCTGCCACAAATTTAGCATGTTTGATAAGAGTCCTGGCTTGAACACATTCACATGCCAATATTCAGTTATAGTCATAGCGCCACCTACTGTCAACAGGAAGTGACATGTTTAACACTGTGATACACTATTAGCAACACATTAAAAAAGCCATTGAGTGTTAAACTTGGAAAAATAAGCTCAAACATGCTAGCAACACTTACTAAGTGCTAAAGCATGTTGTTAAAGCCATGAAACAGGAAGTTGTTGTAATTCATGCAAACAATGTCCAATCTGCCCCAAACTTCACATGTTTGATAAGAGTCCTGGCATGAAGATATCTACATGCCCATATTTGGTTATAGTCATTGCGCCACCTGCTGGCAACCGGAAATGACGTTTAACACTGTGATGGACTATTAAAAGCACAGAAAAATATGCCATTTTGTGCTAAACATGCTAGAAGCACTTATTAAGTGCTAATGCATGCTATTAATGCCATGAAAGAAGTTGTTGTAACTCAGCCATACAATGTCCGATCGGCCCCAAACTTCACATGTTCGATAAGAGTCCTGGCCTGAACACATCTAAAGGCCAATATTCCATTACAATCATAGCACCACCTGCTGGCAACAACAAATGACTTGTTTTACACTAACTTAAACATGCAATGTCCAATTTGCACCAAACTTGACATGTTTGGCAAGAGTCCTGGCCTGAAGACATCTAAGAGCCAATATTCCAGTAATAGTGCCACCTGTTGGCAGCAGGATATCTCATGTATTACACTCAAGCATGCCATGTTCAATCTGCACCAAACTTCATATGTTTGATAAAAGCGCTGGCCTGAAGACATCTGCATGCCAATATTCAGTTATAGGCATGGCACCACCAGCTGGCAGCAGGAAGATTGGCACATATAAATGACTTTGACATATTCCTCCTAAATTTACTTTCTTAAAAGCATAGTGCCCACCATTCGCCACCGAACGGCGGTGAGCCCGAGTGTAAGGGGCCCTTTCATCGCTGCTTGCAGCTTTAATTAGGGCCCGAAGCCCTAAAAGGGCGAAGGCCCTATTGTTTTTCTTAGGATTATTAGGGCCCGAGCCCTGAAAGGACGAGAGCCCTATTGTTCTTCTAAGGATTATTATTAGGGCCCGAGCCCTAAAAGGTCAAAGTTATAGCACCACCAAATGGCAGCAGGAAGTGTGTTTTTTTCAAAATGCTTTTAAATCAGCCTCTTAATTTTACTCAATTTGCTTCAAACTTCATCAGAATAATGTCAAAACACGGCCGATGAGAATCTGTAAAGGGATCGTTGATACATTAAATGCTGTTGCCATGGCAACATGTCAAACTTTAACATTTGTTTCTTGTGTTTTTGGGGCAATTAGTAAACTTAGATTTTCATGAAACTCAACACACACATCAGTATTAATGATAGTTAGACACTGGCAAAGGCTCATAAATGGGCGTGGAGGAGGCGCTCTATAGCGCCACCTTTTGTCAAAAGTTGGGGGGTTAGTTTTAGCTACAGACACCAAACTCAGTATGTATATTGGTCTCATCAAGCCGGACAACTTTCTACTTTACACCCATTAGCTGCGACCAACAGGAAGTCTGCTATTTTGATTTGAATGTGGATTTTTGGAAAAATCAGGCTATAAACAAATTCATACTCCTCCAAGCAGGAATAAGTAGTTCACACCAAACTTTGTCAACATGATGCCAACATACTGAAGATGTTAAAGCGAGCGGATTTGGGATATCTTAAACGGTTGATTTATGGTGATTTTTTTAAAGTAGCAGTAAAAAACATAACTGTAATTTTAAAATGCAGCATCCAAACACTTCAAAACTTTTTACAAACATAGAACTAGTCATTCTAAGAAATAAATGGTTACTTCGATATAAAATAGTTTACTAAAATTAGAAAATTAAAAAAACTATTAAACATCTGATCTCACTCTAACTCTCCCACTCTAACTCTGTGTGTGGGGGATGGCTGGTGGTCTGTGTTAAGTGTGTGCGTTCACTGTGGTAAGTGTGACTGGGGTAGTTGAGTGGTTGTGTGTGTGTGTGTGTGTGTGTGTGTGTGTGTGACAGAGAGAGACAAAGAGAGAGACAGAGTTCATTTAAAGTGCATTATCCTAACTCTGCACAACTTTTTACATATGAAAAACAAGTCATTCTTAGGAAATATGTTTATCATGTTTTCAGAGACCGCAAAAAAACATTTAAAATATCACACATGTAAACTAGCAGATGAAGACTATAATACCAAGGATGAACACAACATGACCTCATAGGATAAGGAATTTTTCAGCTCATTCTCAGTCTATCAGAATGATTTAAAAGCATTTGGTTTTAACCCATTCATTGCTGTAACTTTTCAATCCAAACTGCCACAGAGTTACTGTCAACGCAGGTGCCCACTGGGCACCATTTTTTCTGATTGCACCAGGGTTGCGGATGTGCTGGTGGTGAGGGCCCACCCATCGCTGCTTGCAGCTATATTTAGGGCCCGAGCCCTAAAAGGCCCTATTGTTTTCCTTAGGATTCTTTCTTATTATTCTTCTTACGACTTATTTTTTGTCAAGGTTTTGGGGGGTTTTGGGGCTCTTAACATGCTCAAAAACTCTTGAAAATTGGCACACACCTTGGAATCTGTGGCCATTAGGGCCGGACAGAGACTGGTATATGGGTGTGGCAAGGGGACTCTACAGTGCCCCCTGGAATTTGGAGGTTCATATATCACACATACTTGCACTTACACATATGAAACTCGGTACACTTATAGAACTCATCAAGCTGAACAACTTTCGCACTCTATGTCATTAGCTAATCCCAACAGGAAGCTGGTTATTCTGGGTTTTGTCAAAAACACATGCTCTGGAATTTGATATACTAGTCCTAGGTTTTTTACCCAATTGCCACCAAACCCAGTCAACCTGATCTCAAGACATTGGGAATGAAAAATTCTTGATTTTTGATATCTCGAACGGTTTGCCCGTGGCGAGGCGTTAAAATTATGGCGAGAAATGAGAAACAGGAAATGGCTAATAACTACTGCACACATTGTCTGATACGGATGAAACTTCAGCGGTTTGTTCGTTGTATGATGCCGATCACATAGATGTGACTATTAGGAGTCAAAGCTATAGTGCCACCAACTGGCAGCAGGAAGTGTGTCTCTTTTAAAAATGCTTTGATATCACATGGTTATTTTTACCCGATTTGCTTCAAACTTCATCAGAATAATGTCAAAACATGGCCGACGAGAATCTGTAAAGGGGTCGTTGATACATTAAATGCTGTTGCCATGGCAACGTGTCAAACTTTAACATCGGTTTCCTGTGTTTTTGGGGCACTTAATAAGCTTAGATTTTCATGAAACTGAACACACACATCAGTATTAATGATAGTTAGACAGTGACAAAAGCTCATAAATGGGCGTGGAGGAGGCGCTCTATAGCGCCACCTTTTGTCAAAAGTTGGGGGGTTAGTCTTAGGTACAGACACCAAACTTGGTATGTATATTGCTCTCATCAAGCCGGACAACTTTCTAATTTACATCCATTAGCTGCGACCAACAGGAAGACTGCTATTTTGATTTGAATGTGGATTTTTGGAAAAATCAGGCTATAAACAAATTCATACTCCTCCAAGCAGGAATAAGTAGTTCACACCAAACTTTGTCAACATGATGCCAACATACTAAAGATGTTAAATTTTGAACGGAAATTTTGGGATATCTTGAACGGTTGATTTATGGTGATTTATTAAATTAGCAGTAAAAAACATATCCATTATCTTTAAAAGGCAGCATCCAAACACTTCAAAACTTTTTACATACATACAACTAGTCGTTCTGAGAAATAAATGTTTAGTTCCATTGATATAAAATAGAAAATTAAAAAACTATTAAACATCTGATCTCACTCTAACTCTCTCACTCTAGCTCTGTGTGTGGGGGGAGGGGTGGTGGTCTGTGTTAAGTGTGTGCGTTCACTGTAAGTGTTAAGTGTGACTGGTGTAGTTGAGTGGTTGTGTGTGTGTGTGTGACAGAGAGAGAGAGAGAGAGAGAGAGAGAGAGAGAGAGAGAGAGAGAGAGAGAGAGAGAGAGAGAGAGAGAGACCGAGTTCATTTAAAGTGCATTATCTGCACAACTTTTTACATATGAAAAACAAGTCATTTTTAGGGAATATGTTTACATGTTTTACATACATAGAACTAGTCATTCTGAGAAACAAATGCTAAATTCTATCAATATAAAATAGTCTACAAAAAATAGAAAATTAAAAAACTGTTAAACATCTGATCTCACTCTAACTCTCTCACTCTAACTTTGTGTCGGGGGATGGGCTTTTGCTGCTAAAAGTATGTGTTGAGCTTGGGCCTGGGTGGTTATGTGTGTGTGTGTGTGTGAGAGAGAGAGAGAGAGAGCATTTAAAGTGCATTATCCTAATTCTTCACAACTTTTTACATAAGAAAAACAAGTCATTCTTAGAAAATATGTTTAGCATGTTTTCAGAGACCGCAAAAACATTTAAAATATCACACATGTAAACTAGCAGATGAAGACTGTTATACCAAGGATGAACACAAGATGACCTCATAGGATAAGGAATCTTTTTCAGCTCATTCTCAGTCTGTCAGAATTATTTAAAAGAATTTTGCTTTTAACCCTTTCATTGCTGTAACACTTCAATCCAAACTGCCACAGGGTAACTGTCAATGCATGTGCCCGCTGGGCACCATTTTTCTGATGGCACCAGGGTTGCGGATGCGCTGGTGGCGAGGGCCCGCCCATCGCTGCTTGCAGCTATATTTAGGGCCCGAGCCCTAAAAGGGCGAAGGCCCTATTGTTTTCCTTAGGATTTTTTGTTATTAGGGCCTGAGCACTGCAGTGCGAGGACCCTATTGGAACTGCTCCGTTTATTAGGGCCCGAGCACCGCGGTGCAAGGACCCTATTGGAATTGCTCTGTTTATTATTATTATTAGGGCCCGAGCCCTAAAAGGGCGAAGGCCCTATTGTTCTTCTAAGGATTATTATTATTATTTTTTTTTTTTTAATTTATTTTTCTTTCAACCTTCCGGGGTGTTTTGGGGGCCTTAACATGCTCAAAAATTCTCGGCACACACATTGGAATCTGCGGCCATTAGGACGCCACAGAGACTGGGATCCGGGCGTGGCACAGGGGCTCTACAGCGCCCCCTGGAACACATTTGAAATCTTGATGTATATCCCGCACATACTTTGACATATACATATGAAACTCGGTACACATATAGATCTCACTGAACCGAACAACTCACACACTCTATGTCATTACCTAATCCCAACAGGAAGTGAGCTATTCAGGGCTGTGTAAAAAGCGCATGCTCTGGAATTTGATATACTCCTCGGAGGGCTTTATTCGGACGGCCACCAAACTTGGTCAGCATGACCTCAAGACATTGGAGATACTAAATTGCGAAGGGATTTTGATATCTCGAACGGTTTGGCCATGGCGAGGCGACGAAATAATGGCAAGAAATGAGGAACAGGAAATGGCTAATAACTATTGCACACATTGTCTAATTCTGATGAAACTTCAGGAGTTTGTTCGTTGTATGATGCCGATCACATAGATGTGACTATTGAGAGTCAAAGTTATAGCGCCACCAACTGGCAGCAGGAAGTGTGTCGTTTTCAAAATGCTTTTAAATCAGCCTCTTAATTTTACTCGATTTACTTCAAACTTCATCAGAATAATGTCAAAACACGGCTGATGAGAATCTGTAAAGGGGTCATTGATACTTCAAATGCTGTTGGCATGGCAACGTGTCAAACTTTAACATTTGTTTCTTGTGTTTTTGGGGCACTTAATAAGCTTATATTTTCATGAAAATCAACACACAAATCAGTATTAATAATAGTTAGACACTGGCAAAGGCTCATAAATGGGCGTGGAGGAGGCGCTCTATAGCACCACCTTTTGTCAAAAGTTGGGGGTTAGTTTTAGCTACAGCCACCAAACTCGGTATGTATATTGGTCTCATCAAGCCGGACAACTTTCTAATTTACACCCATTAACTGCAACCAACAGGAGGTCTGCTATTTTGATTTGAATGTGGATTTTTGGAAAAATCAGGCTATAAACAAATTCATACTCCTCCAAGCAGGAATAAGTAGTTCACACCAAACTGTGTCAACATGTTGCCAACATACTGAAGATGTTAAATTGCGAGCGGATTTGGGATATCTTGAACAGTTGATTTATGGTGATTTTTTAAAGTAGCAGTAAAAAACATAACTGTAATTTTAAAATGCAGCATCCAAACACTTCAAAACTTTTTACATACATAGAACTAGTCATTCTAAGAAATAAATGCTTACTTCCATCGATATAAAATAGTCTACTAAAAATAGAAAATTAAAAAACTATTAAATATCTGATCTCACTCTAACTCTCTGACTCTAACTCTATGTGTGTGCGTTAAGTGTGTGCGTAAGTCTAAGTGTGAGTGTTGACAGTGGGGGAGGGTGGCTGTCAGAGACAGAGAGACAGAGAGAGACAGAGTGCATTTAAAGTGTATTATCCCAACTCTTCACAACTTTTTACATATGAAAAACAAGTCATTCTTAGGAAATATGTTTATCATATTTTCAGAGACCGCAAAAACATTTAAAATATCACACATGTAAACTAGCAGATGAAGACTATAATACCAAGGATGAACACATAGGATAAGGAATCTTTTTCAGCTCATTCTCAGTCTGTCAGAGTGATGTAAAAACATTTTGGGTAACACTTTCTATGAAGCCCCTATTTATAATACATTATAATGGCATTTATAAGGCATTATAATGAATGCATAATGCATTATAAAAACCTTATAATATGTTATATCATCTCATGAATAATCATAACAACAATTATAATACATTAAAATACTTGAGTATTTGAGGTTATAACTTTTAAGTTTATGATTTCTTATAACACACAATGGGCAGCATATAAAATCTACTTAATTTATAATGGACTATATCATATTATGTTTATTATTTACATTATATATTATGTTTTATTTTGATGGTCCCCCTAGTTCAGGGGTGGAGAACCTTTTTTCTATCAAGGGCCATTTACACTTTTGCAACATCCTTTAAGGGCCATACTAATTTATTGAACACGCATATCACTAACCTCTCTAATGTGACGGTTGGAACTGCTTCTCTTTGGCGAGGCGTTTGCTGTCAGATGGCAGTGATGACGATGCTACCCGTAGCTGGTTTTCCAAGTTTGAGTCGGTCAGTCTTGAGCGGAATCGAGTCTTTGCAAGATCTCCGTACTCAGACTCAAGATCACTCAGTAACTCCTTGAACTGCCGACTGTTTAGCCCTCTGCTTTTGATGAAATTTATGGTGGAAACGACAGTTGTCATTACACTGTGGAGCTTCAGGGAATGTGCACACAGACTCTCTTGATGTATGATACAGTGGCATACAACTAAATCACTTGGATCAAGATTAAGACGACTCATTTCTTTTTTGATCAGTGCAGTTAGTCCCTTTTGCTGGCCAAGCATGGCTGGAGCTCCATCTGTGGCAAGGCCACTTAACTTGTCAAATGGTAATTCAAATTTGTTCATTGCCAAAACAACTTGCTCAAACAAATCCTCACCTTTGGTAGTGCCATGCATGGCTTGCAAAGACAGCAATTCCTCGGTCGTTTCAAACTCAGCAGTAATTCCACGCACAAAGATCGCTAGTTGGGCGGTATTTGTTATGTCTGTTGTTTCATCACAGGCCAGAGAGAAAAACTGGAATTTTTTCCCGGTGTCATTCAGTGTTGTTTCAATGTCTTGCGCCATATCGGTAATTCGTTCTGTGACCGTTCTTCGAGATAAACTGACACTTTGGAAGAGTTTTACTTTTTCTGGCGCTAGCAGCTCCGCGGCAGCGACAAGGCACTCTTTCACAAACTCTCCCTCTGAATGAGGTTTCAGTTTCTTAGCAATTAGTTCGCTCACCACAAAACTATTTTATATTATTATATTTTATCTATAATATTCTATTTCTATTTTCATTACATTTTTTGTCATTTTTTTAATCACAGGAAAAATAATTGCGGTCTAGCTTTTTTTTTTTTTTTTTCTGAGAGAGGAGGGGGATTTCTGAATTGAATCGTGGGCCGTATCAAACTGTCTCGCGGGCCGTATACGGCCGGGAGGCCGGACGTTCCCCACCCCTGCCCTAGTTTACTTACAATAAGCAATTGTCCAGCTACATGTCAACTAACACTCTTTAGAGTATTAGTAGACTTAGGTTAAGGTTAGGCTAGGTAGCAGGTTCACGTACTTGCAAAGTTACTTATAATCAGTTTGTCTTTTGGGGAACCATCAAAATACAGTGTTAGCATATATTTAGCATACAACTGCTAGCTGACATGCAGTACCATCAAAATAATCAAACTGATAATACAAATGTCATATTACACATTCATCTGATCTGATACCAGATCTTGTGGCTCTTTGAGAAATTTTATTATTATTATTACTTATAAGTGGTCTATGTATGCTTTAAGTAAAGTGACATGCGTAAGATGGCAAGATACAAGACTTATAATACGTTATAACTATGAGGAGGTAATCATACTCTTAAAAGCTATAAAACAAATGAGTAAAATTTATAATACATTAAAACTGTTCTTATGAATACTCATGAGATGATACAACATACTATAAGTTTTTTTATAATGCACTATGCATTCATTATAATGCCTTAAGAATACCCTTATAATGTATTATAAATACGGGCTTCATAGAAAGTGTTGCCGCAGTTCGCTTTTAACCCTTTCATTGCTGTAACCCTTCAATCCAAACTGCCACAGTGTTACTGTCAATGCATGTGCCCACTGGCCACCATTTTCCTGATGCAACCGGCATGGCGATTGCGCTGGCGGCGAGGGCCCGTCCTCGCTGCTTGCAGCTATATTTATTCGTCTTCTTCTTCTTCTTCTCCAAAATGAATCGCATTTTTGAGGGCCTAAACATGCCCAAAAAGTCATCAAACTTTGCACACGCATCAGAACTGGTGAAAATTTACGTCTGATGTAGGTTTCAGAAGTGGGTGTGGCAAAATGGCTCGACAGCGCCACCTATTCATGCTCAATGAAGTGCCCCTCCCGCTACATGTATGAAAATTGGTACACACATGTAACACACCAATACCCACAAAAAAGTTTCTTGGAGCAAAATCCAAAACCCAACAGGAAGTCGGTTATTTTTCATTTTCTCAGCAAATTTTGTGCCATTTTTGCCATTTCCAGGTGTCGTATTAAAACGAACTCCTCCTAGAGATTTATTCGGATCAACACCAAATTTGGGCAGGCTAATCTAAAGCCCTTTGTGACGTTAAATTGCGAAGATCTAGAGTTTTCGTTGGAGGGCGTGTCCGTGGCGGCCTGTCAAATTTCGAAGTTTCGCCATGAAAAAGGAAGTTGTTATAACTCGGCCATACAATGTCTGATCTGCCCCAAACTTCACATGTTTGATAAGAGTCCAGTCCTGAACACATGGCCATGATCATATTCAGTTATAGTTATAGCGCCACCTGCTGGCAACAGGAAGTGACATGTTTTACGCTGTGAGAGACTCCTCCTAGAGATTTCATGAAATCAATATTATATTCTGTCAGTCTAATCTAAAGACCTTTGCCATGTTAAATTGTGAAGATCTTGAGTTTTCGTTGAAGGGCATGTCTGTGACGGCCTGACAAAGTTCGATGTTATGCCATGGGAATAGAAGTTATTGTAACTCAGCCATAAAATGTCCGATCTGCCCCAAACTTCACATGATTGATAAGAGCCCTGGCCTGAAGACATCTAAAGGCCAATATTCCATTATAATCATACCGCCACCTGTTGGCAGCAAGATATGTCATGTCTTACACTAACTCAAGCATACCATGTTCAATCTGCACCAAACTTCATATGTTTGATAAAAGCGCTGAGCTGAAGACATCTACATGCCAGTATTCAGTTATAGGCATAGCGCCACCAGCTGGCAGCAGGAAGTTTGGCACATCTAAATTACTTTGATATATTCCTCCTAAATTTACTATGTTAAAAGCATAGTGCCCACTGTTCGCTGTTTCCCTAAAGCCACCGGTTGGCGGTGAGCCCGGGTGTGAGGGCCCGTTCATCGCTGCTTGCAGCTTTAATTCTTCTTCTTCTTCTTCTTCTTCTTCTTCTTCTTCTTCTTCTTCTTCTTCTTCTTCTTCTTCTTCTTCTCCAAAGTAAAAAGTCTTTTTGAGGGCCTAAACGTGCTCGAAAACTCACGAAACTTTGCACACGTGTCAGACCTGGTGAAAGTTTACATCTGATATGGTTTTCAGAAGTGGGTGTGGCAAAATGGCTCAATAGCGGCACCTATAAAATTTCAACAGAGTGCGCCTCGAGCTACGTTTCACGTACATGTACGAAACTCGGTACACACGTTTAACACACCAATACCTACAAAAAAGTCTCCTGGCACATCATCCGAAACCCAACAGGAAGTCCATTATATTGAATTTCCTGTATGATTTTTGTGCAGTTTTTGCCATTTTCAACTCCTCCTACAGTTTTTATCTGATCATCTTCAAATTTGCTGAGTGTTATCATAAGGCCTTTGCGATGCTAAATTGCGAAGATCTAGAGTTTTTGTCGAGGGGCGTGTCTGTGGCAGCCTGACAAAGTTCGATGTTTCGCCATGAAAAAGGAAGTTGCTGTAACTCAGGCAAACAATGTCTGAGCTGCCTCAAACTTCACATGTTTGATAACAGTCCGGTCCTGAACACGTGTCAGTGCCCATATTCAGTTATAGTCATAGCGCCACCTGCTGACAACAGGAAGTGACATGTTTAACGCTGTTACGGACTGCTAGCAACATATTAAAAAGCGTTAGCAAGTTTTAAATAGGCTAGCAACATGCTACAATCATGATAAAACATGCTAGCAACAGTTAGCTAAAAGCTAAAGCATGATATTAATACAAAGAAAAAGGAAATCGCTGTAACTCACGCATACAGTGTCCAATCTGCCCCAAGCTTAATATTCAACATGCTACAAACATAGTAAAGCATGCTAGCAACACTTAGTTAATATGCTAAAACATGCTAATAATACAATGAAACAGGAAGTTACTGTAACTCAGGCATACAATGTCCAATCTGCCCCAAACTTAACATGTTTGATAAGAGCCCTGGTCTGAACACATGCCCGTATTCAGTTATAGTTATAGCGCCACCTGCTGGCAACAGGAAGTCACATGTTTAATACTGTTGTGGATGCCTAGAAACATTTTAAAAATATCAACAAGTGTTAAATAGGGTAGCAACATACTAGAAACATGCTAAAACTTGTTAACAAAACTTAGCTAAGTGCTAAAGCATGCTATTAATGCAGTAAATCAGGAAGTTACTGTAACTCAGGCATGCAATGTCCAATCAGCCCCAAACTTAACATGTTTGATAAGAGACCCGATCTGAACACATGCCCATGCCAGTATTCAGTTATAGTCATAGCACCACCTGCTAGCAACAGGAAATGAAATGTTTAATACTGTTATGGATGCCTTGCAACATTTTAAAAAATATCAACAATTGTTAAAAAAGGGTAGCAACATTCTAGAAACATGCTAAAACATCTTAGCAACACTTAGCTAAGTGCTAAAGCATGCTATTAACGCAATGAAACAGGAAGTTACTGTAACTCAGGCATGCAATGTCCAATCTGCCCCAAACTTAACAGGTTTGATAAGAGTTCTGGCCTGAACACATTTGCATGCCAATATTCAGTTATAGTCATAGCGCCACCTACTGTCAACGGGAAGTGACATATTTAACACTGTGATACACTATTAGCAACTCACTAAAATAAACCATTGAGTGCTAAACTTGCTAAAAACATGCTCAAACATGCTAGCAACACTTACTAAGTGCTAAGGCATGTTGTTAAAGCCATGAAACAGGAAGTTGTTGTAATTCATGCAAACAATGTCCAATCTGCCCCAAACTTCACATGTTTGATAAGAGTCCTGGCATGAAGATATCTACATGCCCATATTCAGTTATAGTCATAGCGCCACCTGCTGGCAACAGGAAGTGACATGTTTAACACTGTGATGGACTATTAAAAGCACAGCAAAATATGCCATATTGTGCTAAACATGCTAGAAACACTTACTAAGTGCTAATGTATGCTATTAATGCCATGAAAGAGGGAGTTGTTGTAACTCAGTCATACAATGTCCGATCTGCCCCAAACTTCACATGTTCGATAAGAGTCCCGGCCTGAACACATCTAAAGGCCAATATTCCATTTCAATCATAGCGCCACCTGCTGGCAATAGCAAATGACTTGTTTTACACTAACCTAAACATGCAATGTCCCATTTGCACCAAACGTGACATGCTTGGGAAGAGTCCTGGCCTGAAGACATCTAAAGGCCAATATTCCATAATAGCGCCACATCTTGGCAGCAGGATATCTCATGTATTACACTCAAGCGTGCCATGTTCTTCTGCACCAAACTTCATATGTTTGATAAAAGCGCTGGCCTGAAGACATCTGCATGCCAATATTCAGTTATAGGCATAGCGCCACCAGCTGGCAGCAGGAATATTGGCACATATAAATGACTTTGACATATTCCTCCTAAATTTACTTTGTTAAAAGCATAGTGCCCACCATTCGCCACCGATCGGCGGTGAGCCCGGGCGCGAGGGCCCGCCCATCGCTGCTTGCAGCTTTAATTAGGGCCCGAGCCCTAAAAGGGCTTATTCTGATTGTCTGATTCTGATGAAACTTCAGGAGTTTGTTCGTTGTATGATGACGATCACATAGATGTCACTATTGATATAAAATTGATATATAAATGCTTTTAAATCAGCCTCTTAATTTTACTCGATTTACTTCAAACTTCATCAGAATAATGTCAAAACACGGCTGATGAGAATCTGTAAAGGGGTCGTTGATACTTCAAATGCTGTTGGCATGGCAACGTGTTAAACTTTAACATTTGTTTCTTGTGTTTTTGAGGTACTTAATAAGCTTAGATTTTCATGAAACTCAGCACACACATCAGTATTAATAATAGTTAGACACTGGCAAAGGCTCATAAATGGGCGTGGAGGAGGCGCTCTATAGCGCCATCTTTTGTTAAAAGTTGGTGGGTTAGTTTTAGCTACAGACACCAAACTCGGTATGTATATTGGTCTCATCAAGCCGGACAACTTTCTAATTTACACCCATTAGCTGCGACCAACAGGAAGTCTGCTATTTTGATTTGAATGTGGATTTTTGAAAAAATCAGGCTATAAACAAATTCATACTCCTCCAAGCAGGAATAAGTAGTTCACACCAAACTTTGTCAACATGATGTCAACATACTGAAGATGTTAAATTGTGAGTGGATTTGGGATATCTCGAACGGTTGATTTATGGTGATTTTTTAAATTAGCAGTGAAAAACATAACCGTAATTTTAAAATGCAGCATCCAAACACTTCAAAAATTTTACATACATAGAACTAGTCATTCTGATAAATAAATGTTTACTTCCATCGATATAAAATAGTCTAACAAAAATAGAAAATTAAAAAACTATTAAACATCTGATCCCACTCTAACTCTCTCACTCTAACTCTGTGTGTGTGCGTTAAGTGTGTGTGTGAATGTGAGTGTTGACAGTGAGGGAGGGTGGCTCTCAGGGACAGAGAGACAGAGTGCATTTAAAGTGCATTATCCTAACTCTTCACAACTTTTTACATATGAAAAACAAGTCATTCTTAGGAAATATGTTTATCATGTTTTCAGAGACCGCAAAAACATTTAAAATATCACACGTGTAAACGAGCAGATGAAGACTATAATACCAAGGATGAACACAAGATGACCTCATAGGATAAGGAATCTTTTTCAGCTCATTCTCAGTCTATCAGAATGATTTAAAAGGATTTTGCTTTTAACCATTTCATTGCTGTAACTTTTCAATCCAAACTGCCACAGGGTTACTGTCAATGCAGGTGCCCACTGTGCACTGTTTTTCTGATGGCACTAAGGTTGCGGATGCGCTGGTGGCGAGGGCCCACCCCTCGCTGCTTGCAGCTATATTTATTAGGGCCCGAGCCCTAAAAGGGCGAAGGCCTTATTGTTCTTCTAAGGATTATTATTAGGGCCCGAGCCCTAAAAGGGCGAAGGCCCTATTGATCCCCTAAGGATTATTATTAGGGCCCGAGCCCTAAAATCCCTAAAATTATTATTATTAGGGCCCGAGCCCTAAAAGGGCGAAGGCCCTATTGTTTTTCTAAGGATTATTATTATTTTTTTTTTATTTTTATTTTTTTTTTTGACTATTCAGGGGTTTTTGGGGGCCTTAACGTGCTCAAAAACTCTTGAAAATCGGCACACACGTTGGAATCTGCGGCCATTAGGACGCCACAGAGACTGGGACCCGGGCGTGGCACAGGGGCTCTACAGCGCCCCCTGGAACACCTTTCCAAAACTTGATGTATATCCCGCACATACTTGTACGTATACATATGAAACTCGGTACACATGTAGATCTCACTGAGCCGAACAACTCACGCACTCTATGTGATGAGCTAATCCCAACAGGAAGTGAGCTATTCAGGGCTGTTTAAAAAGCGCATGCTCTGGAATTTGATATACTCCTCTGAGGCCTTTATTCCGACGGCCACCAAACTCGGTCAGCATGATCTCAAGACATTGGGGATGCTAAATTGCGGAGGGATTTTTGATATCTCGAACGGTTTGGCCGTGGTGAGGCGACGAAATTATGGCGAGAAATGAGAAACAGGAAATGGCTAATAACTATTGCACACATTGTCTGATTCTGATGAAACTTCAGGAGTTTGTTTGCTGTATGTTGCCGATCACATAGATGTGACTATTGAGAGTCAAAGTTATAGCGCCACCAACTGGCAACAGGAAGTGTGTCGTTTTCAAAATGCTTTTAAATTAGCCTCTTAATTTTACTCGATTTACTTCAAACTTCATCAGAATAATGTCAAAACACGGCCGATGAGAATCTGTAAAGGGATCGTTGATACATTAAATGCTGTTGCCATGGCAACGTGTCAAACTTTAACATTTGTTTCCTGTGTTTTTGGGGCACTTAATAAGCTTAGATTTTCATGAAACTCAACACACACATCAGTATTAATGATAGTTAGACACTGGCAAAGGCTCATAAATGGGCGTGGAGGAGGCGCTCTATAGCGCCACCTTTAGTCAAAAGTTGGGGGGTTAGTTTTAGCTACAGACACCAAACTCGGTATGTATATTGGTCTCATCAGGCCGGACAACTTTCTAATTTACACCCATTAGCTGCGACCAACAGGAAGTCTACTATTTTGATTTGAATGTGGATTTTTGGAAAAATCAGGCTATAAACAAATTCATACTCCTCCAAGCAGGAATAAGTAGTTCACACCAAACTTTGTCAACATGATGCCAACATACTGAAGATGTTAAATTGCGAGCGGATTTGGGATATCTTGAACGGTTGATTTATGGTGATTTTTTTAAAGTAGCAGTAGAAAACACAACCGTAATTTTAAAATGCAGCATCCAAACACTTTAAAACTTTTTATATACATAGAACTAGTCATTCTGAGAAATAAATGCTTACTTCCATTGATATAAAATAGTTTACAAAAAATAGAAAATTAAAAAACTATTCAACATCTGATCTCACTCTAACTCTCTCACTCTAACTCTGTGTGTGCGTTAAGTGTGTGTGTAAGTGTGAGTGTTGACAGTGGGGGAGGGTGGCTGTCAGAGACTGAGAGAGACAGAGTGTATTTAAAGTGCATTATCCTAACTCTTCACAACTTTTTACATATGAAAAACAAGTCATTCTTAGGAAATATGTTTATCATATTTTCAGAGACCGCAAAAACATTTCAAATATCACACATGTAAACTAGCAGATGAAGACTATAATATCAAGGATGAACACAAGATGACCTCATAGGATAGGGAATCTTTTTCAGCTCATTCTCAGTCTATCAGAATGATGTAAAAGCATTTTGGGTAACACTTTCTATGAAGCCCCTATTTATAACACATTATAATGGTATTCATAAGGGATTATAATGAATGCATAATGCATTATAAAAACCTTATAATATGTTATATCATCTCATGAATAATCATGAGAACAATTATAATACATTAAAATACTTGAGTATTTGAGGTTATAAGTTTTAAGATTATGATTTTTTATAACACACAATGGACAACATATCAAATCTACTTAATTTATAACGGACTATTTCATATTACATTTAGTTTTTACATTATGTATTATGTTTTATTTTGATGGTTCCCCTAGTCTATTGACAATAAGCAATTGTCCAACTACATGTGAACTAACACTCCTTAGAGTATTATAAATATGGGCATAGAAAATGTTGCCGCAGTTTGCTTTTAACCCTTTCATTGCTGTAACCCTTCAATCCAAACTGGCACAGGATTACTGTCAATGCATGTGCCCGCTGGGCACCATTTTCCTGATGCTACCGGCATGGCGATTGCGCTGGCGGCGAGGGCCCGTCATCGCTGCTTGCAGCTATATTTATTATTTTATTTTATTTTATTTGTTTTTTTTTTTCGACTAAACGGGGCATTTTGGGGGCCTTAACATGCTCAAAAACTCTTGAAAATCGGCACACACATTGGAATCTGCGGTCATTAGGACGCCGCAGAGACTGGGACCCGGGCGTGGCACAGGGGCTCTACAGCGCCCCCTGGAACACCTTCCCAAAACTGGATGTATATCCCGCACATACTTGCACGTATACATATGAAACTCAGTACACATGTAGATCTCACTGAGCTGAACAACTCACGCACTCTGTGTCATTAGCTAATCCCAACAGGAAGTGAGCTATTCAGGGCTGTTTAAAAAGCGCATGCTCTGGAATTTGATATACTCCTCTGAGGCCTTTAGACCGACGGTCACCAAACTCGGTCAGCATGACCTCAAGATATTGGGGATGCTAAATTGCGGAGGGCTTTTTGATATCTCAAACGGTTCGGCCGTGGCGAGGCGATGAAATTATGGCGAGAAATGAGAAACAGGAAATGGCTAATAACTATTGCACACATTGTCTGATTCTGATGAAACTTCAGGAGTTTGTTCGTTGTATGATGCCGATCACATAGATGTGACTATTAGGAGTCAAAGTTATAGCACCACCAACTGGCAGCAGGAAGTGTGTCATTTTCAAAATGCTTTTAAATCAGCCTCTTAATTTTACTCGATTTGCTTCAAACTTCATCAGAATAATGTCAAAACACGGCCGATGAGAATCTGTAAAGGGGTCGTTGATACTTCAAATGCTGTTGCCATGGCAATGTGTCAAACTTTAACATTTGTTTCCTGTGTTTTTGGGGCACTTAATAAGCTTAGATTTTCATGAAACTCAACACACACATCAGTATTAATGATAGTTAGACACTGGCAAAGGCTCATAAATGGGCGTGGAGGGGGCGCTCTATAGCGCCATCTTTTGTTAAAAGTTGGGGGGTTAGCTTCAGCTACAGACACCAAACTCGATATGTATATTGGTCTCATCAAGCCGGACAACTTTCTAATTTACACCCATTAGCTGCGACCAACAGGAAGTCTGCTATTTTGATTTGAATGTGGATTTTTGGAAAAATCAGGCTATAAAAAAATTCATACTCCTCCAAGCAGGAATAAGCAATGCACACCAAACTTTGTCGACATGATGCCAACATACTGAAGATGTTAAATTGCGAGCGGATTTGGGATATCTTGAACGGTTGATTTATGGTGATTTTTTTAAAGTAGCAGTAAAAAACACAACTGTAATTTTAAAATGCAGCATCCAAACACTTCAAAACTTTTTATATACATAGAACTAGTCATTCTAAGCAATAAATACTTACTTCCATCGATATAAAATAGTCTACTAAAAATAGAAAATTAAAAAACTATTAAACTTCTGATCTCACTCTAACTCTCTCACTCTAACTCTGTATGGGGGATGGCTGGTGGTCTGTTAAGTGTGTGCGTTCACTGTAAGTGTTAAGTGTGACTGGGATAGTTGAGTGGTTGTGTGTGTGTGGGACAGAGAGAGAGAGAGAGAGAGAGAAAGAGAGAGTTCATTTAAAGTGCATTATCCTAACTCTGCACAACTTTTTACATATGAAAAACAAGTCATTCTTAGGAAATATGTTTATCATGTTTTCAGAGACCGCCAAAACATTTAAAATATCACACATGTAAACTAGCAGATGAAGACTATAATACCAAGGATGAACACAAGATGACCTCATAGGATAAGGAAACTTTCAGCTCATTCTCAGTCTATCAGAATGATTTAAAAGCATTTGGTTTTAACCCTATTGGAATTGCTCCGTTTATTAGGGCCCGAGCACCGATGGTGTGAGGACCCTATTGGAATTGCTCCGTTTATTATTAGGGCCCGAGCACCAATGGTGTGAGGACCCTATTGGAATTGCTCCGTTTATTATTATTAGGGCCCGAGCACCGATGGTGTGAGGACCCTATTGGAATTGCTCCATTTATTATTAGGGCCCGAGCACCGATGGTGTGAGGACCCTATTGGAATTGCTCCGTTTATTATTATTATTATTATTATTATTCTTCTCCAAAATTAATCGCATTTTTGAGGGCCTAAACATGCCCGAAAACTCACGAAACTTTGCACACGCATCAGAACTGGCGAAAATTTACGTCTGATATGGGTCTCAGAAGTGGGTGTGGCAAAATGGGTCGATAGCGCCACCTATACACATTCAGCGGAGTGCGCCTCGAGCTACGTTTTAAGTACATTTACGAAACTCGGTACACACATGTAACATACCAATACCTACAAAAAAGTCTCTTGAGGCAAAATCCGAAACCCAACAGGAAGTCGGATATTTTTAATTTTTCCAGCAAATTTTGTCTCATTTTTGCCATTTCCAGGCGTCGTACTTGAACGAACTCCTCCTAGAGATTTATTCGGATCAACACCAAATTTGGTCAGTCTAATCTAAAGCCCTTTGTGACGTTAAATTGCGAAGATCTAGAGTTTTCGTTGGAGGGCGTGTCCGTGGCGGCCTGTCAAATTTCGATGATTCGCCATGAAAAAGGAAGTTGTTATAACTCAGCCATACAATGTCTGATCTGCCCCAAACTTCACATGTTTGATAAGAGTCTGGTCCTGAACACATACCCATGATCATATTCAGTCATAGTCATAGCGCCACCTGCTGGTAACAGGAAGTGACATGTTTTACGCTGTGAGAAACTCCTCCTACAGATTTCATGAAATCAACATTATATTTGGTCAGTCTAATGTAAAGACCTTTGCGATGTTAAATTGTGAAGATCTTGAGTTTTCGTTGAAGGGCGTGTCCGTGGCAGCCTGACAAAGTTTGATGTTTCGCCATGGTAATAGAAGTTGTTATAACTCAGCCATACAATGTCTGATCTGCCCCAAACTTCACATGTTTGATAAGAGTCCTGACCTGAACACATCTGAAGGCCAATATTCTATTATAATGCTAGCGCCACCTGCTGGCAACAGGAAATGGCTTGTTTTACACTAACTTAAACATGCAATGTCTGATCTGCCACAAACTTCACATGTTTGGTAAGAGTACTGGTCTGAAGACATCTAAAGACCAATATTCAGATATAATCATAGCGCCACCTGTTGGCAGCAGCATATGTCATGTCTTACACTAGCTCAAGCATACTATGTTCAATCTGCACCAAAGTTCGTATCTTTGATAAAAGTGTACGCCTGAACAGATCTACGTTCCAATATTCAGTTATAGGCATAGCGCCACCAGCTGGCAGCAGGAAGTTTGGCACATCTTAATGACTTTGACAGATTCCTACTAAATTTACTATGTGAAAAGCATAGTGCCCACCATTCGCCTCCGGTCGGCGGTGAGCCCGGGTGCGAGGGCCCGTTCATCGCTGCTTGCAGCTTTAATTATTATTATTATTTTTTTTTTTTCGACTAAACGGGGCATTTTGGGGGCCTTAACATGCTCAAAAACTCTTGAAAATTGGCACACACATTGGAATCTGCGGTCATTAGGACGCCGCAGAGACTGGGACCCGGGCGTGGCACAGGGGCTGTACAGCGCCCCCTGGAACACCTTCCCAAAACTGGATGTATATCCCGCATATACTTGCACATATACTTATGAAACTCGGTATACTTATAGATCTCACTGAGCTGAACAACTCATGCACTCTATGTAATTAGCTAATCCCAACAGGAAGTGAGTTATTCAGGGCTGTTTAAAAAGCGCATGCACTGGAATTTGAAATACTCCTCGGAGGGCTTTATTCGGACGGCCACCAAACTCGGTCAGCATGACCTCAAGACATTGGGGATGCTAAATTGCGAAGGGATTTTTGATATCTCGAACGGTTTGGCCGTGGCGAGGCGACAAAATAATGGCAAGAAATGAGAAACAGGAAATGGCTAATAACTATTGCACACATTGTCTGATTCTGATGAAACTTCAGGAGTTTGTTAGTTTTATGATGCTGATCACATAGATGTGACTATTGAGAGTCAAAGTTATAGCGCCACCAACTGGCAGCAGGAAGTGTGTCGTTTTCAAAATGCTTTTAAATCAGCCTCTTAATTTTACTCAATTCACTTGAAACTTCATCAGAATAATATCAAAACACGGCCGATGAGAATCTGTAAAGGGGTCGTTGATACTTCAAATGCTGTTGGCATGGCAACGTGTCAAACTTTAACATTTGTTTCTTGTGTTTTTGGGGCACTTAATAAGCTTATATTTTCATGAAACTCAACACACACATCAATATTAATGATAGTTAGACTGGCAAAGGCTCATAAATGGGCGTGGAGGAGGCGCTCTATAGCGCCACCTTTTGTCAAAAGTTGGGGGGTTAGTTTGAGCTACAGACACCAAACTCGGTATGTATATTGTTCTCATCAAGCCGGACAACTTTCTAATTTACACCCATTAGCTGCGACCAACAGGAAGTCTGCTATTTTTATTTGAATGTGGATTTTTGGAAAAATCAGGCTAAAAACAAATTCATACTCCTCCAAGCAGGAATAAGCAATGCACACCAAACTTTGTCAACATGATGCCAACATACTGAAGATGTTAAATTGCGAGCGGATTTGGGATATCTTGAACGGTTGATTTATGGTGATTTTTTAAAGTAGCAGTAAAAAACATAAGCATAATTTTAAAATGCAGCATCCAAACACTTCAAAAATTTTTACATACATACAACTAGTCATTCTGAGAAATAAATGCTTATTTCCATCGATATAAAATAGTCTACTAAAAATAGAAAAATAAAAAACTATTAAATATCTGATCTCACTCTAACTCTCTCACTCTAACTCTGTGTGTGTCACCACCGCGGTCTCTGTGGCTCCCTCCGACCGCCGCCGGCAGCGGGAACCCTCCCCGGACTTTTAACCCTCTACATTTCCAATAAGCCCGTACCTGGACTCCCACTTCCGGTTCCGGGTCCCCCGGTTCACTTCCCGTCAGTCGGCCATTTTAAGCCCGCCAGACTGGCGGGATCTTCGCGAAGTTTTGGTTAGCTAGACTATCAATCCTGAGCGTTTTCCTTTCTATTGTTATTCTGTTGCCGACTGGACTGTTTATTATCGTTTGTTGATTCTTGCTGCCTGCCCCGACCCTATTGCCTGGATTACTGTTTATTCTTTGGATATTCCTCGTTGTTCCCGTTTGCTGGTGTTTTGAACTTTGCCTGGTGTACTCCGTTTACTATTAAAGATGTCGCATGTGGATCGCCCGTCTCCGGATCAGTCTCTGACCACGTCACAGTGTGTGTGCGTAAGTGTGAATGTTGACAGTGGGGGAGGGTGGCTGTCAGAGACAGAGAGACAGAGAGAGACAGAGTGCATTTAAAGTGTATTATCCTAACTCTTCACAACTTTTTACATATGAAAAACAAGTCATTCTTAGGAAATATGTTTAAAAAAAAACATTTCAAATATCACACATGTAAACTAGCAGATGAAGACTATAATACCAAGGATGAACACAAGATGACCTCACAGGATAAGGAATCTTTTTCAGCTCATTCTCAGTCTGTCAGAGTGATGTAAAAACATTTTGGGTAACACTTTCTATGAAGCCCCTATTTATAATACATTATAATGGCATTTATAAGGCATTATAATGAATGCATAATGCATTATAAAAACCTTATAATATGTTATATCATCTCATGAATAATCATGACAACAATTATAATACATTAAAATACTTGAGTATTTGAGGTTATAACTTTTAAGTTTATGATTTCTTATAACACACAATGGACAGCATATAAAATCTACTTAATTTATAATGGACTATATCATATTATGTTTATTTTTTACATTATATATTATGTTTTATTTTGATGGTCCCACTAGTTTATTGACAATAAGCAATTGTTCAACTACATATCAACTAACACTCCTTAGAGTATTAATAGACTTAGGTTAAGGTTAGGCTAGGTAGCAGGTTCACGTACTTGCAAAGTTACTTATAATCAGTTTGTATTTTGGGGAACCATCAAAATACAGTGTTAGCATATATTTAGCATACTACTAATAATAATAACTGCTAGCTGACATGCAGTACCTTCAAAATAATCAAACTGATAATACAAATGTCATATTACACATTCATCTGATCTGATACCAGATCTTATGGCTCTTTGAGAAATTTTATTATTATTATTACTTATAAGTGGTCTTCGTATGCTTTAAGTAAAGTGACATGCGTAACATGGCAAGATACGAGACTTATAATACGTTATAACTATGAGGAAGTAATCATACTTTTAAAAGCTATAACCACAAATGAGTAAAAATTATAATACATTAAAACTGTTCTTATGAATACTCATAAGATCATACAACATACTATAAGGTTTTTTGTAATGCATTATTCATTCATTGTAATGCCTTAAGAATACCCTTATAATGTATTACAAATACGGGCTTCACAGAAAGTGTTAATGCATTTTGCATTGAACCCTTTCATTGCTGTAACCCTTTAATCGAAACTGCCACAGTGTTACTGTCAATGCATGTGCCCACTGGGCACCATTTTCCTGATGGTACCGGCATGGCGATTGCGCTGGCGGCGAGGGCCCGCTCATCGCTGCTCGCAGCTATATTTTTTTTTTTTTTTCGACTATCCGGGGCATTTTGGGGGCTTTAACATACTCAAAAACTCTTGAAAATCGGCACACACATTGGAAACTGCGGTCATTAGGACGCCGCAGAGACTGGGACCCGGGCGTGGCACAGGGGCTGTACAGCGCCCCCTGGAACACCTTCCCAAAACTTGATGTATATCCCGCACATACTTGCATGTATACATATGAAACTCGGTACACATATAGATCTCACTGAGCCGAACAACTCACGCACTCTATGTCATTAGCTAATCCCAACAGGAAGTGAGCTATTCAGGGCTGTGTAAAAAGCGCATGCTCTGGAATTTGAAATACTCCTCGGAGGGCTTTATTCGGACGGCCACCAAACTCGGTCAGCATGACCTCAAGACATTGGGGAAGCTAAATTGCGGAGGGATTTTTGATATCTCGAACGGTTTGGCCGTGGCGAGGCGACGAAATAATGGTGAGAAATGAGGAACAGGAAATGGCTAATAACTATTGCACACATTGTCTGATTCTGATGAAACTTCAGGAGTTTGTTCGTTGTATGATGCCGATCACATAGATGTGACTATTAGGAGTCAAAGTTATAGTGCCACCAACTGGCAGCAGGAAGTGTGTCGTTTTCAAAATGCTTTTAAATCAGCCTCTTAATTTTACTCGATTGGCTTCAAACTTCATCAGAATAACGTCAAAACACGGCTGATGAGAATCTGTAAAGGGGTAGTTGATACATTAAATGCTGTTGCCATGGCAACGTGTCAAACTTTAACATTTGTTTTCTGTGTTTTTGGGGCACTTAATAAGCTTAGATTTTCATGAAACTCAACACACACATCAGTATTAATAATAGTTAGACACTGGCAAAGGCTCATAAATGGGCGTGGAGGAGGCGCTATATAGCGCCATCTTTTGTCAAAAGTTGGGGGGTTAGTTTCAGCTACAGACACCAAACTCGGTATGTATATTGGTCTCATCAAGCCGGACAACTTTCTAATTTACACCCATTAGCTGTGACCAACAGGAAGTCTGCTATTTTTGGATTTTTGGAAAAATCAGGCTATAAATAAATTCATACTCCTCGAAGCAGGAATAAGTAGTTCACACCAAACTTTGTCAACATGATGCCAACATACTGAAGATGTTAAATTGTGAGCGGATTTGGGATATCTCGAACGGTTGATTTATGGTGATTTTTTAAAGTAGCAGTAAAAAAACATAACTGTAATTTTAAAATGCAGCATCCAAACACTTCAAAACTTTTTATATACATAGAACTAGTAATTCTAAGAAATCAATGCTTACTTCCATCGATATAAAATAGTCTACTAAAAATAGAAAATTAAAAAACTATTAAACTTCTGATCTCACTCTAAATCTGTGTGGGGGATGCCTGGTGGTCTTTGTTAAGTGTGTGCGTTCACTGTAAGTGTTAAGTGTGACTAGTGTAGTTGAGTGGTTGAGTGGTTGTGTGTGTGTGTGTGTGTGTGTGTGTGTGTGTGTGTGTGTGTGTGTGTGTGTGTGTGTGTGTGACAGAGAGAGAGAGAGATCATTTAAAGTGCATTATCATAACTCTGCACAACATTTTACATATGAAAAGCAAATCATTCTTAGGAAATATGTTTATCATGTTTTCAGAGACCGCAAAAACATTTAAAATATCACACATGTAAACTAGCAGATGAAGACTATAATACCAAGGATGAACACAAGATGACCTCACAGAATAAGGAATCTTTCAGCTCATTCTCAGTCTATCAGAATGATTTAAAAGCATTTGGTTTTAACCCTTTCATTGCTGCAACTTTTCAATCCAAACTGCCACAGAGTTACTGTCAATGCAGGTGCCCACTGGGCACCATTTTTTCTGATGGCACCAGGGTTGCGGATGCGCTGGTGGCGAGGGCCCGCCCATCGCTGCTTGCAGCTATATTTCTTCTTCTTATTCTCATTCTTTGTCAAGGTTTTGGGGGGTTTTGGGGCCCTTAACATGCTCAAAAACTCTTGAAAATTGGCACACACCTTGGAATCTGTGGCCATTAGGGCCGGGCAGAGACTGGTACACGAGCATGGCAAGGGGACTCTACAGTGCCCCCTGGAATTTGGAGGGTCATATAGCACACATACTTGCACTTACACATATGAAACTCGGTACACATATAGAACTCATCAAGCTGAACAACTTTCGCACTCTATGTCATTAGCTAATCCCAACAGGAATTTGGTTATTCTGGATTTTGGTGGCGAGGCGACGAAATTATGGCAAGAAATGAGAAACAGGAAATGCCTAATAACTATTGCACACATTGTCTGATTCTGATGAAACTTCAGGAGATTGTTCGTTGTATGATGCCGATCACATAGATGTGACGTTTAGGAGTCAAAGTTATAGCGCCACCAACTGGCAACAGGAAGTTTGTCTCTTTTAAAAATGCTTTGATATCACATGGTTATTTTTACCCGATTTGCTTCAAACTTCATCAGAATAATGTCAAAACACGGCTGATGAGAATCTGTAAAGGGGGCGTTGATACATCAAATGCTGTTGCCATGGCAATGTGTCAAACTTTAACATTTGTTTCCTGTGTTTTTGGGGCACTTAATATGCTTAGATTTTCATGAAACTCAACACACACATCAGTATTAACGATAGTTAGACACTGGGAAAGGCTCATAAATGGGCGTGGAGGAGGCGCTCTATAGCGCCACCCTTTGTCAAAAGTTGGGGGGTTAGTTTTAGCTACAGACACCAAATTTGGTATGTATATTGGTCTCATCAAGTCGGACAACTTTCTAATTTACACCCATTAGCTGTGACCAACAGGAAGTCTGCTAATTTGATTTGAATGTGGATTTTTGCAAAAAATCAGGCTATAAATACATTCATACTCCTCCAAGCAGGTATAAGGTGGTCTGTGTTAAGTGTGTGCGTTCACTGTAAGTGTTAAGTGTGACTGGTGTAGTTGAGTGGTTGCGTGTGTGTGTGTGTGTGTGTGTGTGACAGAGAGAGAGAGAGAGAGAGAGAGAGAGAGAGACAGAGTTCATTTAAAGTGCATTATCTGCACAACTTTTTACATATAAAAAAACAAGTCATTTTTAGGGAATATGTTTATCATGTTTTCAGAGACCGCAAAAACATTTAAAATATCACACTTGTAAACTGGCAGATGAAGACTGTAATACCAAGGATGAACACAAGATGACCTCTGTAAGGCCTCAGAGAAGAGAACAACTCAGAATCTTCTGTGAGCCATTTGGGATGACCATAAAAACAGATTGGGAGCTTACATGACGTCAGCACGTCTTGACCAGTTCCTGTCCTATGCTGACTTCTCACCGCAGGGGTGAACCAATGATAGATCAATATCAATTCAGGAGGATAGAGGACTCTTGTTCTCTGCTGGGACCACTTGAAGCCACAAATGGTTTATCATCACCTTTTGACCAGCCGCAGTCAAACCCATGCAAGAAACACAGTAAAAGACTAATTTACAATGCTCCCCATTTTCTGAGACGTCACAGAACAGATGGTCAGTGTGACTGGTGACCAACTATACATAAATTGGTAAATTGAATAAACACGAAAAGACAGATTTACATTGACACGTCCAGCCTGCAGGGCTCACAGGATCCATCCAGCGTGACTCTTATGACCCTTTGGACATCCTGTGTCCCCCTCCTCTCACATTCCTCACACACACTCTCCTTCTGCCTGTTGAAGAACGCATAAGAATGCGCATCACGGATTACATTTACATTATGAGTTTGTAAGAACAATTATTTGAGTATTGCTGTTAGAGCAACAATATGCATTAGTAGTATGTTTTTATACCTCCTATGGGCTTGGTGTGTTTATTGTAACCTACAAAGCTAATCAATGTGTGTATAACCTGTTAGGTAGACAAAGTTATTAATATGTATGAGAGATACC
This sequence comes from Cirrhinus mrigala, assembly GCA_036247105.1. NCBI lineage: Eukaryota > Metazoa > Chordata > Actinopteri > Cypriniformes > Cyprinidae > Cirrhinus > Cirrhinus mrigala. The sequence goes on from CM070022.1 coordinate 34,780,066, forward strand.
CGATGTTTGGTATTGAATGAAAGCTCATTTTATTTCCAAGATGTTGATGTGAATGAAAAGTTGATATTAGATACGATGCTTGCATTACAACACTCAGTGAAGTGATTAACAAACTCTCGGAGAAAGTTGCCTTCACGTGACAGACAAACAGTGAATAACCATATAGGGCGGAGCCCCGCCTTGCAACCAAAATGATTGGAACACAACTTTATGGGACGGACTTCGTCGGCCCGGTTAAAATCAAAATGTTCCTAACAAACGTCGCCTTTCGCCGTCGGCTTTCGTCTGAGTGCGCTCTCACCGGTGCTCCCGGCTTGACCAACTACGCGATTATGCCATCCAGAACTCTACAGAACCAGCTAAAGCTTCGTGAAACTTTCAAAGTCTTTGCACCCCGCAACTCTGACTCTCAAAGAACTTCAAGCTCATCACGCTCGGTAACCAAGCAACCAAACAAAGCTTGAACTGACCTAACTGCGTGAAACACCGGACAGCGGAAGCAGCTTGAAACACCTTGACAGTGTGAACAGCGTGAGACGCTCACAACGAGAGAAACACTTTACCAGTGCTCACCTGAGCTCCGAGAGCATCATCCGTGTAACCAAGCAACCAACCGAAGCTTCATCCAACCTCGCCAACTGTCCAGTCACCACAGAAGGCTTCCCAAAGACGTCATCCAAAGAACCAGGCAACCAATCAGAAGTGGCATGATTCCCTCTGCAAAGACGAGCCTGCAGAGGAAGAAAACCCGAACGCAAGTTAAACAAGGTCTCCTTAATCTCTTGCTGAACTGTGCCCGGTTGCATAAAGCACCTTAAGTTTTTCACTTAAGGCATAATTTCCCCTTACCTAAGGCAATAACTTAAAGGTGTTGCATATAATCCCTTAAACACTTCCCTTAGCAAAGGGGAAACGTCAAGTATTTCACGACAGCACCCCAGGTTTTTCCGTTATGAAATTCTATTGTTTCCATAGGCTACACGCTACAGTAAATATAAATGATAACGCAAACAACTAATAAAGATGGACAAAGAAATGGAAAAGGAAAACAAAAACAAAAGAAAACCAAATTGGACAGAGGAGGAGAAATGTACCCTTCTAGATGAATACAGTAAAAGAAAGGGTATTTTAAAAAGCAAATTGAATCCCAATGTAACTGCCGTCAAAAAACAAAAACAGTGGGAGGAAATAACAGAAAAAATCAACGCTCGAAATCTCGGGGTAAAGAGGACGGTTCAAGAAGTAATAAAAAAATACAAAAACATTTCTGTGGCCGCAAAAAAAGAGATAAGCATCAATAAGAAGGAGTCGAACAAAACCGGTAAATAAAACTTATAACTTATACTTTTTTTATTATCTTCACCGCACCGTAGTGGAGAGCGCGATTGGTTTCCGTATAGTATCACAGACAACTAACGATAACAAAACTGATAAACAGGTGGAGGACCACCCCCTGCTGAGCTGTCAGTCTGTACAAAGATGGTGCAAGACATCCTTGGAGTGGACTCACCTGTCCTGGCCGGCATCTCTGGCGGTTTGGAAAGTGAAGCTGAGCCAGTAGAAGAGTGAGACAACATTATAGTCTCAGCACAGCATAAAATTAAACTTACCACTAGTGGCTTAGATTTACAGGATATATTATTATTTTAACATCATGAGAGACGTAATGTGTAATAACATAATGCTATAATTGAAATTCCTTTCACACGTAGACCTTTCCAGCACGACACACAGGAAAGGCAGCTTCAACACCATCAGAGCACCAACAGAGTGCTAAACCAAGCAACAGCCAAGTGAGGACTTATTACTCTTTTTAAACATTTTTGTCTAAGGCAGTGGTGTAGTGCAGGGTATAAGCAGGTATACGGCGTATACCCACTTCTTTATCAGTCGGCTTTGCGTATACCCACTTCTAAATCCCCTCTGATGTGCATCATTCAGTTCTGAATTAGCCAAAACCATGACAGTCCACTACATAAATAGCTAATTCAAACGCATGTGAATTAATGCACATATTCCCTAAAACACCCAGTAAAGACGATGCTGGGTGATGCGGTCAGGACCGTGGCTCCGGCTTCCTTTGAAGTTTGATGATTGCGCCTGACGCGCCCGCTCTGTCCTCCCACCTCAGATGCTCTCTTTTCATACGCCAGAGCATGTCAGGAGAAGCGCGCAGAGGGGTAAAAAAAAATATTATTGATTACGATTTTTAGTCAGTAGATTATAACGAAAAAAATACCTTAAAAATGAAAAGAAGCAGCAGGTTAGTACTATCAGAAATTTCTTAAATGGGTGAACCCCTGTAAACTTCTCTGTCCAAGCCAAGGATTCAGTAAACAAATGCGTCAAAACAGTAAGTTCAAAATGGCTCTAATACAGAGAAAACCCGTTTCTCCATGCACCACTATACCACTGGTTTAAGGCTAAAAACACAATTCTTAATTAGACATTGAACATGAACCTTTATTATTTTCAGAGTATTTCTTAATTTCTCCAAAAAAAATGTGTATTGCAGAAAAACGCAAACACCCTCTCCACCAGCCACAGCGAGGGATGATGTTTTACAACTGCAGAGAGAGGTGCTACAGTTACAGAAGGAGAAACTGCAGCTATTGATAAAATAAAGAAGGAGAAGGAAAATCAGGAGCTTTACAACATACTTCTTAAAGACAAACTTTTGCAGCTACAAAATGAAGGAAGGATTACAATCACATCAATTGATTAATAAATATATTTAATTACAGATTTAAAGTGTTGTGTTTGTTATTATAATAATGAATATATATATATACACAAGAGTAATAATGACAATATTAGAAATGTAATTAATAATAAATTAATAACACTACTACTAATAATAAACTTTTATATTATTTTATCATTATTATTACAAATAATTATAATAATTATAATTATAATAATTATATATATCTTATTGATAATATTACTACTACCGTAACTACTGTACAACTAATCAAAAAAATGCATTCACGATGGCATCTCTGACAGCATATCCAGCCTGCTGGATATCATGTTGCAGAATCGGATGCACTTCTTCATGACTATCTTCTTCCTCATGCTCATCCTCCTCTTTGAAGGCAGCATACTTCTTCGAAAGGTTGAAGAGTACAACGCACGCTACAATAATTTTGCAAGCCCTGGGAGGCTCAACATGCAGTTCGCTGTGAAGACAGTGGAACCTGCGTTTCAGCTGGCCAATCGTCCTCTTAATTATCGACCTTGTGTGCGTCAATGCATTGTTGTACCTTTCCTACAAGGGTAAATCAATGACTATCATCAGTATTGACAGTGCTTTAAAATAAATAATATGACAATAAATTAGTGCATTAAAGATTTGCATGCAAGTTCATTTTTTGTGCGCAACATCTCATGAAAATATGCAGTCTTTTACACTTAAGCCTACAACTTAATTTACATTTTTACAAAGCTTACTTTGCGCACACAAATCTAGGCACAAAATTTACATTAACAAAACAGATAAGTCTTAATTAATTACATGCCTGTGCAGCATTGAGGGGATTGATGAAGGGCGTCATGAGCCATGGCCGGCAGGGGTAACCACTGTCCCCGAGGAGAAGACCGCTATGCATTCCAGCTTCAAAGTCTTTACCAATTTTGCTCTCTGCTAAAATTCTAGAATCATGTGTACTCCCGGGCTAAGATGCAACGACATTTGTGATGTTGCACAGATGGTCACATACTAATTGTACATTTATTGAATGGTAGTTTTTTCTGTTTATGTACTGATCTTCGTGTGTTCGGGGCGCCTGTATCCTGATATGTGTGCCGTCAATCACACCGCATATTCGGGGAAAACCTGCGTTTTGAAAAAAACTGGTTTGAATAACCTCTTGTTCAGGACGAGATGGAAACTTGACCGTTTGGTTTAAATGATGGCAAAGAGCCCCTGCAACCCAGTGAATCACTCTACTGACGGAAGATTTATGTACGTGGAAAACATCTCCCACTACGGACTAAAAACTCCCACTTGCAAAGAACCGCAGTGCTATCAACAGCTGTAACACCGCAGGTAGTGAGTGGTTGCGTTGCGTGACATGATCAAGCTCTTCTTCCAGTTTGTAAGCGATGTCAAATATTGCGCGGCGATCAAATCTGTATTCCTGCAACAGCTTTTCATCGCTAAGATGGTCCAAAGGGTTCTCCCTATCGTGAAAAAATTGCCTTGGCACATACTCATCTTCAGCTGCTTCCATAAACTCAGCCATGTCGTTTTATTTGTGTCCGTGTAACTTTTAAAGGTAAAGTCTTTCAAACCTTAAGTTATACTTAGGGAAATGAACGTTAAGGGGCTTTATGCAACACTTAACGGTTTTTAAGGGATTACTTAAGGGAAAAATTGACACTTAAGAGAAATTTATTTATAAAGGGTTTATGATGTTTCACTTATAGGAACCCTTAAGTAACATTTAAGGGATATTTTATGCAACGCCCTTAAGTGTAAGGGAAACTTAAGGGCTAAATTAAGGGAAAATTACACTTAAGATGCTTTATGCAACTGGGCACTGGTGCTAAATTTCCTTAAGTAGCTAAAAGATAAATCTCTGCTTTTGTGGTTTTCTCAGGTTGCAATTTAAGAACTAGTAGCAGATACTAGTAATTTTGGGATTCCCTTCAAACTCCATAAATTCTTGAACTGTATGCATGTGTGTGTGTGTGTGTGTGTGTGTGTGTATGTGTGTGTAATTGTTAGTAGTTCAGTTCATGTATCTTAGAGTAGTTCAATAAATTCTTGTTTCATTGGAAAGAACATTGTCTTGTTTCTTGTGTTCAGAAAGTTACTGCCTGTGCCAAGATTTTGCTACCTAGCTCATAGCAACCTAATACTGTGTATATTATAATCCGCTGGCCACGGAAATAATATAAACATCCAGAATTGGTAAGATATACTAAGTTAAACTTTTTGCTGGACGAACAGTTAATAAAGTGTAACCTATTAATTCTGAATCAATTAATCAAGTCGATTCCGAATCATTTAATTGATTCAATTTAATTGAATCAATTAAATTTGATCTAATTACCCTGAAACCCTACACCTCATAGGATAAGGAATCTTTTTCAGCTCATTCTCAGTCTATCAGAATGACTTGAAAGCATTTTGATTTTAACCCTTTCATTGCTGTAACCCTTCAATCCAAAATGACACAGGGTTACTGTTAATGCATGTGTTCGGCGGTCACCGTTTTCCCGATGCTACCGGCATGGCGATTGCGCTTGCGGCGAGGGCCCATCATCGCTGCTTGAAGCTATATTTATTAGGGCCCGAGCACTGCAGTGCGAGGACCCTATTGGAATTGCTCCGTTTATTAGGGCCCGAGCACTGTAGTGCCAGGACCCTATTGGAATTGCTCCGTTTCTTCTTCTTCTTCAAAGTAAAAAGTCTTATTGAGGGCCTAAACATGCTCGAAAACTCACAAAACTTTGCACACGTGTCAGACCTGGCGAAAATTTACATCTGATATGATTTTCAGAAGTGGGTGTGCCAAAATGGCTTGATAGCGCCACCTATAAAATTCCAACGGAGTGCGCCTCGGGCTACGTTTCACGTACATGTACGAAACTCAGTACACACATGTAACACACCAATACCTACAAAAAAGTCTCCTGGCACAACATCCTAAACCCAACAGGAAGTCCGTTATATTGAATTTCCTGTATGATTTTTGTGCAGTTTTTGCCATTTTCAGGCCTCCTACTTTAACGAACTCCTCCTACAGTTTTTATCCGATCATCTTCAAATTTGCTGAGTGTTATCATAAGGCCTTTGCGATGCTAAATTGTGAAGATTTTGAGTTGAGTTTTCGTCGAGGGGCGTGTCCCTGGTGGCCTGACAAAGTTCGATGTTTCGCCATGAAAAAGGAAGTTGCTATAACTCAGGCAAACAATATCCGATCTACCTCAAACTTTACACATTTGACAACAGTACGGTCCTGAACACGTCAGTGCCCATATTCAGTTATAGTCATAGCACCACCTGCTGACAACAGGAAGTGACATGTTTAATACTGTTACGAACTCCTAAAAACAAAAAGAATTAGAAAGTTTTAAATAGGCTAGCAACATGCTAGAATCATGTTAAAACCTGCTAGCAACACTTAGCTAAGAGCTAAAGCATGCTAATAATACAATGAAACAGGAAGTTACTGTAACTCAGGCATACAATGTCCAATCTGCCCCAAACTTAACATGTTTGATAAGAGTCCTGGTCTGAACACATGCCCATGCCCATATTCAGTTAGAGTCATAGCGCCACCTGCTGGCAACAGGAAGTGACATGTTTAATACTGTTATGGATGCCTAGCAACGTTTTAAAAAAATATCAACAATTGTTAAAAAAGGTAGCAACATTCTAGAAACATGCTAAAACACTTAGCTAAGTGCTAAAGCATGCTATTAATGCAATGAAACAGGAAGTTACTGTAACTCAGGCATGCAATGTCCAATCTGCCCCAAACTTCACATGTTTGATAAGAGTTCTGGCCTGAACACATTTGCATGCCAATATTCAGTTATAGTCATAGCGCCACGTACTGTCAACAGGAAGTGACATGTTTAACACTGTGATACACTACTAGCAACACACTAAAATAAACCATTGAGTGCTAAACTTGCTAAAAACATGCTCAAATATGCTAGCAACACTTACTAAGTGCTAAGGCATGTTGTTAAAGCCATGAAACAAGAAGTTGTTGTAATTCATGCAAACAATTTCCAATCTGCCCCAAACTTCACATGTTTGATAAGAGTCCTGGCCTGAAGATATCTACATGCCCATATTCAGTTATAGTCATAGCGCCACCTGCTGGCAACAGGAAGTGACATGTTTAATACTATTATGGATGCCTATCAACATTTTAAAAAAGATCAACAATTATTAAAAAGGGTAGCAACATTCTAGAAACATGCTAAAACATGCTAGCAACACTTAGCTAAGTGCTGAAGCATGCTATTAATGCAATGAAACAGGAAGTTGCTGTAACTTAAACATGCAATGTCCAATTTGCACCAAACTTCACATGTTTGGCAAGAGTCCTAGCCTGAAGACATCTAAAGGCCAATATTCTGTAATAGCGCCACCTGTTGGCAGCAGGATATGCCATGTCTTACATTCCAAGCATACCATGTTCAATCTGCACCAAACTTCATATGTTTGATAAAAGCGCTGGCCTGAAGACATCTGCATGCCAATATTCAGTTATAGGCATAGCGCCACCAGCTGGCAGCAGGAAGATTGGCACATATAAATGACTTTAACATATTCCTCCTAAATTTACTTTGTTAAAAGCATAGTGCCCACCATTCGCCACCGATCGGCGGTGAGCCCGGGTGCGAGGGCCCGCCCATCGCTGCTTGCTGCTTTAATTCTTCTTCTTCTTCTCCAAAATTAAAAGTATTTTTGAGGGCCTAAACATGCTCGAAAACTCACGAAACTTTGCACACGCGGCAGATCTGGCGAAAATTTACATCTGATATGGGTTTCAGAAGTGGGTGTGGCAAAATAGCTCGATAGCGCCACCTATAAAATTTCAACAGAGAGCGCCTCGAGCTACGTTTCACGTACATGCACGGAACTCGGTACACACGTGCAACACACCAATACCTACAAAAAAGTCTCCTGGCACAACATCCGATACCCAGCAAGAAGTCTGTTATATTGAGTTTCCTGTACGATTTTTGCGCAGTTTTTGCCATTTTTAGGCCTCATACTTTAACAAACTACTCCTACAGTTTTGATCTGATCATCTTCAAATCTGCTGAGTGTTATCATAAGGCCTTTGCGATGCTAAATTGTGAAGATCTTGAGTTTTAATTAAGAGTCGTGTCCCTGGCGGCCTGACAAACTTCGATATTTTGCCATGGAAAAGGAAATTTTTCTTATTTCATTTAGATTTGAACAACATATAGAAAACAAAACTCCCTGTGAACAATTTCAATAAACTTTTGTTAGTATATTTGTTAATCTACAGCTGAAAGTGTTTTATAATCAATAGAGAATACACCTATAGATTTGATGTTAAAATTTACTTTTAATAAATGCATTACTAGAAAAAAAAAAAAAAAATCGCTTCATTTTGCAACTGTTTGGTTAATACAATTTTCTGTTTGGATGGCTGTGCTAATTGTTTTGAGAATAAGTACACTGCATTGGAGAAAAGTGTCAAATCGATTGAGAAAAACTATAATACAATTTTGCCATCTTTCCATAAATTATATTAGTGATCATTAAGAAAATACATCTTTAGAAACCAGTAGAATCTAAAACCTGTCCCAGCTGTTCTGGTGGCTCTGACAGTATGACCTGAAGTAGCGAGTGATCTCCTGAATCTTCCACTCAGTCTGGCTGTTGGTTTGTGGGTGATATCCAGATGACAGACTTACGGAGACCCTGAGTAATTGAAAGGATGCTCGCCAGACTCGTGAGATGAACTGAGGCCCCCTGTCGGAGACGATGTCTTCGGGTAAGCCGAAGATATTTTATAAAATTTGTTTGTGCCACCTTCAGCAGCAAAAACTGAAAACTAAATTTTCTGATAACTACAGATCAGTGTTTTACAGCACAGAGGTGTGTGTGTGTGAGTGTATATATAGTGCCGCAAACTAATATTGGCACCCTTGGTAAATATGAGCAAAGGTGGCTGTAAAAAAAAAATAAGCATCATTTATCTTTTTGATCTTTCATTCAGAAAATTCACAAAATTCTCAACTTTCGTTGAAGTAAAACAATTGAAAGTGGGAGGAAACTCACATTATGAAATAAATGTTTTTCACCAATGCATGTTGGCTACTATTATTGGCAACCCTAGAAAAATATCTGAAATATATCTCTGAAGTATATTTATTCATATTTGCATTTTGTAGCACACCAGGGTGACTGAAATTGTCCAGCCATGACTTCCTGTTCCACTGTGTTGTCTTCTACTGATGAAAACAACACAAAGAAGCACAGTGTAACTCAGATGATGCTCTTTTATATACAAATGCAACAGCACAATCAACCATACACTTATTCTCACACTTCTTCTCCCTCTTATATACTACCCTTACTTCAACCCGCAGTGACACCTAGTGTCAACAATATAACATATTCCCCTTGTACTCAAGAACACTTTTTCCCTTTAGAAATTCACAACTGAACGCCTTAATATGTAACACGATTTTCAAACTCAATTCTTAAGCACAATTTAACATGTAATTCAAAGCATCTCAAATACAACAACAAACTTCAGCTTCAATTATTTGTGTTTGGACCTTTACATCTGATATTACTGATATTACTGATATTTACATCTGTTGAATTACAATCACCAGGTCCAGATCTGTGTACCTGGACCTGCTCGTGAGGAAGCTGTGTAAGCCAATCAGCAACATCAACTCTTTTCAATCCCACAGAAGACAGTGCCAGTTGTGAAGCATGCCATTTCTTTCCATCTGAAAGCATGAAAGTATTCTTTTCCACCTGCCTCCTGATCTCTTTTGGCTCTGAAAATCTTGGGTGTCCTTTTGGTACATGCCACGGAAGCTTAATGCGCACTTTGTCCCCTTGTTTTAGAACTGTAGTATGCGCTCTGCACTTCGTGTCAAGCCACCTTTTCATCTTAGATTGTTGTGCCGGGACTCGCCCGCACACCCGATCTGTAAGCCCTTCTGATGGTAAAGAGGGCAAGACATCCAGGCGAGTGCGCATTTTCCTCCCGTGCAACAATTCAAAAGGCGTCACCCCAGTTGTGGAATGTGGCGTTGCCCTATAGACGTGGAGGAATTCTGTAACAGTGGTTTTCCATGGTTGTGAATGAAGTATTGCAGACTGTATGCAACTCTTGAGCACTCTATGAAAGCGCCCCATTGGCAGCTGGATGGTATACTGGCGTGTGTACATGAGCGATGTCCCTCGGTCTAAGAAAGGTGATAAATTCAGCGGCTGTAAACTAAGGTCCGATATCCGTCACTATACATTCTGGATTTCCAGAATGACGACTAAATGCAGAGGTGAGGAAATTAATCACTTGCTTTGTACTCACTCACATAGTATTTGTGCGTACTATGCCCTGGTCCCCCTCATGTGCAAGCATCACTAACCTCTGACATAAGGACACAGGTGCAATGAGACGTGATCCCCTCAGGATGAAGTCATCCGTTGCAGATAATTCATGTCTCAGCTTGTGGAATGGCAGCAGGAGGGGGTCAATGTGTGAGATTGAGCGCGGCCAGCCTCGCTGAATCTGTGCGCGCAGCTTGCACACCTCGGGACAGGAGGAAGAAGCAGCTGCAAACTCTTTCAGAGCCACAGCTGTCAGTGCAGAGGTAAGCAAAGCTGCTTGTTCTGGCTCAGTATCTGAATCGCTTTCCAGGGGTTCATATGGTCGAGGGAGACGGGACAGACAATTGGCCGTGAAGTTATGACAGCCTGGTCGGAAGATCACTTCGTAATTGAAACACAGCAAGCGCGCGGCCTAGCATGCGATACGCATTCCTGCGCAGTCCCCCCCTCCCTTTTGTAGTGAGTAAAGTAGTTAAAGCCTGATGATCTGTATGCAATTTGAATGTTCGACCCCACAGTTATGTCCTCCATTTCTCGACTGCCCAAACGCAAGCGAGCGCCTCCTTTTCTACGGTCAAATATTTACATTCAGCTGGGGTAAGTGTTCTTGATGCGAAGGCCACGGTGCATTCAGAACTATCAGGATGTATTTGTGAGAACACGGCCCTGAGGCCATAATCAGATGCATCAGTCGAGATGAGTGTAGGCAGATCAGGGTTGTAAAGGGCAATTAACAAGTAACTCTTTGACCGCAGCAAAGCTGTTCTGTGCTTTTTCCAACCAGGAGAACTCTGCATCCTTACGCAAACAGGCACGTAACGGCTCAACCACAGAGGCAAAATTCTGAATGAATTTACTGTACCAAGACAGCAGGCCAAGGAACGAGCACAGCTTCACAGCATCTGTAGGAGCCAGAGCCTGTAAAATTGCAGACAGGTGTTGTTTGTCCGGCTTGATACCCTGCTCTGTAACTGTGTGACCTAGGAATTGTAAACTGGTCTGGCTGAAGTGACATTTCGATGCATTAATTTTTAGTCCAGAGTCCTGCAAGCGGTGCAGAACGGCTTTCAGAGAGCGTTCGTGCTCCTCAGCAGTGCGTCCCCAGATTATAATATCATCCAAGTAGTTTGCCACATTTGGTAGGTCTTGCAATATAAGGTGCATCATCTTCTGAAACGCTGATGGGGCCGAGGCCCATCCATACGGGACCCGACAAAAACGGAACAAACCGTCATGCGTAATGAAACCAGTTAAATCTCTACTATCAGGGTGCAATGTGACCTGATGGTATGCGCTTTGAAGATCAATGGTCGAGAATAATGTAGCCCCATTAAGTAGTGAGAGCAACTCCTCCATATGTGGCAATGGATAACTGTCGGTTACGATAGCTTTATTGGGTTCTCTAAGATCGACACACAAACGGATACCACGCGTTTTCTTTTGGGGACAACGATTGGGGAAACCCAGGGAGATGGGTCAATTTTTTCAATTACCCCTTCTTTAAGGAGGTGATCCAACTCTTTGGAAACAGCACAGCGCACAGACAGAGGTAAGCGTCGCAGTTTTTGACGGACCGAAGCAACATTTCTCAAGAGCTTAACTTTGTGAACGAACCCTTTTGCGCATCCCAGTGCATTCGAGGTTGCAGCTGGTTCTGAAAGGCACATTACAACAGCAGAGAGAGTCTCCGATTCAGTAGTAGGGAGGGGTGGCAGCAAGCGTTGACCCTCGAAGCACAAGCGTAAGCGTAGATCCATACCCAGCAATGCAGTGCCTGAGTCAACTATGTAGAGTTTGGTGGAGCACGTAACAATATCTCTGGATACAGTGGCGGGTAAGCACCCCAACACAGGGACCGGTGCACGTGACTATGAGACCAGGCGAGCAGAAGGTGTCTGAAGAAGCACAGAATTAAAGCTAGCCTCATATATCGCCTTTGGCAGAATGGAGACAGATGAGCTGGTATCCACCATTAACTCAACCTCTATAGTAGTATCAGAAGCTGTTATGGAAACGGGGCACACAATCTTAGTTATGTTTGCCTGGTCATGCATGTAAAGAACGGTATACTCCGGCAGGTGAATCTCATGCACTGAGCGTGTGTCAGTCGATCGACACACACGGGCAAAATGTCCTGTTTTCTGGCAGTTTTTACATTTAGCACGGATAGCAGGGCAGTTTTGTGCATTGGCTAAATGTTTGTCAGACCCACAGCGGTAGCATATGCGGAAAGACGATGTTGAAAGTAACTGGCCAGAGGATGAAGGCTTAGAGGGTTTGCTTAATGCATTATGCCGCCTCCGACCCGCAGCATCACATGACCTGGACAGTACAGCTTGCCCAGGTATGGCCTGGGCCCCTGCGATACTCTTTGTGTGTTCACTCGGAGCCTCGATCTGAGTAGCAATTGTAATAGATTTGGCAAGGTCAAATCAGTTTCAAGCAACAGTCTCTTGACTTGCAACATGTTCAGTTAACTGATCCCTGATCATGTCATCTGTATTAGCGCCGAACTCGCATTTGAAAACCAAGTCTCTTAAAGCTGCAACGTAATGTAGAACTGATTCACTGGTGGCTTGAGTATGTTTGCAAAATGTGTGTCTCTCCGCTACAACGTTAATTTTAGGGTTAAAGTGTGTCTGTAATGCAGTGATCGCTGAGTCCAGTGTGTGACCAGTGTCAGGGAGAGTGTAGAAAATTCGGTGCCCCTCAGTTCCAAGACAGTGAAGTAGAAGAGCTCTTTCCTTGCCTCGGGCCACTCATGACCAGATGCATTAATCACTAGTAAATAGTTGCGGAACATTTTATGCCATGTTGTAAACGGTATGGCTTGCTCCCTTGGGCAAGAGAGGAAGGGGCTTGGAAATGGAGTGTTTACTGTAGACATCCTTTGTCAATTCTGTGCGCAGGCGTTCAGCATCCTCGACGCCAATTTTGTTATGTCTTCTACTGACGAAATCAACACGAAGAAGCATGATGTAACTCAGATGATGCTCTTTTATATACGTATGCAGGGATAAACAGGGATAAAAAGTACCCCATGCCCATTGTTATGTGGCTGAGTGGGTAAGTGCCCTCCCCTGTATTTAGAATAACAGCAATAATCAGAATCGGGTACTTGTTATATAAAGGCTATGTTTAGGCTACCTGGGATGCATCATTGCTAGCTCTGCTAGCTCGGTAGATTAAGCTGATTAATTGTTTGCGTTTGCCATAACTTGCATGTTTTTATTCCAGCTGGGTTGATTTCATTCATCCTCGAGTAAACTGCTGAGATTTGTGCTGTGAGCAACTTGTGTTTCTCGGTGACCAATATCTGGATGAACAATTTCTTTGGGAATGCTCTGTCTTTTGGGGGTTTTGATTAAGATGGCGGTGCTGTTTTGCTGTGTGGGTGTTTTTGTTATTTTGTTTTTCTCTCTCCACACTAAAGCCAGTGATTGTGGCAGTAGCTGTCCTGATTATCCTATCGCTGTATGTGTTGGGTTATGTCCCTTGACCTGTCCTCCAGTCATAGAATTACCGGCTGCATATAAGTTTGTTGATGTGATTTCTTTGTTTTAGAGTTTGGTTGTTTCTCTTTATATTGCTTGTGTACTTTGTCTTTTTTTGGTCGTGCCATTGTACAATTTTATTTATTTATTGTATGTTTTTCTTTGTTATTCATTTTGTTTTGCTCAGTTTGTACCTGACTATTTTGTAGTTATTGTCAAAGCTTTTGCTTTTGCCTGAGTCGGGCGGCTAGTTGTACTAGTGTCCTGGTAAATGTAAAAAAAAAAAAAATGTAAGAAGTTTGAATCCATGCTTGACAAGCTCCTGTCTCAACATCTCCAAAGGCCTCTTCCTTTGTGGCTGGTGGTGTTGTTCTAGACCACCATGTCAACAATGCTCATGTTCCATTCAAAATAATCTTGATTCCCAATCTGTCATTCACTCCAACGTTGTGTACGACACTAGGGGTCACTCTTGTGAGCCCAAACACCTCTGACAACATCGAGAAAAGGCCAATGAAATTCGGGTGTGCAGATTCTGCATAGGTGGCCACACCCTTGACATCCGGGTAAAAATAGGGTAGCGTAGGAACTGCTCACTCGTTCTGTTTTTCGGAGCCGAATGCAGTGTCTTAAGCTGCATCATTCACCTCTTCGTCATTGGATCTACAGCACGGGCAACAGTCTCTCCCTTCTCTAACACACTAAGTGTTGTGAGAGTTCCCCTGGGTGCTTCGACGGTGATTTAGAAGAGAAGATTCTCCTCAGAAAGAGAAGATTTTCTCTAAAAGAGTTACACGGTCGGATTGTGTGCTTACAACATGCCTTTCTGTCCGTGTCCATCTGGTTGTGGTTTCTACATTTTCTCTAACGATCGGCACGATCGCTGTGTTCACTGTTTAGGCTGTGACCACGCTGACGCAGCCTTCGCTGAGGGCAGATGTCAGGCTTGCGAGGGCATGCCCTTGAGCACACTCCACTCAAGAGCTGCGTTCTTTGTTAAGAAGCCGCGGCTCACTTCAACTGCTTCCAGGTACAAGGCTGCAGTGATGTGCATTGAAGGAGAGCGGGGGAGATGAGCAAAGTCTCGCTGGGTCCTCCCCGGCAGACCGCTCGCCCCTTGTGCTTACCGGTCGAGTTTCCGGAAGATTTTGATAGTTCGTCTCAGTACGGGCTGGATCTTTTGTTCGAAGCTTCTGCTAGGGAGGAGGAGGTTACTGCAGCATCGGAGGGAGGGCGTGAACCATCTGACACTAATGGCTCCTCTGAACTAGCCTCTTCGGCGGCTAAGTCTCAGTCGGTGGCGGATGCCGAGATTGGGTTAGAGTGGGTTGCTCCACCTCGTCCCTAGCCTTCTAGGCTGGATGATTGGTTTCTGGGTAACAACCGTGACTCCAAGCCACATTCGTTTCCATTGCCTTTCTTCCCTGAAGTGCATGAGGAGTTGACAAAATCGTGGAAGGCCCCTTTCTCAGCCAGAATGCAATACACCAACTCCTCTTCCCTCACCACCCTTGAAGGCGGTCCGGCGAGGGGCTACACGGAGGTTCCTCAGGTGGAGAGAACAGTTGCGATGCATCTCTGCCTGCAAAACGCCGCCACCTGGAGGAGCCGGCCGAGACTTGTAAGTTCTCTTCAGCACTCATGGCGAAGGCTTACACACCTTCTGGACAAGCTGCGTCTGCCTGCATGCCATGGCGATCCTGCAGGTCTACCAAGCCAAGGTATTGAAAGATCTGCATGAAGGTGTTCCCGACCCAGAGGTCCTGCAGGAACTGCGTTCTGCGACCAATTATGCTCTTTGAGCTACGAAGGTCACGGCGCATTCTCTGGAGAGGGCGATGTCCACAATTATAGTCCCGGATAAACCTGGCCGAGATGCGAGATGCTGAGAAGGTTCGCTTTCTCTACGCTCTCATCTCTCAGGTTGGTCTCTTTGGCGACACCGTGGAAGAATTTGCTCAGCAGTTCGGTGCAGACGGAGGCCATTAAACACATCCTGCCTCAGCGTGCGGCGAGCGCCAGCCCAGCCCCCCCGAGGCATCAACCTTTGCCTGCTCAGCGCCGAGGGAGGCCCCCTGCCAGAACAGCTCAGGCCCTGGAGCAAGCCAGTCCAGTTCTCGCAGGAAGGTGGCACAGCCATGAGGGGATGAGCGTTGGATTCAGCTCCATCCCAACTGTCTGCCACAGACCCTGTGCAAATTCATGGAGGACAAAGAGCAAATTCTTTTGGTAGCCCCGTTTTGGCCCAACGGAACCTTGTCCTCGGAGCTTGTACTCCTATCGTCAATCCCTCCCTGGTGCATTCCTCTGAGGAAGGATCTCCTTTCTCAGGGGAAGGGCGCAATCTGGCACCTGCGCCCAGATCTTTGGAACGTCAATCTTTGGTCCCTGGATGCGACCAGGAGGATTTCAGAGACCTTCCACCTACGGTGGTAAACACCCTTATACAGGCCAGAGCTCCCTCCACTAGGCAGCTGAATGACCTAAAATGGTGCATTTTTGTGAATTGGTGTTCTTCCCAAATCAAGGACCCATGGAGATGTAGCATCAAATCTGCGCTATCCTTTCTCCAAGGAGGCCTGGATAGGCACCTGTCTGCCTCAACATTCAAGGTTCATGTGGTGGCTATGTCAGCCAATCATGACTTGGTCCAAGGCAGATCGGTGGGGAAGCACGATTTGGTTATTAGATTTCTCAGAGGTGCCCGGAGGTTGAACCCTCCCAGGCTGCACCCCATCCCCTCTTGGGATCTCGCTGTGGTCCTTCAGGCCTCACAACAAGATCCATTTGAGCCCCTTCAGTCAGTCAATCTCAGTGTCCTCTCTATGAAGACGGCCCTCCTGACTGCACTCACTTCTGTTAAAAGAGTGTGAGATCTTCAAGCCCTCTCCGTCAACGATTCGTGCCTAGAATTCGAGTGACTAAAAGTCACTGAAATAAGGCCATGAAACACATTCAGAACATTCGTGCACAAGACTTTTGAGAATTGGATGTGGTAGGCTAGAGTTTTTTTCTACAAAATGATGTGAAAATCATCTCATTTAGTCGTTCACAAAAGAGAGTATACTTATTTACATTTCCTAAGACGTGTTTTGTGATCGAAAGGGAATATGCGAGGGAGTGACAATGGCCATAAATATTTAGTGATTCACAGCTGAGAGACAAAAGGCCCTCCTCTAATGGCCCATCAATGAGACTCTGACTGTCAGGTAAGAAACAATGTGAGAACATTCAAAGAATGGGGTTTTAGATTATCTGTATTTTATTTACAACACAGTATCATCAAAACATACTGTAGCACACTGATCTAACCACAAAGATGTGAACAGATACAATTCGTAAAAGCTGTTTTCTGAATTCTGCTCAACAAGTTAAACAAGTAAATCATACCTGATATTTAAGTGCTTGCAAAACTCACCATCAGTATTCAAAGAACTTGTTTTACCATAGAATATCAGTGTAGCTGAACATCTGATGTTGGTACAGCACTCTCAGAGGAAAAGTTTGCAGGATTCATCTGTTGTGCAGGTATCAGATCACAAACAACTAAAACAAAACCAAACAAAAACATCTGTGAGCATGTTAATATCAAAAGCAATTTAAAGCATCCTTACTAAATAAAAAGAATAATTCTATCATTTTTATCGAAAAAAAAATTCATATAGGTATCTGGGCTCGTATTTACAAAACATCTTAAGGCTAAAAGTAGCCTCTCTCATAGCTTACCGATTTAGGAGAAAATCTTAAAAATAATGGGCGTGCCAGTCCTAAATTTAGGACTCCTAAGTTTTTGCTCTAAGAGCGTTTTAACGTTTTAGCGTTAAAACTAGCTCCTAAATCTGTGCAACGTAAAGGCTGATTTATATTCGAGGTGTCCGCAAGTTTGCTTGGGTTTGTGGAACCAACCATTTCACATGGCGGTGTGCACGGCATCTCGACTGAACTGTTCGTGTGCCACCGCATTGATCATGAACAATTTTAAAGCTGTTTTGGCTGAACAGGAACGCCTGTACAAACATCTCTATGATCTATCAATCCGTGATCATAGAAATAGTCACATGGCAAATAACTCTTGGAGAGAAATCGCGACCAGCGTTGTAAAGGACAAAAACTTTTGCAAGAAAGTTTGTGAAACTGTACATTTTAACACTTGTATTGTGTTGGTTTTACTGTTGAAGACTGTTGTAATAAAAATATTTCTCATAATTGCTTGTGTTAGTGTTTCACATAACTTATTTTCATAGGTGTAATTTAGGGGTGGGATGGGTGGGACACTTTTTGCAAGGCTCGATATTGTCCCCACCACTTTTTTGAACATCTCACAGTATGGACTTACCTAATGCTGATGAAACATTCCTTTCTGTTAAATAAGGTACTGATGCTGGAATCTGTATTTTTTTCTTTTTTTTTTTTCTGAAATCATGCTTAATGTTCGTTGCGATGTTAATTAGTGACGGAACTTTCTCAATGCGGCTCATGCTCAGTGTTCACATGCGAGCGCTTCAATCTATCGCTTATGACTAGATTTTGCAAAGACTCTCTATTCACTCTGGTTAAAAAAAAAAAAAAAAAATACAGACAAATGTGTTGCTCCTCTTGATATAGGATCACTGATGAACATATTTGATTTTAATAAGGGGGGTGGGGGGGGGGGGGATTCATGCGACGGCGGATTAGAACCCAAAGCCTCTAATTCACTTGACAAAAACTCTACCACTAGACTATTTGGAATTATGAATAAGTGATGCAGTAATATAAGAATAAAACTATTATGTTAAAAACGAGTTTAATGCCAATACATTATGTACACATGATCAGAGCCTGTAACCACAAAACATTTTATTTTACCACTAAAAGTTCTCCTAAATAGCAGTAAAAGTTTTTAGCTAAGAGTTTTCTCTTAAAACCTATTCACAAAGCTGCTGAGACAAAATTTTACTAAGGAATAGAGAAAAGTCTTAAACTAAGTGTAAGAGCGGGGCTGACCTCGTTGCTATAAATGATGTCGACATGCTTACTAACTATGCACACAATGATTGGCTGATAGGGGAGGGGTCTCTGTCAGACATTCATTCATAGAAATATTGTAAAGTGCAATATTATGTTACCATATTCAAAGATTCAAAGATATTCAAGATTTAAAAATGCAGGCTAAGTGTCACTAATTAAACGTATATCTTCAGCCTCATACATGTGTGCTCGTTGTATACAGTTAGCGGATATGCATATAAACAGCCTTTCAATTAACAGAGTAGAATAACCATGGCTGATAGTAAGGCATGTAAACGTAAAAGAAAACCAAACAGGACACAAGAACAACTCTTACTTCTTGCCCAACTTGTTTACGAAAACAAGGATATAATCAAGGGAAAATTTGGAGTTGGGATAACCTCAAAAACTAAAAAAGATGTGTGGGAAAATATGTGTGTGCAAATAAATGCAGCTTTCCCACTTTTGTCCAGAAGCAAAGATGTCTGTGAAAAGCGCTGGTATTCTTTGCAAAGTCAGGCAAGGACAGAGATTGCAGAATTCAAGCGACAAACAACTGCTACAGGTAAATGGACATTATTTTCAAGTTGACCATATTGTTTTCATGTAACCTTGTTATGCTAACGCAGATTAAAATCCTTAGCTTCATTAAAATATTTATTGCATTCATAAGGAGGTAGCATTCCGTCAAAACCTTGATCTGTGGCGTTATTGGGTTGTTTCTATTTGTTGGTGAAGTGACTGCATTCCTGACAACAGTCCTAATACCTTCACGATTAAGACGATACCTTCTTAACGTCAAATGTTTCTAAAAATGTTTATGTTCCGAGGCAGATAGGATATTTTAGGATATTAGGACATCCATTTTAGGATATTTTTAGGACTTGATCTTAGTGACTTAGGAGTCCTCTCCACTACTCCTAATATTTCACAGATTTAGGAGCTAGTTTTACTGCTAAAACGCTTTGTGAAATACTCTTAGAACAAAAATTAGGAGTCCTAAATTTAGGATTGACACGCCCATTATTTTTTAAGATTTTCTCCTAAATCGGTAAGTTATGAGATAGGTTACTTTTAGCCTTAAGATGTTTTGGGAATAGAGGCCCAGAATTTGGTGATGTGAGCGCGCAGTCAGCACAGGCTTGCGGTGCAGAGGAACGCACTGAGTATAAATCAGCCTAAATCAGGCTTAAATCACTAAGATCAAATCCCAAATATCCTAATATTACTGTTGCTGACAATCTGCCTCGGAACTTAAACTTTTTAGAAACACTCTGCATTTATTTGCACATTTATTTGCATGCATATTCCCACACAACTTTTTTTAGTCTTGGAGGTTATCCCAGCTCCAAATTTTCCTTTGATTATATCCTTGTTTTCATTAATACGTTGGGCAAGAAAAAACAGCTGTTCTTGCGTCCAATTTGGTTTTCTACGTTTGCGAATCTTACTATCAGCCATGATTGTTCTATTCTGTTAATAAAAAAACTATTTACGTGGGCGCCGATAGCCTAGTGGTTAGTGCGCCGACGTACAACGCAAATACACTCACGGCGACCCGAGTTTGATTCCCCTCTCGAGGTGTTTTGTCGATCCCACCCCCCTCTCTTCACCCAACGATTTTGTGTCAGTTCTCTGCTATCCTGTCTCATTAAAAGCATAAAAAGCCCTTCATAAAAAAAAGTCTGTTTATATGCATATCCGCTAATTGTTTGTTATAAGAAGCACACATGTAAAAGGCTGTCAATCATTTAAACAAATACTTGTTTAATTAGTGACACTTAGCCTGCATTTTAAATTCTTTATTTGAATATGGCAACACTTACAACAATATTTCTATTAATAAATGTCTGACAGAGACCCCTCCCCTATCAGCCAATCACTGTGTGCATGGTTAGTGAGCATGTTGACATCATCCGTAATAACAAAGTCAGCCCCACCCTTACTCTTAGCTTAAGATTTCTCTCTGTTCCTTAGTAAAAGTTTGTCTCAGCAGCTTTGTTAATAGGTTTTAAGAGAAAACTCTTTACTCTATTTAGGAGAACTCTTAGTGATAAGATAAAATGTTTTGTGCATACGGGCCCTGATCACTAAAAAAATAAATAAATGAATAAATCAGTGAGCATGTTGATAGTCCAGGACTATATTGTTATATTAGCAATCACTAATATTGCCTAATATTTATAGCTATCATATGCACACATGCTTTGTATTTATTATTATACAGTACAAAAACAACATCTGAGAAACTAAATTATTATTATGCACATTACAAACACCTTTGAGCAGAGTTTTGTTTATGAAACATAAAACATTCCTGATGCCTTACAGATGCATTGAAAGGTTTATTGAACTCTTTTGATAAGACTTACTTCATTTAAAAGTAGACATTTCAAGCTTTCTATAAATATATGTCTCATGTTTGTGTGTCATGTATTTGCTGAGTTTTAGTTCATTTTGGTGACGCATTTAAACTGTATTTCATGAAGACTGAGAAGACTGAAAGGACACCCTGTGTCTTTATTAAAAAAAAAAAAAAAAAAGGTTTGTTGAAATGGTGAGTGTACACAAATAAAAGTAAACCCTTTACATATTCAGGTGATGTATTACTTTTATGTATCCAATCAAAATTGAGGGAGCAGTTTAAGTTATTTTTCTGTCATCTGGAAAATATGCAAGTGCTCCCACCGGCGCTTTAGCCAACCCCAGGACATTAACAGACATTTGCAGAGCTGCAGGTTGGGCTACACCTAACACATTCGCCAGGTTTTATAACCTGCGTATGGAACCAGTGTCTTCCAGAGTCTTGAATGCAAGCTCTTCGACTCAGGGGACTGGTTTGGTGTAGAGCTTGCTACAGCTCTTCCCCTCATGGTGAATACGCTTTTACAGTTCAGTAAGTTTCCTTATGTGAACCCTGAACAACTTTTCCATCACTGTAGCACTTTTTCTTACGTAGCTAAGTTCGGCAGAGGAACTTGCTATAAGAATCCAACACAAGGTAAGTTGCCTTCTGCAAACTCTTGTTTGGAATGGTGCTCCACATGTAGTGGCTCCTCATGTGGCCCCATGTGTGTAATTTCCACCTATATTCCCTGAGATGCTGTGTTTTTCCTGAGACAGACCCTGTCTCTGGGTTCTGAGTTCTTGGTAGTCTCTCCTTACGTGGAGCCCACCTCAGAGCCCTCCCTTTATAGTATTCCGCTGATTACCCCCCCTCCGGGTAGGATGCGATCTCCGTAGTGTCTTTCTCCCTCAGGGCGATCAATCACTGTCCCAACGTTCTCAAGACTCTCAGCCACTCCACTGAGGAAAGGCCCGGTTGCAGGACCCTGCCTGCGACAGGTCAAGTTCATAGACTTTGGAAGGTCACAAAGAGGTGAGCTGCATTTTTTTTACCACGTTGGCTTGTTATTATCTGTGTCCGATCACTCGTGACGCAGTTGGAGCTGTGACATTAAGTATAGGGACGCTCCTCAGAACAGAACGAGTGAACAGATTCCACACTGCCCTATTTATACCTGGATGTCCGGGGCGTGGCCAGCTATGCAAAATCTGCACACCCAATTTCATTGGCCTTTTCTAAATGTTGTCACAGGTGTTTGGGCTCCCAAGAGCGACCCCTAGTGCCCTAGTGAGCGCGTCCACACAATGGCGGCGAGGGCGGAGCCCGTTCACAAGATGGCGGCAAGAACAGAGCTCCGTCACGTCACAGCCGCCCTACAAGAGCCATTTAAAGTTGCAGTTGCATTTCCTGAGTCAAGTCAAGTTTCCAAGTCAAGTTGAAGCTGTGTTTCCAGTGTCAGGTCAAGCTACTACTGTGGTTCCTGTGCCAAGTCAAATTACAGCTGTCGCTTCTGTCTCAAGTCAAGTTACAGCCATCATTCCCAAGTCAAGCACTGTCAAGATGGCTGCCACGCCAAAGCCTCAGCCTGCTAAAGCCCCGTCAGCCAAGCCAGTGCCAGCTAACGCCACGTCAGCCAAGCCACTGCCAGCTCAGGCCATCTCAGTCAAGCCACAGCCTGTTCACGTCATGTTTTCTGCTCCTGAGTCAACACCCATCATGGCCGCCCTTCCTGAAGGGGTCCCTGAGTCAAGTCATGTTCCGCCTGGCGGCCCAGAGCCTCGCTATGTCTTGTCTGACTTCCCAAGATCATGGCTTATCATGATGGCCCACGTGCTGGATTCACCCCTCATGGCTGTATGGGCAGCTAAAATGGCGCTCCTTCACGTCGCGGCTGCTACCCCAGGGTCAAGTCAAGCTCCAGGGTCAAGTCAAGCCTTCAGGTCTGGTCAAACAACAGAGTCAAGTCAAGCCAAGGCTGCTGTTCTCCAGGAGTCAGGCCAAGACACAGCTGTCCCCCATGAAACAAGCCAAGATACAGCCGTCGTTCCCCATGAGTCAAGTCAGGACATAGCTGTGCCCCACGAGTCAAGCCAAGTCACAGCTGTTCCCCACGAGTCAAGTCACGTTACAGCTGTTGTTCCTGAGTCAAGCCATGTTGTTCTTGAGTCAAGTCACGCTACAGCTGTTGTTCCTGAGCCAAGCCATGTTGTTCATGAGTCAAGTCCCGTTACAGCGGATCTCCATGAGCCAAGCCATGTTGTTCATGAGTCAAGTCCCGTTACAGCGGATCTCCATGAGCCAAGCCATGTTGTTCATGAGTCAAGTCCCGTTACAGCGGATCTCCATGAGCCAAGCCATGTTGTTCATGAGTCAAGTCCCGTTACAGCGGATCTCCATGAGCCAAGCCAGGTTGCCACAGATCCTCATGAGCCAAGTCAAGCTGCTGCTGTTATTTCAGAGCCAAGTCAAGCTGCAGAGCCAAGTCAAGCTGCAGGTGCATCTTCTGAGTCAAGTCAAGCTCCAGCTGCCGCTCCAAGGTCAAGTCAGGCCTCCAAGTCCGGTCAAGCCTTTACATCCGATCAAGCTTCCAAGTCTGGTCCAGCAACCGGGTCAGGTCAAGATACAGTCGCTGTTCCTCACGAGTCACGCCAAGTCACAGCTGTGCACCACGAGTCAAGCCAAGAGCCAAGTCACGTTACAGCTGTAGTTCCTGGGCCAAGTTACGTTACAGCTGTCGTTCCTGAGCCAAGTCACGTTACAGCTGTCGTCCCTGAGCCAAGTCACGTTGCAGCTGTCGTTCCTGAGCCAAGTCACGTTACAGCTGTTGTTCCTGAAGCAAGCCAGGCCTCAGCAGATCCTCGTGAGTCCAGCCTAGTTGTCAGGTCCTGTCATGATGCAGCTTCAGTCTCCAGTCAAACGGCTGTGTCCACCCAAGCTTCAGCGTCCACCCAAGCTTCAGCATCCAGTCAAGCTTCCAAGTCCAGTCAAGCCAAGGCCGTCGTTCTTGGGTCAAGCAAAGTCCCCGCTGATCACCCAGAGACTTACCTGGCCTCGTTCGACGGCCCAGAGTCAAGTCATGCCCCGTCTGACGACCCCAAGTCAAGTCACATCTCGTCTGACACCCGAGGACCACGGCCTATCGGGATAGCCAGCGCACTGGACCCACCACAACCTCCCGCTGCTGCTCTACCTTTAATAGCGGTTGCCATCTGGTGTGTGTGGGCTGCACACTGTGCCCCTGAGGCCACGTCTGTTCACCAGTCTGCTTCAGAGGTCCCGTCTGGTCTCAAGTCTGCTCCAGAGGCCTTCCCCATCGGAGAAGCTGCGCCAATGCCTCCAGAGGTGTCGGCGCCTGCCGTAGAACCTCTTATGGAGGGGGTGTTAACCGCTAAACTCTCTGCTTCTCCCTTTATTCTGTCTGCATCCTCTGTCACTGTTCTCCCCAGGTCCCAGCCTATGACGCAGCTTCCTGTTCCACCCCGGAGGGCTGCGGCACCTCCTGCTCCGCCTCCTGTTCCGCCCCGGAGGGCTGCGACACCTCCTGCTCCGCCTCCTGTTCCGCCCCGGAGGGCTGCTGCGCCTTCTCCCCTTATTCTGTCTGCCTCCTCTGTCCCTGCTTTCCCCAGGTCCCAGACCGTGATGCAGATTCCTGTTTCGCCCTGGAGGGCTGCTCCGCCTCCTGTTCCGCCCCGGAGGGCTGCGGCGCCTCCTGTTCCGCCCCGGAGGGCTGCGGCACCTCCTGCTCCGCCTCCTGTTCCGCCCCGGAGGGCTGCTGCGCCTTCTCCCCTTATTCTGTCTGCCTCCTCTGTCCCTGCTTCCCCAGGTCCCAGACCGTGACGCAGATTCCTGTTTCGCCCTGGAGGGCTGCTCCGCCTCCTGCTCCGCCTCCTGTTCCGCCTCCTGTTCCGCCCTGGAGGACCGCTCCGCCTCCTGTTCCACCTCGAAGGGCTCCTGCGCCTCCTGCCCCGCCCTGGAGGCCTCCCGCTCCGCCTCCGCCCTGGAGGGCCCCTGCTCCGCCTCCGGTTCCGCCCTGGAGGGCTCTTGCGTTGCCTGCTCCGCCCTGGAGGGCTCCTGCGCCTCCGGCTCCACCCTGGATGGCTCCTGCGCCTCCTGCTCCGCCCTGGAGGGCTCCTGCGCCTCCTGCTCCGCCTCCGGCTCCGCCCTGGAAGGCTCCTGCTCCACCTCCACCCTGGAGGGCTCTTGCTCCGCCTCCGGCCCCGCCCTGGAGGGTACCTGCTCTGTCGGCCCTGCCTCAATCTCTGGGCTGCCCACATGGACCTGGTCCTCCAGCCCTCCCCTGTCTCGCTCCCACCCCACCGCTCCCCTGGACTGGTGTTTCCTTCAAGCATCTGGAAGCCGCTCCTTGGGGGGGGGGGGGGCTATGTCACAAATCTGGTCGGTGTCCCATTGTCCACTCACCACCAGATGTCACTCTCGCTTCACCTACACACTCGGACTGTTACTTTGCATCTCGGACTGCATCTCCCATCCTCCACCGCTCTGATTGCATCAGCCCCCGTGACCAATCAGGCGTTCTATAAAAACCCCGGTCCTCCCCAATGCACTTCATGGATTGTTGAATCGTTGTTTTGTTGTATTGTTATTGTTTCCTAGTTTCTGTTTCCGAGTTCCTAGTTCCCTATGTTTTGTCTTTCCCGCCTGGTTTCCTCGTTTTCGTCTGCCTAGCCGCCTGCCTTGTGGATTTTCACTTGTTTAAGGACTATTCTCCTCTACTGCCTGTGATATACCTGTCTGCTCCCGTCTCGACCCTGCCTGTATGACCACGTATCTGTCTCGTCCCTACAATAAAGCTTGCATATGGATCCGCTCGCGTCTCGCCTCTCACTCCTGGTTACACTGATCCACTCTTCTTCTTCTCTTGCATTACACCCCTTTCTCTACCCTCTCCACCATCTTATAGACTTACATCTCTTTCTTTATCCTCGCATTTTTTTTTATTATTATTTAATATAATTGAATTTAATTTTAATTATTATTATTATTATTATTATTATTATTATGCATATTCCTTCTTGGGTAACACTTTATAATAACTTTGATTAATAAATCATTAACAAACATTATATAATGTTTACTAATCATTACTATATTCACATATCTAGAAATATGAGATAATGTGCTTGCTAATATTACCTAATCACCTTATTAAGCATTACCAAATTATTAAAAGATCATTATTTAATGTAAATTGAAATGCTTACAAATGTCATCAAACTTTCAATTCATATGATCATGCATATTTAAAAAAAAGTATTCAAACAATTTTGACATGATTTACAATTATTAAAAGCTTCATTAATAAATTAACAAACATTATGCAATGCTTTATGAATCATTATTTAATATTTACAAATATAATTAAACTTTTGATGCGTTTTAAAAATCTACAAATGATTTTAACAGAAAATATACAATGATTACAAATGTATTTGTTAATGTATTTTGGAATGCTTACAAATGTCATTAAACTTCAGTTCACATATTAGCTAATGCTTATTTTTACATTTACAAATGTTGTGAAAATATAGCTTAATTAGTAATTTTAGGAACTTCACAAATTATGTTAATATGTTCATATTGTCACGGTTGTGTGTAGAATGAGACCTACGAAGACAAAATATAACAATAAGTCTTTAATAACAGCCACAAACGGTAACTCCAGACAGGAACAGCAAGGAAACACACACCAACATAACTTTAAGATCCAACAAACAACACTGAACTGAATCCAACTTATAAAGGGGTGCTAACGATACAAGGACAGGTGTGGGTGATTAACCAATAAGGACTTAACAAGGAACGGAACAAGAAAGACCATATATGGGCACAGAAGGGAGAAACCAACATAAACAGTCCACAGGGGTGTGACACATATTATGAGAAATACTTCATTTTTCATGTATCAAAATAATGCAATATAAACAAATTGAATTGTGTTGCCTAGTAATCAAACTGGCCCTGTACACTGCTGACCCTTTACCCAACCCTTAAACCTACCCATACCCCCAAACCTGAGCCTAACCTTACCCGTTTCACACCCCAATAACAGCAGAAGTGTTGTGCATTAACAAAAGCTTTTAATCATTGTATCCACAAGTTTCCTACGCCCCATGAGGCCTTGTGTCAAAAGTGGGAGCGTCTTCCGGTTCAAAGTAAACAAGCGGGACGTGACACTCATTCATTCAACAGTTGACAGGAGTGATAGGCAAATGAAGCCTCGTGAAGCACCCAGACTTTCCTCTGACTGTTTCGGGAAAAGATTCAAAGCCTCGAGTGTCGAAAACAGTGCGATCTGCAGAAA
Organism: Cirrhinus mrigala; assembly: GCA_036247105.1. Lineage (NCBI taxonomy): Eukaryota > Metazoa > Chordata > Actinopteri > Cypriniformes > Cyprinidae > Cirrhinus > Cirrhinus mrigala. The sequence continues at coordinate 34,807,296 of CM070022.1, forward strand.
AGGAGATGTAGATAAAGATGCAAAGGGCACATTTGGACGCAGAAAGAGCATGTTTAGAAGCACAATTAGCAGTTCTGGATGTTGAAAGGGAAGCTGCTGTGGCAGTGGCCAAAGCTGAAGCACTATCGACAGCACTAAACAGCGACAAAGTATCAAGTCGATAGAAAAGCCAGCAGTCAACACACCTCAGTTTCTCATGTAACTGCTCAAAGAATCGAAAAAAGAAAGAAAGAGTATGTACAAGAACAAGCTAGACTGCAAGCCAACGGACAGCTTGATTTACCTGTAATTTCAGAAGATTGGTGCCCACCACCCCCACAGACTGAGCCGTTTCAAGAGAGTATGCCACAACTGCAGACATATGAGTTGGAGCCACCCGATTCAGGAGAAGCCTTTAGACGACAGGAAGTCTTGGGGAATGTCATCAACAATGAAACACTTATCCAGGATAAGCAATCTGAAGAAGCTAACAGATATACCCCGATAAGTATCACCCTAGACTGTCACAGAGTGTAAAGCTCTCTCCTTCTGTCAAGCACAGACAAGATGCTTACTTTGCTCATGTGAGACCACCTGATGATCTTGGCCACTTGCCAGCACATACTCACTTGCATTCTTACATGCAGTCACAAAATATGGCTATAAATGCTCACAGTTACCCTCAGTCCAATTCATGTGCTCCAAACCAAGTTCGATTTCACACAAGCACTATACAACCATTGATGCAAATCAGAACATGTCTGACCTTGTTAGATTCATGGCAAGAAGAGCAATTGTTTCCACAGGGCTATTACAATTTGACAACGGCCCTGAAAATTACGGATCATGGCATCATTCTTCACTGCCACTAAGGATCTCGATCTCAAAGCTAAAGAGGAGATGGATCTCTTGGTCAAGTGGTTAGGAACTGATTCTAGGGAGCAAGTGAAACGCATCAGGACAGTGCATGTGAAAAACCCAGACAGAGGTCTCTCGATGATTTGGGAACGGTTAGATGATTGTTTTGGTGCACCTGAGGTTGTTTAATGCTCACTACTTAAGAGACTGGGGACTTTCCCAAAGATCTCGAATAAAGAATGGAAGAAACTCAGGGAGTTAGGAGACCTTCTAATGGAGCTTCTAGTAGCAAAATCGGAGGGAGTGCTTCTGGGTCTCGCGTGCTTGGACACTGCACGTGGCATAGCCAGCATAGTGCAAAAGCTACCTTTCAACCTACAAGATAAGTGGATGACTCTGGGCTACGCTTTTAAACAGCAACATAGAGTCCCCTTTCCTCCATTTCCTGTACTAGTCAACTTTGTTGTAGAACAAGCCAGGATGCGGAATGATCCTAGCTTTGCCCTTCCCCTATAAGCTGATCATTCAAGGCCAGAACATCCCAGGAACACTAACAGAGCATCCATCTCAGTCCACAAAACTAATGTCTCCCCTCAGAGGTTGACGACTGGTTAAACCCAAGGACCAAAGATAGACTTAACAAAGTTCTGTCCTATACACAAGAAGCCACATGGGTTCTGGGTTCAGAGAGAAGTCCATTGAAGATCGAAAGGCCTTTTTGAAGCAGAATGGAATTTGCTTTAAATGCATAACATCTACAACACACTATGCAAGGAACTGCGAAAAACATGTCAAATGCACTGAATGTGGCAGTGAAGCACACCATTCTCTACTGCATCCAAAACCTTTAGATTGGCCTGCTAAAGCTCAAACACTCCCTAAAGAGAATGGCGGGGAGAAGAAAGACTCTTCAGGACATGATGTGTCAACCAAATGTACAGAGGTCTGCGGTGATGATTTGAGTGACAAAACATGCTCCAAGATCTGCCTTGTCTCAGTGTTTCCAAGTGGACAGAGGGAGAAGGCAATCAGGGTTTACGCCATCATCGATGATCAAAGCAATCGGTCGTTGGTGAGATCAAAATTCTTTGATGTTTTCAATGTGGACTGTGACAGTTCTTTATCTATTATCTTTATCTATATTTATCTTTATCTATTATCTCAAAAGTTGTGCTGGGGTCTCCCAAAAGACAGGGAGGAGAGCACATGGGTTTCAAGTAGCATCCGTTGAAGGTCGAGTCATTCATTCTCTACCTACCTTAATAGAATGTGACAACATCCCAGATGATCGCTCTGAGATACCCACCCCTCAAGTTGCTCTTCATCATCCACATCTGAAGGTTATTGCAGGACAGATCCCAGAAATCGACCCGGATGCTCCAATCATGATGCTCTTGGGAAGAGACATCATAAAGGTGCTCTTTGGAGTTTATCACCCGAAGAAGCCGGAACAGATCCAGGTGGTTTTTGATACAAGCTGTCAATACAATGGGGTTTCGCTGAATGACGTACTTTTAAAAGGCCCAGATCTCAACAATGGACTTCTTGGGGTGCTCTTGCGCTTTAGAAAGGAAGCAGTAGCATTCACTACGGATATCCAACAAATGTTCCATTGCTTCCTCGTCAAGCCAGAAGATAGGAACTTTCTCAGATTCTTCTGGTATGAAGAGAATGACCCGGAGAAGAGCGTCATCAAATACAGGATGAAGGTCCATATTTTTGGGAACAGTCCTTTTCCTGCTGTCATGATTTATGGCCTCAGACAAGCAGCAAAAGAGGCCGAGTCTGAGTTCGGTGCAGATGTTGGAAGGTTCGTAGACAGGGATTTCTACATGGATGATGGTTTAAGATCATTACCATCTGCAAGAGCTGCAATTGATCTCCTCAAGAGGACCCAAGCAGCCTTGGCACGTTCCAACCTGAAGCTCCACAAAATCGCTTTCAACAGCAAGGAGGTTATGGACGCGTTTCCTTTGGATGAACAAGCTAGTGATCTAACAGACATGGACCTAGGCAAGGTTGCAATGCCAGTACAGCGTACCCTTGGAATCTCCTTACTGACACATTTACATTTCAGCTGTCATGTGACACAAAGCCATTCACACATCATGGAGTCCTCTCAACTGTGAATGGCTTATACGACCCCTTTGGGTTCGCAGCTCCAGTTGTCATCCATGGAAAAGCTCTGATAAGAGAACTTACAACTGAGTCATGTGACTGGGATGCGCCTTTGCCTCCAGAGAAAATGGGACCTTGGCAACAATGGAAGGACTCTCTCCAAGAGCTTCAACATCTCCAGATCCCAAAACATTATACAAAAGATTTCTCCTCTGAAGTCTCACAGAGGAAGCTTCGCATCTTTGCAGATGCTTCTGTCTTGGCTATAGCTGCAGTAGCTTATCTCAGAAGTTCAAGTCCCGAAGGGAGCTGCAAGATAAGCTTCATCTTGGGGAAAGCCAAGTTAGCTCCCCGGCCAGAGCTGACCATCCTACGACTTGAGCTCTGCAGTGCAGTGTTGGCTGTGCAGATGGCTGACCTTATAATGTCTGAAATGGATTCAGGGTTTGACAGCATGAACTTCTTTTCAGACAGCAAAGTGGTACTTGGTTATATTCATACTGAGAAGCGCAGATTCCACGTTTTCGTTAATAACCGAGTACTAAGAATCAGAAGAAGTACGCATCCACGGCAATGGCATTATGTGGCAGGTGATCAGAATCCGACAGACCACGCAACAAGATCTGTACCTGCGGCCTATCTGAAAGACACAACATGGCTTACAGGTCCACCATTCTTGTCATGCCCAAACCAGACATACCTCTCTTCAGACCCGTTTGATCTTGTTGAACCTATGACAGATGTCGAAGTCCGTCCTGAAGTGTCAGCATTGGTCACCTTAACGAAGGACAGTCAGCTAGGTTCAGAACGCTTCAAGCGCTTCTCCAATTGGAAGGAACTCTTTCATGCTATTGCGTGTCCTTGCGTGTCCATTACACATTGTACGTGCCTATAAAAGGAGAGCTGGTCAAAGATGGAAAGGATTGCAAAGGATGGCATTGTTGTTCAACACCATACAGTGTAGATGAATTATGCCGAGCCAAGAATGCCATCATTCGTGCCGTGCACAGGAAGTTTTCACTGAGGAATTCAAATGCATCGAAGATGGCAAGAATATTCCGAAGAGCAGCCCTCTCTTCACACTGAATCCCTTCGTAGATGAGAATGAACTTATGAGAGTCGGCGGTCGAATGCCTCGAGTAAACACTGGATTTGAAGAAAGCAATCCCATCATCATTCCATGACAACATCACATTGCAGTCTTGATATAGGTATTATCACGAGGCATTATCATCTCAAGACCAAGGGAGAAACTTCACTGAAGGTGCCATTCGTATGGCAGGCTTTTGGATTGTAGGAGCCAAAATAAGCATATGCTCCCTTATCTTTGGGTATGTGACTTGCCGGAAACTACGTGGACGGAGTGAAACGCAGAAGATGGCCAATCTACCAATGGACAGTCTACCAAATCAACACCGAACCCCCATTTACTTACGTAGGGACCGATATATTTGGTCCTTGGACCATTTCTGCCCGGCGTACTAGAGGAGGACTCGCGAACAGCAAGAGATGGGCGGTGTTGATAACCTGTTTAACCATCAGAGCTGTCCATATCGAGGTAATGGAGTCGATGGACACATCTTGCTTCATAAACGCCCTAAGACGCTTCATTACCATTCGTGGTCCAGTAAAGCAAATACGCTCAGATCGAGGGACAAATTTCGTAGGAGCGTGCAGAGAATTGGACATCCCCTCCAACTTGGAAAGGTCACAAGGTTTCTTGCAGAACAAGGATGTTCATGGATCTTCAACCCTCCCCATGCCTCCCACATGGGTGGAGTGTGGGAGCGGATGATTGGGATAACTCGGGAGATTTTGGACTCAATGATGCTGCAACTGGGACCATCAAGAATCACACACGAGGCTCTCACAACATTTATGGCGGAGGTGACGGCGATAATAAATTCCAGACTGTTGGTACCGGTTTCTATGGACCCAGAGGATCCTCTCATACTCACCCCCTCAACGTTACTCACTCATAAGTACGGCCCTTGTCCTTGTCCACCTGGAGAGTTTGACCATGCTGACCTTTACAGAAAGCAGTGGAAACAGGTCCAAAATCTGACGTCCACCTTCTGGGACAGGTGGCAAAAACAATATCTCTCCATGTTTCAACCTAGGAAGAAGTGGCAGTTGAAAAGACAAGCCATCACAGAGGGCAGTGTAGTTCTTATAAAAGACCCTCAGTCCAAACATAAACAGTGGCCTCTGGGGCGCATCACTAGAGTTTTCCCAAAGTGAAAGGTGGAGATCAAGGTCATGGATAAAGAAGAGTCAAAAGTGTTTATTAGACCCATAACTGAAATAGTAATGCTCATTCCTTCAGACTAATTTTTCTCGGTAGTAAGTTTCTCAGTAGTAAGTTTGGTATTTTGTGATACCAGGCGGGGAGTGTGCTGTCATGTGTGACATTTAGAGGAAAATGTGCTGGCTCCTTTAAGAATTACAACATGTTGATGATGTCATCATTATAGGACCAGCTTCAGTCTGTTGCATGGAAGTGAGCTGCCTGCTATTGTGGTTCTTTTCATCTTAAGCCATCTGCTACATTTCTTGTCTTTCGGAAGTATCGTTGGTATGTATGTTTATGTTGAAAAGTAATTCAACTATATTAGAGAGTATTTTGTGTTAAATGCAAATTTTCATGTGAATTTTAGATTCTCCATATGTTGATTATGTTATACGCAAATGTGTAACCTATGTTGCAGTTACATATTCTTAATCATTTATTTTGGTGCAATATGATGCGGTTTATTCAATTACAGTTTCGAATGTGAAAGATTCCAAATGTTACAGTACTTTTCATATGCATCATTGCAGATATATATGCAATGTTATTTTGCACATGCTTATGTTACACTAGCAATACATATGTGAGATATTCCTTTCAATGTACTTATATTCAGTTTGTTCTTTTCAGTTTTACCCTACTTCCACTTATCCATTAAACGAAGTGAACTGGGTATCTGCTTCAGCGTGGTGATTGGTAGAGGAGTTGTCTGTTTGTCAACGTATGCAAGGCGCATTGGGGGGGCAGAACAATCCATGTTATATGCACAAATAAAAGCCTAACCTTGTGTGTGTTTGTTTGTTGAATTTCTGAATAAATTAATTTACCCACTGAACAGTGCCATTAAATGCCAGTATCAATATGATGTAATAGAAGAATAATGTACACATTAGAGATGCGCGGATGAGCACAAACGTCACACGAATCCGCAGCGTCAAATAAATTATCCGCCCGCCACCCACCCGCACCTATATTTTTCTCTGATTTAGATAAACGCACCCAACCCACACCTGATCGTCATTTACAATTAATCTAATTCTTAGTTTTGCATGATGATATGATGAACGGATAGTTCATTTTTAACAGCAGATTGATTCAGCTTATTTGCACATCGCTGCACACTCATATAAGCTTAATCACTCATGCTTTTAAGCCAAATCCACTCTAAAAAGAATAACGTTAACTAGGGCTGCACGATTAATCGAATGCGTTTATGAGGCGCGCTTAGTCAGTAAATCCGGTACTTTGATTAGTAGTAAATTGCGCTCATAATCGAATGCAATTCATCTGCGATTATGAGCGCGATTTGGCATAGCTCGTCAGTGATTTACGGCTCTGTGTATTAATTGCCGCTCCAGCTGAGCGCACCTGATGGAGCTTTACTACTAATCAAAGTACCGGCTTTACTGACTAAGCGTGCCTCATAAACGCATTCGATTAATCGTGCAGCCCTAACGTTAACTGACATCTGGACGTGACTCTCCACAATTCCTGATGAAATCGTGTGGGTGTTTGAACGCCTACTGGATCCTTGGACAAAAGTTTACAGGGGTTCACCCAGTTTAAGAAATTTCTGATAGTAAAAATCTAATTCTATTCATTTTAAGGTATTGTTTTCGTAATAATGTACTGATTCTAATTAGTAATCAATAATAATTATTATTTTACTACTCGGTGTGCCTCCCTTGACATTCTCGCGTATAAACTGGCAGCAAATCTGGTGCGGGCGCGGGCACAGGCGCATCAGGCGCAATCATCAAACATATTTCAAAGGAAGCTGGCGCCATGGTCCTTGATGTCTTTACTGGGTGTTTTGAACGAATATTTGCATTTATTCACATACGACTGAATTAGAAATGGTGGCCTGTCATGATTTTGGCTAATGCAGGACACTGATGCGCATCAGAGGAAATTTAGAAGTGGGTATAGGCACCCACAAATAATCAGAATGCATTTATTTTATTACCCGACCCACCCGATCCGTGGATATAACCGCCATCTGCATATCACTAGTACACATATATTAATTGCATATAGCATATATTTAATTTTCCTGAAATCATTTGTATTCTTCATATTACTTGTATGACTGGGTATTTAAAAATTTAATTATAAATAGGTCCCAATGAAAATGTACTCGCAAAGTAAGATCTGTGGGGTCAAACATTAGGACACGCAAAGTGAATCGCACACACAGACTAGACAGAAAGCTAGGCTTTTAGAAAGGGATTTCTACGTTAACAAGCCTCGAATCAAGGCTTCATCTGGCATGCCCTTTAACACAAGCTCTGATGTCTCGGTTCAATTGTCATTTCACTAGTTGACAGTCATTCAAGATTTAGCGATCCAAACTAATGATGTGGGAACACAAATTCGAAAAGCATATGTTGTCCATAAGAACGTAATGACACCTCTCATAAAGGTGTGCATCTTTACAAAGTAAACAATGGTCTAAAAAACACTTAGCCTCTTCGCTAATTAGCACACAAAATACCACTGGTATACTACATCCGCCGCCTCACCGGAAGTTGTACCCACATTCTTTTTTACAGTAGCGCCCCCCGGAAACTTGTGGATACCATCTGTTAAAATCATTTGTAGATTTTCAAGATGTGCATGATCATATGAATTAGAAGTTGAATGAATTTGTAAGTACTTTAATTTACATGAAATATTAATTACTAGGTAATGTTAAATACATTTATTAGTAAACATTAACAATCACATTATTTCTCGTTTCTAGATATGTGAATATATATTAACTAATGATCTGTTAAGCATTACATAATGTTTGTTAATGATTTACTAATGAATGTTATTATAAAGTGTTACCCGTTCTTGCTCTTTGTATACTTTCCCTTTTATTATTACTCTAAAGCAATTGTGATACATGTGTAAACGATTAGGAAAACTGCATTTCCTGTGCTGATTGTATGATTAACCGAGTAGTTATCAATTTAGGGCCAATCAAAAATATACCATTGATAAAATGGCAAATTACAGTGTTTTGTTTGTTGTGTTTGGACAAATGCTACATAAATTTTTGTGATGTGTGTAAAACCTTTTATATTTTAAAATATTGGTTTGTTGTATTAACTATTGTGAAAACATTTGAGAGTTTTGTGCACATTTTATTTGCAAGTTTTGTAATTTGTATGAAATTAATGAAAAAGTACAATCTGTTTAGGACATTTACAAAGTGTCCAGCTCACTGTGTTAACTCAGTTGAGAGAAATGTGTAAATGGAGAAATGTATCAAATCAATTGAGAAAATCTGTAATAACAAATATTTTATCATGTTATCGGGAGCGTTTATGCTTCAATGTTGTGGCTAGGCAGCACACAAAACTTACTATTTCATGTAAATAGTAACGTAACTAATTACTTTTGAAATAAAGTAATCAGAACAGTAACAGTAGCTTATCGGAATGAAAAGCTATCATGTGATGCTTTTTATAGGCACTACTGCAAAATTAATGCAAGACATTGGTCTTAGTAGGTGTTCAAACGCATTCTGCGTACCCTATTTAATATCATCTGCCTTTGGGCCGAAATGCCATTAATACAAGTGTCAACAGGGTGAGTGGAATAGGACTGTTGCAATGTTTTTGACTAGCTAGAAGACAAAACATCCTAGATCCAAGGGGGACAAATCTAAGACATTGTCTATTTTTCAGCCTTTTGTGATGCTCCTTCCTTGGGACTCTGTCTTTTATTTCTGTTAGGATTAAATTGCATGGTTTCTAATGTTTTCACTCCTCTGTCTGTCATAGTTCACTGACCTTGGTGGGGCTCAGATAATAGATACATCTTCTGTTTGTTCCAGAGGGTGGAACACCTTGTGTGCCACAGCCTATCCGCTCACTGTTTATGTGGTCTCAAGCAATTAAGACAAATACTGAAATCATGGCTCACTGCATTGTTTAAATATGCATTATGCTTTTTTTGCTTAAAGCCATTTTGCCACATTATCAGAAATTATCTTTAATACAATTAAAACTGCATTTAGATTGCACATTAATACACAGACACATACATAGACACAACATCTTGTGGCATTCTCAAATCGAAACTAAAATGGAATTTATAATAGAGGACCACAGATATGTTGGTAATATGAATGATTTGAAAATTATTTTGTTATGATTCTGTTTACTACATTGTTGTCACAGATCGGCCAGGCTCACTCACCACACAATCACAGCTCACACCCTCACCTGAATTCTGATTGCACCCTCATCAACACGGCTGCAGTGTCCAGTCTCATTCATTCGAAGTGGACTCTCTATGCTACTTCTACTTACCTGGATATACTTACTTATTAATTTGCATGTGATAATGTAATTAAATGTACATGTCATTAACATTAAATCATTTAAAATTAGCCATATATTTAAAAAGACTAATTAATAGTGTACTTAATTAAGTGAATACATAAAATAGTATAAATAGTAACATTCAAATACCTTATCCCCAATTCACTAAGGTAAGCCTCTAATATTGAATAAATTAATAACTGATCACTCTTTTTTTGTTTTGTTGGATGATGAAAATCAACATGAAGAAATCTACAATGAAAACCAATAAACTCTCTGAGCTGTCCTTAGATCCCATCTCTGGCCACACTTGGAATTTATGTCTGTGCTATTTCACAACCATTGTAAATGGTTTCCAAAATTGTGAATGGTATCTGTCTTCCAACATTTCTCATGAAACAACATAGGCAGATTCAGTAATAAGTAAATAGCCATCAAGTGCTTTTGTAGCTTAACCACTTACATACTTAAGGAAGTAGTACATTTTCTCATCTTGAAGGTTCTTCCAGCTTGATCAGTGTTTCAAAAAGGAGAGTTTCCAATTATTATATTTAATTGGATCCCCACTGAAGGTTCAGGAACTGATATTCTGTTTGCACTTAACAGTGTTGGGAAGGTTACTTCGGAAATGTAATTGTTACAGATTACAGATTACTCTATTTAAAATGTAATAAGTAGTGTAACTTTTAAATTACTTTATTAAAGTAATGTAACATTACTTTTGATTACTTTTTGATTACTTTTCTGAATTTCTAATATTTTCAACTGTTAATCATTTTAAAACATTTAAACCAGGCAGAGTTAACCTTACAGTAGCACTCAACACTGATTACTTTCAGACTTTATCACTTGAATTAGGATTATAATAAGTAAGGGATAATTTACATCTTTATTTTGCAATAACAACTGGCTGGATGTACATTATCCCACTTATTACACAGCTGCTTGCCACAAAAGTAAATAATTAGACACAAAACACTGATCTGAATTGAAATATTTGAATACAAAGCTTCCATGAATTGCTAGCAAGTGGCAAGTTGATAGAATTAAGAAATTGTACACATAATATTGAATTGAGTTTTAATCAGGGCTCTGAACCGGTTCAAGGAACAAAAACGAAAACAAAACAAACGCAATTTTCACTGGAACAAAAACATAAACGAAAACTAAATCAATTTTAATAGTTCAGAACAGAAACGCTTATTTGAAATTACCATTAACCGGTTAATAACGTTATTTTAGAATTTTCTTTAATATTTTAATTAGGCAGTGAGAAATCATGTATTGAATAGTAGTAATGAAGTCACAAGTCACAGGCAGTCCATCTCTCTGGCCCGATAAGATTTGTCTTAAATAACCAGAAAGTTGGCTACCTATCAAATGTTCAGAAGTATTTTTAAGTTAAAACATTCTGAGAAACGTTAAGATTAGCCTTATGCAGTAATGCAAACTATACCTTTTTTTTTTTCTGTAATTAATGCGAGTGAGCTAATTTTTAGAATGTAAACAGAGTCCTAGGCCTATAGTAAGTTTATACCACTGTGAATTACTTTTTTTAGATGGGTCGCCACCAAGACAATCCTTTTTGTCAGTATTTCTCCTATGACAAGTCATCTAACAAGACTATCTGCAATACTGAGGGATGTGGGGCAGAAATAGCCAGGATTCATGGAGGTAACTTGCAGAGGCATATTCAGCATAGACATCCAGTATACTGATTCAACCAGCAATAAAAGACCAGCATCTACAGCAGATGGACAAACAACTCTAGACGCGGTCATAGTGAAAAAGCCAAAGACAACAGGCTTACATTCTCAAATGAATCCTGATTTTCTAAAAGATGCGTGCATAGAGCTAGTAACTGTCAACGGGAGACCATTTACATTAATGGAAGACATCAGCTTCAGAAAAATTATCGAGCCAATACAAGAAGCCATAGGAAATGATTTCACAGTCAACTCAGGTGGGAAGGGAAAAGCTCAAGAATGAGTTAAAGGGAAGGCTACTAATGGTTAAAATTGATTCAGCTACATGCATCTGTTCTTGGTGTAAATGTACAGTACACTGACGGACAAAAAATTGTGTTGCGCACTTCGGACGTAAGAGAGAGCTAACTGAACGACACACAGCTGAATATATTTAATCCATTGTGAAGGATGTATTGCAAGAATATAACGTTGAATTATGGCGTGTTTACTCAGTAACGCCAGATAACGGCGCTAACATGTTAAAGGCAGTGTCTTTACTATCTGATATGCAAGAGGGGACCCCATCTAATGAAACGAATGAAACTGATCCCATGGGTGAAGGAATGGATGAGGATGAGCTAGTTGCAATCCAAGGTGAAACTCCAGATCTGGTAATTGAACTTGACTCTGTGATATCAGGATGTGTTGCACAGTGTGAGGTGCTCGGCTCATACCCTGCAGTTAGCAGTTGACGGCGCATTAAAAGAGCAACTGTCATCCAATTTGATTTCTAAAGCAAGACGTGTTGCAAAAAAGTTGCGCACACAGAACGTTGTCACTCTTTTTAAAATAATGGGGCACAAAAGGGCCATTGTTGACTGCCCAACACGCTGACATTCAACACACGATAAGCTGGATTGGCTTTTATAGCTCAGGAATATTTGTCACCAAATATTAAGGAACTACATTTAGGTAAAAATGAATGGGAGGCAATATCTAACTTGGTTAATGCACTGAAACCAGCGAAAATTGCTACCAAAAGCCTCCAATCGGATCAGCTCACAGCGGGTGACTTCTACGGTGTTTGGCTTCAGTGTGTATTGTGTACCGACAGAATTGACAATTCTCTCAAAACCTTTGCAAAATGCCTAGTTCAGTGTCTAAAAATCACGACAAACAGCCCTCTTTGGCAGTGACGTCTTTGTGGCTGCTTTATTGCTCAATCCTATATACAGACTTTTTCTCAGCGATCTTCAAGTCAAGTCAAGTCAAGTCACCTTTATTTATATACCGCCTTTAACAATACAAAATTGCGACAAAGCGGCTGTACAGTATTAAATAGGAAATAGTACATAAACAATGCAAAAGGGCAACAATAAACACTCAATTTTCACGTAAAGGCAGTTAATCAAATACAATAAAATAAAATACAATATCGTGTGAAGAGAAAGTGTCCCCAACTAAGCAAGCCAGAGGTGACAGCGGCAAGGAGCCAAAACTCCATCGGTGACAAATGGAGAAATAAACCTTGGGAAAAACCAGGCTCAGTTGGGGGACCAGTTCACCTTTGGCCAGACGCAGAGGACTCATCTGGTTCCCGTGGTCTTGTGCCGACAGCCGTCTAGGTGACGAGGTCTTCACTAGGGATCCGTCTCTGGGGCTCATCTAGTCAATGTGGTCTCCGCTGACATTCAGGGCTGTAGAGGTTGTCTCTAGGTGCTGATCCACCGTCTGGGCTGGGTACGGACTGGATCCAGGGGACCGCAGTGACCATCTGATCTGGATACGGACTGGATCTGGTGGTTAAGGTGACATCGGAATAAGAAAGAAACAGACTAATATTAGCGTAGATGCCATTCTTCTGACGATGCACTGAGTACATCGGGTGTTATGGGAAGTGTTCCCGGTTCTGGTTGACCTAATTAATGCAGCCTAACAATCCTTTAACAGATTTGAATTATAGGAATATGTTGATGTGTTATGTGTAAGCAAGGTTAAAGAGATGGGTCTTTAATCTAGATTTAAACTGACAGAGTGTGTCTGCGTCCCGAACAGCGTTGGGTAGATTGTTCCAGAGTTTGGGCGCTAGATAAGAAAACGATCTGCCGCCCGCGGTTGATTTTGATATTCTAGGTATTATCAAATTGCCAGAGTTTTGAGAACGCAGCGGACGTGAGGGACTATAATGTGATAAGAGCTCGCTCAGGTACTGAGGAGCTAAACCATTCAGGGCTTTATAAGTAATTAGCAAGATTTTAAAATCTATACGATGTTTAATGGGGAGCCAGTGCAGTGTTGACAGAACCGGACTAATATGATCATACTTTTTGGTTCTAGTAAGAGCTCTAGCTGCTGCATTTTGGACCAGCTGGAGTTTGTTTATTAAGCGAGCAGAACAACCACCCAATAAAGCATTACAATAATCTAATCTTGAGGTCATAAACGCATAAATTAATGTTTAAGCATTTGACATTGAAAGCATAGGTCGTAATTTAGATATATTTTTGAGACGGAAAAATTAAGTTTTGCAAATACTAGAGATGTGGTTTTCAAAGGAAAGATTGCCATCAAATAGCACACCTAGGTTCCTAACTGATGACAAAGAATTAACAGAACAGCCATCAAGTATTAGACAGTGTTTTAGGTTATTACACACTGAGGTTTTAGGTCCAATAATTAACACCTGTTTTTCAGAATTTAGCAGTAAGAAATTACTTGTCATCCAATTTTTTAACTCAACTACACAATCCGTTAGTTTATCAAATTGGTATGTTTCGCCAGGCCACGAAGAAATATAGAGCTGAGTATCATCAACGTAACAGTGAAAGCTAAAACCATATTTCCTGATGATATCACCCAAGGGTAACATGCAAAGCGCAAAAAGTAATGGCCCTAGTACTGAGCCTTGCGGTACTCCATACTGCACTTGTGACCGATATGATACCTCTTCATTTACTGCCACGAATTGATGGCGGTCAGATAAGTACGATTTGAACCATGTCAATGCACTACCACTAATGCCAACATAATTTTTAAGTCTGTTCAAAAGAATGTTGTGGTCAACAGTATCGAACGCAGCACTAAGATCCAGTAGCACTAACAGAGAGATACAACCATGATCGGATGACAAGAGCAGATCATTTGTAACTCTAATAAGAGCAGTCTCAGTACTATGATACGGTCTAAAACCTGACTGGAAATCCTCTAAATCCTTTACCTGACTAAAGTCTTTTAGTAGCCTAGATGGAATAGGGTCTAGCATACGTTGTATAAGTAGCATAAGTTGTTGGTTTAGATGATTTAACAAGTTTATACAAGTCTTCCTGACCTATAGTAGAGAATGAGTGGAATTGTTCCCCAGGAGATCTATAGTGCACTATCTGATGCGATAATGTAATTGACTGCTGCATGGTGACAATTTTGTCTCTAATAGTATCGATCTTGGAAGTAAAGTAGTTCATAAAGTCATTACTGCTATTCTGAGGGGCACAGTCAGTGCCTGTTGGTTCTTTATTTTTTGTTAACTTAGCCACTGTATTGAATAAATACCTAGGGTTATGTTTGTTTTCTTCTAAAGTTGAAAAGTAATCAGATCTTGCAGATTTTAACGCTTTTCTATATGATAGGGTACATTCACGCCAAGCAGTACGAAAAACCTCTAATTTTCCTAAGTTTTCCTCCAGCTGCGCTCCATTTTCCGGGCTGCTCTCTTTAGGGCGCGAGTGTGCTCGTTATACCATGGGGTCGGACTGTTATTCTTAATCTTCCTTAGGCACAGAGGAGCGACCGTATCTAGAGTCCTGGAAAAGAGAGAGTCAATAGTTTCTGTTACATCATCAAGTTTTTCTGAGCTATTGGACATGCTGAGGAATTTAGATAAGTCAGGAAGATTACTTAGAAAGCAATCTTTTGTAGTAGAAGTGATGGTTCTACCATACTTGTAATAAGGAGTTGAATTTACAGTTTTAGTTATATGGAGTATACATGAGACTAGATAATGATCAGAGATATCACTTTGCTGCAGAATCTCAACGGCATTGACATCGATTCCATGTCGCACCTCCCCCTTTACCTTTTAGACATGGCTCATGTTTATAACAGTAATCATGAGGAGTAGACTTGTTTAAGATAATGTACTCATCTGGTTTTAGCCAGGTTTCTGTCAAACATACCACATGTAGGTTATGATCAATGATCATATCATTTACAAAAAGCGCTTTTGTAGAGAGGGACCTGATATTCAGTAGGCCAAGTTTTATCATTTGTTTCTCTGTATTATGTACATTTTTTATTTGTTGAACGTTGATTAGATTGTTACTCTTAAATTGGTTTGGACGTCTTTTGTATTGTCTAACTCGGGGTACAGACACAGTCTATATAGCATGATATCTAGGTGAAAGGGTCTCTATGTGCTGAGAAATAACTGATTTTGCTGACGTGAGGCAGCTAGCATATGGTCGGATTAGCCAGTCTGTCTGCTTCCTGACCTGGGCCCCAGTTAGTCAAGTGCAAACTCTAAGACTATATCCCATATTACTAGAGAGTAGAGCGGCACCACCCCTAGAGGGATGAAGACCATCTCTTTTCAACAGGTCAGGTCTGGCCCAAAAACTTGTCCAATTGTCTATGAAACCTATGTTATTCTGCAGGCACCACTTAGACATCCAGCCATTTAGTGACGACAGTCTGCTATGTATCTCGTCACCACGATACGCAGGGAGGGGGCCAGAGAAAATTACAGTGTCTGACATTGTACTTGCAAGTTCACACACCTCTTTAACATTATTTTTAGTGATCTCCGACTGACGAAGTCGAACATCATTTGTGCCGACGTGAATAACGATCTTAATGAATTTACATTTAGCATTAGCCAGCACTTTTAAATTTGCCAAGATGTCAAGCACTCTGGCTCCCGGTAAACAGTGGACTATGGTGGCTGGTGTCTCTATTTTCACGTTCCATACAATAGAATCGCCAATAACTAGAGCACTTTCATCAGGTTTCTCAGTGGGTGCGTCACTGAGTGGGGAGAACCTGTTTGATGTTCTGATCGGAACGGAAGAACGGTGTTTTGACCCGCGACTATGCCGTCTCACAGTCACCCAGTTGCCCTGCTGCAAAGGCGAAGTTACGGGAACCGAACAATGTACGGGCCTCCCTGAGCTAGTCGCAGCCAAAGCCGTATCTAAGGCCCTCACATTCTTACTATCCTTGATTAAAGTTTGGATGCGTGTTTCTAGTTCTGAAATCTTCTCTGTCAGCCTAACTATTTCCCTGCATTTATCACATGTGAATCCCTCGCTGCGGACAGAGATTGATAAGCTATACATATGACAGGTGCTGCAGATTACCAGAGAAGGAGAAGAAGCCATTACTCACCGTAGTTGTAGAACGATTTCAACTCACCACTGTTGTTTGATGAACTTGTGAAGAAAAAAGCAGAGGGAGAAAACAACAACGGTTGTAGAGGCGGATAGAAAAAGTAAAAGTGAATGGCAAGCTAACCGGCAAACACGCTGCAGGCACGCTGCACTCGAGGTTGTAGAATAAAAACGAGCGATTGTTGTGGTTTCCCCTCTTCCCCGTCAAAGAATTACTCTTGAGTCTTGGGTTTTGATGCCAAAAGATAGACTTTATTGCCGAAACAATCAAGCCGAGTTGTCTATAGAGAACTGATCTTTACTTGGTTCAAGACAGCGTTATATAGTAGTCTCCACGTAAGCATGTTAACCTAAATCATGGGGGGGGTGTCCCCTAAGGTAAACACTACCATGGGAAACAGATGGTTTTCCTTAACGGCCTCTTAGTGGCCCCTAAAATAACATGACGTATAGCTCTGCTAGTGGGGCCCTTTTCCATACTTCTGGTCTCTTACATCAACACAGGATGTGCTTGCCCAGCAACATATAGAGTAGGACTATAATAGTAAATTAATTTGGACATAATTCCTTTATATTTTAGTTAATAAAATCTTCCTCATATTCCCCCTTTGAGACGTTTACGTCTCACCTTCTCCGGAGTGCTGCGTCAAGATCCAGCCTCTTAGTAATTACTACTCAGTGACAAAATAAAGTCACTTTGTTTCATTATCAATTAACTAAATCATGCCACGGCATTCCGGAAGATGTTAGGGCCAAACATCTCCCCTCTTCTCTTTTGGCTAGAAGGGAGTAAAAGACCCTGACACCTTAACATACTTTTCCATTTGACATAGATTGTTGAAGCATGTGCGTGTAGTTGGTTTGGCCTTGCCTGTGGTTATTACAATTATGCAAAATACATATAGAACAATGAAAATAAGAGTACATAGGAATAATACTAAACAAGAGAAATCAACCTAGGATACGTATCATCTGATATTGAAATAAAACACATGTAATAAAATGTAGATTACAGATAGACTTGTCTTATTCATCGTCAGAAGAAGTTGAAATCTCATCTGCCAGTTGCAAATTCAATGCTGTTCTGTAAAGCAGGTCTCCATAATATTCATGTTTAATCAGATTCCTTTTTCATCATTGCACTACCTTAACATGTCCATTTGTTTAACTGTGGTTAATCCTCCTATGCCAATTGTCACTCCCAAGAGTATTCCTAATTTAGCTAGCCATGCTCCCCATGATCTTAATTTTAAATTAAACCAATCCCATGTTTTTTCATCTCTTCCAGCGTTAGTTGCCCTTTCTACTTGTAATTCTTTAAGTTTAGCCATGGCTTTTGTAAATGCTCCTTCTGGTGCTGTATTGTTAGGGATATATTTATAACATAGGTCTCCGAAAAAGACGCACACCCCTCCTTTGTCTGCCAACATCAAATTAGAGCTAATCTATTTTACCATGTCATTTTACTGGTTGTATCTAATTGTTCTCCTAAAGAAATTAATGCTTCGTTGGTATAATTAATGAACCTTTGTTGATTGTAGTATATGTAATTTATCCATTCTGTATTTTTATTTTGTGAAATCCAAATGAATATTGATTCAAAACCTGACTTTATCTTGTGCTTTGAACTGATCCGGTACACCTCTGGGTTGACCTATTGAATCTATATATACTTTAGGATTTGGCATACAATTTCTCTTAACTCTGTGATTAATTGTTTCATTTCTCCCTAATGAGGATTTCAAATCCCATTCTATTATATGGATTTCTTGCATTAATCATACTCTGGTGCATTTTCCTCTCAATTGTCTCTAGAGGTAAGGCAGATAAAAGTTTTCTTTTTCCGCACATCCAAAAGAAATTGGCTAATGCTATAGTTTGATCCTTATTCTTGTCTGTTCCAGGTAGTGATATAGTTTGATTTTTACAGGTTTTAGCTGGCCATATTTGTTCTCCTTTCCTCATTCCTGATGCCCGAAGGGGTGGAAAGTCTTTAGAATCATCAACACTTCTAAATATTGTTGTATCTAAATCCCAAACAACACTGCATTTCCCTTTGAATTGTCCCACATTTACAACCCCTGTGGGTTTAACAAAGCACTCATATTCTTTGCTGTAGTCTACGGAGTACCATAGTGGAATCTCTACTTGGTCAACTTGTATTTTCAAATCTTCAGTTAGATCTAAGCTTCTACATTTAGCTCTCAATCGAGGTATATGCTTGTAGAATGGTTTTTGTTTAGCATTGCTTAGGGAGCCTAGACACTCAGCTGGACAAAAAGGTCTTAAGTCTTTCTCCAAATGACAAAAGTTTCTGTTGAATTCAGCACAGTGTTCATAAGTGAATGGATTAGGGACTACTATCACTTGGCTCATCAGTGTTTTAGAACAGAATAGGCAGTCTTTTTAGTTTACCGGTTGTGAAAGTTACCCACTCATATCATTAATTGTTTGTGCTGTTTCCCATAAAACATGTAGCTTGGTATCATCTTCCTACATGTCATAATTCTCTTCAACATTCCTATGTTGTTTTTCATACAATCCTGGTTCAGTTGTAGTCGAGATTGAGCTATTACTCCCTTTCTGACCCTATATCTATCATATGTCTCCCATGTGGACCAAAAATCCCCTACCATTGCATTCAAGTGTGGTGACCAATACCCTTGTTGCTTAACTTTCCTTGTCACTTCCCCCTTTCACACAACAGTCAAAACCATGAGCATCTTTCCCCCACCTATACATTTTACTTCAGGGGAGAAATAAAATATCCTGCCTCCCTAATCCTTTTAATATTAAAAGTTCTTTCATGACACAGTTTTACGTGTCTTCTTCATTTTCTGATTCTGTCTTTCTTTCTCGTGTTCTCCCTTCTTGTCTGCTCCACGTTTCCTTCTCTTTCAACGTCCTTTTGTCTATCTTCACCAGGGTGACTCTTTGCGAGTCGTTGCAATGGTCTTTCCCTCGTTGGCAAGGGAGGGTCGTTACTAGCACGCCCTTAATCCCTCACTCCATGCTGTGTAGGGTTGTTGAAGCTAGTTGGCGTGTCTTAGGGAGAGAGATGTGGTCCCGTTTTGCTGATCAATGGGATTTTCCCCTTGAGATCATAACTGCATACACTGGTGGGGCAAACCTTCCCTGGCCTTGATAGAACTGCTGTTGCCTGTAAATGGAAACCTTCAGAGGGTTTGGTTAGTGATATCAGGTATGTTCATTTTTCATCTGGCCAGTCGTCCTTTTCGGTGAGACCTGTAGAAATGTCAAGTGGGTTGAGGGCTGTCCTGGCCCCTTTTTTGGCTTCTCATACATTTGCAATCCATTGTATTAACATAAAGAGCAGGGTTAATACCCAGTTTCTATAATAAAGAATTTGGCTTTATTAAATTGTTTTCATCCTTACTATTTTCGTTTAATTTCAATGTTATTCTCAACAATTTGCTAATTAAGTTTTCTTTTTGTTTTATAAATTGAGTCCCTTTATCACTTGAATTTTTTTTTTTTTTTTTTTTTTTTTTTTTTTTTTTTTTAATTTTGTTCGGTAGCATAGGCTTTTTAAGCTGGAAAACACTCAACCCACTTTATTAAATGTTAACAATCAGAAAGACAATATTTTATCCTTTTGACACAGAATCAGCTCCATCCTGGGCTGCTGAAAAAGAAAGTTAGCTGTGGGGTGGACAGAGCAAGCATCCTTGCTTTGCCTTCCCACGTAATACGCTGCGCAAGTGTGGCACTGTTTTTCTTTCCGCCACAACAATAATTTAGGTGCTGACCAGGAAACTTAACCAATTCATCCAGGGTCATTTTAAGGCATAATCTGCCCTGTGGGCCCACATTTAAATTTTTGTATACAGCTGTTTTGGCAAATTAATTGATTTGCCTCAGTGTCTCGTCAGACATCTTCTTACACTCCATGTCACACCATTGCACACCATCATTCACACTTTTTCACACCCTTTCACACCCCACTCTTAGGCTAAAATCAAGTTTAATTTTTTGTGCAACCTCAGCAGATTGTCAACTAAATGATTTTAGCAACAGGGTTTTGAATAGACTAACATAAGCTTGTCGTTATCAGACTCTACTAAGTATAGGTCTGGTGATAATAGGTCTGCTGTGTAACCTCTTTTTTCAACAAAATTTAATAAATTATTTTTAATTGGAATAATTAGCTCAGGTATTGTGCAATTAAGAAAGCCGATTGTAATTTCTCAAATGTCACATGTTTGTCTACTTTGAATTTTAGTCATGCTATCTAAAAAGAGGATTGGAGATCTCCACATGATCTAGGATCCATGGCCAAAATAATTTCTATCTTGTTACCCCCAGTGATGACAACATTTGTGATTTCATAATTTTGAAACTTTGCACACATATTATTCTTATTTAATTTAGTTCTAGAAAATGACCATTAAACAAAATGGAGTGACCAATATTTTATTTTATCAGCCCTATTTTTGTCTGTTAGAGTCTTCTTCATAAGAACTCAGGATTCTTGTTGACGATTCAGTTGTACATCACCCTAGTTTAATTAAATAGCGGTGGTTCCTGCCCGTTCTGCTGAAGAACCACACTCAGAGCCTTTGGTCTTGATTTCAGATGATAGACGTTATTTACAAAGAGAATAAAGCCGAGAAGTCCTCTGCAGAGCAAATCTAAGTTCCATGCGTTGCCCCTTTTATACAGCTTTTTAGGCGTGTTCTATACCTTATGTATATAATAAATTTCTCCCTAGAGTGGAAGAGAGAGGCCCCCCAGACTTGTTTTGGTATAGAACGAGACCCTTGACAGGTCCATATGTTTCTCATTTCTGAGGGTCCACACTGTTTCACCATGCAGGCCTCTGTCTCCCACCAAGGTTTCTAGGCACTATGCCAAATCCAGCTTCATTTTTGTGTGATCAGTAAGACATGCACTCGCCTCTGTCTGTCAAAATTCCTTTTCTTTAAGACCTAAGGCTGGACTGGTAACTGTTGAAAAGCAGATCAAGAATGTTAGTCAAAACACGGAATTCAAAGAACTGCTGTGAGACCAGTGAATAACCAATACTAATTAAGCTAATATAATAAACAAATTTGAAGCCGTCTCTGTAGTGATCATTAGATATGCAGCACCTGTGCACTCAATGGGAAGTGATGAAAGTTCTTCTGTGTAGATCATCAATCTGTTGAAGCTGTTTGTCTGTTGCACTGGGTCGTCAGTCTGTGATGGCCTGATGTGATGTGTGGTCTTTGTTGTTTCTCTGCCTCCTCTCAGTCTGGCTTTCCTGCCACAGTTTTGCATTTCAGGATGTTCTCTTCATCCTCAGGAAAAGTCTCAAGTGAAAGATTCACCTTTTCCTGTTTTAAGTCAGCCTTTCTCCATGCAGAAGTATGCACTCCTCTTTCTGGAGGGGGGAGGAAAGTCCATCTGCTTCTCCCTCTTCTTCTCTCTGCAGCCTTGTCTTTGCCTCTTCACCACACTGGTAGACAGACTCCAGTGCATTGCTTCCTTTTTTCCAGGCACTGTTGTAGAAGCCATCTGAAATTCTAACACTCAGAGACCGCATTAATCAAATTGACTTTAGTCAAACTTGTGTCTGAGCAATTAGCTCTTTATATAAATTTCACTTTTCAGCCAAATCTTTCAATGGTCCTAAGCTAATATAAAACATTCATCTGGTTAAAGCAGCAGTTCCCTTATTCTATTTTAGTAAAGCAAGTTCTTCATTGCAGGAAAATAGCAAGCAGTTTTTTCTTTGCAAAATGCAGAAAACAGCAGTAATCTACCTTTATTATCTAGGAATATTAAGCAAAATAATAGTTTTTCTACAACCGCATGACATGCCTATGGTAAAAAAATCATCATAATTTTCTTTTAAATTCACATAGATGTTCAGAATAATCTAGTAATGGTGAATGAATTTCCCAACCTACATATATTTAATCACCAAAGTTACATTCTTATTGAGAAATGTCTATGGCTTATGTATCAAATTTCTATTAATTTGGTCACCCAATCTTGCTCTCATTCAACATTGCTCTCCACAAGTTATCTTTTAGTTAATTCAAACCCGAATCTTTGAAACTCTGTAATGGATTAACTTCCATACTGTCTCCCAGGGATAACAAGATACAAATTTTAGACGTCTTCAGATATAATATATACATTTTTACGCACGTGCAATCTTATTTATTCATCTATTATGATAAATTATTAAACAATAAATGTATATCTTATTTTTATTGGTCTCTTGCTACAATAATCTTCAAAGTCCATATCTTATACCTATTTATAATAAAATTCATATAAGTCACTTTATTATTTAGAGCTCTGCACTCATTTATCCATGTCCTTTTAATTCCAGGGCTAATACATTCACACTGTCCTTTATTTACAGGATTCATACATTCACACTGTCCCTTGTTTACAGGATTCATACATTCATTCTGTCCCTTATTTCGGGCTCATGCTCCTCTCAAGCGAGGCAACAACTACGCTTCCTCTCTGTGAAACACAGGAGGGGCCGCAGCCGCCGCTCACAAGATGCAGAGTCTGTTACACAATCAACCCCACACATACACTTAGATAGACTACACTCTTCCTGAGTGACCTGTCAGTTCTACTCGCTCTTTTACTGAAACTTTTCCTCAACACAGTAAAAAAGCAGTATGCTGCAGGATTTTTGCCTACTCCTCCAGCCCTCTATAACTTCCTAACACCAACAGAGCGTTAACCATAGGACTTAATAAATAAACTTACAAGTTTGCACTCTGTCTTCACTTGATAACCTTAACTCAAGGAAAGGCAACCCTTGCAGTGCCTACCCTTGTAGGACTTCCTTACCAGCGCTTCTCTTTTAACACTTTTAATCTACTTCTACTTAAATATGAAAATCTGAATTCACTGTTCTCCTCAAGTCCAGCCCAACAGAAAATACAGATCAATGCATGCATTTAGTGCTTTTGGAATCAAAACCCCTTTTCCATTTTATTTTGACTCTTTCCTCCAATTATTACAGGTCGATAAATTTAGAAGGATGTAAAGTGTCTCACCACAAGCAAACTCTGGAAAACAACACAACCTAACTATGTAAGCAAAACTGCTTACCTTTGGCCAAGTTGTTGTGTTGTTCGTCCAGAGTCCACCTGCCGTGGTCCACCTCGCTGTCCTTTCGCGGATCCTGTTCGTGACGCCAATTATGTTGTGGTTTCCCCTCTTCCCCGTCAAAGAATTACTCTTGAGTCTTGGGTTTTGATGCCAAAA
This sequence comes from Cirrhinus mrigala, assembly GCA_036247105.1. Classification (NCBI taxonomy): domain Eukaryota; kingdom Metazoa; phylum Chordata; class Actinopteri; order Cypriniformes; family Cyprinidae; genus Cirrhinus; species Cirrhinus mrigala. The sequence continues at coordinate 34,831,168 of CM070022.1, forward strand.
GATAGACTTTATTGCTGAAACAATCAAGCCGAGTTGTCTATAGAGAACTGATCTTTACTTGGTTCAAGACAGCGTTATATAGTAGTCTCCACGTAAGCATGTTAACCTAAATCATGGGGGGGGTGTCCCCTAAGGTAAACACTACCATGGGAAACAGATGGTTTTCCTTAACGGCCTCTTAGTGGCCCCTAAAATAACATGACGTATAGCTCTGCTAGTGGGGCCCTTTTCCATACTTCTGGTCTCTTACATCAACACAGGATGTGTTTGCCCAGCAACATATAGAGTAGGACTATAATAGTAAATTAATTTGGACATAATTCCTTTATATTTTAGTTAATAAAATCTTCCTCACGATCAACGAGAGTGAGGGGAAAAAAGGAAATCGGTAGTAGACGTGAATAGAGACGTGAGTGGGAACACAAATGGCAGGCTAACCGGCAAACGGAATGCTAATGCACAGCAGTTGTCATCTGACGATGACAACGAGATAGAACAGATGTTGATGACAAAAGAAAAAGAAAGCACAACAGTAAGACTCACTCGTGTTTCAATTGCATCTGTTTTGGATATGTATTCCTGAGAAGCACACCGTAAGAGGAGTGGGTGTCTTTTTAAGTACTGGACTGATGTTGTTCAACCCTTGGTAATCAATGCATGGTCGCAGGTAACCATCTTTCTTTCCCACAAAAAAAAAAAAAACCTGCCCCAGCGGGAGAAGAGGAAGGACGAATGGCCTCCCTTTCTGGAGCAATAGATCTATAGCACAGTCATAGGGATGATGCAGAGGAAGAGAAGCAGCCCTGGACTTACTGAACACTTCAGGTCGAGGTACTCCTTAGGCACGTTAGACAGGTTCACCTGAACAAGCCAGGGATGACCAAGGACAATGGGAGCCATCGGGGATGCTGTGAGCCGGAGTGAGCTTCTCAGTGTGATTCCCTGAAGTGATAAGGGTTACTGGGGTGTGTGTGTGTTATGCTGGGAAGAGTCTGTCCATTGAGTGCGTTGACGGAGATCTTATGGATAAGGGGAACTATGGGAATCTGAAGGTGTTGTGCCAGGTTAATGTCCATAAAATTACCTTCAGCTCCGGAATCCAGCAGTGCCTGGCAGTTATGGACTCCAGTTGCCCATTCCAGTCTGACCAGCAGGAGAGATCTCCAAGGATAACCCACCCAACAGTAACCTCAGTTCTACTGTCGGGCTTGACCTTTTACTGGACAGTCAACCAAGAAGTGACCCGCAGCGCCACAATACAAGCAAAGTCCCTTTGAACTTGTCCCACTGCGCCTCCTCATTCCACTTCCACCGGAACTCAATGGAGTAATCCGAGACGGTCCTGTTGTCCTGCCGTAGGTCGGCCAACCTGGCGGCCCTCTACCGCACAATCAAAGACCCGTCTCATCTCCTAAGCGAGTGTCTGGAACGAGGAGCAGCAAAGATGTTTGTTCTCCCACACCGCCGTTCTCCACAGAGCCGCACATCCTGACAGCAGCGTCAACACTAAAGCTACCTTAGACTGTTCCGTAGAAAATGTCATGGCCTGCAGAGAAAAGAACATTGAGCATTTAGTTAAAAATGCTCTACAAAGATTGGGCTCACCAGCATATGTTTCTGGTGTGGATAGATGCGGCGTGCTGATGTCTGAAGTTCGCTGAAGGAGAGGGAACCGGCGGAGGGGGTGGCACAGTGGGCGACCTCAGCTGTTGCAGTTGGTTGGTGAGCTCGGACAACTGCGCTATCAAGGCTTGCATGACCCGTCACTAACATTTGTTTCTCCTGATGATCCATGCGTGTGTTGTTATTAGACAAAATCTCCTGTAGACCCGATGCAGTCACTGAATCCATAATGAGGTCAGATCGTTCTGTCATGTACACAAAGAAGGATTCAGTAACGAATGTGAAACTAAACAGTTTATTGAGAAAAGTCCAAGCGAAGAGGAAGGCAAGAGTCAAATGAGACATGTGCAGAAAGAACATTCACCCTTGGTAGCGCAGGGACGCAAATGGGCAGCCGTTATGCTTCTGGAATGATTCAGACCATTTTTAAGCCGTGGTTTTAATACTTTATTAGCTAACCAAACGCAACGCTTCCACCAAGAAAAACTATCATGCGTATAGCACTGACTTAAATTGCCCGGATGAGTCTGAGTTATTAGCTTTTACCAGTTGTTATCGGGGAATAATATACCTTGAATGTCATGACTGACCAATCAGAATCAAGCATTCCACAGAGCTGTGTAATAATTTAATTTAAAGCACAGCCACACAAATTCAGACAACACCTGATTAATAATTTAACACCTCTTATTTACTTTGAGATCATTCTGAGGTTAAATACATATTTGAAATCATAACAAGAAATAGTTAAAGAGCAATGATACTGGTTTTGAAATCAAATGTTTGCATAGTTATGACAGGAAACAAAGGCATCTAACAATGCCTTGGAAAAAAAAAAAAAATAATCTTAAAAAATAAAGTATATGCATAAACCCAAATAGGAAATAAAACAATTAAGAATAAACATGTGTCCTATTCTGTGTCCTAAACTCCTGAAACATTGGTGTCTCATTTTAGAGCAGTCAATGCAATTTTGGAAAAGTCAGTTAAATCTGTATGTGGGTGTTCGTGAAAAAATCTGACGTAACCCCCTTTGTAATCATTAACATTTACAAAGGTAACTGTCATTTAATTACACATTTTTTTCTCAGTAACTGAGAACTAGTAACTAATTACAGTTACATTTATTTTGTAATTAAATTATGTAATTTCGTTACATGTAACTAGTTACTCCCCAACACTGGCACTCAAAGAGACTATCAATACCTTTACAAGCTCTGCTGTACTGTCATTCAAGGAGGTGGTCACAAAAAAGTATTTTGTAGAGCTGCATTTTCTTTTTCCAGTTGTGTTTTACTTTTGGCTTTCTCTGCCTCTCTCTGTATTCTTCGATTCACCTTTTCTGCTTCTTGCTCTAAAACAGGGGTGTTCCCTCCAGGAACAGGTTTGAACAAGAGGCTCCTGTTTACATAGACATGCTGGTACATGGCTGGCCACGGGGGCTATGCAAATATGTATTTCCCCCAGTTAACCTACTTACACAGACATTGTGCAAGGTAAGAGAGGACAGGACAGGTCCTGTTGGTTGTGCCATACTGGATCACCCAAACTCAACTTCCTTTTTTAGGGATGGGGCACAATATCCGCCCAGACTTCTGGAACCTCTATGACTGGCCGCTGGACTTGAGGTGGCTATCACTAGTGGTGAAAGACACCATTACTCTGGCTAGAGCCCAATCTATGAGGGGGGCCTGTGCCTTGAAGTTGAGTGTTTTTGCTTACCGAGTTGCTTCCTCCCGGAAGACGCACAGAGATGCAAAAGTGGGTCAGTTGTTTCCTTCTTGCAGGAGAGGTTGGAGGGTCGGCTGCTCCCTTCCACCCTGAAAGTGTATATGGCCACCATAGTGGCACAGCATGATGCAGTGGATAGTAAGTATCCAGCATCCTGCAGCAGTCAAATTCATTAACCATCTGGGGTCGAAAAATGCGCCGGCGCGGTTTGTGGCAGTTTTTCAGGTAACGGCAAAACGAACTTCAATTACGCCATCATTTCTGATCGTACAGATAAGAGCAATACATCAATCAAATCTGTAAAGGGTCTACTTTTATTTGTATACACATAATAACAACAACACTCTGTGGTTTTGTGAAATAAAGAAAACAAACAGGGTGTTCAGTTTGCCGCGTTGGTCTCTGTGATCATTTAGAAATGCGTCACTAAAATGAACTGAAACTCAGCGAATACTCAACACAGAGACAAGAGATATATCTATAGAAAGCTTGACATGTCTACTTTTAAATGAAGCAAGTCTTATAATATCAAAGATACAATATACTTGCAAATATCCAGTGTTAAAATAATCTATATGAAACCGACGCCATGTCCACTCTTTCTCGTCAGACCTAATTATTTTTTATTTGATCACGCCCACGAGCTACTTTCACTTTTGATATTATAATCATCCACGTGAGGCGCATGTGGCGTACCGCCCACATCAACGTAAACAAAGCAGCGAGACTTGTTTTTATTGTTCATCTTGGCTACTTGCATCTTGTTTCTGGAAGAAGACGCGCTGTGAGGAGTAAGATTTATATTTCCCTCACAGGAAGAGCGCGATGCGACGCACTGCAAGATCCACCGAAGGAGTTTACATTTACATGAGTAAGTCTTTCTTTTATTAGCCTACTTACGTTAGCTGTAGACTGACTACATGTTTAATCAAGTGAAACGTTATGAAGTGTTTCATTTCATTGCATCTTAATGTATCACGACAGCAGGATGTTTTTAATGTTCTATAAAATAAAAATGATGCGATATAAAAGTAATAGTGTTTACACTGTAACACTGAATGATAGAGCCTGAAAATGTTTAGACAAAACTACTGTCATACTGTATACTCTGTTCACGAATGTTTATGATGTGCTTAATAATAAATCAGTTTCCCAGACATAACATTTTGTATTGTATAATACAAAGCATGCTTGTGTTTATGACTATAAAATCATATTTATTTATTTATTTATTTATCATATAACAAGAGGGTATAAAAGTAATATGAGTTTATTATTAATACTCTGTTTGTGGATAGATGTTTAACGTGCTAAACAATAATTAGTTTCTCAGATATAAAATGTCCATTGTTTACGATAGTACAAAGCATGCGTGTGTCAATGACTACAAAATCATAATATATGTATATATTATAGATGCTTCTGATATTAACATGCTCACCAGATGTTTTTTTTTTTTTTTTTTTGTGATCTGATACCTGCACCACAGATAAATGCTACATGAATGCCACATGAAGAGTGCTGTACCAATATCAGATGTTCAGCTACACTGATATTCCATGGTAAAACAAATTCCTGGACTATTGATGGTGAGTTTTGTTTCTTGAATCCATGGAAAGAAGCAGCAATCACTTAAATATCAGGTATAGTTTACTTATGTCACTTGTTTAACAGAATTCAGAAAACAGTTTTCAGGAATGACACAAGTCTACTCTAGCCTACCACACCCAGTTCTCAAAAGTCTTGTGAACAAATGTTCTGAATGTGTTTTATGGCCTTATTTCAGTGACTTAAAAAAAAAAAAAAAAAATATATATATATATATATATATACGTTTTTCACTAACCACGCATAAACGTTTTCTCAAAAACACAAACATGTACATTAATGTTGCTTGCATATTAGTGTAGCCCAGTTTGTGCTGATTACAATGTAATCAGACTTTAGCCATTAATATGTTTTTTTTTTTTTTTTTTTTTTTTTTTTTTTTTTAGATGCTGAAAAAAAAAAAAAAAAAAATATCAGGGCATGTCAAAAGTTCTCCAGGGTGCCAAAACACCCTCAGACCCCAGAGGGTTAAAGCATGCCCTCTGTTTGTAGTAGTTCCTCCCTTTCATGGTAGGACCTAGCACTGGGATGTCTTTCCACTTGTGGTACTTCCCTCCCTTCGGTCAGATTGTGGTCTACATAGTGTTCTTGCTCCATAATATGCTTTCCCAATGCTATGGTCTGCAAATAGCTATGGATTTTTCCCCCCAAAAACAACAACAACAAAAGAAGAACAAAAAAGGTGACCTTTTTCCATTGCAAGTTCAGTCCTTTTGGTCACCACGTGGTATGAAGGACTCCACAGCTTGTGTGGGGCACAGGGTAGGTTGTGCAGATGGGAGTTTTTGTTACACAAAAGTGTTCTGAGGGCAGAAAGGAAAATGATTGGATTACAGCTTCTACCAATGAAATTGAAGCAGAGGCGGGGTCAGGAAATTTGGACATGTTGAGGGAATACTTCAGACAGAGACGTTATTAACACTTCGTGGGAGGCATTTGCTGCAAGGTAAGTGAATTTACCATGTATTTTATTTAAAAAAAGAATAATAAATCAAAATAACTGTAACATTTAATGAGATAATTAGCGGGCAAAGATGCACCGAACAAGTAATCATCGACTACATATCATATCATATGCATTTTTATTCAACTGCTTTATCAATCGATCGCAGCTGCTTATGGGGTAGATTGAGTAAAACATGCTTTTCCAACGCTACCGCACTGTCTGTGAGGCCGAAATGAGCGACAACTTGTTCAAATCTCCATGGCATTTCATTAGTCAGTTAACGCTAGCATTAACATTAGCGCTGCTCTCACGGCAGGAGTACAATTTAAGAAAACCATTTCAACTATAGTGGGTCTATTTTTGAACCTGAGATTTAAATAAATCATATATTATTAAATTTAAATGTGTTCTTAATCCAAGCATATGACATTTAATTTATAGCAGACAACTATGCATAAGAAACACCAAACTCTTCTTTGAACTCTGAACCTTGACAGTGTCATAGGTACTACTCTGATGGAGGGAACAAGGCATTGTGTTGATGTACTGACACTAGGGGAACCTCAAACACCTCTGATACTTCAGAAAAGACAGATGAGAACTGACAAATATAATGTGCATGTGTCACTCCCATGGACATTAGATACTGTCTCTACTGCAAATGTCCATGGAAATGACGGATAGAAATTACATTTGCCAATGTACAATATAAATGGAGAGGATTGCAAATAAAAAGGAGATCATGTGCATTTACTCTGAGGTAAAGAAATAACCACCAAAACTGTGCCATTCGTTTGTGCTGATTTGTGCTGCAAAAACGAATGTTTGTGCTGGTTTGGTGTTTGAGATATTAAACATTATTTGTTTGACCGTACCAGCCAACATTTGTATGTGGGGCCCATATGGGTGTGAACTGGGCTGAAAAATGGGCCCCATATAGGATTGTCCGTGGGTTCCATAATGGCCCCATGTTAACTGCCCACATGGATTTCATATAGGATTGCACTTGTCACAGGGTGGGACCCAACTGGGCAACATGCACAAGACCCATCTCGGTCCCAGCTTTATAACCCAGCTAAAATTTGATTGCGGGGCCCATGTGGGTTTGAAATGGGCTGAAAAATGGGCTCTATATGGAATTGCCCATGGGTTCCATAATGGCCCCATGCCAATTGCCCACATGGGTTTCATGTGGGATTACACTTGCCAACAGGTGCGCCCCAACTGGGCAACATGCGAAAGACCCATCCTGGCCCCATCTTTACTACATGGGCTGAAATATGGGTTTTAAGTGTGTTTGTCCACGGGTTCCATGTTGGCCTCATGCAACATACCCATGTGGGTTTTATGCAGGATTTACCTGGGCTTTAGGTGGGGCTGTTGGAAATTTTTCTTAGAGACCAGGAGACGTTTTGGATATCTTGAAGCAGAAGTTTCTCTTTATTCAGATACTCGCTGCGTGGCGCTGCAGTCATCAAAAAGTCGTCTGACAAAATCTCAGCCCAGCAGAGTATATAGGTTTCAAGGGGGAGGAGTACATAGAGGTGGAATCAATCTAAACAAAGCATGCAAATATGGTATAGGAAATCAGCCCAGTAACAGGTTTTTCCCAGCCTTGATCTATTTAGCATACAAGTGTCATTCAAATGCACAGATGCTAAAGCAAAAGGCACCATTGTACCTTGAGCTTAGAATTCACACTTAACTTGGGAAAACCTGCCTGATGTTCAGGAACTGCATAAAGACAAAAGGTTACTGTCTCAGGGCCTGGGCTGCCTGCTCTTAGAATGTCACAATATACATAACTTTTTCAGTTCATGTTGTTATATTGGAACCTAGCATAGGATCAGCATATTTTAAACAGATTCTTAAATTTGTAATCCTTCAGTCCCCCCTTTGAGAGTTCTAATAACTCTCACATAATACAAATTTAAACCTCCATAAATCCATTATATAGCCTATGTTTGTTAACATTAAGCCCCATGTTCCATTCATGTAACTTGAAATAGTTACAGGCACATTTATCTTATTCTGTGTCTTGTCCTAGATTTAATTAGGTGTAATAGTGCTTTTCAGAACCATAACTGTTGACACATGCGACATGGATGGTACATGTCGTACAAGCTACATGTTGACACAGAAAACCATGTAGCATAAGAGTGGAAGTCCTGAAGTCCATGGCGCCTGAATAGCTGTGTAGTCTGTAGTTTTCTGTAGTCCAAATCCATTTCCCATGTAGATTCACTCAGATGACTCTTCGTCCTCATGAAGCTTGTTCATGGATGTCTGAGGTAATGCTTTACTCCAGGATGCTGCTTTTGAAGACATCATGGCATGTACACATACCTGCAACACAAGAAAACAAAGAAACAGCAGACCAGCAGTATTCATGCATAGACAGTTTTAGACTTCTGTTGATCGTATAGTGGTTTTGTTGACCTAGTCTTAAGTCATTTGACACCTATGGACCAGTGAGGTGGGGACAAACTGATGAGGGGAAAAACTTATGAGGAAATCTTCACCACAGGGTTGGCCCCCGAGGCCTGTTGCGCTTCGATTCTTCCCTGGGCTCCTCACTGGCCTGTGTGTCCTAGTCTGTCCCTGTAGTTGGTGTGCGAACTTAACTGTGCAATCACTTCATCCTCTAATGAAACATCAGTCATAGCAAACATCATAACCCATAGAGGATAGGTGAGTGACTGGAGTGTGCTGTAGTATAGCTTTGAAGGCTGTGAGTGTACCTAACCCAGTGGGAGGAAGTCAACTTCCTTTTGTTCTATTTACAAGAATCTTTTCATCTTTGTTGTAGATTACTGGGGTAATTAAGAACTCACAGCCTTAACAGTTAACACCTCAGCAAGCTGCCCCATGAGTTTGGTGTAGTGGGGAGGGTCTGCTTCAGAGTTGCAAGCAGACTGAGTAGGAGCTGATTTACACTGTTAATTTCTCTTACATACTTTTTGTTTTTTCCTACAAAAATCCAGTGTCCACGTTTACCACAGTAATGACAATTACCCTCATTCTTAGGACGTTTCTGTTGGTTCTTTGTGTTGACCTGAAAGGATGCTGCTGCAATCTTTACTCTTGCTTTAACATCAGAGTCTCTTTCCCAAATAGCTAACATGTCTAGGTTACTTCTGAGAGTTTTGTTAGACCAAGTTAGATCTAGGAATGGCAAGGCTTTTCTGTACTCAGCTACAAGGCCATCTGACCAGATGCGGACTAGGGGTCCCTTGTCATCTAGCACACTTTCAGGATCCTCAACTATTCCACTGTAAGTTACAGCTGTCTGACAAAACCTTACAGTGTATTCATTCACAGTTTCTTCTTTCCTTTGCACACAGTTAGTGATTCTGGACCAGTCTATTTTGGGTCCCATGATATTCTTTAGAATTTTCAAAACACCTTCTCTCAAATCCGCTTTACTGGCATGTTGTAGTTCAGAAGTAACAGCAGACTCAAAACTGTTGAATTCAGATTCAGTTAGAATTTGTGACATCAGCTGTGTGACTTCTGCTAACGACATGTCGTAGAGGCGCATTTTGCTAATCAGTGCTCTTCTAAATTCAGAAAAATTTGTGCATGCTGAGGGTAAGCTGTGAGATAGTCTCTCTATATCTTCAGGTTCTAGCGCTGTTAGGACTGCTTGTAACTGGAGTATGGGGGTTGCAGATGGAACAGTTTCAACCCCTTCTACCCTACTCTGAGCCCTTTGTCTCACTCCACATACTTCAACTGAAATTGCTGCATCTTTCTCTATCCTTCTAGTATTGCATTTGTCCTCTTGTCTACACAAAGACTGTAAGTCAGGATAGCTTTCATCTAACTGTTGGTCGTTTGAGTCACTTTTGGTTGAGGCCTTGTTATGGTGCACCTTTTTAGTGAGACAGGACACTCGAGTGTGCAGCTGTTTGTTTTGTTCTTTTAATTTAGCAATACATTGAGCTTGTTCTTGTGCTAAGGATAAGGTAAATTCTCTGTGGCAGCAGATGATGCCTTTAATGTTTTTCTTTCTGATACATGCTCTAAGTACCTTTTTGCATTCTTCAACTGACCATACTTTTTCTGGATCAATACCAAATTTCTTTGTTAAATCCAATCTGACTGACTCTGTCACTATTGAGTCCATGTGCTCTCCTAACAATGATTTGAACTCATTGTCTGTCCATAAAGGGGTAGCTAGTCCACCTTTCTCAGTTGTTGGAATCAACATAGCATTCCTTCTCAACATTTTGTAATGTCTTTCTGCCAAAACAATGCACTTCTAACACCTCCCTGGCAAGCAGAGGATAAATTTGTTAACACAGAACAACTGTTGTTAACCTTCTCTGGCAAAGCAGAGGAAAACCTAGTTAATACACATTATCATGTATTCAACCTTCTCTGGCAACGCAGAGGACAACATAAACTACTAGCACTTTAGGCTAATCTTCTCTGCCTAAACAGAGGGTCACTGATATTAGCACGTAATGCTAATCTTCTCTACCTGAATAGAGGATAACTGGTCTGTTAACCAAACCCTGCAGCTGTTTGTTAACTCTTCTCTGGCGGCGCAGAGGCTAACCACATGTACTGGTCTGTAGTGGTTCTTTGAATAGAGTAACACTCACCAAATCATTGTTGAGCTGAAAAAGTTTCTGGAATTCAGTCTGGAACGATGTCTGGCGAGAAGCTCTATCCGGGTCACGGCACCAAAACTGTTGGAAAATTTTCTTAGAGACCAGGAGACGTTTTGGATATCTTGAAGCAGAAGTTTCTCTTTATACTCGCTGCATGGCGCTGCAGTCATCAAAAAGTTGTCTGACAAAATCTCAGCACAGCAGAGTATATAGGTTTCAAGGGGGAGGAGTACATAGAGGTGGAATCAATCTAAACAAAGCATGCAAATATGGTATAGGAAATCAGCCCAGTAACAGGTTTTTCCCAGCCTTGATCTATTTAGCATACAAGTGTCATTCAAATGCATAGATGCTAAAGCAAAAGGCACCATTGTACCTTGAGCTTAGAATTCACACTTAACTTGGGAAAACCTGCCAGATGTTCAGGAACTGCATAAAGACAAAAGGTTACTGTCTCAGGGCCGGGGCTGCCTGCTCTTAGAATGTCACAATATACATAACTTTTTCAGTTCATGTTGTTATATTGGAACCTAGCATAGGATCAGCATATTTTAAACAGATTCTTAAATTTGTAATCCTTCAGGGCCCATCTAGGGATCATATGCAAAATCCATGTGGGTTCCATCTAAATATGGGTTTTACATGGGTTTGTCCACGGGTTCCATGTTGGCCCCATGCAACATACCCAAGTAAAGTTTTAAAGCATTAGTATACAGTAGTACACAGTGAGATTGAAATCTTTTTAAATTTCAATTTTATTGAAACTACCCATCATAGTATGCTATATTTTGATACCTAATTGTTAAAATTATGTAATTGTTAAAGTTAACAAACATTTTGAACCTGTATTTGAACCAGTGTTTACTGAAAGCTTTGAACATTTGCACATAGAAAACGGAGACAGTTAGAAGCAGCAGCAGCAGCAACTATACATTTCTTAGTACTGCTTACACTGCACACAGACATTTGTGCATTCTAGACACCCTCAGTCCTCCTCTGTCTCTTGTCCCAGCAAACCATTTTTAGAGTTCCCTCTCAGATTCTTGCTGGATGATCTTTGACATCAGTGCACTCTTCTTAAGAGCCTCTGCAAAACAAATATATATTAGATATACAGGTATTTAAGATAGCACTAAAAATAGCACTTTTGTGCTTGGTTGAATCATGGTGATACTAAAAATGTTTTTTTCTTTTTTTTTTTTTTTTAAATAGGACATTTTAAAATTTGTCAGGAAGATGAGGTATGAAGATGCTGCCCTCCCCTACAGTAAGGAAAACAACAGAGTAAAAGCAAAGGTGATTGTTTACAAGCTATTCCAATAGACGACTTTTCTACGATGTGTTTAGTAAACGTGAAACTTAAAATACTACAAAATAACAACTTTTACTTAGAGCAGCTCAAGGGCAAGTAAATGACGACAGATTTTTTGTTTTTGTCAACTATTCCTTTAAGAGTCTCAGTTTTAATAACTTAAATTAGAGCTGCATGATTCTGGATATATAGAGAATCCCATTTTTTTTAAAGTTTCAAACGGACATCAAATTAAAAATACAGTGTAATGTACTAGAAGTTCTGACAAAATACTAATAACTTAAGTCTATTTAAAATGTTTCATCTTGAATGAGTTTTTTTTTTTTTAATTGTTTGAATTAATGATTAAATGACTCATGAATGTATGTTGTTTCGTTACTGGATGAATCTGTGTTTTTTAATGAATCTCTTGAATGATTCGGTGACAAATACATGTGTTTAACAGTCACTTGTCGGCACCTACTGGTGTAACGTCACTGATATAATCTTCATCTAAATTGTCAACTTTGTTTCAAATCATTTGCTCCATTTTGATAGCTACTGTAGACATCAGTGTTTATATCTAAACTAAACTTTTATCCCAGTACTTCTAACAGAAAAAACAATAAGTACTGTTGAAAAAGTGTGACACTGTTTTATTCCTATACATGCCAACTGCCCTCTCTTTCTGGATCAGTAGGTAACTCTGATTTGCAGACACCTTGTTTTAAGCATGAGAAAGGGTGTTTTTAATGCTTGGTTAGTATAAGCTGCACAACACAAAGCTTTGTGGCTCATCATCTCGTAATTAGGATTCGAAAAAGATAAGATGTTAAGTTTGCTTTTTAAAACAAATGGATGGTTACACCATGTCGACACCAGACACGACCAGCGTGGTGTGGCAGAGCACGGCACAGCGTGACTTAATACAATAGAACCCTTTATAATCAGTAGCTGTGTTTCCATTACCCTTCAAATTTGCGCAAACTAAAATTGCCAATTGAAAATATGCCTAATGGAAACATCTATTTCGCAAAAAGTCCTATAAATCGCAAAAATGTTTTTTTAAGCTCTGTTGCGATTTAGCTCAAAGGGAAATGTTTATAAATAATTACAATTAATTCTGATTAATTACAATTATTTATATCAGCTGCCAGTGGTAACTGTGGCAGAATTCATTTTCCATCAACTAATCTGTTCGTCCAGCGAACATTCAGTATAATTTTTATATCAACTCTAAGAAATGATATTCTCTTGGACACAGAAAATAACTTTCTTAAAGTACCGTTGCATTAGAGCATGTAGCTCGAATCGGAATCGTAAAGGGACATTCATTTGCAAGGCAGAATCAGAATCAAAACTCATGTAATTTGTGCACAAGAGTTTATTAACGAAGGACTAAAACACAACTAATCTAAACAAACAAACAAACATGAAATCATTCATACATGGGGGAAGGGTCAGTGAGAAGCAGTTAGAGAGACCAGAGAATGTAGCTATGAAAAGAATCAGTTAACCACCTGAATGAAACCATCAGTGCTGTCTACAGCTTGAACTAAACCTCTGTTTTGTTTAGTTAAATGTATGATACTTGCATTGCCTTGGTCAATGAACAAGTGTCCGAATGCAGTCTCGGGTGAAAGTCTCAGTGGTGGTTTTGGAATTGCGATCACGTTCTTCCGGGTCCGAAGAGTGGTGAACTCCAAAGATGTTCTGACTCGATGGTGACTGGGAGTTTCTTCCCAGGTGGAAATTGAAGAAGAACCAAGAGCTGAGAGGGACCCAGCTGAAGTCCTGTGGTCTTTGGGGAATGGAAAGACAAGGCCGCAAGGCCTGGCGCAGCTTAGAGTTCCGACGAGTTCTAGCTCATCCTCCCCATCCTCTTAGGTTCTGAAAGAACTCATGTGAGATGAGTGAAGAAAGCTAAAAACACGGAAGAGAGAAATGTCTGTTCAAGGACATTTCATGAGGATGGATTCCAGGGTTGAGTGAAAGTGTCTGGCTCTTTGTGGTCGAGAGCCACAGCTCTAGATGTTGGGCCTGTCGGGCCCGCCGGGCACGCGCTGTGCAGGCTCCCCTGGCTCAGGCTCCCCGTGGGTTCCTCCACACGGGCAGCAATCGTGAAGAGAGCGAGAAGAGTGAAAAGAGTGAAGAGAGAGAGGCGTTCAATCGTTTGAAGCCTTTAAGCCCTCTGGAGGCCCGCGAACCAATGGTAACTTTCACCTTTGGAGGGAAAGTTTACGACTCTTTGTCTGTGAGCATGGTATTTTGCATATGTAATTCGATTGGGTGTTGATGCAAAAACTACTAAGGTTTCTTAAAACACTAACACTAACATGTTGCAAAGCAACATCTAATGTACACCATCTTTTAGATCATCAAAATACGAATTCAAAGAAACCAAACATGACATAGGTGGGTAATAAGACTAGTCATCTATCATAACGCATGCATAAAACAGTCGAAAGACAAATACAATACAACAGACAAAATTAAAATACAATGCAGTAATACTGTACACAATGACATGGGCTATGTGTGATAGGAAGGTCAAAGAAATGTTTGTCTGTGAATGAATAGGAAAGAGTCTATTTCTATAGGCATTGTGTCTTTCCTATGGGCAAATGTAGCATGGGCAGATGTGCATTCCTCTGGGCAATATAACCTCTTATCAGATCGTCGTCCTGGCAACTGAGCCCTTTTGGGGTGATAGTTGCTTTGGGGGGTTGTCTCCAGAGCTCCAGCATATAACCTGGCTTGTTGTGTTTAAAGACTATTTGTTAAATTTAACAATTAATGTATGTCTGATTGGTCCAGACGCTACATATCTTCCCCCCTTTCGAACGTTGTTGTCTGTCCAACAGACAACAGCGAGCGATGTCCGAGGTGCAGAACAATCAGACACGCACCTGTCACTCATGGCTGGGAGAGAGCGGTGGCTCTCTGGCTGTTGGTGCCACTAGGAGTGTTTGGGGTGCTGTCAGGTGGTGTGCTGTGATGGCGTAGGCAGTAGCAAGTGTAGTAGTCCTTGAGCTTGTGCAGCAGGTGTCGTGGCAGTGTCACCTGTCGTCCTGAGGTGATTTGGCCTGGGTCAAATGATTGCTTTAGGTGTTGTTTGGAACAACTGGTTGAACTCTCACTTGTGAGAGGGCAGGTGATTCTGAGGGTCGCAGGGAATCGTAATGGAGATGGTAGTGTGAAGAGAGTTTCAGACTGACCTAGTGATGATGGCAGCAGGGCAGCAGGTGGTTGTTAGCCCTCTGTTCTGTTTGAACATCACTTGAAGTCTGTTGTTGGCAGTGTTGCTTTGCTCTGGCGGCAGCACTGACCTAAGCTTGCCTGAGTTGTGTTGGTAGAGGTTTGGCTGTTAGGCATGTGGGCCTGTTGCTCTATCCAACGTTGTCTGGCGGCTTCTGGGGTGTCGACTGGTTTTGCAGGATGCTCCTCCCCTGGAGAAGTCTGATGCTGTGTTATGTTTGACAAGGAGTCAAAGTTTGTCCTTTCTAGTACTTCTCAGTGGAGTTTTGTTCAAGGAGCTCTTTTTGCTAGTGTAAGCAGCTCCTGTAACTCAAAAGTGGGTGCGTCCAGCTGTCCTCCTCCATCCCAGGTTTACTGCGGCACCGAAGTAAGCTTGTCGAAGTCTGTGAAAGTAAGCATATGGAGTTTCATACTGGCCCTGTTTGGTGGCCAGGGCAACGATCAGTCTCTGTTCAGACTGTGGGTCTGAGAATTCCTTAATGATGGCTAGTCTTATCTGCTGGTAGTCTGATTGAATGTGTCGTGGCTGTCGAGCCAAGAAGCGTCACACCTCTGGGCTAGAGGTGATCCAGAGCAGATAAAGTCTATCTTGGTGGTTCACACATTTCCAAGACTGAAGGAAAAATTCAATGTCTCTCATGTAGGCGTGGACGTCATGGTCTCCTGCAAGTTCTGGTGTGAATGCAGGGATGTTTCTCACCATCCGATTGAGTGTCACTTCAGGGTTCGTCTGAATTAATTCTGTTCTCTCTGTGGTTGCGGAGGTTTCCTCGAAGCCAACTTGAGAAGTGTCAGGCAGAGATCTTTGGCTCCCCCCTTTGTATCTGTGTACAGGGGTACGGGGGTTTGCACTGCTGGCTGTGTGACGTGCAGCAGGGTGTCTTTTACTTGAGTCCATGCACAGTCTGTAAGACTGTTTCAGTTCTTTCTGAACCATGTCAAGCTCCTCCTTGATGTTGCAGAATTGCTGAGTCAGGGTTTGGACTTCAGCTCTGGCTGCATGCAGATGGCCTTCTAAGGCCTTAGCTCTAGTGTCTTTCTCATTAAGTTCCATGTATGCTGTTTCTAACAGTGACTTTGTGTGAAACAGTTCTCCTTCTAAATCTTGTCTGGTGGCCCTTTCAAGCTGCTCTCGGTGTCTGGCAGCTGTTAGAGCCTCCTGAAGACTGGTGATTTCCTTCTGTTGTGCCGTTCTGTCAGGTTCCTTGCGCCTGTCCCGTTCCTTCTCTTGCTGAGCAGGTGTCAGTTCCCTTTGGAACTCTGTGACTTGCAGTTTCAGTTCATTTACCTCCTGTCTGAGGCCCTTGAGGGTGTGGGCCAATGAGAAGATGGCGCTGGTCAGCTCCTGATTGTCCAGGCTGAGTGTGAGGTGTCCACTTGTGTTGCAGTTCCGCTGTTCCTTTCTCTGCCGTTGCAGGTCGTTGGCTGCTTTAGGCTGAAGGATGTCCATGACAGTGCTCTGCGGGGTCTCCAGGTGCTCCTGGTGGGTGGCAGGGCTGGATGTCTGAGGCATGCTGGTTCACTTGTGGGAACACAAGAGAGAAAGGCAGACGGCAAATGCAAGTACGCACAGAGGTGTTAGCTATCTGTATAGGGAACGGCTCTCTAGGCCATGTAAGGTGTGAATAGCTGGTTAGGGCAGCTAGTGAGGTGGGGGTGCTAAGATTTTGTGCAGATCAGCACAAAGAGAGGGTTTGACTAACTTTGATGGGCTATAAGCAGGGGTCAGCTAATGACCAGGCTTTACCTGTAGTCAAATAATTACTCAAAACACTGATGGTTCACAGGTTTTGTCACTATGAAGGTATCAAATAAAACAAAACTGAAATAAAAACAGAAAGAGACAGAGGTAGAAGGGAGGGCTTCCCTTATTTAGTTTAAGATAGGAGATATGACTACGCAGTTGTCCCTTGTTCAAAGGAATGCTGCAGCAGGGTCATAAATCTAGGGAGACTGTTAGCTTAGCTAGCAGGGACGCATCAAACATCAAGGTAAATAGCAGAATCACTAGGAAGTGTTTCTAGTCTTCTCAGGGCCTATGGCTTGGTGAACGGTACTTGTACCTCATGTAATAGGCCTGACTGCTAAGGATTAATGAGAGACAGGAATTAGTCTACTAATAACCTGTACAGTTCATTAAAGGGGACAACAGTTCCTAGAACTGCTATAGTCCTATACCGAGAGGGAAGATAGTGATGGTCAGATAAACTAAAATAAGGTGAAAGACAAATGAAAACATCCTAATAGCTTTAGGAAACTAAAAGGAAAAGTAAATAAATTGATTTCATTAAATTTGTGATTTAATTAAAATCAACTTAGCTGAATTGGTACATTCAAGCTAAACGAAGGTAAATAAATGAAATAAAATCCAAGCAAGGTAGAATAAAGTCAATATCAAAGTAACACAGTTAAAACCCAAGTGTGTGAGGAGGGGCCAAACTAACTGAGCCTACACAGAAGGTGATAGCACAAATAGGAGGTGAAACCAAGAGAAAGGGGGAGAGAGAGAGAGAAGAGGTTCGTGAACGTTACACTTTACACTCACACGTATCTAAATGTTAGTCGGATGCTAACAGTTAATAGTTGAGGTAAAGGTCTTAGCTTATGTGCCTGTACGGCTGCTATAGAGTTAGCTTTGGCTACACTCAGTTCTACTCAGTTTACACAGGGGTCTGTGATGTGTATGCTGTTATCAGATCGAACCGGAAGAGTTTGCTCTCAACTTCCGGGGTCAGACATTGCTAAGAGACCGATGTATGTTTACAACAACGAACAAGCTGAGCAGAACTTGTGCTGCTGTGAAACATGCATGGGAAACTTACACGCAGTCAGTTATGACTTATCGCATACAACTTCATTCACAAATCAAAACAGCACATTCACTTCACAGACAATGGCAAATTACTAGTTAGCTAAGCTAGAATTTCACCATTAATTCGCTATTCAACTGCATAATCTTAATGATTACAATGACATGCGATAGTTACAAGAAGGCCTTAATTCGGAGAAATGAGGAACATCGCTCAAATCGCCATTAGAATAACTATACCGTAGCAAGATTTCTTCTTCGCTCAGTTTTAATATCAATGCAAGTGGGATTTCTTCGCCATGCAGATTATTTAATGCCGCTAATCTGAAATTTCCTTGTCAGAAAAGACTTAAGCATTTAAAGCTAAAAGTGGGGATTTCTTCGCCCAAATTTAGATTAATTTATGTGGGCTGCTAATCTGAGATTTCTTCATCAGAGAAGACTTGCACATTTAAAGCTAAAAGTGGGGATTTCTTCGCCCTAATTTAGATGAATTTATTCTGGTACCATTTATACGGGCTGCTAATCTGAGATTTCTTCGTCAGAGAAGGCATACGCTCTACTAACAACAGAAATTAGGATTTCTTCGCTAATATCAGGTTAGTTTCTTATCGTACGATTTAAAGATGTGTTATAGCATTGAACAAGTTTCTACTGCTTGTAGTAGGGCACATTCAAGCTATAGTCTATCTGACTTTATCAGAAGCTGCATGTGTGAGACGTTAATAAAATTTATGAGACAAACACACAAGTTTGATATTGAATCTGCTTGCAAATAATGTTTAAACGACTGCCGTGTTCTCCACCATTAATGTTGCGATTTAGCTCAAAGGGAAATGTATATAAATAATTACAATTAATTATGATTAATTACAATTATTTATATCAGCTGCCAGTAGTAACTGTGGCAGAATTAATTTTCCATCAACTAATCTGTTCGTCCAGCGAACATTCAGTATAATTTTTATATCAACTCTAAGAAATGATATTCTCTTGGGCACAGAAAATAACTTTCTTAAAGTACTGTTGCATTAGAGCATGTAGCTCGAATCGGAATCGTAAAGGGACATTCATTTGCAAGGCAGAATCAGAATCAAAACTCATGTAATTTGTGCACAAGAGTTTATTAACGAAGGACTAACACATAACTAATCTAAACAAACAAACATGAAATCATTCATACATGGGGGAAGGGTCAGTGAGAAGCAGTTAGAGAGACCAGAGAATGTAGCTATGAAAAGAGTCAGTTAACCACCTGAATGAAACCATCAGTGCTGTCTACAGCTTGAACTAAACCTCTGTTTTGTTTAGTTAAATGTACGATACTTGCATTGCCTTGGTCAATGAACAAGTGTCTGAATGCAGTCTCGGGTGAAAGTCTCGATGGTGGTTTTGGAATTGCGATCACGTTCTTCCGGGTCCGAAGAGTGGTGAACTCCAAAGATGTTCTGACTCGATGGTGACTGGGAGTTTCTTCCCAGGTGGAAATTAAAGAAGAACCAAGAGCTGAGAGGGACCCAGCTGAAGTCCTGTGGTCTTTGGGGAATGGAAAGACAAGGCCGCAAGGCCTGGCGCAGCTTAGAGTTCCGACGAGTTCTAGCTCATCCTCTTAGGTTCTGAAAGAACTCATGTGAGACGAGTGAAGAAAGCTAAAAACACGGAAGAGAGAAATGTGTGTTCGAGGACATTTCATGAGGATGGATTCCAGGGTTGAGTGAAAGTGTCTGGCTCTTTGTGGTCGAGAGCCACAGCTCTAGATGTTGGGCCTGTTGGGCCTGTCGGGCCCGCCGGGCACGCCCTGTGCCGGCTCAGGCTCCCCGTGGGTTCCTCCACACGGGCAGCAATCGTGAAGAGAGCGAGAAGAGTGAAAAGAGTGAAGAGAGAGAGGCGTTTAATCGTTTTTAAAAAAAAAAAAAAAAAACGTGTGTGTTTAGTTTTATTTTTTTTTGGACTGTATTATTTGATTAATTCATCAAATAGTGTTTTCATGACAGTGTCTGAATAAAAATGTAATAGTAATATGTAAAAGTCCACACAGAATCTCACTGCTCTTTTCAGATTAAAAGTATATCCATTATAATTATTGTTACTAATGGTAATAATTAAAATTGTACATATACATTTGATTTTTTAAGAGGTGTTTTGATCAAAATATCATAAAAATGCTAATAAATAAAATATTAATAATCATAATCATAATCATTTAAAAGGAAGATATTTCTTGTTAAAGACATGACATTTATTCAACATACTGATCTGAGCTGACATTATTTCAACTCGTCGGTCATGTGCCGACTAGACTGAAAAGAAAAGTCTGTACTGTTGGTATAAAAAGAAAACTGAACACAAAACACAATATGCTAACTGAATGAAAAATCACTTTATTCTGAACCCCTGTATCATATGCTGCAAATACGATTTCTGGATATACATTGGATTTTTCGCAGATGGGAATTTTGCTTACACAAAGATGTTCTGAGGGCAGAAAGGAAAATGATTGGTTTACAGATTCAACCAATGAAATTGAAGCAGAGGCGGGGTCAGGAAATTTGGACTTGTGGAGGGAATACTTCAGACAGAGACGTTATTAACGCTTCATGGGAGGCATTTGCTGCAAACCCAGCTAACAATTTTTGGTTCCCAGAACGTTCTGGGAACGTTCCCTTTTGGTTAGCCAGGAAAGTTTTCTTAACGTAACAAGAACGTTCCCTGTAGGTTAGGGGAACGTTCTGGGAACCTATCGGGAACGTTCCCTGTAGGTTCCCAGAACGTTCCCCTAACCTACAGGGAACGTTCTATTTACGTTAAGAAAACTTTCCTGGCTAACCAATAGGGAATGTTCTATTTATGTTCCTAGAAGGTTCCCTGAAAGTTCTCTGAAGGTTCCCAGAACATTCTCCTAACCTCTTCACTCCGATTCCACTGCCGTATGTCAGCACTCCCGCGTCCCGTAGTAAGCAGCATGGAAGACGGACGGATGTGGACCTCAATAATCACTACTACAAACCATGTCTTGTTTTAAACTATTGTTTAATCCTTACAGATATTTAGAGCACATTTAGCCATCATAAGGCGGTTTAAATTACATTAAATTATCCTTTAATATGCTAGATTTGTTTTATTCGTTAATATATAAGATTAAAAGTACCATAACCCAGATTTTGTTTATTAAAGCACCAAATAACACTGACTTCAACAAAATATGGGATTTTAAAAATGTGAATTTTATTTTTACAGACATTGAAAACGAATAACATTTATTTGACTTTACTTAGAATAATATTACATTCGTTTCTTACCACTGAATTAACGACGATGTTTCTCTCTTTTGGTCGGTACACAAGAACTTCTCCGTTAACATCATGTTCTCTTCAATTAGACGTGTCAAATTTCCCTGAAATCACAATATTTACTCTCGTATATATATTAATTATAAGTAATTATTCATTAAAGAGATCATCAACGAATGTTAGTCAGTCAGTAAAACGAAATGACCGTTATTTTTTAAATTACGCGAGTGCGCGGCTTTCTGTGGAAGGCAGGATTAAGCGCGTGCTAGAGAAGCGCGTGCAGGTTCGAAGAATGAAATATAAAAACAAACTAAGTGTTAATGATATGATTTTCTGACTACGCTTAACATTGGCTTTATTTTAGCTATAAAATTGGAATTAAATTACAATTATAATGCGATTTGACCACTTTGATGTCTACATTTTATTAAACGCTTATTTCAGATATGAAATTCTGCAAAAACTAGTTTGTTTATGATGAAAAAGTATACATTTCAGCATTAGAATGATCAGAAAGATCTGCCAAGTTTTTATTAGTTTACATGGATATGACAACTAAAAATAACCTGCAGGGAAAGTTCCGGTAAGGTTCTTTTTAGGTTATAAAATTAAATAAAAAAATAACCTGCAGGGAACGTTCCAGGAAGGTTCTTTTTAGGTTATAAAATTAAATAAAAAAATAACCCGCAGGGAACGTTCCGGGAACGTTCTCTGTAGGTTATAAAAATAAAACCTAAAAATTACCTGCAGGGAACGTTCTGGGAAGGTTCTTTTTAGGTTATAAAATTAAACCAAAAAATAACCTGCAGGGAACGTTCTGGGAACGTTCCCTGTAGGTTATTAAAAAGAGAACCTACAGGGAACGTTCCTAGAACGTTCTCATTTGGTTCCCAAAAAAAATAACCAAACGGGAACCATAGGGGAACGTTAGGGGAACGTTCTGTGTTTGCTGGGAAGTAAGTGAATTTACCATGTATTTTATTTAAAAGATAATAATAAATCAACATAACTCTAACGTTTACTGAGATAAAAAGACGCACAGAACAAGGAATCATCGACTACATATCATATCATATGCATTTTCATTCAACTGCTTTATCAGTCGATCGTACCAAAGCTGCTTCCCTGCTGAAAAATCCAGCTTAAACCAGCTTAAGCTGGTCTTAGCTGGTTTTAGCTGGTCAGCCAGGCTCGTCTTAGCTGGTCAGGCTGGTCTTAGCTGGTCAAAATGTTTGCTTGATGATTGATTGATTGCATAGTGTCTGCCCCAATTTTCCTGACAAATAATGCGACAAATAAGTAATATGTTTACTTTTAATAATCTGCAGGACCACAAGGAACCATTAAAACATTTTTTATTTGATCTTACAGCCACTTTAATAACAAATATTTACAAAATATTTACAAAATAATTGGAATAATTACAATTCTAAAACTATATTAAGAATTAATGGTGAAGATGAACAATAACAGAATTCTAAACATATTATGCATTTTCATTTTTTTTTTTTTCTTTTTATTTTATCTTATAATTTTTTGGGATATGTAATGCCCCACTTGTTTCTCCCTCTTCTCTCTCTCTCTTCTTTCAGGCTCCTTTTGTTTCCGCCAGTCACTGAAACGGACTTAAAAAAGAAATAATTTAGATTATTAATAATCTTTTAGATTATTTACTTTAATTAAAGTGAAACTACTTAAAAAAAAACAAAAAAAAAAAAACAACAACTATAGTGTCATGTCTTTGTTGCACATTTTCCTTTTTTTCCAGACATAGCCTGCAATAATTTATAAACATACCCCTGATAGTTGTTCCTTTTATTGCTAAAATAAAGATAAAATTGATATATCCAAATGGAAGTGTGTGTATGTGTATTATATATATATATATATATATATATATATATATATATATATATATATATATATATATATATATATATATACACACTTCCATTTGGATATTTCTGTAGGTGCTTTATTAATGTAGCTATTTTATTGATAAATGAGTATACATGGATGAGTAGGAATAGGAATATCTTAGCATGAACAATTTTTAGCTGTTTTAGTGTAACGAGGACTCGTAGGAAGCGTGTAAGATCCAATTGCGAGCTTTATTATCCAGATCGTAGTCAAACAGGCAGGGTGGATATCCAAACAAACAGTACATCCAGGGCAAAACAATAGAGTAATCCACAAAGCAGGCAGAATGTCGAAAATGTCAAAACAGTGAGCAGTCCAAAAAGACAAATAAACAAGGCTATGAAACTAGACAAAACTATGGCAGTGAACTAGGCAAAACTATGGCAGAAAACAAAGACAAAACTATGACCATGAAACAAAACCGTGACAACAAACAAGGCAATGAAATCAGAGAAACGCTTGGTAGAGTCCGCTATAGCAAAACAATACTTCGCGGGGTCCTTCTTCTTCTTCTTCTTTTAATTTTATGGTGGATTGCAATCATGACATATCAGGTGCATACCGCCACCTACTGTATTTTGACTTTATATAATAGAAAAAAAAAAAAAAAAATCATAATAATAATAATAATAATAATAATAATAATAAATAAAAATAAAAAAGTTCCAATATCCTAAATCCTATAGTATACCCCTGTATCCTTCAGATATTCCACAACAGCATCCTGTGCATCTTTAACCCCCTCTCCTGTTGTTCCCAAAATACCCTCAAGGTTCCATTTTCTTCCTGTCTGATTAATCTTTTGCTTTAATCTAATCCTCTCTTCTCTATACTTCCCACAATGCAGCAGTATATGTTCTACATCTTCTGTAATTTTACATTCCATACATTCCTTTGATTTATTTTTACCTAACAGAAATAATGTTTTATTTAACCCAGTGTGGTCAAATCTCAGCCTGGTTAAAACTGACTCCTCCCTTCTATTCCTTCCATTCACACGCTGTGCATTGATAGATTTCTGTATACTATAATATTTCCTCCCACTCTTATCTGTGTCCCATTTCTCTTGCCATTTCTTCATAATTTCTTTTTTAATTATTGTCTTAGCTTCTCCTTTACCAAAAGGAATATTTATAGTATCGCTCATCCTGGTTGATTTCTTTGCTATTTTGTCTGATTTGTCGTTTCCTCTTACATTTACGTGAGCAGGTACCCAACAGAATCTTACATCTATCTGTAGTCTCTGCAATCTAAATAGGTTTGGATGGATTTCTAGCATTAAATCTTCTCTACTAGACTTCATATTTTGAATACTGTAAATAGCTGCTATAGAGTCAACACAAAATACCACTCTATCTGGTTTTACTTCCTCCACCCACTGTAACCCTACAATAATTGCCATCATCTCTGCCGTATAAACTGACAACTGATCAGGTATTCTTTTCCTAATACTTGCATTCAGTGTTGGTATATATATTCCTATGCCTACCCTATTTTCTTCATCTTTAGATCCATCTGTATAGATATCTAGATAACTGTAGAATTTATTTTTAATGTATTGACTTGCCATATATCCTTTTTCACTCTCTTCCCATTTATTCTTTAATTCCATTATATTTAAAATCTACATTAATTTTTGGAAACAACCAAATAGGGATATTACTAATAGGAGTAGGATTGTTAAAACAGATACTGTCTAATCTATATTCCTCTGATTTAGTCTTTATTACCCATCCAAAGCCATTATTTTGAAAAGAATTATACTCCCAACATTCTTTAATAACACTATTGGTAGGCTTTTTATTACCACATCCACGTAAACGACACCAGTATGTAAGCATAAGTTTATCTCTTCTTAAATCTGAGGGCACTTCTCCTAACTCTACCTGAATTGCCTTAGTTGGTGTTGATCTCATCGTACCAGAACAAATCCTCAAAGCTTTATTAATAACTCTATCTATTTTCATTAGGTGTGTTTTAGCTGCCGCTCCATAAACAAAACATCCATAGTCTATTGTTGATCTCATTAGAGCCCTGTAGACATACATTAATGATTGTTTATCTGCTCCCCAATCTTTTCCAGCTAATGCTCTCATTAAGTTTAGAACTTTTCTACATTTTGATTCCACCTTTTCCATATGTACTTTCCATGTTCCCTTTTGGTCTAACCACATACCTAAATATTTAAAGCATTCTACTGTTTCCATGTTATGACCATATAACTTTAAGTTCTGTTCGCATATCCCTTTCTTCCTGGTAAATAACATATGACAAGATTTACTTGGAGAAATCTTAAAGCCCCAATTATATGACCACTTTTCTTACTGCTTCCTTGATTATACTCATCACACCTATGGGATCTCGTCCTCTTACCCAAATGGCCCCATCATCTGCATACAAAGCTGATCCAACCCTTCTATCCAAGTTCATAAAAATATCATTAATCATAACATTAAATAATACTGGACTTATGACACTCCCTTGTGGAATTCCATTAATAATTTCAAATTCCTCAGATACTTCTAATCCCACTTTAACTCTAAATCTTCTTTCTGATAAAAAATCTAAAATCCAATTATAGAACCTACCTTTTATTCCAATCTTATTTAGTTTAATTAACAATCCTTCTCTCCACATTGAGTCATAAGCCTTTTCAATATCAAAGAATACAATATTCATTAATTGTTTCATTTTAAATGTTTTCTCTATCTCATTACTTACTTTCACAACAGCATTCATTGTAGAGCATCCTTTTCTGAAACCACTTTGGTATGGTGCATATATACCTTTATATTCAAGGAAATAATTTAGTCTTCTGACTAATATCTTCTCCATCCACTTGCATAGATGTGATGTTAGGGCAATGGGTCTGTAGTTGCCAGCATTATTAGAATCCTTTCCAGGTTTTTTAAAAGGCATTATTAATGCTCTCTTCCAACTTTTTGCCATTTCCCCTTCTTCCCATATCTTATTAAATAAATATAATATTATCTCTAAATTTTTTTCTGGTAATTTCTGAAACATGACATAACTTAACTGATCTCCTGTAGCAGTATTTCTAACATCATTTAATACTATCATTAGTTCATTCATATTGATTACTTCATCCATAATCACATTAATTTTTTTAAAAAGCACATCCCTATTTTCATTTAAAATATTTTCTTTATTTTGTCTGTGAATATCATCTAAGTGGTCTCCACTATGCACACTAGCAAACTTCTTTCCTAATAAATTTGCCTTTTCTTTATCTGTTATTGCCATTATTCCTGCATCCTCTAATACTGGTATTTTATTATACATTTTTTTCCCACTCATTTTCTTCAACATTGACCAAATCTCTCCTATTTGAACTTCTTTACCAATAGTTGAACAGTAATTTCTCCATGCATTCCGTTTACTATTCTTAATTTCTCGTCGAGCTTGAGCCTTTTTCCTCTGATAATTAATTAAATTTTCTTGATTCAAGTTATTTCTTAATATTCTTAAAGCATTATTTCATTCTTTTATCAATTCTGTACATTTATCATTCCACCATGGAACTGATTTCCTTTTTCCTCCAACTGTTTTAATTGGTATGCTATTTGAAGCTGCATTTAAAATCAGTTGTGTAACTTCAGATGTACATTCCTCAACATCACCCTCCATTGAAATTAAATCTGCTGATTCACAACATATTTTTTAAATTTTTCCCAGTCAGCTTTTGTGAAATCCCATTTTTTTATGCCTAGGCCTTTCTTGGATATCTATTTCTACATTCATAGAACAAATTATTGGAAAGTGATCGCTCCCAATACTTGTATTGCCTTTAATATTCCACTCACAAGAATTTGCCAGATTATTAGAAACTAAAGTAAGATCAATACAAGACATCGTGTTAGAACGTATGTCAATTCTTGTGCCATTTCCATTATTAAGACAAACTAACTGCCTAACATCCATCAATTCTTCCACTACTTTCCCATTCTTATCTGTATGCTTACTTCCCCAAAGGCTATTGTATGCATTAAAGTCTCTGCACCATCTTTCTTTCCTAATTCCTTTTGTTCTATTTATGTTCTCTAAAACATCAAGGCTTAAATATTTACAAGGGTTATAAAAGTTGATTACTACAAGGTTTCCATCTGATTTATATACTTCAATCATTACACATTCTATTTCTATTGGAGTTTCTATTCTTTTAAATTATATCCCTTCTCTTACAAATGTTGCACATCCTCCACCCTGTTTTCCATCTCTATCAATCCTGACAGACTCATATCCAGGTATAATAAAATCAAGTTGAGGTTGAAGCCACGTTTCTTGAATGCAGATAATATCAGGTTGTACTTCACATTCTGCTATAAACTTTTTAAATTCTTGACCATTTGCAATCAAGCTTCTAGCATTCTATTGTAAGAGATGGAATACCATTACAAGATTAAGTAATATTCTGAGATCCTCCATCATTATTAGTACTCAACATGCTATGTATATCTTCAGCTTTTACATCTTTAATGCCTAAAAATACTTCTGCAGCTTCCACCACTGTCTTGATTCTATCGCTTTTTCTTTCTTGTCGTGTTGCAACATTAATTACTTTACATATAAAAGCTATAAAGCTTTTCTTTTCTACAATCAAGGTGTTCTCCTCAACTTTACACTTATGATTGCATGACTGCTGTGGAGGTGCTGATCTTCCTGACTGATTTCTCCTGTCTGAACTCTGAAATACTGCATATCTTGTATTGCCATCCAAATTTTCTATTGGTCTATTTTGTTTATTTCCATAATTATCAACACCCTTTAATACCCCTGCATATGTTACCTTATTCATAACCTCGTATCTTTGTATTTCTTTAGCTTGTTTCTGAACCACACATCCAGCGTATGCAGCACTATGCTCACCTCCACAGTTACAGCATTTTAGCTTAGCATCCTTTTCACATTTGCCATAGTCATGTTCTCCTCCACATTTCACACATCTTTGTCTCCATTTGCACTGTTGTATTGTATGACCCATTCTCTGACATTTGAAACACCTTAACGGTTGTGGAATATATTCCCTCACTTTGTATTTGATCCAACCCATTTGAACTTCATTAGGCATTATCTTTTCAAAAACAAGCATTACAGACAGGCTATCTGATTGAACACCACCTTTATTCATTTGCAGTCTTTTGGCTTCTGTTATATTCCCACCTTGTATCTCTTTCTTCACATCTTCCATAGACATTTCCATAGGTACATTTGAAATCACTCCTCTTAACTTTGCTGCCGTTCCTGGTACATGCACTTCAATCTTTCCACCCCCTAAACTGCTCGTTTTCAGAATCTTCTCCTGTTGTTTCTTGTTTACTGCTGAAATTAGAATTCTTCTGCTATTCAACAATTGAGCATATTTAATTTTGCCTATTTCCTTCTCAATTGCTTTAGTTACCTGTACTGGATGAAAATGACCTTTATTGTTATTGTTGTTTTATTGGTATAGGCAATTAAAGGTTCATTATTATAAATTATATAGTTTATTAATATGCAATTAGTCGACTAATCTCTTAAAAATAAATGACTACTAGTTGACCGGAAAATTTTAGTCATGGGCAGGCCAAATGGTTACATATAGTGCATGCATGAATGAATAGAAAAATGAGCTTACCTCTCAACAAATAGAAAACAGAAAATAGAAATCTTATCTAACAATATAAGTCTTTACTATCAACTTCAGTTTAACACATACTTGTTAGATAAAAGTAAAAAAACCAACAACAAAAAACTTTTTTTTATCCATGAAAGTATCCTGAAAGAAGTATCATAGGTTCCAAAAAATATGTGTGTGTGTGTGTGTGTGTGTGTGTGTATTAAGCAGCACAACTGTTTCTATTCTAAAATTGATAATAAATCAGCATATTACCATGATTTAAAAAGGATCATGTGACACTGGAGTAATGAAAAGACTAGAGTAATGATGCTGAAAATTCAGAAATAAATTACATTTTAAAGTATATTAAAACAGACAAAAAAACTATATTTTAAATTGCAATATTTCACAACATTATTTTTTTTTTTTTTTTTTTTTTTCAATTAATTTTCTGTATTTTTGATCAATTAAATGCAGCTTTGATTAACAGAAGAGACTTATTTAATAAAAAACATAAAAATCGTACTCATCCCAAACTATTGAACGGCAATGTAGATAATAAAAGAATATAATAAAAGGAAAAAGGAGATCTTAGTATGTGTGTATGTCTTACATTTCAGAAATTACACTGAAAATCCTTCACTTTGCAAAGAAGAGTGGCAACTTGAGTTCACTTCAACCGGTTTCTTCTGTACCATTTGCCCATTTTGCAACTATTACCTTTGAATGAACTCCAAATCTCCGTCTGTCTCCTCCTGGTAAGGTTACTCCGGAGTGAATATATGCTGCGAAAAGGCCAGACAGGAAGATGGGCTGGATTAACTCATTCTTTAAACCAACGTTAGCAAAAAGCATTACAATCAAACAATAAGCGAATTAGCAATTTATCAAAGGTTCTCGCACATCTCGCTGCTTACGTTAACCGCTTTAACAGCACCGCTCAGAGTTTACGTTACAGTTTACATCTTCCGTGAGCAGGATGACCGTGAGTTGCGAGGCTTAAGTAACGTCACGCGTTTCATTTCGGCGCCCCTGTTAACAGATGACTGCCTGTGCAAATTTGATTTACATCATAAAATAATCACGAGAAAGTGTGCTGAACAACACGACGTTCCCGTGAATCACAACTGTTGTCAATGAAGCGTGTAATTATTACCGTATGAACCCAGAGATTTTCTGCCTATAAGCAGCTATGAGGCCGGGGAATGTGTGAAATCCTCCCGCGACCACGCTCCTTAAAGGGGTCATCGGATGCCCATTTTCCACAAGTTGATATGATTCTTTAGGGTCTTAATGAAAAGTCTCTAATATACTTTGATTAAAAATTCTCAATGGTTTTGTAAAACAACACCCTTTTTACCTTGTCAAAATGAGCTCTGCAAAAATCATCTCATTCTAAGGGGTTGTTCCTTTAAATGCAAATTAGCTCTGCTCACCCCGCCCCTCTCTTCTCTCTGTGGAAAGACGGTCTTGTTTACATTAGCCGCATTTAGCGCGTTTAGCCGCTAAACTTTCTAACTACCACGTTATAAGGAAAGGCGATCGCAAAGATTAATTAAAAAACGCTTATACTCACTTCTGCTGTAAGTGAAGCTGGATCACGAATGATTCGCGCGAACATAGACGGATATATGTAGATCGGGAGGCGCATTCCATTCACAAACAAACGTAATCCACTGCATCTTCAGCGGCTCAGATGTCGGGAGTGAATGACGACCACTATGTTCATTATTACATCCAGCAACACAACACCTCAATCGCTCAATCTGAGATATTCTTGTCTACTTCCAGCTGCTTCTAGCTAAAACCAGCTACTTCCAGCTACTTCCAGCTTAACCAGCTAAAACCAGCCTGGCCAGGCTGGGAGACCAGCTAAAACCAGCTACTTCCAGCTTAACCAGCTAAAACCAGCCTGGCCAGGCTGGGAGACCAGCTAAAACCAGCTACTTCCAGCTACTTCCAGCTACTTCCAGCTAAAACCAGCTACTTCCAGCTTGGCCAGCTAAAACCAGCCTGGCCAGGCTGGGAGACCAGTTAAAACCAGCTACTTCCATCTGTAACCAGCCAGGCTGGGAGACCAGCTTGACCAGCTTGGCCAGGCTGGGAGACCAGCTAAAACCAGCTACTTCCAGCTTGGCCAGGCTGGGAGACGAGCTAAAACCAGCTACTTCCATCTAAAACCAGCCTGGCCAGGCTGGGAGACCAGCTAAAACCAGCTAATTCCAGCTACTTCCAGCTTAACCAGCTATAACCGGCCTGGCCATGCTGGGAGACCAGCTAAAGCCAGCTACTTCCAGCTAAAACCAGCTACTTCCAGCTACTTCCAGCTTAACCAGCTAAAAGCAGCCTGGCCAGGCTGGGAGACCAGTTAAACCCAGCTACTTCCAGCTAAAAGCAGCCTGGCCAGGCTGGGAGACCAGCTAAAACCAGCTACTTCTAGCTTAAACCAGCTGAAACCAGCTTGGCCAAGCTGGGAGACCAGCTAAAACCAGCTACTTCCATCTGTAACCAGCCAGGCTGGGAGACCAGCTTGACCAGCTTGGCCAGGCTGGGAGACCAGCTAAAACCAGCTACTTCCAGCTTAAATCAGCTAAAACCAGCTAACCAGCCTAAGCTGGTTTTAGCTGTTTTTTTCAGCAGGGTTATGGGGTAGATTGAGTAAAACATGCTTTTCCAATATTACCGCGCTGTCTGTGATACCGATATAAGCGACAACAGAACTCGTTGAAATCTCCGTGACATTTCATTAGTCAGTTAGCGCTAGCATTAACATTAGCGCTGCTTTCAGGGCAGGAGTACTCAATAGGTTTGTGTTACTGTTATTTTTTACTAAACTATGCGCTGCTCTCGGGGCAGGAGTACTCAATAGGCTCTTGTTACTGTTATTTTTACAGAACTGCTGCTGTTATTTTTATTAAACTGTTATTTTTACTAAGCTGCTCTCGGGGCAGGAGTACTCAATAGGTTTGTGTTACTGTTATTTTTACTAAACTATGCACTGCTCTCGGGGCAGGAGTACTCAATAGGTTCGTGTTACTGTTATTTTTACTAAACTATGCGCTGCTCTCGGGGCAGGAGTACTCAATAGGTTCTTGTTACTGTTATTTTTACTAAACTATGCGCTGCTCTCAGGGCAGGAGTAAAAATAACAGTACTAAACTAAATTATGCGCTGCTCTCGGGGCAGGAGTACTCAATAGGTTCGTGTTACTGTTATTTTTACTAAACTATGCGCTGCTCTCAGGGCAGGAGTACTCAATAGGTTCGTATTACTGTTATTTTTACTAAACTATGCGCTGCTCTCAGGGCAGGAGTAAAAATAACAGTACTAAACTGAATTATGCCCTGCTCTCGGGGCAGGAGTACTCAATAGGTTCGTGTTACTGTTATTTTTTACGAAACTATGCACTGCTCTCGGGGCAGGAGTACTCAATAGGTTCGTGTTACTGTTATTTTTTACGAAACTATGCACTGCTCTCGGGGCAGGAGTACTCAATAGGTTCGTATTACTGTTATTTTTACTAAACTATGCGCTGCTCTCGGGGCAGGAGTACTCAATAGGTTCGTATTACTATTATTTTTACTAAACTATGCACTGCTCTCAGGGCAGGAGTAAAAATAACAGTACTAAACTGAATTATGCGCTGCTCTCGGTGCAGTAGTACTCAGTTGGTCTGTATTACATTATCATTATATTTATAAAACAGTAGACAATTTCTGTATGATTGATTGATCTTTTATTTTATTCTTCAGTTGCCTGGAGGAGTTGCAAAATCTGGACAAATCAAAGGAGCTAACAACGCACATAATAGCCAGATTCAGTCGGTAACTGTTAATCATGGGGACGTAAGAGATTTTCAACATTTACAGGGCCATCCGAATCCAGAATGTTGGTGTTTTTCTCCCACCACCCTCGTAAAAATTCTCAGCCAAATTACATACTGTTTTTTAGACACCAAGGGTCGAAGGGTTGTGTGGTCGAAGAAATCGATTCAAAATGAACTACAAGAAAAATATTTCATAACTTCTCCAGCACAGCAGGTAGGAGCTGTTAAGAACAAAAAAAAAACAAAAAAAGTACTTAAACATTTTAAATTAGTCATTATTATGGCAGTAATAGGTATGCAATACAGTTTTAAAATATAGGCCTACAATTACATACATAAAAATATAAACCAAGCAGCCTTGTCATTATAGTCCCTCATGTCCGCTGTATTCTCAAAACTTTGAAAATACCCAAAATATCAAAATCAACTGTGGCAGCAGATAATTTTCTTATTTAGTGCCCACACTCTGGAACAATCTACCTAACACTGTTCAGGAGGCAGACACACTCTGTCAGTTTAAATCTAGATTAAAGACCCATCTCTTTAACCCAGCCAACACATAACACATTAACACATTTCTATAATTCAAGTTAGGATGGTTAGGCTGCATTAATTAGGTCAACCGGAACCGGGAATAATTTCCATAACACCTGATGTACTCATTGCATCGTAAGAAGAATGGCATCTACACTAATATTAGTCTGTTTCTTTCTTATTCCAAGGTCACCAGATGTCATATTCCTAGAGGTTTTTAAGTGTTTTATTTTTGTATTTTTTATTTTTATTTTAGACATGAGTCAACAAATTTGAACAGACTCCCTTTAAACCAAGGCCAAGGTCATAGGTTGCTTAGCCAAATATCTTCTCAAAGCAGCTTTGGTGCGATCGACTGATAAAGCAGTTGAATGAAAATGCATATGATATGTAGTCGATGATTACTTGTTCTGTGCGTCTTTGCCGGCTACCCAACAAACACAGAACGTTGCTACAACGTAGCCAACCTTTTAGCAACGTTGTAACAACATGGCTAAATGGTTGTTGGTTCTACGTTGTCTTGTTAAGGTTGTTACTGCGTTGTCACAATGTTGTCATTCAACCACGGATCGCGGAAGGTTGTGCTTAGGCTGTCTGGACAACCACTGTACGACGTGTACTCGTCACTGTTCCGACGCGCATTTTACAATTGAACAGACCGTTGGGCCGTTATTCTTCTTCAAGCCAGGATACGTGAGTATTGCTTTGGTTTTTCTCAGATAAATATGTAAATATCCAGACGAAACCTACAATTTTCGTGTCCAATGTGAGATGTATTTGTTCTGCTAATAAACTGAATAGACAGAATAACTGACAATTCACATACTGAGTGTTTGTTTGCAATCGGGTTTGGTGTAATGCTAACTATATTTCTTTTAGTATTCAGATAACTGATATTTAGGAAAAAGAGTTAAACATATTCAGGTCATGTAAATGATAAAGTGTCTTAACATTACGACAAAAGTTATAAGCCATAATAAAGCTATGAAAAGTGATTGACATTTCAGCACAACAGACAGCAACATAAACACGTTAAATCTAGTCAATAAATAATATCTGTTACCTTTTGGCCAATAAATTGTTAGATTTAACTCGCCAGTGTTTTTGTTAAATGTGTACATTTGTGCCTACATTTGAGCACTCGGACTGAACGGTTATGTTTCACTCTGTCTATATAGAGCAGTGAGCGCATTATTGGCTGAGCCAATAATGAGCGCTCTGCGTTTCTCTCACACACGCTAATGTCTTACAATGAGATTAAAATTGGCACACTATATTGTTCATTTTTTTTCCAGTTAAAATGACTTAGTTTTCATTGACTAAGGATCACTGATTGTGTTCACGTTCTGATTTCAGCAAATCAGTTTGAGCCAAAGCAAACAACGTGATTAAAATTCATTAACCAAGCATCAGATCTTATCGTGTTTCATACTGATATTAGGCGTCAATTTAGCAGATAGATAGATAGATAGATGGATAGTATATATAGGATATCTGTATATGTATGTATTAGAACACTATTAATTATTACAAAATTAATCACATTAATTATTACAAAAACGTATTAAACACTGCTTTAGGTTTGTAGGTACAGAAATTAAATAATCAAATAAATTAGCATTTTCTGCACTGTATAAATTAAATATAGATTAATCATTGTTAAAGGAACAAAAGTCAATCAGTCAAGAGCAATGAGGGTTTATTTATTTTATTTTATTTTATTTTATTTTATTTTATTTTATTATAATTAAGTCTCAAGGTCTTTTTCATATATACTAGATTAATCCAAACTAAAAACCAAGTGTGAGATTTTTAATATTGCTTTAATGTTCTGTATAGCTGGTATTGGCATGATACTAAGTTTGACATTTAATTTTACAGCGATCAATTACCCCACATTTACAAGATGGTTCATTGGACCTCTTCTCCCAATTTTAAGTAAGTATTCAGAGACTCAGCCTTATGGGTATAACAAGCCTTTAGCATTTCTGTACATACACTGGAGCTCAAACCTGGGTTATGTCACCCTACACATTTCATTCACATCTTTTTCTTTCATATCTGTACTATCCTATTATAATAAGGACCTAAAAAAAATGAAAAAAAGAACTGATACAAAATTTACCTAAGATTTGATAGATGTTTAAAATAACTTTAAAATGTCTCAACGCAAAAGCAGTGATGTAGTGGTACCTAAAGAAGTGGGTATATGCATAATTTATAATATATGTTTGTGTGTGTGTGTGTGTGTAATTAACACAATCAACGTCCAGAAACGTTGGAAGGAGATTGGTAATGTGACATCCATGTGATATCAGGGGTTCAACAGTATACAACACATTGATTAATAGCGATATCTATGTGTTGTGCACGCCTAAACTTTTTCTCAGCGCGATATTTTCTTTCACTTGCAATGCGCAGCAGCCAGGAAAGTTGGTTTTATCAAGGAAAACAGAGAAAGTGTTTTATCTCATTTACATTATGTATTTTATAAGATAATATTACTTTATAAAGATATTTGCATGCTGTATGCCCTAAACAAGCCTAAACGTTTCTCACAGATTTGAATTGCTATGCAGTGCTGACGCAGAGGTCGCTTTTAACAGGGAAACATAAGTAGTAAGTGTTTTACCTTATTAATTGCAATATTTAAGGATTAATTGTGAATAATTGTGCACTCCTAAACTTTTTCTCAGAGTGATATTTTCTTTAACTTGTGATGTTGAGCACCTAGGAAAGTTGGTTTTATCAAGATAAACACAGAAAGTAAAGGTTTTATTTCATTTACATTACGTATTATATAAAGATCATATCTTTATTGAGATATTTGTATACTGTGTGCCTAAACAAGCCTAAATGTTTCTCACAGATTTGCTATGTAATGCTGATGGAGGTCGCTTTTAACAGTAAGTGTAAAAGTAAGTAAAAGTAAGTGTTTTATCTCATTTAAAATATGTATTTCATAAGATCATATTGATTTATAGCGATATTTATGTGTTGTGCACTCCTAAACTTTTCTCAGATAGATTGTTATTCTTTACTCAGGAGATGATGTGGTTGAAGAGTATGAAGCCACCAATACATTAAGTGGGATGAGAAGAGTTTTGTTAGGACACATACCAGAGACATGGGTAAGCCATAATTGCATATTTTAAGATGCTTTTTTTTTTTTTGATTATTAAACAATAATAATCAAGAATCTGATTTCCTTTGGGTTTGCACTGTCATTTATTTATGTGCTGTCCCATTTACACGCATTCATTTTAGTAGGAGGAGTCCAACTTCAATGTAGAGAGAGATCAGTACGCACTTGGAATTATAACTTTGTCGCTGACGTTAAAGGACCAATTTTCCAGTAAGACTGACAATATATATGTACATAAATTTACAGTGAATTAAATGGTTTTACTCAAAGTAAATTTTTTTTATTATTTGTATTCTATTGTATTATCTAGATTTAAACTGTCAGATTGGCATCTACATTAATGTTAGTCTTTTTGGTTCTTATTCTGAGGTCACTGTAGCCACCTAAATCCAGACTGTATCCAGGTCAAATGGTCACTGCAGGTACCCGGATATAGTCCGTACCCAGCCCAGATGGTGGATCAGCACCTAGAGATGATCTCTACAGCCCTGAATGTCAGCGGAGACCAGGACAAATAGATGAGCGCCAGAGACTGATTCCATCTGAAGACCTCGTCACCTAGACGGCGATCCGGACAAGACCACAGGAACCAGATGAGTTCTCTGCACAAACTTTGTTGCAATGTAGATTTAAAATTTCGTCTGACCAGAGGAAAGCAGAACTATTTCGACACACTATTTCCCTGTTTAAAGGGTTACTCCACCCCAAAATGAAAATTTTGTCATCATTCACTTACCCCCATGTTGTTCCAAACCTGTAAAAGCTTAGTTCATCTTCAGAACACAAATTAAGATATTTTTGATGCATTCTGACAGCTTTCTGACCCTCCCGTATACAGTAACGTAATCAACACAATCAACGTCCAGAAATGTGGCAAGGAGATCCGTAAAATAATCCATGTGACATGTCTTACAAAGCTACGAGAACGTAATTTTTGTATGCAAAGAAAACAAAAATAATTAGTCTCCTCTGCATCAGTATCACCTGAATGCAAACAGAGTATTGTTCAAATCAAAGTGTAAATAAATATAGAAGAAATATCCGTGTGGCACAGATGACACAAAACAGCATACGCCATTTGTGTTCAGCTAAAACATTCTAAAATGTTGAGAGGGTGAGACGTTGAATAAAGTCATTATTTTTTATGTCTTTGTGTGAATAATGACAATTTTCATTTTGGAGTGGAGTAACCTTTTAATACTGTAAAGCTGCTTTGAGACACTCTGCATTGCAAAAAACATTATATATAATGGTAACTTGACTATTTGACACTTGTCTCTGACATTTCACCTGATAAATGGATGTGAACTTATTCTGTTTTTTATGTTTTTGTTGTTTTATTTTTCAATTTTACAGGAGCACTTTTGTGATGCTGCAAGTGAGAATGTATATCTTGCTTGGCTGAAAACTGCAGAGAAACACATCTTGTCATGCTGAAAACAAAAAAATGAGACTATACTCTCTTCAAGGAGGTCCAAACACCATTAGCAAAGACTGTTGTTGTCATTATAAACCTTATGACATTAAGAGTACATAATATGCACCACATTAGAATGTGTATTTTGTGCCTTTGCATTGATTTGCCTTGACATTATGATGCTTTAATTGTTGTAAGAACATGTTTTTACATGTATTGAAAACACTGAATGTGAAGAAATTTTGTTGCAGGGAAGATTATACGTTTCATTTTGTAAATAAATGTAAATGTGAATTGTTTTGTGTGTTTTTTCCACCTGAACATTGTTGCTGTTGACAAGTTAATCCAGCGTTGGTATTTTCATCATCCATTCTGGTGTTAATATTTTACATGTTAAGAGTTTGTTAGTAACACTGTCAGGGTGTTAATAATGTTAACTCTTTCAAAAGTGTTAGTTTAACACTTTACCGCTGGTAAAGTTTACAGGAGTTCACCGGTTTAAGAAATTTCTGATCGTACAAACCTGCTTCTTTTCATTTTCAAGGTATTGTTTTAGCTATAAATATACCGATTCAAATTAGTAATCAATAATAATGATTATCTTACACTCTGCACGCCTCCCCTAACATGCTCTCATGTATTAACAGGCAGAATGGAGTAGGGGGACGGAGCGGGCACGGGCGCATCAGGCGCAATCATTAAACGTTTCAAAGGAAGGAGGCGCCACGGTCCTGACCGCATCATCACTGTCTTTACTGTTTAATTTTAGGGAATACTTGCATTTATTCACATGCAACTAAAGTAGCTATTCATGTGGTGGACTGTCAGGACACTACTGAATGATGAGCATTTATAAGTAGGTATAGGCAAAGCCGACTGATAAAGTCTGTCGTATCAAGCTCCTATTTGAGTCCTACATTAGTGACTTGCTATTTGATTTTTGATTTTTTTGCTATTTTATTGTTCTCTGTTTAGACCTGTGCCGGCCGCGCATCATTTTCTGGCCCCGGACTGTCTGTCTGGCTTTGACTTGTGTCTACGACGTTCTCGTCTGCGCTCCCCTGTCCGCTGTGTTCTCCAGTCCGGAGTCCGCCTCATCGGCCGGTGACCTGCTGCTGCTTTTCTTTTTGTTTGTCAGCAAACGTTCTCAAATGCCTTTTAACCATGTATGCAATGTTTTAATAAGGTTGGATTATATGAACCTGTATGGCATTTTTTCCTCTTTAAAGTTCCATAGCAGGTTTAATGTTAAAAAGAACAATTAATGATTAAACAGCATTTAAAAAACAAATAAATGCAAATAAAATAAATAAAAACATAAGACGCAGATTTATAATCTGGCATAAAAATAAATGTTGTCGGAACGTCGTCTCGCAGTTGCTGAATGTCGCGCAACAACGTTGCTACAGCCTTTTCACGTCTTACATTTCTACGTTGCTACAATGTCGCAAGGACGTAGACTGCAACGTTGGCAAAGTAAAAATAGAACGTGGCAGCGACGTTGCCACAACGTAACTGTGTTTGTTGGGTAATTATCTCAGTAAACGTTAGAGTTATGTTGATTTATTATTATTTTTTAAATAAAATACATGGTAAATTCACTTACCTTGCAGCAAATGCCTCCCACGAAGCGTTAATAACGTTTCTGTCTGAAGTATTCCCTCCACAAGTCCAAATTTCCTGACCCCGCCTCTGCTTCAATTTCATTGGTTGAATCTGTAAACCAATCATTTTCCTTTCTGCCCTCAGAACATCTTTGTTTAAGCAAAATTCCCATCTGCGGATTTTTCCCATCAGAAACATAAATGTCTATTCTGTCTTTCTTCAAACAGCTGTTGCTAGGGGTTTGAGTTCTTCTACCATCTCAAAGCCACTATAATCCCATTATTTTGATAGATAATTATCCTTCTGTAACCCATTCTTCATATTGCACAGTGACCATTTTCTGGGTATTTTGAACCATTTGTATAGATTTTTAAATAACTATATGGAGATTAGCATGTGCTTTGCAGGCCAGTGCTGATGGCACACTTGGGCTTAACTTGATTTGTATATGTCAGGGCTCTTCAACTCCTGACTCGTGAACTCTTCAACAGTCCTGAAAAGTAAATGTACTGCTGAGTTTAGCTCTGTCTCTAACCAAACACACCAAACAAGCTAATCACAGTGTTCAAAATGATTTGTGAATTAGAGTCAGGTGTGTTTAATTAGTGTTGAAACTAAAGTCTGCTGTACACTGGCCCTCCAGGACTGGAGTTGAGGACCAATAGCCTATTGACCTTATGTAGCTGCATTGCTTTTTAGTGCTACATTTGTTGTCTTCTGGTTGTATTTCCACAGTGTTCTAACAGATTTATAAATGAACCTCTCGTTTTAAATTTTTTCTGGTCTACTGACATTTGTTAAGACATTTGCTTTAAACATTACAGTGTTTATGATAATGTTAACTCTACAATACATAAATCCACTTTACCAGGTAAATTACTTAGACAGAAATGCCAATGAAATATACAGAGCTACCGCAGAAACGGAAGTTCACAGACAATATTTTAAAGATGGTGACGCACTTCTTTATCTGGAGAATAAGGTCAATACTGTACCCACATAGATCCCAAACCCACTGCCCACTCTGCACCTAGTACTTATATGTGTACTACCTAGGGCCCATGTAGTCAGCCTATATGGGACTGATTATGTTTGCTCATGTCTTATCCAGAATGCTTATGTCTTACCCAAGAGGGTCCCCTATTCGGGTGTCCAGACATGGCACTACCTGGGGCACACATTCAGCACATGATTTCTAAATTACCAGGTGTTGGTTGTTTTCGCTGCGCTGATTGATTATTTTACGACATCAAAGTACCACGAGAGCTATAGAGA
This sequence comes from Cirrhinus mrigala, assembly GCA_036247105.1. Classification (NCBI taxonomy): domain Eukaryota; kingdom Metazoa; phylum Chordata; class Actinopteri; order Cypriniformes; family Cyprinidae; genus Cirrhinus; species Cirrhinus mrigala. The sequence goes on from CM070022.1 coordinate 34,871,682, forward strand.
GCAGAGCAGATGCTCCATGCCTTCGAATCATTCTCGCGGTACTTTGTTGTCATGCAATGATCCATTGCCACAGCACAAACAACCAACCTGGTTAATTTAAGCAATATAGAAATCCTGCACTGAACGTGTCCCCGGAAAGTGGCACGTTTGGTCACCCTACCCCATATTAGGGATGGGACGTTCGGGTCATTTTACTAACTCTCTCGTTTAATCTCATTCATCAAAATGAATGGATCTTCATTGAAGCCATTTCAATCATTTAAGTGGCATTAAATATTATACTTTTACCGACCAAATTCCCCGATGTAACGGCACGCCAACAGAGGGAGCCCTCAACCATAGACTGTCTGTTACCGCTCCCTCTGCTGCTTCTACAGTGACTTCCAGTTTGGCAGCCATAAAAGGCAGGCCATGCCAAACAGGCGCTTGCAAAGTATTGTTTTGCTATTGCGGACTCTACCAAGCGTTTATCCCTGTTTTTGTCATTGCCCTGTTTTTGTCATTGCCACGGTTTTGTTTTGTTGCCATAGTTTTGCCTCGTTCATTGCCATAGTTTTGTCTAGTTTTATTTCCTTGTTTATTTGCTACTTTTTGGACTGCTCTCTCTGGTTTTTGGACTCTGCCTGTTTATATTGGATTACGCTATTGTTTTGCCCTGGATATGCCTGTTTGTTGGAGATTGACCTTGCCTGGCTTGACTACGATCTGTTCAATAAAGCTCGCACATGGATCTTACACGCTTCCCAGAGTCCTCGTTACAGAATACTTCGCCTCCCAAAGATCCAGCGGCTTTCAAACACAGATCATCATGGACCCGGTATCACGTCTCCTCCGTCTACACCAAGGTAATCGGCCCATTGAGAACTGTTGTAGACTTTTGTCAACTATGTCACCTAGTAAACTTCAATGATGTGGCACTCAAGGACATTTTTAGAGCAGGACTGTCCCACCCCATTCGTTCTGGTCTGCCTGGAGGTAAAATCCACTGGTCTTTGGAACAATATATTGACTTTGCGTTATTGCTTGCGGGATCGTCTTTTACTGTCAGGATTGCGGATGAGGGACCCCGCAATCCTACAGTAACCTCCAACCCGCCAAAGCCAGTTCACACCATGCCTGCCAATTCAAAGCCTGCTCACGTCACGTCTGCCAAGCCACAGCCTGCTCACGTCACGTCTGCCAAGCCACAGCCTGCTCACGTCACGTCTGCCAAGCCACAGCCTGCCGTTCCAGGGCCCGCTCACGTCAAGCCTGCCGTTCCAGGGCCTCCTCACACCAAGCCTCCAGAGTCTGCACCTGTCATGGCTGCCCTGCTACAACCAGCTTACAAGATGGCCACCATCCCAGAGCCAGTCCACAAGATGGCCGCCATCCCCAAGCCCGTTCACAAGATGGCCGCCATCCCCAAGCCTGTTCACAAGATGGCCGCCCCATCTGAGTCCCCAGCCAAGATGGCTGCCACGCCTGAGCCTCATCAAGCCAAAATCATCTCATCCGCATCTCATCCCATCATATCTGTCACACCCAAGGCAAATCAAGTGATGCCTGATCCTCTGGTGTCAAGTCCTGTCCTCCATGAGTCAAGCCAAGTCACAGCTGTGCCCCACGAGTCAAGCCAAGTCACAGCTGTGCCCCACGAGTCAAGCCAAGTCACAGCTGTGCCCCACGAATCAAGCCAAGTCACAGCTGTGCCCCACGAGTCGAGCCAAGTCACAGCTGTGCCCCACGAGTCGAGCCAAGTCACAGCTGTGCCCCACGAGTCAAGCCAAGCCACAGTTGTGCCCCACGAGTCAAGCCAAGTCACAGTCGTGCCCCATGAGTCAAGCCAAGTCACAGCTGTTCCCCATGAGTCAAGCCAAGTCACAGCTGTTCCCCATGAGTCAAGTCTTTTTTTTTTTTTTTTTTAACTCTGCAGGGGCACTAAATGGGGTGGAGACTGACCCCGAAAAGAGGCGTCACAGCCCCGAAAATATTTTGGTTTATCTAGGGAAGGAAAACAGATACAGTGTTTGTTTTAATGGCACAAACGGGCACAAATCGAGCACAAATGAACTGTGCCGGTTTGGAGTGATTTGGGCAACATGGGGTATAAAGTGAGGTGTCACGGTCATAAAAATAATGTTTAATATCTCAAACACCAAACCAGCACAAACGTTCGTTTTTGTGGCACAAATCAGCACAAACGTAGCACAAACGAATGGCACAGTTTTGCTGGTTATTTCTTTTTATGGGGTGCCAACTTCATGGAGGTTTGTTACCTAGGGTGGCGGTGTTACGTCCTTGCGTTGTATTTATAGGCTCGTTTGAGATAATCAAATTCTGTGGAGAATCGATCACCGGTGATCACCGCAAGATGCATGTCAGTTAGAAATGTGTCCGAGTTACGTCCGCCTTGCCCTGATGTCATGCTGACCTGTGCCAAAAACCTCTCGCGACGGCGAGGTGGCTGTGTCGGATTGCGCAGTCGGGCGCAGTAGCTCTCCACCGACTGTGCTGACCAAAAGCACGATGGAAAATGCCTGGATGATGACACAGCTTAAAGCTCATTGGTTCAGACAACCGTGATGTTGCCGTTCTTTTCAAAAATGTGTTTTCTTTTTTTAATCTAATATCATGTGTGTCACACCCCTGTGGACTGTTTTATGTGTTTTCCCCTTGTATGCCCTTATTTGGTCTTTCTGTTTCCGTCTCTAATTATTACGTCACTGTTTGATCTGTTACACCTGTCTCCCCCTGATTGGTTAGTCTGTGTATTTAAGTTTGGTTGGTTTCACGTTTGGTTGTCGGATATTGCTAATGTCATACTCGGTATGTTGTTGTTCACTCTGTTTATTTCTAAGTCTGTTCTTATTTGGATTCCCTGCTGTTCCTGTCCGTTCCTGCTTGTTGTGTGGATTGCTTTAATAAATGTACATGTTCTGGATCTCCTCGCTCCTCCTCCCCATTCCCCACACACCACAACGACGCGTGACAATGTGGTTATGTGTTTAAATTATGCATGAATATTCCCAAACACTGTGCCAGTGCGATCTCTGCCTGAGATACATGATTGTTGTCATATTTCTATAAAAATCTAAAATACACGTTTGTATTAAAGTACGCCTTTCATATGGAATTAAATAGCAAGCACTTTGAGTGTCTTGTTCATCATATTTATTTTCATATAAAAATAACAGAGCTGAAATTATATCATGTTTATCAACAACACAGCACTTAAGTGTGATAATGCGATATCTGCCTTTGATCTTGTAGGTATCTGTTCTACTTCGAGAGGTCAGAACTGTCCGTCCTGACTACACTTTTTTCACTCCTCCCCTCACTGCAGCCGCCTACTCTCGCCTACATTTCAGGCGAGGCGAGGCGAGGCGCGGCGCATCTCAAACGAGCCTAGGGATAGGTAAGAAAGTTGCGCGACATTGTGCACACGTAGGTATTTCACTAAATTGTATTAGACACACTAGTTCAGGGGCGAGCTCCACACGCTGTAGTTTTTGTTTTGTGTTAGTGTAGGGCAGGTAGTGCATCGCGGACGCGAAGACTCTCTTTTATTTCGTGTTTTTCTTTTGGGCAGTTAGGTAAGTGGTGGGACGCTAGGTAGATTTGGTTTTTGTTTTGTTATTTTCTTTGATTTGGATGCCGCCCGCGTCCCCTCTCCAATTCTCCCGATATTTAAGCATTTTACCATAATCGGTTATCGGTTTGTAATATCGGGTTAATCGGTAATATTTTGAGAATTACCGGCAGGATCGCCATCCCTGCTGAAAAAAACAGCTTAAACAAGCTTAAGCTGGTCAAGCTGGTTTAAGCTGGTCACGCAAGCTGGTCATAGCTGGTTTTTCAAGCTGGTTTTAGAGGGGTTTTGGCCACTTTTTTTAGCTGGTCAAGCTGGTTTTAGCTGGTCAGCCTGGCTGGTCTTAGCTGGTTTTAGCTGGTCAGCCAGGCTGGTCTTAGCTGGTCTTAGCTGGTTTTAGCTGGTCAGGCTGGTCTTAGCTGGTTTAAGCTGGTCAGGCTGGTCTTAGCTGGTTTTAGCTGGTCAGCCTGGCTGGTCTGAGCTGGTCAGGCTGGTCTTAGCTGGTTTAAGCTGGTCAGGCTGGTCAGCCAGGCTGGTCTTAGCTGGTTTAAGCTGGTCAGGCTGGTCTTAGCTGGTCAAAATGTTTGTTTGATGATTGATTGATTGCATAGTGTCTGCCCCAATTTTCCTGACAAATAATGCGATAAATAAGTAATATGTTTAATTTTAATAATCTGCAGGAACCATTAAAAAAATTTTTATTTGATCTTACACCCCCTTTAATAACAAATATTTACAAAATATGAACAAAATAATTGGAATAATTGAAATTCTAAAACCATATTAAGAATTAATGGTGAAGATGAACAATAACAGAATTCTAAACATATTATGCATTTTCATTTTTTTTTCTTTTTATTATATCTTATATTTTTTTTGGGATATGTAATGCCCCACTTGTTTCTCCCTCTTCTCTCTCTCTCTTCTTTCAGGCTCCTTTTGTTTCCGCCAGTCACTGAAACAGACTTAAAAAAGAAATAATTTAGATTATTAAGTTTCAACAAGTAAAACTACTTAAAAAAAAAAAAAAAAAAAAACTATAGTGTCATGTCTTTGTTGCACATTTTCCTTTTTTTCCAGACATAGCCTGCAATAATTTATAAACATACCCCTGATAGTTGTTCCTTTTATTGCTACAATAAAGATAAAATTGATATATCCAAATGGAAGTGTGTGTATATATATATATATATACACACACTTCCATTTGGATATTGTAGGTGTTTAATTAATGTAGCTATTTTATAGATAAATGAGTATACATGGATGAATATGAATAGGAATATCTTAGCATAAACTATTTTTAGCTGTTTTTAGCTAAATTGACTATGGTTACAATGGCTGCCTCCTGAGTTCTGATCATCAATTAACCATTAGTCTATCAAAATTTTATTAGATGCTTAATCATAGAAAAAAAATCCACAGGAAGTGGTGAAGTCCATGATGTAATTCTGGCCCTAGGTCTCTATGAACTTAAGGGTGTCAAAAAAAAAAAAAAAACAGAAACTCCATGCTTGCTTCACAGACATGAAAAATGTATCTATAGAAAGCAAAATGTCTACTTTTAAATAAGCCAGTTAAAATGGAAAACAAATATTTTCAGATTGCGTAATCCATTCAATCAAACGTGCACATCCACTGTACAGATGACAAGTGTTATTGACTTTATCACTGCAGCCAAACGTACAGAAAACACTTATTAATGAATTATTATAATGTTAAGGCAGTCTTCTTCACTGTTTTCTGTACCTGACACATTTATAATCATTACTTCTGCAATGTTCTGTGGCAAGCTTTGTGTGCGCTCGAGCGCCGACGGGCTATAGGCAATTAAAGGTTCATTATTATAAATTATATAGTTTATTAATATGCAATTAGTCGACTAATCTCTCAAAAATAAATGACTACTAGTTGACCGGAAAATTTTAGTCATGGGCAGGCCAAATGGTTACATATAGTGCATGCATGAATGAATAGAAAAATTTGATTACCTCTCAACAAATAGAAAACAGAAAATAGAAATCTTATCTAACAATAGAAGTCTTTACTATCAATTTCAGTTTAACACATACTTGTTGGATAAAAGTAAAAAAAAACAACAACAAAAAGCTTTTTTTATCCATGAAAGTATCCTGAAAGAAGTATCATAGGTTCCAATATATATATATATATATATATAGTTGATTGTGTGTGTGTGTGTGTGTGTGTGTGTGTATTAAGCTGCACGACTGTTTCTATTCTAAAATTGATAATAAATCAGCATATTACCATGATTTAAAAAGGATCATGTGACACTGGAGTAATGAAAAGACTAGAGTAATGATGCTGAAAATTCAGAAATAAATTACATTTTAAAGTATATTAAAATAGACAAAAAAAAAAACTATATTTTAAATTGCAATAATATTTCACAACATTACTTTTTTTTTTTTTTTTCAATTAATTTTCTGTATTTTTGATCAATTAAATGCAGCTTTGATTAACAAAAGAGACTTATTTAATAAAAACCATAAAAAATCGTACTAATCCCAAACTACGGCAATGTAGATAATAAAAGAATATAATAAAAGGAAAAAGGAGATCTTGGTATGTGTGTATGTCTTACATTTCAGAAATTACACTGAAAATCCTTCACTTTGCAAAGAAGAGTGGCAACTTGAGTTCACTTCAACCGGTTTCTTCTGTACCATTTGCCCTGTTGTTTTAGATGGCACTTTTCCTTTCGACTTCTTTGTTCCTCTTAAATATCTACAAATCAGTCAGGAAACAGACAATATGTAATTCACATTAATTTTAGCTTTTAAGATATCTGAATCATTCTCCCTTAAAAATCCTCTCTCTTCTGGAGTTGAGAAACATCTTCTAACACATCTACATGTAAAATTCAGGTATTCAAATTCTTAGAATGCAACTATTACCTTTGAATGAACTCCAAATCTCTGCCTGTCTCCTCCTGGTAAGGTTACTCCGGAGTGAATATATGCTGCGAAAAGGCCAGACAGGAAGATGGGCTGGATTAACTCATTCTTTAAACCTACGTTAGCAAAAAGCATTACAATCAAACAATAAGCGAATTAGCAATTTATCTAAGGTTCTCGCACATCTCGCTGCTTACGTTAACCGCTTTAACAGCACCGCTCAGAGTTTATGTTACAGTTTACATCCTCCGTGAGCAGGATGACCGTGAGTTGCGAGACTTAAGTAACAAACGTCGGTTTAGGTCCACAGTACGTCCGCTTTGTAACGTTCGGTGGCGGACGTTCGGAGGACGTCCATATTTGGTCCGCTTTATAACGTTCGCTGTCAAACGTTTTGAGGACGTCCAGATTTAGTCCGCTTTGTAACGTTAGCTGACAGACGTTCTGAGGACATTCACTTACGTCCGCATTTGGACCTCTTTTTGACGTTCGCTGGTGGACATTTGGAGGACATTCCTCCGAACCAGTTTGCGAAATTCCCTGTTTCGTCCCTTATCTACCATTTCCATAACAACACTTGAAAAATCCAGTCGCCCATGCTTGGACTTTATCATCAGACCTGACACCTTGCTACTCAGACAGAGTTAATTAAATTAAAGACAAATAAACAAAAAATAAACCCATATTGATTTTTAAAGGGTATTATTCCATAAAATAAAATCCTTTTTTTAACTGTGATAATGGAATGCAAAATGCAAAGATTGACATTATTATTATTATTATTATTATTATTATATGTATGTATGTATGTATGTATGTATTATTATTATTATTATTATTATTATTATTATTATTATTATTATACTATAGTATAAACAATAGATTTGAATTCATTGTAAAATTATGTTAATATATTGTTAATAACTTTCATTACTGCAAAACAAAAAATAACTTCTGTAATTCAAGATGTCATCAAATCACGAGTCTTTCAGCATTTAAACATCAAAAACAAGATACACTTCAATAATTTAACTGAAGGTAGGCTACAATTAGGCCCTATGTATTCCACATACATAAATAAAATAAGGTTGAATCCCTGGAGAGTGATGAATGCAGCCAAGGAAAACATGAAGAACAGAAAAGAAAGTGGAAAACACAGGTAAGACAAATAAATTAATTCCTACTTTTTAATATTTACATATCAAACTGTTGGTAAGCTGACAAGAAAAGTTATTTAGGAAAAATATTTTTTTTAGTTATTGCATTTAAGACTGCTATACGTGCAGCGCAAAAATAAATAGCAGTGTAATATAGCCAATCAAATGAGCTTGTGATCGAGTGACATCACTTTAGGGTACGCCCATGTATCCAGGACAACGCTGAGCTGCTGAGTGGCAGTTAACGGTCGTACCGGTGATTTCCTCAAACACGGCCTTGAGGTTTCGCTTTTGTCCGGTCGAAAAGGTATTTATACTTTTTTATTTGTAGACATTAGCTACCGTAACCACTGCGTATCTCGTAATACTTGCATTTTATGAAAAGTTTATCTTTTAAAACGTTTGCTGAGGCTGTCTGTCGTGTACGGCTGCTGGCCGTTAGCCTAAACACTTTCGAAGCTAACCTTAGCATGTAAAGTTGAAATTATTAAAAGGATATAATATTGACAGATATTTCACTTAAATATTGAATTTCCATATGGTAAAAACACACACTGAGAAGCACATGAGGCAAAAAGCCCATTTGGTAGGGATATCTTGGTATGTGCGCTGAATTTCAGACCGTATGGTCTAAATCCAAATTTTCAGCAGTATTTACAAATCTTTTTTAATAGATAAACGATGGTAGACATATAAAATCATACTACTACTACTGAATGAGTTCATTTTGTTGTTTTATGTTAGAGGACAACGGGAAGAATTGTCTTCCTAGCAAACGGACGTTGCGAACGTCCTATTACATCCGCATTTGCTCCGCTTTGTAACATTTGCCATCGGTACAAACAAACATAAAAACACCCTCAGCTGAAACAGTAAAAAAAAAAATAAAAAAAAGAAATAGTACAAAAATTAATCAAAAGAAATTCTGTGTCAGTGAGTCTGATCAGTACCAAAATTCTACTGAGATATATCACAGCATGCAATCTGGCAAAAATGATTATTATTTTGATCTGTTTATCGGTTAATTTACTTATTACATCAGTAATAAGTTTGAGTTGGAGTTTTTGGTTAAATTTGCAGGAATTATTTGCCTTTCCTAGAGGTGCTGTGAACGTCACCTTTGACGTCCTTTTAAGGTCTAAAGAACCCCACACGAAAACCTCCAGGGGACGTTCGCAGGCGTCATTCAGGGGACGTTACACGCCAAGCCAGATATTTTGACACATTGTATTTCTGTGTGTTGTGTAAGCGATCTGTGTGTGCTTCGAGTCAGTCAGTTTTTTTGTTTTTTTTTTTATAGTTTATATATAAGTTTATATAATGCTTTTATATAATGCCATTATTATTATTGTTAAATAATAAGGCATAAGTTTACAGTAATTGAAATTTCAACACTACATGAACAAATAGCGATATGCATGCTGGCGCTTTTGTTTGAAGTTTTTGTGTGAAGTTTTGATAAACGCACATAGAAAAGAACAATGGCCTAAAAATCATAAGAGGTAGGCTATCAATTGGGAAATTCTACACAGGTCGCATTCGCGTCGATAATGAGTAGTCAGTTGATTCAGTTTTATAGAATATTATGTCATTATGTGAAAATGAAGTCAAGGTTTAAAACTATTGCTGATATTTGTTCATTTATATTTTTTTTAGGTTTCGAACATACGGGTAGAATCAGACCTGGATAACACCCAACATCTGCAACACACGACAGACAGACACGCACACACAAACCAAAAAAAGAAAAATATTTTAACAAATAAAAAAGTATTGTTAACGTACTATTGCTTGTGTGTTTATTCCTTGGGAAGTTCAATTTTGTCTGATCTGACTAATGACGTGTTTACATATGTTAAAATGACCTATAGCGAACGTTCGCTATAGGTCCTCACAATGTTTCATGAACGTCCCGCGAACGTCCCGTTTCGTCCTCCGGACGTTCCCTGAACGTCCCCGTTTTGTCCTCCGGACATTCCGCGAAAGTCGCCGGTACGTCCCGCGAACGAACTCGCGACGTCCTCATGACGTCTAAAAAACCCTACACGATGACGTCCAGCGGACGTTCGCAGGTGCCATTCAGGGGAAGTTGTGGCGACCTTTTTTTGTTAGCTGGGTTGTCAATGAAGCGTGTAATTATTACCGTTCGAACCCAGAGATTTTCCGCCTGTAGCCGCTATGAGGCCGGGGAATGTGTGAAATCCTCCCGCGACCACGCTCCTTAAACCCGGCACAAGTCTCCCTCGCGCCCCGCGGACGGAGGATTCGTTAATCTGCGGTTACCGCGAATGTAGACACCTTAATACACTACTGCAGTTACCAAGCATGAAAAATTAAAAGTGAAATAAATCACTTACCGCAGTTGTGAATCGTACTTATTGCTGCTCCCGAATGTCGACCGTTGAAGAAAATCCCGCCTCTGTAGATTTTAAATTTACAGCAATATGCTGTACTTCTGCGTCAAACCACCACGTGATCCACGTTATCAGATTATGCTTTAAGCATTTTTAGTTAAAGATATTGTTTTTTTTTTTTCTCCTAGTGTTTTTTTTTTTTTTTTTTTTTTTTTTTTTTTTAATTGCAGGTGACTGTTATTTATTATATAAAGATTGTATTTGTTTCATTTATATTTTGTGTAAAAGTCTATCTAATACTGAAAAATAAAAATAAAACAGCTGACTATATTTGGTCGTACAACTATGGTGAATGTATTTCTTCAGACAATAATTTAATCTGATTTGAGTTCTATGCTGATTTTTTGAGTGCTAGCTTGATGTTATGCTATACTTTATACCACAATTTATTTTAGACTCTCCTCAGATATCATTAACAACTAGAATAATTTAAGATGTATCATCTAGCCTACCTGATTATGATACTAAACTTACCTTGAATTGAACCTTGTCAGTAAGTGAAACAAACTGATTAATTTGTAATTAGGTCAAATGGACACCAGCTTGGTCAGGCTGGGAGAGCAACTAAAACTAGCTACTTCCAGCTAAAACCAGCCTGGCCACGCTGGGAGACCAGCTAAAACCAGCTGCTTCCAGCTACTTCCAGCTAAAACCAGCTACTTCCAGCTTAACCAGCTAAAACCAGCCTGGCCAGGCTGAGAGACCAGCTAAAACCAGCTACTTCCAGCTTAACCAGCTAAAACCAGCCTGGCCAGGCTGGGAGACCAGCTAAAACCAGCTACTTCCAGCTACTTCCAGCTAAAACCAGCTACTTCCAGCTACTTCCAGCTACTTCCAGCTTGGCCAGCTAAAACCAGCCTGGCCAGGCTGGGAGACCAGTTAAAACCAGCTACTTCCAGCTTAAACCAGCCTGGCCAAGCTGGGAGACCAGCTAAAACCAGCTACTTCCATCTGTAACCAGCCAGGCTGGGAGACCAGCTTGACCAGCTTGGCCAGGCTGGGAGACCAGCTAAAACCAGCTACTTCCATCTGTAACCAGCCAGGCTGGGAGACCAGCTTGACCAGCTTGGCCAGGCTGGGAGACCAGCTAAAACCAGCTACTTCCAGCCTGGCCAAGCTGGGAGACCAGCTAAAACCAGCTACTAGCTGGGAGACCAGCTAAAACCAGCTACTTCCAGCTTAAACCAGCTAAAACCAGCTAACCAGCCTAAGCTGGTTTTAGCTGTTTTTTTCAGCAGGGATAACCCAGATTTTGTTTATTAAAGCACCAAATAACATTGACTTCAACAAAATATTGGATTTTAAAAATGTGAATTTTATTTTTACATACATTGAAAATGAATAACATTTATTTGACTTTACTTAGAATAATATTACATTTGTTTCTTACCACTGAATTAATGATGATGTGCTTCTCTCTTTTGGTCAGTGCACAAAAACTTCTCTTTTAACATCAAGTTCTCTTCAGTTAGACATGTCAAATTTCCCTGAAATCACAATATTTACTCTTGTGTATATATATTAATTATAAGTAATTATTTATTAAAGAGATCAATCAACGAATGTTAGTCAGTCAGTAAAACGAAATGACCGTTAATTTTTAAATTACACGAGTGCGCGGCTTTCTGTGGAAGGCAGGATTAAGGGCGCGCTGGAGAAGCGAGTGCAGATCAGAGGCGCGCAGAAAAGAAATATACAAACAAACCCAGTGTTAATGATATGATTTTCTGACTACACTTAACCTTGGCTTAATTTTTGCTATAAAATTGGAATTATATTATTATTATTATGCGATCTGACCACTTTGATGTCTACACTTTATTAAACGCTTATTTCAGACATGAAAAAATAGTTTGTTTATGATGAACAAAGTATACATTTCAGCATTAGAATAATCAGAAAGCTCTGCAAAGTTTTTATTAGTTTACATGGATATGACAACTAAAAATAACCTGCAGGGAACGTTCTGGGAAGGTTCTTTTTAGGTTATAAAATTAAACCAAAAAATAACCTGCAGGGAACGTTCTGGGAACATTCTCTGTAGGTTAAAAAAATTAAACCAGAAAATAACCTGCAGGGAACGTTCCCTGTAGGTTGTAAAAATACAATCTAAAAATAACCTGCAGGGAACGTTCCGGGAACATTCCCTGTAGGTTGTATAAATAAAACCTGAAAATAACCTGCAGGTAACGTTCTGGGAAGGTTCTTTTTAGGTTATAAAATTAAACCAAAAAATAACCTGCAGGGAACGTTCTGGTAACGTTCCCTGTAGGTAATTAAAAAAGAGAACCTACAGGGAACGTTCCTAGAATGTTCTCATTTGGTTTCCAAAAAAATAACCAAACGGGAACCATAGTGGAACGTTAGGGGAACGTTCTGTGTTTGCTGGGTTGTTACTAAAATGTTTCTTGTTTCTTGCATATTTCTGTCTATTACGTTTCATATGTTTTTATATTCGTTATTATATGGGTACACTGTAAATCCCGTTAAGTTAACAGAACTCAAAAAAATTAAGGCAACCGATTGCCTTAATTTTTTTGAGTTAATAAACTTAAAATAATATGTTCTCAGAAGTTAAAAATTTCAATTACATACTACTTGTAGTTTTTGATTATAGTTTACTTAAATTTTTTTATTAGGTCTACTCAAATATTTTAAGTTATTATGACTTATTATTATGAGTTTTTAATAATTTGTGCCATTGTATTAAGTTAAGAGTACTTATAAAAATTAAGTTATATAAAAAATACGAGTATTTCTTCACTCAATATTATTTAGTAGCAGTTAACTCAAATACTTTAATTACACAATACTCAAAATCACGTGGCTCAAAACGTAAACATTTTGTGGCAACCTGTCACGAATCTGGTCGGTGTTCTGCGGACCGCTCACCACCAGATGTCGCTCTCGTTACATTATTACACACAGACTGTTGCACTACACCCCGGACTGCATCTCCCACTATACACCACGCTGATTGCGCCATACACCTGTGGCCAATCAGCAACCCTATAAAAGCCCCGGACTTCCACTCGGCAAGCACCGAGTATTGTGGAGTGTAATTGTGGAAATTAACAGTCGCGTTTAGTACTCTCCTAGTGCTAGCACTGTTTTCTTAGTTTAAGTTTCCTAGTTCCTAGTTTCCTGTGTTTCCTTTGTTTCCTGAGTTCCTGGTTTCCTTGTTCCCGAGTTCCGAGTTTCCTGTGTTTAGTATTCTCGCCTGGCTTTCTCGTTTCATCTGTCTAGCTGCCTGCCTTTTTGGACTATTGCTCGTTATAAGGATTATTCTCTGTCGCACGTTATGGATTATGTTCGCCGTTGATCGACTCACGCCTGCCTCACGGACTTCTATTGTGCCTTCCTCCGTTATACCTGTTTGCTGTGATTTTGACCCTGCCTCTCTGACCATGTCTTTGCCTCGTCCATTAAATAAAAGCTCGCAATTGGATCCGCTCGCCTCTCGTCTCCCTCTCCACGTTACAGAATACTCGGTCAAACAAGGATCCAGCAGCTTTTACCACGGACAGCATTCAACAGGTATGGACACAACAAGGACTTTATTCAGATTAAAACAAGGACCGCGTTCATTAGAACAATACATCTGTAGATTTCTGGCAATTGCAAATCATTCTACCCTCCCGGACTGTATAATCATTGAGATTTTCTGCGATGGCATAAATCAGCCGTTAAGGGGGAGGTTGAGACACGAGGGTCCGCGCTCATCACTTGCGGTCTTTATGGACTATGCTCTGTTGTGTGTGGGCTCGCCGTTTACTGTGGGTGTCGCGGAGGAGGAACGCGACATCGCGGTGATGCAGGTTGCTCAACCCGCTTGTCAAATGGCGGCCACGCAGGTGCGCGCTCACATAATGGCGGCGACAGCGGCGTCCGTGCATAAGATGGCGGGCGCGCCCGGGCGCGCTCACAAAATGGCGGCGACGGCGGAGCCCGTCTACAAAATGGCGGCGATAACGGAGCTCTGTGACGTCACAGCTGCCATGCCAGAGTCCAGTCAAGTTGCAGCTGTGTTTCCTGAGTCAAGTGAACTTTCCAAGTCAAGCCGAGTTGCAGCTGCGTCTCCTGAGTCAAGTCAAGTTTCCAAGCCAAGTCAAATTACAGCTGTCGTTCCTGTGTCAAGTCAAGCCAAGGTGGTATTTCCTGCGTCAAGAAACGTCAAAGCAGTTGTTCCTCTGTCAAGTCGAGTCACCATTGTGTTTCCAGTGTCAAGTCAAGCTACAGCTGTATTTCCTCTGTCAAGTCGTATCACAATTGTACCTCCAGTGTCAAGTCAAGTTACAGCCATGTTCCCAAGGTCAAGTAAAGCTACAGCTGTTGTTCCTGAGTCAAGCCAAATCAGAGCTGTCGTTCTGGAGTCAAGTAAAGTCACAGCTGATCTTCATGAGCCAAGTCAAGTTATTGCCGTTGTCCGTCCAGAGTCAAGTCACGTCTCGTCTGTCCGTCCAGAGCCAAGTCACGTCTCATCTGTCCGTCCAGAGCCAAGCCACGTCTCGTCTGTCCGTCCAGAGCCAAGTCACAGCTTCACTGTCTGCCCAGAGTCTTGTCACGTTATGTCTGCCAGTGTGATGGCGATCACCATTCTCAGTATATGGGTTGCACACTACGTTCCTGAAGTCACATCTGTTCACAAGTCTGCTCCTGAGGTCACGTCTGTTCACAAGTCTGCTCCAGAGCTCCCGGCTGATCACAAGCCTGCCCCCGAGCTCCCGTCTGATCACAAGCCTGCTCCAGAGCTCCTGTCGGGTCTCAAGTCTGCTTCAGAGCTCCCGTCTGGTCTCCAGTCCGCTCCAGAGGCCTCTTCCGTTGGAGAAGCTGCGCCCATGCCTCCTGAGGTGTCGGCACTCACCGTAGAACCTCCTAGGGAGGCGGCGTTAACCTGTGCTCTCTCTGCTTCTCCCCTTACTCTGTCTGCCTCCTCTGTCCCTGTTCTCCCCAGGTCTCAGTCCATGATGCGGGTTCCTGCTCAGCCCTGGGGGGCTCTGGCGCCTCCAGCTCCGCCCCGGAGGGCCCCGGCGCCTCCTGTTCCGCTCCGGAGGACCGCTGCGCCTCCTGTTCTGCCCCGGAGGGCTGCTGCGCCTTCTCCCCCTATTCTGTCTGCCTTCTCTGTCCCTGCATTCCCCAGGTCCCAGACCGTGACGCAGATTCCTGTTTCGCCCCGGACGGCCACTCCGCCTCCTGTTCCGCCTCGGAGGGCTTCTGCGCCTCCTGCTCCACCCTGGAGGGCGCCCGCGCCTCACGCGCTGCCTCCGGCTCCGCCCTGGAGGGCTCCTGCTCCGCCTCCGCCCTGGAGGGCTCCTGCGCCTCCTGCTCCGCCCCGGAAGGCTCCTGCGCCTCCTGCTCCGCCCCGGAAGGCTCCTGTGCCTCCTGCCCCGCCTCCGGTTCCGCCCTGGAGGCCTCCTGCCCCGCCTCCGGCTCCTCCCTGGAGGGTTCCTGCTCTGTCGGTCCTGCCTCAATCACCGGGTCCTCCACATGGACCTGGTCCTCCAACCCTTGTCTTGTCCCGCTCCCGCCCCCCCCCGGCTCCCCTGGACTGTTGTTCTGTTGGAGCGTCTGGAAGCCGCTCTTTGGGGGGGGGCTATGTCACGAATCTGGTCGGTGTTCTGCGGACCGCTCACCACCAGATGTCGCTCTCGTTACATTATTACACACAGACTGTTGCACTACACCCCGGACTGCATCTCCCACTATACACCACGCTGATTGCGCCATACACCTGTGGCCAATCAGCAACCCTATAAAAGCCCCGGACTTCCACTCGGCAAGCACCGAGTATTGTGGAGTGTAATTGTGGAAATTAACAGTCGCGTTTAGTACTCTCCTAGTGCTAGCACTGTTTTCTTAGTTTAAGTTTCCTAGTTCCTAGTTTCCTGTGTTTCCTTTGTTTCCTGAGTTCCTGGTTTCCTTGTTCCCGAGTTCCGAGTTTCCTGTGTTTAGTATTCTCGCCTGGCTTTCTCGTTTCGTCTGTCTAGCTGCCTGCCTTTTTGGACTATTGCTCGTTATAAGGATTATTCTCTGTCGCACGTTATGGATTATGTTCGCCGTTGATCGACTCACGCCTGCCTCACGGACTTCTATTGTGCCTTCCTCCGTTATACCTGTTTGCTGTGATTTTGACCCTGCCTCTCTGATCATGTCTTTGCCTCGTCCATTAAATAAAAGCTCGCAATTGGATCCGCTCGCCTCTCGTCTCCCTCTCCACGTTACACAACCGATCGCCTTAAAAACAGTGAGTACAAGTAACTCAAAAAACTCAAAAAAGTAATGACTTTTATTGAACAGAATTTTCTAAACCTCTTTCATTTAACACAATAAAAATGAATATTTAAAATACAACAATATATTGTTCATTGTGGAAAATGAATTTCTATACACTGTAGAGTTAAAAAAAAAAATAAATAAATAAAAAAATTCCACAATACCACAAAACTTTCATAACCTCAAAATGCAAAAGCATTTCATTAACACATATCAAATGTAGATGTACTTTGGTACATCTCGATAAATTAAATAAGTCTTTTTTTAACCTTTTAAAACAAAACCTTTTTTGACCTTAATTGCCCAGCCTCATCACTAGCAACAAGTAAGTAAATGTTAAGTAAATGTGTAATATCAAGGCAAACCTGTAAAGACAATGTGTACAAGGATATCTGGCTTCAAACTGAAAAGGACAAGACAGCAGCAACAATAAAATTGCAAAATGTGAAGATTTTACAAAATTATTTCTTTTTACAGGTTTACATTCAATAACTGCTGTTAGTGATAAGGCTGGGTGCATATATAATGCCAAAAAATTAGAGCAGACAGTAATTGTGCAGACAAGTGTTACTCATTCAGAAGATGAGAATCTCTGATGTCAGCTGTATTGCAGTTTGGAGCGTTTAGCCAAGCCCAGGCCCGCTTCTACAGGGGTTCAAGAAAAAGCACCCTCACTTGAAGCCGTAATAATAGCATGCTGGTGAAAGAGATCTGGCAAACTATCCCCGGAACATCTCCAATATCTGGTTCATCAGAATCCTCCTGAATAAATGAGAGAGAGAAACAGAAATTAATAACCAACTAACCAATATCAAGTATAATATATCATGTTTATTTATACAGTGCTTTTTAACAAAACAGGTTGTGTCAAAGCAGCTTTACAGTTTTAAATAGGACAATAGTGTGTCAATAATGCAAAAGTTCCATGCTGCAGCAAAGTCAGATTGCAAAGGACTCATCTGGGTCCAAAAGCCATCTAGGTGACAAGTTACTCACTGATGATCCACCTCTGGGGCTCAACAAGTTGACATGGTCCCCGCTGACATTTAGGGCTGTAGAGGTCATCTTTAGATGCTGATCCACCATCTGGGCTGGGTACAGACTGGATCTGGTGGCTACGGTGACCTCGGAATAAGTAGAAAGAAATATTAGCGTAGAAACAGACTAATATTAGCGTAGAAACAGAAACTGACTATTATTAGCGTAGATGCCATTCTTCTTATGATGCAACGAGTACATCAGGTGTTATGGGAAGTGTTCCCGGCTCTGGTTGACCTAATTAATGCAGCCTAACAATCCTTTAACAGATTTGAATTATAGAAATGTGTTAATGTGTTATGTGTAGGCCAGGTTAAAAAAATGGGTCTTTAATCTAAATTTAAACTGACAGAGTGTGTCTGGCTCCCGAACAGTGTTAGGTAGATTGTTCCAGAGTTTGGGCACTAAATAAGAAAATGATCTGCCACCTGCAGTTGATTTTGATATTCTAGGTATTATCAAACTGCCAGAGTTTTGAGAACGCAGCTCACGTGAGGGACTATAATGTGATAAGAGCTCGCTCAAGTCAATCAAGTACATTTTTTTAACCCATTTTTATAATTAATTTCTGTTCAATTAAATACTGTTGGTTCAGCAGAAAGGTAAGTATATGCTAATTACTTTAAGATTGCAGAATTTAAAGATTCATGAAATAAAAGATACTGTTAAAAGAGTAGTTCACTTTATAAAAATAGAAAAAAAATAAAAACTGATAATTTACTCACCCCCATGTCATCCAAGAAGTAAATGTCTTTCTTTCCTCAGTCAAAAAGAAATCAAGGTTTTTGAGGAAAACATTCCAGGATTTTTCTCCATACAGTGGACTTTAGTGGTGGCCAATGGGTAGAAGGTCCAAACTGCATTTTCAGTTCAGCCTCAAAGGTCTTTACACAATCCCAGTTGCGGAATAAGGGTCTTATCTAGCGAAACGATCAGTAATTTTCTATAAAGCATAAATAAATATGTATTTACTTTAACCACACCTTGTCTTGCACTAGCTCAACCCAACTTATGTAATCACGCACGTATCACGTAGGCAGAAGTTCCGACCCAGTGTTTACAAAGCGAACATGCAGAGAAATTTAAACGATGTCGGTCGATTGTGAAGTTAGAGGAGAAAAAAAAAAAATTTTTCGCCCTACCCTACCTTCTTGAACCCAAGTGCACTGATGACGAACAAACTGCACATGATGTTTCCTACATGACTTCCTCAGCTGGGAACGTGTAGAGCCTTTTGAAGCTGCATTTAAACTGCATTTTTAATCTTCAGTCCACTGACCACCACTGAAGTCCACTGTATGGAGAAAAATCCTGGAATGTTTTCCTCAAAAACGTTAATTTCTTTTTGACTGAAGAAAGAAAGACATGAACATCTTGGCTGACATGGGGTGAGTAAATTATCAGTAAATTGTGATTCTGGAAGTGAACTAATCCTTTTAGTACAATCATGTTATATTTGTTTAGGCTAGAAAACAAGGTTAGGAACTAGACAGTTTTAACACATGATCACAAATCTGAGCAAGTGCTGGGTTGAAGAGTTTAAGTAGTACAAATGTGATGATAACACTTTGCTATGCAGAACATTTGAAGAAAAATGGCCCACTTCATATTAATCAAACCGACAAATCCCATACTGAATGCTGGTGAAAATGTCATATATACTTGTGCTCATAAATTTACATACCCCTTGCAGAAATTGTTATGCTGATTTTAACTAAATAAGAGGGATCATGAAAACTGTATGCTATTTTTATTTAGTACTGTCCTGAATAAACAATTTAACACTACTGTCACGAATCTGGTCGGTGTCTTGTGGTCCGCTCACCGCCAGATGTCGCTCTCACCCTGTCACTACACACAGACTGTTGCTTTGCACCCCGGACTACTACTTCCATCACCCATTGCGCCGATTGTGTTGCCTCCTGTAGCCAATCAGGCGCACTATAAAAGCCCCGGACTTTCCCCATGCAAGCCACGGAATGTTGTTGTTATCCTTTGTTGTTGTTAGCGTTTCCTTGTTTCCTAGTTTCCTAGTTCCCTGTGTTTAGTTCCCTCACCTGGCCATCACGTCTCGACTGTCTTGCCGCCTGCCCATTGGACTATTGCTCGTGTCACGGATTCTTCTCTCTCGTCTCGCTCCCTTACGGATTACGTTAGCCCCGTTCAACCCACGCCTGTTTCACGGACTTCTTGGTGCCTAGCCCTGATATCCCTGTTTGCTGTTGTTTCGACCCTGCCTGTACGACCATGTCTTTGTCTCGTCCTGCTAATAAAAGCTCGCAGATGGATCCGCTCGCCTCTTGCCTCTCACTCCACGTTACAGAACACTCCGTCACTACAGGATCCAGCAGCTTCACCCCCGGACATTCATTTGATATGGACACTGACAGAATTCTTTTCAGGATCAAACAAGGACCACGCACACTTGAACAGTATACCCGTGAGTTTCTGGCCATTGCCAATTATTCCACCCTCCCGGACTGTACAATTATTGAAATCTTTTGCGATGGCGTAAACCAGCCTTTAAGGGTGAGGCTGAGACGCGAGGGTCCGCGTTCATCACTCGCGGAATTTATGGACTTTGCTCTGTTGTGTGTGGGCTCTCCGTTTACCGTGGGTGTCGCGGAGGAGGAGCGCGAGGCCACGGAACCGCTGACCACCTGGATCGCTCGTGAAATGGCGGCCGTGTCGGAGCGCGCTCGAGCAATGGCGACGACGGCGAATAGCGCTGCTCTAATGGCGGCGATAACAGAGCCCGTGCACAAAATGGCAGCGACTGCGGTGCCCGTTCACAAGATGGCGGCGGCTTCGGTGCGCTCTCACCACAAAATGGCGGCGAAAATAGAGCTCCGTCACGTCACAGCTACCATACCAGAGCTATATGAAGTTGCAGCTGCGTTTTCTGAGTCAAGTCAAGTTTCCGAGTCAAGTCAACCTACAGCTGCGTTTCCTGAGTCAATTCAAGTTTCCAAGTCAAGTCAAGTTGCAGCTGCGTTTCCTGAGTCAAGTCAAGTTTCCGAGTCAAGTCAACCTACAGCTGCGTTTCCTGAGTCAAGTCACGTTACAATTCAAGTTTCCAAGTCAAGTCAAGTTGCAGCTGCGTTTCCTGAGTCAAGTCAAGTTTCCGAGTCAAGTCAACCTACAGCTGCGTTTCCTGAGTCAAGTCACGTTACAATTCAAGTTTCCAAGTCAAGTCAAGTTGCAGCTGAGTTTCCTGAGTCAAGTCAAGTTTCCAAGTCAAGTCAAGTTGCAGCTGTGTATCCTGAGTCAAGTCAATTTACAGCTGCATTTCCCGAGTCAAGTCAAGTTTCCAAGTCAAGTCAAGCTACGACTGCTGTTCCAGGGTCAAGTCAAGCTACGGTCGTTGTTCCTGTGTCAAGTCAGGTTAAAGCTGTGTTTCCTGCATCAAGTCAAGTTAGAGCTGTTGTTCCTGTGTCAAGTCAAATTACAGCTGTCATCCCTGTCTCAAGTCAAGTTACAGCCGTCTTTCCTGAGCCAAGTACGGTCAAGATGGGCGTCATGCCAGAGCCTGTTCACAAGATGGCCGCTGTCTCCAAGCCATGCCACAAGATGAATGAATGAATGATCGCATTTATATAGCGCTTTCACTGTGTATTGCTATACACCCAAAGCGCTTTACAATCATATGGGGGGATCTCTCCTCAACCACCACCAGTGTGCAGCATCCACTTGGATGATGCAACGGCAGCCACAGGACAACGGCGCCAGTGCGCTCACCACACACCAGCTACAGGTGGAGAGGAGAGAGAGTGATAGAGCCAATTCAGTGAATGGGGATTATTAGGAGGCCATGATTGACAAAGGCCAGAGGAGGGAATTTGGCCAGGACACCGGGGATACACCCCTACTCTTTACGAGAAGTGCCATGGGATTTTTAATGACCACAAAGAGTCAGGACCTCGGTTTAACGTCTCATCCGAATGACGGTGCTTTTTACAGTATAATGTCCCCATCACTACACTGGGGCATTAGGACCCACATAGACCACAGGGTGAGCACTCCCTGCTGGCCTCACTAACACCTCTTCCAACAGCAACCTAGTTTTCCCAGGTGGTCTCCCATCCAGGTACTGACCAGGCTCAGCCCTGCTTAGCTTCAGTGGGTAGCCAGTCTTGGGCTGCAGGGTGAAATGGCTGGCCGCCATCCCAGAACTCTCGGCCAGCACTCGGACGCCGCCTGTGGTCATGATGGCCCACGTGCTGGATTCACCCCTAATGGCTGTACGGGCAGCTAAAATGGCGCTCCTTCACATCGCGGCTGCTACCCCAGGGTCAAGTCAAGCTTCCAAGTCCGGTCAAGCAACAGAGTCAAGTCAAGCCAAAGCTGTTGTTCTCCATGAGTCAAGCCAAGACACAGCTGTCGTTCTCCATGAGTCAAGCCAAGACACAGCTGTTGTTCTCCATGAGTCAAGCCAAGACACAGCTGTCGTTTTCCATGAGTCAAGCCAGGACATAGCTGTTGTTCCTGAGTCAAGCCATGTTGTTCCTGAGTCAAGTCACGTTACAGCTGTTCATCAGCTGGAGGGCTCTTGCACCTCCTGCTCCGCCCTGGAGGGCTCTTGCACCTCCTGCTCTGCCTCCGGCTCCTCCCGGGATGGCTCCTGCGCCTCCTGTTCCGCCCTGGAGGGCTCTTGCGCCTCCTGCTCTGCCTCCGGCTCCGCCCTGGAGGGCTCCTGCACCTCCTGCTCTGCCTCCGGCTCCTCCCGGGATGGCTCCTGCGCCTCCTGTTCCGCCCTGGAGGGCTCTTGCGCCTCCTGCTCTGCCTCCGGCTCCGCCCTGGAGGGCTCCTGCGCCTCCTGCTCCGCCTCCGGCTGCACCCTGGAAGGCTTCCGCCTTGCCGGTTCTGCCTCAGTCTCCTGGCCCTCCCACCGCCCCCCAGGACTGTTTTTCGGTTGGAGCGTCTGGAAGCCGCTCCTTGGGGGGGGGCTATGTCACGAATCTGGTCGGTGTCTTGCGGTCCGCTCACCGCCAGATGTCGCTCTCACCCTGTCACTAGACTGTTGCTTTGCACCCCGGACTACTACTTCCATCACCCATTGCGCCGATTGCGTTGCCTCCTGTAGCCAATCAGGCGCACTATAAAAGCGCCGGACTTTCCCCATGCAAGCCACGGAGTGTTGTTGTTATCCTTGTTGTTGTTAGCGTTTCCTTGTTTCCTAGTTTCCTAGTTTCCTAGTTCCCTGCGTTTAGTTCCCTCGCCTGGCCATCACGTCTCGACTGTCTCGCCGCCTGCCCATTGGACTATTGCTCGTGTCACGGATTCTTCTCTCTCGTCTCGCTCCCTTACGGATTACGTTCGCCCCTGTTCGACCCACGCCTGTTTCACGGACTTCTTGGTGCCTAGCCCTGATATCCCTGTTTACTGTTGTTTCGACCCTGCCTGTACGACCATGTCTTTGTCTCGTCCTGCTAATAAAAGCTTGCAGATGGATCCGCTCGCCTCTTGCCTCTCACTCCACGTTACAACTACAGATGTTTATGTACTCCACAAGACAAAATAATATCTAATTTAAATTACCCCATTCAAAAGTTTACATACCCTTGAATCTTAACACTGTGTGTCATTTCCTGGATGATTCATGACTGTTTTTATCTTTTGCAATAGTTGTTCATGAGTTAATGTCCTGAGCAGTTCATCTGCCTGCTGTTCTTAAGAAAAATCCTCCAGCTCCTGCACATCATTTGGTTTTCCAGCATCTTCTACATATTTGAACACTTTCCAAATGTGACTGTACGATTTTGAGATCCATCTATTTACAGTGAGAACAACTGAGGGACTCATACATAACTATTACAAAAGGTGAAAACATTTACTGATACTTAAGAAGGCAACACAATGCATTAAGAGCCAGGGGGTATAAACTTTTGAACAGGAATGTTTTGAATGTGTACATTTTTCTTGTTTGCAGATTTTTTTTTCTTTTCCATTTAGTATTGTACTTCAAAAGGTACATAAATATTTACATTTCTCCCAGAAGACAATGCAAGTACAATTTACCCTGATTATCCAATTCAAATGCATCTTATTGCATTGTGTTGCTTTCTTGAGCATCAGTGAATGTTCTCACCTTTTGTAATAGTTATGTATGAGTTCCTCATTTGTCCTCAGTGGGAAAAGATGGATCTCAAATCATACATTCACTTTTGAAAAGGGTCCAAGTACGCAGATGCTGCTGGAAAACCAAAAAATGTGCAGGAGCTGGAGGATTATTCTAAAGAAGAGCAGGCAGCTGAACTGCTCAGGAAAAACAAAGGACTCATAAACAGCTATCACAAAAACATAAAAACAGTCATGGATCATCCAGGAAACAACACACAGTATTAAGATACAAGCGTTTATAAACTTTTGAATGGAACCATTTTTATAAATTCAGTCATTATTTGGTCCTGTGGAGTTTAAATTAACATCTTTTTGTAAAATAGCTTATTCAGGTCAGTACTAAATGATTAAACTAATAAAATTTTATAAAACTATCTATACATTTTTATAAAACTAACATTTTGCATATTCTGCAAGGGGTATGTAAACTTACATGATCATTGTACATTAAACTTAAACACCCAGACACCAATAAGACAAACTCAGTGCCTAAAAAAAGCCTAGTTCCTTAAATAAAAGTTAGAAACTTACTTTCTTTAGTAGAACACTAAAGACCCATGATCCCTTGGTCACTAACACCCTTGGTGGTCCACTGGTGCTTGGCAATGTAGTGATGTCTTCTGAAACAAAACAATTGGTCGGTGTAAGAAATTAAATATTATTTACTACATTACTCACATTAATGACATACAGTACTTGTCTAGTTTGTAAACATTACAATTTGTAAATGTTCACAAAGTAGACTCTTCAGCTCACCAAGGCTGCATTTATGTGCTCAGAAAT
Source organism: Cirrhinus mrigala (assembly GCA_036247105.1). Classification (NCBI taxonomy): domain Eukaryota; kingdom Metazoa; phylum Chordata; class Actinopteri; order Cypriniformes; family Cyprinidae; genus Cirrhinus; species Cirrhinus mrigala. The sequence goes on from CM070022.1 coordinate 34,895,956, forward strand.
ACAGTAAAAACACTAATAGTGTCAAAGAGTTTTAAAATAACTAAACAGTTTGTAAAAGACATTTTAAAATGTAATTTATTGCTGTGAAGCAAAGCTGAAACTTCTGCATTATTACTGAAAATAAGTATATTAGAATGATTTCTGAAGGATCATGTGACACTAAAGACTGGAGTAATGATGCAGAAAATTCAGCTTTGATCACAGCAATCAATTACATTTTAACATATATTTAAAGAGAAAATAGTTCATCCAAATTGTAACATTTCACACTATTACTGTTGTACTGTATCTTTGATCAAATAAATGCAGCCTTGGTGAACAGAAGATACTTATTAAAAACATTAAAAAAATCATAATGTTCCCAAACTTTTGACAAGTACTGTATGAAAATATGTAGAAAACCATGTGTGAACTGATGCCATTGTTGTTTACAACAGCAAGAGAGGACACGTGTGCAGAAAGCAGTATAATCAGGAAGTAAATAAGACTAAACAACTTACACTGCAAAATCATGCTGGTGCCTAACCTGAAAGAAAAGAAAATGTCAAAGTTTAATCCTCCATCAAAAACATTCAATCTGAATTCCTTATATTTACAGTAGAGTTAATTACTATGTAGACGTGCCAGAATATCATACAGAAATATCCATCTTAATTTTACAACATGTCACTTTTTTTTTTTTTTTTTAATGTGAGAGACTTCAATAGCTACTACAGGCAATCTAGGGTAAAATTGTATGTGCACTACAAACCAGCACGCAATATATAGAATAATTAATTAAACAAAGAAATACCTATTTGCAGTATCAAACATCAAAACAGACCATTTTCAATTCAGTTTACAAATGGATGTGCCACTTTTACGTGTCACTCCTGTTACTGTGAATGTACAGTACAGTACAGTAATCCTGCAACGCTCCAGTAATGGAACTCCATTCACTCGTCGCTCATATTTGCACTCTCATACACTTATAACACGACCTTCAGGCGACTATATGGTATTTAAAGGGGTCATCGGATGCCCATTTTCCACAAGTTTATATGATTCTTTAGAGTCTTAATGAAAAGTCTCTAATATACTTTGATAAAAAATTCTCAATGGTTTTGTAAAACAACACCCTTTTTACCTTGTCAAAATCAGCTCTGCAAAAATCATCTCATTCTAAGAGGTTGTTCCTTTAAATGCAAATGAGCTCTGCTCACCCCGCCCCTCTCTTCTCTGTGTGGAAAGATGGTGTTGTTTAGATTAGCCGCATTTAGCTGCTAAACTTCCTAACTACCACGTTATAAGGAAAGGCGATCTCAAAGATTCATAAAATAACGCTTATACTCACTTCTGCTGTAAGTGAAGCTGGATCATGAATGATTCGCGCGAACATAGACGGATATATGTAGATCGGGAGGCACATTCCCTTCACAAACAAACGTAATCTACTGCATCGTCAGCGGCTCAGATGTCGGGAGTAAATGACGACCACAATGTTTATTATTACATCCAGCAACACAACACCTCAATCGCTCAATCGGAGATATTCTTGTCTAACTTACATCCCTGCTCTGGCGTCAAAACATGGAAAGTTACTGGACTGTGACAGCTGGTCTGAGGTGAGAGCTCATGTCAATCAACTATGGTGGGAGCAGCATCTGAGAACGGCTCGATTTGAAAAAGGGGATATTATTTTTACAGATTAATTAAAAACCACTGCATGGATTTTTATCATTATAGGGTAGATTTGTACATACACTGCCAACACACATTAATGTTCAAACAGCATGAAAAAGTGAACTTAGCATCCGATGACCCCTTTAAGTTTATTCGTTAGCACATTAATAGATGTACAACCGCTGTCATGTAAGTTTAATTCATATTTCCCCTTTAAAACGGCATACAATTTCATAGCAGTATTCCTCCTTGCACCGAATATAGCCGTGTATACAGTAACGTTATACCATGGCAAGTCTACAATTACTCCATAAAAAAGACTAGAAACTGCCACATTTTTTTCAAAAGCCCTCTTAAAACACATTTAAAGTACATATTAAACACTTACTTTGAGACCCGTGATGATTATCGTCGAAAAGTTAAGAGCACAGATCCAACTTGCTGCAGATTCAGTCAGCGTCTCCCTCAGAGTCGATTCCCGCCAGCGCCTTCACCAGGCGGGAGCTTCTTCTGAAGCTCGTTACCGCCACCTACTGCTTTGAAACTTCGTCGAGTAATATATTCTATCAATCCTAATAAACTCAAAACTCACATCAGTGGCTCGCACTAATGTTGAAAGAATTAAACAAATCAGTAGAGTAAAATTATACATTTAAGTGGTGCCTCATTCATCAACAAGTAGTTCAGATTAATTAAAACAAATACGTTTTATTAACTCAAAAACTAAAAAAAGTCACAGGAACTTAAAATATCTAAGTTAGTAGAACTTTTTTTGAAAATTGAGTTTACTGTACTTAATCTATTTAAGTATTTTGAACGTTCGGGTTTACAATGTATGTTTGGGTTTAGGGGTAGGTTAAGGGGTCTAAAAATCTAAATTGCTTATCAATAATGTGTATATATATATATATATATATATATATATATATATATATATATATATATATATATATATATATATATATATAATTATTTTTTTATTTGTTTAATTACATAGTAATGATATAAAAGATTCGTAAACAATTTATTTTTTTAACTGACCAGGCTAAGATAAAATACACAAAGTTTGTGGATCAGAATGTTTGTTTCTTTTCTGTTGTTTTTTTAATAATGTAAGTTATGAATTAATTAATTACATTTTTACAGTTGTCTTTTATTCTTGCGCCTGTTTTGTCTTTCCTTTGATTAGTAATGAACACTGTACTGCAGTGAATGCAATGTTTTCATACTCTGCCCCTTTCTCTGCTTTCCAGACCTGGCCATGTACCCTGCCCTCTTCATACAGGTTGTCATGATGTCATTACAGAAGGTAGGCTTGTCTTGCAAAAAGGGTTTTCAAATTTGCTGCAGCTGACAGGCCAGAAAAAAGGGATTGTTTTCACATTATAATGCGAAACATTTCCAGTTAGAAGTTTTTGAACAGTAAGATTTTTAATGTTTTTATAAAAAAGTCTCTTCTGCATACCAAGCCTGCATTTATTTGATCCAAAGTACAGCAAAAACAGTAACATTTTGAAATATTTTTACTATTTAGAATAACTTTTTTTATTTGAATACATTTTAAAATGTAATTTATTCCTGTGATTTCAAAGCTGCATTTTTTGCACCTTTACTCTAGTCACATTATCCTTCAGAAATCATTCTAATATTCTGATTTGCTGCTCAAAAAACATTTATTATAATTATTATGTTGAAAACAGCAGAGTATATTTAATACTATATATTACTATATATATATATATATATATATATATATATATATATATATATATATATATATATATATATATATATATATATATATATAATACTATATATTTATACTAAAATGGATATATTTTGTAACTTTATCATCACTTTTGGTCAATTTATGGAGCATATTTGCTAAATGAAAGTGATTAATTTCTTTAATTCTTTCCAAAAAATAAAAAAAATACTGATGCCAAGCTTTTGAATGATACAGTGATAATGCTGATCTTTGGATCTTTCTATTCATCAAAGGATCCTGAAAAACATTTACTCAGCTGTTTTAATTATTTATAATAATAATAATAATAATAATAATAATAATAATAAATGTTTTTTGAACAGCAAATCAGCATATTAGAATTATTTCTGAAGGATCATGCGACACTGAAGACTGGAGTAATGCTGAAAATGTAGCTGGAAAAAAAAAAAGAATTTTAAAATATATTCAAATAGAAAGCAGTTATTTTAAATAGTAAAACTATTTCACAGTATTACTGCTTTTGCTGTACTTTGAATCAAATAAATGCAGGCTTGGTGAGACTTCTTTAAAAAAATATTAATAAAACTAAAAAACTAAAACTTTTAACTGGTAGTGTAAGTTCATAGTTTTAACAAGATGTTTTTTTCACCTTATAAAATATTTTTGTTATTAGGATATACAAAAATATTTTATAGCAGGAAACTGTTCTATACAACTATGTTAAACCCACGTATGAAGTATGGAAGTAATCAAAGTGTGTATATCGTGTATGAAAAAAATTATGTATATTAATAAAATGTCAAAATGCACACGGAAAAGTAAAAATAAATAAATAAATCTAAAGATAAAAGTGGGAATAAATATATTAAATAAACAAACTTAAACATAATTGAATACATTAATTAAATATTAAAATAAATGAAAGAAGAAATAAATGTTAAAAAATAAACAGAAAATAATCAATAAAGAAAAAAATAATAAAAAAATAAATAAATAAAATTAATCAAGGATAAAATTTTATTACAAGTGAATTTTATTTGTTTCATCAAATCATTTACTCCTTTATTTATTTTTCTATTCCATTTATTTATTTATGTATTTATTTATTCATTCATTCATTCATTCATTCATTTACGGTACTATGCAAAAGTCTTAGGCCAGTAGTATTTTCAACAACAAAAAAAAAATGGTTTTAAGTCAGTTATTTCTATCTTTTGCTGTAGTGTGTCAGTGGAAATATCAGTTCACATTTCCAAACATTAATTTTGCCATTAATTGTAATAATCCAGTGAGATTTTTGCTTGAACAATGAGTCTGACAACAGCCAGTGCTCCACACAGAGATCTGATCTCATCATCATCATCATTATCATCATCATCCAGTCTGTCTGGAATGACATGAAGAAACGGGACAAACAGAAACAGACTAAATCCAGAAGAACTGTGGCCATGTCTCCAAGACACATAAAGAAACCTACCAGCAAAGCTACCTGAAAATCTATGCTCAAGTGCACTTAGGGCAAAAGCAGCTTTAAACACAAAGGATGGTCACAACAAATGTTGATTTAATTTAGTTAATAGAAGTTAATTGATAGATAAAATTTATTTATTTATTTATTACATTATTTTTGTCATTATTATTATCCTAAAAGGCATTTTTACACAAGTGCCTAAAACTTTTTAACAGTACTGTAGCGTCGTAGGTAGGTCTCTTGAAGCATCTTGGAGACGTTGCCTCAGTTTTTTTCTGTTTATTCATTTCATTCCAGACAGACAGATAATGTGATACAGTTGTGCTCATAAGTTTACATACCACTTGCAGAATATGCAAAATATGAGGGCTCATGAAAATTGTGTGTTATTTTGTATTTAGTACTGTCCTGAATAAGCTATTTCACATAACATGTTTATATATATACTCTTCTGCATATGTGATGCATACATGACGATTTTGAGATCCATCTTTTTACAATTAGGGCAACTGAAGGACTCATACATAACTATTACAAAAGTTGAACATATTTACTGATGCTCAAGAAGGAAACACAATGCATTAAGAGCCAGAGGGTGTAAACTTTTGAACAGGATGATGATCTGTAATTTTTTTTATTTATTTATTTATTTATTTTTTTTTTTTTAATTTTGTTTAAAGTTCATATTTTTTCATTTAGTACTGCACTTCAAAAGCTACATAAATAATTACATGTTTTCCAGAAGACAAAATAAGTACAATTTACCCTAATCATCCATTTAAAAATGTTTCCACCCCAGGCTCTTAATGTTTTGTGTTTCCTTCTTAAGCAGTATTTTTGTAATAGTATGTATGAGTTTCTCAATTGTCCTCAGTATGAAAAGATGGATCTCAAAATCACAGTCACTGCTGGAAAGAGTTTACATTTGCAGAAGATACTGGAAAACCAAAGAATGTGAAGGACCTGAAGGATTTTTCTGAAGAACAGCAGCCAGTTGAACTGTTCAGGACAAACAAGAGACTCCTGAAAAACTATCACAAAACATAAAAACAGTTGTGGATCACCAAGGAAACAACATACAGTATTAAGATTCAAGGGCATGTAAACTTTTGAATAGAGTCATTTTTATAAATTCAGTTATAGTTTTGTCTTGTGAAGTATATATAAACATCTGTTATGTGAAACAGCTTATTCAGGACAGTACTAAATACAAAATAACATGATCTCTCGTATTTTGTTAAAATTCTTAACATTTTGCATGTTTTGCAAGTGGTATGTAAACTTATGTGCACAACTGTATATATTGGTCATCTATACTTATACACCTAAGTGTGATTAAAAGCAATTAAAAAGTAATTTAAGTGATTGCTAAATATTGTTATTTATACTTTTTTCAGGCAGCTGAAGAACAACTTGGGGCACCTCCTGAAAACGAAGACAATGACACACACACACACACACACAGACACACACAATGAATATATAATTAATGTAAATCAATATGCTCTTGTTACTGTTTCCCATTATTTGGACACATTTTGATGCTTTACTGTGGAAATTGTCATATCAATAAAGCCAATTTGAAAATAATTGAGTTGACTGATAGTTTCCTGTAATGTGTTACTAAAGGTTCTGAAAACATTCAGTAAATGTGAAGGAAGGACCTAAATAGGACCAAAAAAAAAAAACATTCTAGGTTGGTCCTGTAAATGTTATGGGAATGTGGTGTAGAGACTAATAGGGAACTTCCTATAGTAATGGTCCCCTAAACGTCCGAAGAACGTCCTGAATGTTCTGTGAATGTCCTCCAAATAATGTCCCCTAACCCTTTAAAGAGCTCCACATCATGACCATCTCGGAACGTCCTGGGAACGTTACTAGGTGACGTCCTTGACACCAGCATGGACGTTCTGACCATGTTTTGGGAACATCACATTTCCAAATAAAATATGGTCCTCTAAACGTCCCAAGAACATCCTGAATGTTCTGTAAAGGTCCTCCAAATAACGTCCCCCAAACCTTTAAAGAACTCCACATCGTGACCATCTCAGAACGTTATGGGGACGTTACTAAGCAACGTCCTTGACACCAGTGGGGACGTTCTGAGGACGTTCTGGGAACGTTACATTTCCAAATAAAATATGGTCCCCTAAACGTCCCAAGAACGTCCTGAATGTTCTGCGAAGGTCCTCCAAATAACATCCCCCAAACCTTTAAAGAACTCCACATCGTGACCGTCTCAGAACGTTATGGGGACGTAACTAAGCAACGTCCTTGACACCAGTGGGGACGTTCTGAGGACATTCTGGGAGCGTCACATTTCCAAATAAAATATGGTCCCCTAAACGTCCCAAGAACGTCCTGAATGTTCTGCGATGGTCCTCCAAATAACGTCCCCCAAACCTTTAAAGAACTCCACATCGTGACCGTCTCAGAACATTATGGGGACGTTACTAGGCAACGTCCTTGACACCAACGGGGACGTTCTGAGGACGTTCAGGGAACGTACAATTTCTAGCGGGGTTATGATCTGGCAAGATTACAGGCACTAAAAGCTCAAGAAACCTCACATGTTGAAGACTCTGATGGGAATGGGGGGAGAAAAGTCATTCCTCCAATACGATTTAGAGGTATTGAGATCTATTGTAATAAATAGGGTATAATTCTTACATAATTTTCTGTGAAAGATAATACTAGTATTACCTTCTGTTTCCTGTAGAGGAAGAAGTCCAGCCCAGCCAGCCCAGATGGGCAAAACAGTCTCAAAGGTGTAAGTATGCATATATAAACTAAATTAAATGAGAATGGTTATGTAAATCCAAAATTAATATTCTGTTTGTTTTGTTTTTCAGCTCATGAGAACAGCGAGTCATCTGAAGGTGAATTCATTTGTGGTGTGTCCATACACCACTAAAAATGTGTTTTAATTAAAAGTGATGTTTTAAATTTTGAAAAAGGAGAATGATTTATTCAAAACAGAATGACTACTTTTGGAGATCTCTAGACTACATTACATATTTCTTTATTTTTACGATTCCCTTTGGCCTGGAAGATGAAATTACTAGCTAACAAGCCCAAAAAAAAGATTTAAAAAAAAGATCAAGATCAAGCTTAGAAGAAACCATACCTGACTGTAAGTATAAAGTTAATGTCACTGTTTAAAAGAGAGAGAGAAAAAGAGATATGTTAAGGATGCTTACATAATCACTGTCACTTTCTTTTTTGGTGGAGGACACTGATGAAGATAAGACCACTGTTATTTTGTTTTATAGGTTTTAATTATTGTGATATATTTTACTCCGTTCTGTCCCTTCTTTAGATGAGGAACTGCATCCAAAAAGAAAAAAACAAAAACAGTCTTGTTTGATGTTGCCCAGTGCGCCTTCTTGTGAGTACATTTAAAAAAAAAAAAAAAAACAATTCTCCTCCAGTAATAGTAGTTACAACAATTCAGAAGGTCGTTTATAATGAAATTAAAGAACATTAAATAAAATTTAATTAATACTTTTATTTAGCAAGAATGTAATAAATTTATCAAAAATGACAGTAAAATATCTAAAATGTTACATAATATTTTATTTGAAAACACTTGATCTTTTGAACTTTCTATTTATATAAGAATCAAGAATCATCCACAAAGTATTAAGCAGTACTACTACTACTGTTTTCAACATTTATAGTAATGTTTCTTAAGTATCTAATTAGCATAATAGAATGATTTCTTAAGGATTATGCTGCATCACAGGAATAAATTACCTTTAAGAATATAATTAAATAGAAAGCTGTTATTTTAAATTGTAATACTATTTTACAGTATTAATGTACATCTTTATGTGAAGCTTCTTTGAAAAAATATGTATTGTAAAAAGAACTATACAAATAAATCTGAATTGATTTTGAAGCAAAAGAACATTTTCAAAAAGAAAATCTTCACCTGATACCACAACAAATGTAGTAACTGTAGTAAAAGTAACTGAGTGGTCTGTGCAAATTTGTAAATGAATATTGTTGTGTTTTCTGATGTATTTACAGTTCCTTCTGCTTTGATATCCCATTCAAACAGTAACCAGTCCACTTCCACAAACCAGCATGTTCAAGGTACAAAGAAAGACATTGTTTTAGAATTTTTAAGAACTACTGTTAAAGAATATTACAAAAACAGATTTGTAGATGAATATTGATTTTTCTGATGACTTTACAGTTCCTCCTCCTTCAACATTTCAACCAAACCCTGACCAGTCCAGTTCCACAAAACAGCATTTTCAAGGTACAAAGAAAGACACTATTCTAGAATTTACAAGAACTACTGCTAAATAATATACACATACAGAACACACATAACACACACAGGTGTAGAGCAATAGAAAATATGGTTTGTACAGTATAAAAATCATTACGCCTATAGTTACAATGATAGCTGACCAGACATGTGTGTGTGTGTGTGTGTGTGTGTGTGTGTGTGTGTGTCTATGTGTGTGCTTGTTTTTGCTACATTGTGTCCCCACAAGGATGGTAAAGCCTGAAATTTTTAACATTGTGGAAACTGGCCTATGATCCCCACAATGTAAAAAAAATGATTAAAAATAGTAAATTAAGTTTATCTGAAAATGTAACGATGCAAACAGGTTTTCTGTAAGGGGTAGGTTTAGGGTTAGGGTTGGTTAAGGGGATAGTATTGTTTGGTCAGTATAAAAACAATAGAAGTCTATGGAAAGTCCCCACAATTCACAGAAACAAACATGTGTGTGTGAGTGTGTGTGTGTGTAAAATTTAGTTGTAATTGATTTTTGACAACTTTTTCACAGAAAAGTTATTTGAGGGTATGGAGAGGCAAATTCTCCTAAAACTGGACCAAATCCATGCCGATATTAAAGCAACAATACAGCAAACAGTGAACCAGCCAAGCACCTCTCCTACTGACGTAACTGAGGTGCTTGAGGAGCCATGCAGGACAGTGGAAGAACTGGAAGAGCTCTCCGATAAGCTGAAAGTTGTTGACTTACGTAAAAAGATTGTATGTACTGAAACATGCATCATAATATGCAGTTTTATGTTATGGTATGCAGTTGCTAGATACTGTGCATTAACAACTTATTGTTTGTAGATTCGGTACCTTTGTCTTCTGAGTGGAGGAAGTTTGGGCGACGGCATAAGGAGAATGCTCAGAAAAATTGGAGAAAACTCCCTATGGGCTAAACACAGCTGTAAAGGGAGGAAAGGAAAACGCTCCGGTTACTCACGTAACCTCGGTTCCCTGAAATGAGGGAACGAGACATTGCTATGGGGAATATCCTTTCTCCAAATACTACTGAAGCCTTATTGAATCACACCAGTGAAACTGGCCAATGGCCTTCAAGCGCGCGAAATATGAGGGGGGCCCCACTCTATATAAGGCAGCGCTTAAATGCCATTCATTCAGAATCTTGACTGAAGCAATTTACGTTTAAAGATCCTGAACTGAGTGACACGGCAATAAGAGCAATGTCTCCACGGGTTGAGTGAGCGCGAACTCCTATAGGACATTCAACGCCCTTAGAGCTATAAGCCAAAGCAATTGCGTCAACGATCCAGTGTGACAGTCTTTGTTTGGACACAGGCAGGCCTTTTGTTCGCCCTCCAAAGCAAGCAAATAGTTGGTCCGAGAGTTTGAACTCTCCGGAGCGCTCGATGTAAGTGCGCACCGCGCGTACAGGGCATAAGAGTGTATCAGGCGTCCCCAGCTCGGCCGATGTTTCGGGGCGGAAAGCGGATAGTGTTATGACCTGCGCTTTAAATGGAGTTGAAAGCACTTTAGGCACATAGCCCTTCCTGGGCTTTAAAGTGAGTTTACAATCACCTGGCCCAAACTCAATACACGAGTCGTCGATTGATAATGCCTGCGGGTCACCAACTCGCTTAACAGAGGCTAGCGCAGAAGGAGCGCTGTCTTGAGAGAGAGCGCCCGCAAGCTCACTGATTGTATGGGTTCGAACGGGGGGCCCGTGAGAGCGTCAAGCACAAGCGCCAAATCCCAAGTGGGCAGAGTGGAGGGGCGCGGAGGGTTCAGTCTTCTTGCTTCCTTCAAGAATCGTATGACCAGGTCATTTTTGCCTATTGTGCGATTGTCGACGAGCGCATGAAAAGCTGCTATCGCGGCCACATACACTTTCAGTGTGGATGGCGTACGGCCACTATCAAATTGCTCTTGGAGGAAGGCAAGAATTATTGGTATCAGGCAGCCGAATGGATCTTCGCCCCGCGACTCACACCAATTTGTGAAAACTCTCCATTTATGCGCATAAAGGCGTCTAGTGGACGGAGCCCTAGCCTCGGAGATGGTGTCTAGTACGCGCTGAGGGAGCGCGTCCGTTACAGGCGGGCACCGTCGAGCGGCCAGACATTAAGGCTCCAAGACTCTAGGTTCGGGTGCCATATCGTAAACTGCACTTGAGAGAGGAGGTCCCTCCTCAGCGGGATAATCCACGGGGGGGCTATCAGCATCTCCACCAATTCTGGGAACCACGGCTGGTTGGGCCATTTCAGTGCCACTAACAGAACAGATTCTCTGTCCTGTCTGATTTTGCAAAGCACTTGAGGCAGGAGCTTCACTGGAGGAAAGGCATACTTGCGAACTTTCGGCCAGCTGTGAGCCAGAGCATCCACTCCCAGGGGAGATTGTGTTAGTGAATAAAACAGCGGGCAGTGAGTGTTCTCCGCTGTTGCGAATAGGTCCACCTCCGCCCTGCCGAATATACTCCAAATCATATTCACTGTCAGTGGGTGTAATCTCCACTCTCCATGAATCACCCCGCCCCTCGACAGTAAGTCTGCGCCATGGTTCAAGCGTCCGGGGACATGTACTGCTCGGATGGAAAGGAGGTGTTGATCTGCCCACAAAAGGAGGTCTTTCGTTAGCCGCATCAGTGGCCGCGAGCTCACACCGCCTTGGTGATTTATAAACGCTACCACTGTCGTACTGTCCGTCCTGATGAGAATGTGACGGTGGAGGATGTCCGGGAGAAAGCACTCGAGCGCTAGGTGTACAGCACGGAGCTCCAGACAGTTTATGTGCCAAAACTTCTCCGTTTCTGTCCACGTCCCGAAGGCTGGCCTGCCGTCGCATACGGCTCCCCAGCCCGTGCTTGATGCATCCGTCGTGACAGTTTTCCTCCTGATCACTTGGCCAATAGGAACACCCTGGCGATACAGAGTCATATCGCGCCAAGGGGTCAGTGCATCCAAGCATTCGTGCGTCACTTTAGCGCGCAGAGAGCCCGCGCGCCATGCACTCTGTGGCACACGGCTCTTTAGCCAGAGCTGGAGCGGTCTCATATGCAGGAGCCCCAATTTGCACACTGTCGAGGCGGCAGCCATCTGGCCGAGAGCCCTCTGAAAGGATTTCAGCGGAGGGGAGTGCCCTAACTTGAAGTCTGAGAGAGAGCTGACCAGTTTTTGTGCGCGTTGTCAGGCGCGCTCTCATATTGATTGAATCTAGCTCTACTCCCAGGAAGGAGATGTTCTGGGTCGGTACCAGGATGCTTTTTTGCATATTTACAGTTAGCCCTAAGTTCTGAAGATGAGCAAAAAGTCTGCGTCTGTCGCTGCGCAGCACGCTCTCTGATTGGGCTAAGATTAGCCAATCGTCGAGATTCAGGATGCGCATTCCGCTCTGCTTTAGAGGGGAAAGTGCCGCATCCATGCATTTCGTAAATGTACGTGGGGCCAGGCTTAAACCAAAGGGTAGGACCCTGAATTGATACGCTATCCCTTCGAAAGCAAACCTCAGGAAGCGCCTGTGGCGGGGGGGCTACCTGAATGTGAAAATAAGCATCTGTTGGAAATTTTTCTTAGAGACCAGGAGACGTTTTGGATATCTTGAAGCAGAAGTTTCTCTTTATTCAGATACTCGCTGTGTCATCACTGCAGCGCCAGTCATCAAAAAGTCGTCTGACTAAGGCAGTGATACATTGTAGTTTATATACATTTAGGGGGCAGTGCTTAGATCTGGAGACAAAGCACTTGGGTGATAACCCCAAACAAAGCATGCAAATGAAGTATTCAGGTATAGCAGCCTGCACCATTTACACCAGTCCTAATCCAATCATCATAACTACTCAAAGACTGGGGCAGAGGCACCAAGAGCCATTACAAACAAAAGGTGAACATCTCAGTAATCTGGGTCATTTGAGAACAGGAACTGGCAGGAACCTCTTGCTACAAACTTTGCTTGAGAGAATCATTTGTCTGATAACATCATATTTACCTTAAATGCTAAATACAATATAATTCACCTTAGTTTTTATGTGATGCGATGTCAGAACATAAGATCGGCATATTTTAAACAGATTCTAAAATTTGTAATCCTTCACATCCTTCAAATCCACAGAGATAAACCAGTCCTTTGCTCTGACGTGTGAGAGGATTTGCTTCAGAGTAATCATTTTGAACGGGCGTTTCGAAAGCGCGCGGTTCAACGGTCTCAAATCCAAAACTGGTCGCAGTCTGCCGTCTTTCTTTGGCACCAGAAAATAACGGCTGAAGAAGCCGCTCTCGCGATCTGCCAGAGGCACTTTCTCTACAGCACATTTCCCGAGAAGATTGTGTATTTCTTCTCGTAGAATTGACGCATTCTGCTCCCGTACAGTGGACATCAACACGCCGTTGAAACGGGGCGGTCTGCGGAAGAACTGAAGCGTGTAGCCGTTCTTTATTGATTTCATAACCCACTCCGATACCCCTGGCAGCATCTGCCACGCTTCTGCGAACTGTGACAGAGAGCTGCACACCGTGAGGGATAACTCGCCGTTGGCGAGCGGGGAGTTTAGTACCACATGGGTGTGAGTGGTGGGGGAGAGGGGAGTGAGAGGAGGAAAATCGCTCTGATATTGAGGTAAGTTTTGCATTTTTTTTAACTTTATTGCACTGCATAGTGGAACAGTCAAAAAACAAACATGACAACTGTTCTTGCTTCCCGCAACAGGCAGGGGAGCGTGATGAACGCACACAGCGGAGCGAGCGGACTTCTTCAGTGGCTCGTCTTCGGTGCTGGATGTAGTTTTCCTCCTCCTCCGGAGGCCTGCCGTCTCTGCCGGGGCGAGGTCTCTGGGGCTTCGAGCCTTGACAGCGTTTTGGCCACGGCTGTCTTGGTCTCACAGTTGGCTCCTGTTCAGGCCGGGCCGAAGCAGAGGACGAGGCGTGCGGTCTTCCCGCGCGCTGTGCTGAGGATGAGCGGGAACGCGCAGGGGGGTTCATGCCGGCGCGCTTAGGCAGGAAGTGGCTGATGGCCCTGGATTGTTTCTGCGCTTCAGCGAAGCGCTCGGTGAACGTCTCCACCGCCGCTCCGAAGAGACCCGATGGATCCACGGGCGCGTCCAGAAGGGCCGTCTTTTCTGAGTCCTTCAACTCAGTCAGGGTAAGCCATAGGTGACGATCCAGCACTACCAGATTACCCATACTGCGGCCGATCGCACAGGCCATCACTTTCGTCGTCCTGAGGGCCAGATCCGTGGCCCGTCGGAGCTCTTTGAAAACTTCAGGGTCCGGGCCACCCTCATCCAGAGACTTAAGGAGTTTGGCCTGATACACCTGGAGTATTGCCATCACATGTAACGCTGAAGCAGCCTGGCCCACCGCGGAAAAGGCTTTGCCAGCGAAGTTTGCGGTGGCGCGGCAAGGTTTAGAAGGGAGAGACGCGTTGTTTCTCACTCTCCAGTTCGTCACGGCTGCAGAACAGAGGTGGGCAGCGACGGCTTCCTCTACAGGAGGGAGTTTAGCATATCCCGCTCGGTCAGCTCCGTCCACAGATGACAGGAGGGAGGATCCTGGCTCACTAGCCACGTTCCACGACTTTGCTATTTCGTTGTGCACTTCGGGAAAAAAGGGGCCGGGCCTCCGCGGAGTGTCCTTTCGGCCGCGGTCCGACTGGAGGTACCACTCGTCCAGACGGCTTCTGGTCAGCTCGGCAGGCGGCGCCCACACCAAGCCGAGCTCCTTGACCGCCTTGGTCAGGACGCGTAGGAGCTCTACATCACCATGATGGAGGTCCCTTGCGTCGCTGCAGTGAAGCGCAGTGTATTCCAGCGGGCTGTTGGACCACTCCTCCCTTTCAGACGCTGCCATCGAAATGGCATCGTCTCCCTCTTCAGCGTCCTCCATGCCATCGAAAGACACCATATCTTGAGCGCCGGGAGAGGGACGGAGATCTGCAGTCATGAAGCGCACTGGAAGGGAACCTGGATCAAGGGGGTGAGGAGCGCGTGGGTACTGAGCCGGTGCGATCTCGTCACCTGACCCTGACAGGTCCACATCAGAAGCTCGCGACACCTTACTCCTTGGCTCAAGAGAGGCTGCAGAGGAAGAGCGCGGCAGAGCTAGTTGGGCGAGTTCATCGCCCTGGACGATGGCAGAGCTAGTTGGGCGAGTTCATCGCCCTGGACGATGGCCACACGGAGCCTGAGAGTTGACTTTAAAAAAAAAACTGATAAGTTGACTTTAAAAAAAAAAAAAATCGAGGTAACCCATTGCCTTAAAGTTATTAAGTAAATAATTTTTAAAAATTAGTAAATTGTCAAAACTTTTTTTTTTTTTTTAATTATTATTTACTTAAAGGAGAGGTCCACTTACAGAACAACAACTTACAAATAATTTACTCATCCCCTTGTCATCCAAGATGTTCATGTCTTTCTTTGTACTGATATGGTGCCCCGATTTTGAACTTCCAAAATGCAGTTTAAATGCGGCTTCAAACGATCCCAAATGCGGTTGTAAACGATCCTAGCTGAGAAAGAAGGGTCTTATCTAGTGAAACAATCGGTTATTTTTATCGGTACAATTTATATACTTTTTAATGCCAAACGTTCGTCTTGTCTTACTCTGCCTGGACTCTTTTTGGTTCTGTTCATGACAGTTAGTGTATGTCGAAAAACTCCCATCTCATGTTCTCCCTCAACTTCAAAATCATCCTATATCCCTGTTTTACCTTTTTTGTTAAGGGTGTTTGATCTTCTTTGCGTGTTCACTTTGCATAGACTGTGTCGGTACTTCTGCAGTGATGTAAGATGATTTTGAAATGATTTTTGAAGTTGAGGGAGAAAATACGGTCTGCGTTTTTCGACATACCCTAACTGTCTTGAGCCAGAATACACAGAGTTCAGGGAGAGAAAGACAAGACGAGTGTTTGACATTAAAAAATATATAAATTGTATTATTTTAAGGAAAATAACCGATCGTTTCGCTAGATGAGGCCCTTCTTCCTCGGCTGGGATCATTTACAACCACATTTGGGATCATTTGAAGCCGCATTTAAACTGCATTTTGGAAGTTCAAAATCGGGGCACCATATCAGTCCATTGTATGGAGAACAATGCAGAAATGTTTTCCTCAAAAAACATAATTTCTTTACAACTGAAGAAAGAAAGACATGAACATCTTGAATGACAAGGGGTGAGTACATTATTTGTAAATTTTTGTTCTGGAAGTGGACTTCACCTTTAATTTTAAAGGAGTCATCAGATGCCCATTTTCCACAAGTTGATATGATTCTTTAGGGTCTTAATGAAAAATCTATAATATACTTTGGTTAAAAATTCTCAGTGGTAGTGTAAAACAACACCCTTTTTACCTCGCCAAAATCAGCTCTGCAAAATTCATCCTGTTCTGGTCGAGGTTGCTTTAAATCTTAATTAGCTCTGCTCGCCCCGCCCCTCCCTTCTCTCTGTGGAATGAGAGTCTGTTTACTTTAGCCGTATTTAGCTGTGCTTAGCCGCTAAACTTGCTAACTAGCATGTTATTAGGAAAGGTGATTGCAATGATTCATAAAAAAACACTTATACTCACTTCTGCTGTAAGTGAAGCTGGATCATGAATGATTCGTGCGAACATAGACGGATATATGTAGATTGGGAGGCGCATTCCCTTCACAAACAAACGTAATCCACTGCATCTTCAGCGGCTCAGATGTCGGGAGTAAATGACGACCACTATGTTCATTATTACATCCAGCAACAAAACATCTCAATTGGAGATATTCTTGTCTAACTTACATCCCTGCTCCGGCATCTAAACAATGGAGGTCAGACTGTTACAGCTGATTTAAGGAGGTCTGAGGTAAAACGCTCATGTCAATCAACTATGGTGGGAGCGGCCTCTGTCGGTGTGATGCAACAATGACAGACATCTGAGAATGGCTCAATTTGAAAAAAGGGAATATTATTTTTACAGATTAACTAAAAAGCACTGCATGGATTTTTATCATTAAAGGGTAGATTTGTACAGACACTGCCAACACACATTAATGTTCAAACAACATGTAAAAGTGAACTTTTCATCTGATGACCCCTTTAAGGCAATGGATTTCCTCATTATTTTAAAGTTAAGTAAATTTATGTCTTTTTACAGTGTATGTTCTCATTATGTAAATAGTAGAATTGGTTTGCTTTTAAAACATTATTAATTTTTAATGAGGTAATGGTTTAGAAATAGCAATTTCTTAATGTGTTCTAGTTATAATAACAGTGATCTATGTGTCATTTTAAGGTGCCTGCAGTAAAGTGTACCCACAGCACAAATCGCAACAGGTAGAGGAGATGATTGCGGTGACCCTGAAGCATGCTCCACATCGTGACAAAGCAAAAACAAATGCTCAGGTGAAAAAATGTTATGCAAAAACTAATATTACAATTTTATTTTTTATTTATTTTAGCCCTTTCCAACTGTAACTGTATGATTTTGTTAGAAACATTCAGTGATGCTCAAAAGGGTAATGCTGAGGAGTGCAATAGTTGGATCATTGTGTACTGTGGTAAGGTTTAGGATTAGGGGTTAGAGTTAAGTTTTGGGTTATGGGTTTGGTTACAATAGAGGTTCACCTTCTGTGCTTGGACTGGTAACAAGAGATTTGTATGGTCTATGCTTCTGGAAGATGTATGATTTTATCTGTGCATGAGTTTGTTTATTAGTGTATCTTGCCTGGTATTCAGTACAGTGATACAAACAAAAAAACTCTGCTGAAATTGTTTACAACAAACAAAAAAAAAACTAGTAAAAAAGTCTTCAATAGTAATTGTGTGTCCAGTGAGTCTCCTAGTCTGCAGTTGCAAAAGAGTTATATCACAGCATGCAATCTGTCAGAAAGAATTGTTGATTTGATCTGTTCTTTAGTTAATTTACTTATTACACCATAATGAGTTTTTTGGGGTATTAAAACTGCAGTAATTAAAAAAATGTCCACAATTCTGTAGGGCGTGTATGTGTGAATGAATGTACAATATGTGACCTTTTTGTGTACATAAAATCATTATATATATTGTAAAGAACATTATGTAAATATATAACCTTAATATTATTAATATTGATTGACTAAGGCCATTTCAAATTTCCTGAATTTTGGGCTCAGAAAATTATATTTTTTGGGAAATTGCAATGTAAAGACAAGATTATATTTAAAACAGCAAGACCCTGACTATGGCACATTAAAGCTGAGATTCTCCCATTTGTAGTGATATACTGTACAGTATAATATAATATTTTATGTATACACATAAAATATTTCAATTATAATATGAGTAGATAAATCATTTATGTCTTTTTTAGGCTGTTGTGTAGCATTTGTAGTAAATCCTTTACAACACACATGCAAAAAAATCACGGCAATGTTTGCGTTTCCTAAAGGTTCTGTGAACATCCTCCATGATGTTCTAAAGTCTAAAGAACCCTACACAAAGACATCCAGGGGACGTTACACGCCAAGACAGATTTTTTGAAACATTGTATTTCTATGTGTTGTCTAAGCGATCTGTGTGTGCTTCGAGTGTGTCAGTCAGAGTTTTTTTTTAAACAAGTTTCTATAATAATTTTATATAATGCCACTATTGTTATTTTTAAATAATAAGGCTTAAGTTTACAGTAATTGAAATGTAAACACTACATAAACAGCGATATGCATAGCTGCCACTTTCCTGTGAAGTGCATCTTTGATAAACCAGGATTAAAGGTCTAAAATTCATAAGAAGTAGGCTAGATCAATTGAGAAATTCTAGGCAGGTCACATTCGCACAGATAATAAGTAGTCAGTTGATTCAGTTTTATAAAAGATTATGTCAGTGATGAAGATAAAATCAAGGTTTAAATCCACTACTGATTTTTGTTCATTTATATTTTTTTTAGGTTCCGAACGTACGGATGGAATCGGACCTGGAGAACTAACACGCAACAGCTGGAACACACGACAGACACACACACACACACACGCACACACACACACACACACACGCACGCGCACACACACACGCATGCACGCACACACACTTAAACAAACAAACCATAAAAGGAAAAGATAACAAATAAAATATTGTCAAAGTACCATTGCTTGTGTGTTTATTCCTTGGGTAGTTCAGTCTGACTAATGACATGTTTACAAAGGATGTTAAATTGACCTGTAGAGAACGTTACCTATAGGTCCTCACAATGTTTAATAAACGTCCTGCGAACCTCAGTGGCACTTCCCACGAACGTTCCCCTTTCGTTTTCCTGAAGTTCCGCGAACCTCCGTGGCACGTCCCCGTTTCGTTCTCCGGACGTTCCGCGAACGTCACCGGTAAGTCCCATGAACGAACTCACAATGTCCTCATGACGTCTAAAGAACCCTACACGATGACGTCCAGGCGACGTTCGCAGATGCCATTCAGGGGACGTTGTGGCGACCTTTTTTTGTTAGCTGGGGGGTTACTTACCCATCTGTTAAGTTTAGCAAACACACATATCTAAGTTGTTACTTAGTACAACTTAACATTTCAAGTTGACTAAACTTATTTTAGTTGACTGAACTTAAGCGGGGTAACAAATTATTTTAAACTGACTCAAATTGTTTTTTTGTTTTTTTTTTTTACAGTGTAGATTCTGACAGCACTGTTTACACATAACTATACTCAAACTGCGATCGCTCGCGGAGATAATAATTAATTAATTTCCATAGAGTTGTATATTTTTAGATGTGTATTAGCAAAATAATTGGTATATAGTAAATGTTAATATAACTTAGGGTGTTTTAAACAAGTGAATCTTGTTAAAAGTGGCTGCTGGAACATTTCCTGAGCATCAACCTGGTGAGTGAACAGCAAAATGAAAGCGACTTCACGAAATTGTCTGCTAAAAAAAACAGCTAAAACCAGCTTAGGCTGGTTAGCTGGTTTTAGCTGGTTTAAGCTGGAAGTAGCTGGTTTTAGCTGGTCTCCCAGCCTGGCCAAGCTGGTCAAGCTGGTCTCCCAGCCTGGCTGGTTACAGATGGAAGTAGCTGGTCTCCCAGCTTGGCCAGGCTGGAAGTAGCTGGTTTTAGCTGGTCTCCCAGCCTGGCCAAGCTGGTCAAGCTGGTCTCCCAGCCTGGCTGGTTACAGATGGAAGTAACTGGTTTTAGCTGGTCTCCCAGCTTGGCCAGGCTGGAAGTAGCTGGTTTTAGCTGGTCTCCCAGCCTGGCCAAGCTGGTCAAGCTGGTCTCCCAGCCTGGCTGGTTACAGATGGAAGTAGCTGGTTTTAGCTGGTTTCCCAGCCTGGCCAAGCTGGTCAAGCTGGTCTCCCATCCTGGCTGGTTACAGATGGAAGTAGCTGGTTTTAGCAGGTTTCCCAGCTTGGCCAGGCTGGTTTAAGCTGGAAGTAGCTGGTTTTAACTGGTCTCCCAGCCTGGCCAGGCTGGTTTTAGCTGGCCAAGCTGGAAGTAGCTGGAATTAGCTGGTTTTAGCTGGTCTCCCAGCCTGGCCAGGCTGGTTTTAGCTGGCCAAGCTGGAAGTAGCTGGTTTTAGCTGGAAGTAGCTGGAAGTAGCTGGTTTTAGCTGGTCTCCCAGCCTGGCCAGGCTGGTTTTAGCTGGTTAAGCTGCAAGTAGCTGGTTTTAGCTGGTCTCTCAGCCTGGCCAGGCTGGTTTTAGCTGGTTAAGCTGGAAGTAGCTGGTTTTAGCTGGAAGTAGCTGGAAGCAGCTGGTTTTAGCTGGTCTCCCAGCGTGGCCAGGCTGGTTTTAGCTGCTCTCCCAGCCTGACCAAGCTGGTGTCCATTTGACCTAATTACAAATTAATCAGTTTGTTTCACTTACTGACAAGGTTCAATTCAAGGTAAGTTTAGTATCATAATCAGGTAGGCTAGATGATACATCTTAAATTATTCTAGTTGTTAATGATATCTGAGAAGAGTCTAAAATAAATTGTGGTATAAAGTATAGCATAACATCAAGCTAGCACTCATCAGCATAGAACTCAAATCAGATTAAATTATTGTCTGAAGAAATACATTCACCATAGTTGTACGACCAAATATAGTCAGCTGTTTAATTTTTATTTTTCAGTATTAGATAGACTTTTACACAAAATATAAATGAAACAAATACAGTCTTTATATAATAAATAACAGTAAGTGATTTATTTCACTTTTAATTTTTCATGCTTGGTAACTGCAGTAGTGTATTAAGGTGTCTACATTCGCGGTAACCGCAGATTAAGGAATCCTCCGTCCGCGGGGCGCGAGGGAGACTTGTGCCGGGTTTAAGGAGCGTGGTCGCGGGAGGATTTCACACATTCCCTGGCCTCATAGCGGCTACAGGCGGAAAATCTCTGGGTTCGAACGGTAATAATTACACGCTTCATTGACAGTTGTGATTCACGGGAACGTCGTGTTGTTCAGCACACTTTCTCGTGATTATTTTATGATGTAAATCAAATTTAAATCAAAGGCAGTCATCTGTTAACAGGGGCGCCGAAATGAAACGCGTGACGTTAGGCTACTTAAGTCTCGCAACTCACGGTCATCCTGCTCACGGAGGATGTAAACTGTAACGTAAACTCTGAGCGGTGCTGTTAAAGCGGTTAACGTAAGCAGCGAGATGTGCGAGAACCTTAGATAAATTGCTAATTCGCTTATTGTTTGATTGTAATGCTTTTTGCTAAGGTAGGTTTAAAGAATGAGTTAATCCAGCCCATCTTCCTGTCTGGCCTTTTCGCAGCATATATTCACTCCGGAGTAACCTTACCAGGAGGAGACAGACAGAGATTTGGAGTTCATTCAAAGGTAATAGTTGCATTCTAAGAATTTGAATACCTGAATTTTACATGTAGATGTGTTAGAAGATGTTTCTCAACTCCAGAAGAGAGAGGATTTTTAAGGGAGAATGATTCAGATATCTTAAAAGCTAAAATTAATGTGAATTACATATTGTCTGTTTCCTGACTGATTTGTAGATATTTAAGAGGAACAAAGAAGTCGAAAGGAAAAGTGCCATCTAAAACAACGGGGCAAATGGTACAGAAGAAACCGGTTGAAGTGAACTCAAGTTGCCACTCTTCTTTGCAAAGTGAAGGATTTTCAGTGGAATTTCTGAAATGTAAGACATACACACATACCAAGATCTCCTTTTTCCTTTTATTATATTCTTTTATTATCTACATTGCCGTAGTTTGGGATTAGTGCGATTTTTTATGTTTTTTATTAAATAAGTCTCTTTTGTTAATCAAAGCTGCATTTAATTGATCAAAAATACAGAAAATTAATTGAAAAAAAAAAAAAAAGTAATGTTGTGAAATATTATTGCAATTTAAAATATAGTTTTTTTTGTCTATTTTAATATACTTTAAAATGTAATTTATTTCTGAATTTTCAGCATCATTACTCTAGTCTTTTCATTACTCCAGTGTCACATGATCCTTTTTAAATCATGGTAATATGCTGATTTATTAACAATTTTAGAATAGAAACAGTCGTGCTGCTTAATACACACACACACACACACACACACACACACACACACACACATATATATATATATATATATATTGCAACCTATGATACTTCTTTCAGGATACTTTCATGGATAAAAAAAGTTTTTTGTTGTTGTTTTTTTTTTTACTTTTATCCAAGAAGTATGTGTTAAACTGAAATTGAGAGTAAAGACTTCTATTGTTAGATAAGATTTCTATTTTCTGTTTTCTATTTGTTGAGAGGTAATCAAATTTTTCTATTCATTCATGCATGCACTATATGTAACCATTTGGCCTGCCCATGACTAAAATTTTCCGGTCAACTAGTAGTCATTTATTTTTAAGAGATTGGTCGACTAATTGCATATTAATAAACTATATAATTTATAATAATGAACCTTTAATTGCCTATAGCCCGTCGGCGCTCGAGCGCACACAAAGCTTGCCACAGAACACTGCAGAAGTAATGATTATAAATGTGTCAGGTACAGAAAACAGTGAAGAAGACTGCCTTAATTCATTAATAAGTGTTTTCTGTACGTTTGGCTGCAGTGATAAAGTCAATAACACTTGTCATCTCTACAGTGGATGTGCACGTTTGATTGAATGGATTACGCAATCTGAAAATATTTGTTTTCCATTTTAACTGGCTTATTTAAAAGTAGGCATTTTGCTTTCTATAGATACATTTTTCATGTCTGTGAAGCAAGCATGGAGTTTCTGTTTTTTTTTTTTTTTTTTGACACTCTTAAATTCATAGAGACCTAGGGCCAGAATTACATCATGGACTTCACCACTTCCTGTGGATTTTTTTTCTATGATTAAGCATCTAATAAAATTTTGATAGACTAATGGTTAATTGATGATCAGAACTCAGGAGGCAGCCATTGTAACCTGTAACACGGAGTAAAGGACGAGAGGCGAGCGGATCCACTTGCGAGCTTTTATTAGGACGAGACAAAGACATGGTCGTACAGGCAGGGTCAAAACAGGAGCAAACAGGAATATCACAGGAGAGACGTAGAGAATAATCCTTATAACAAGCGATAGTCCAAAAAGGCAGGCGGCGAGACAGTCGACAATGAGATAACCAGGCGGGAGAACAAAACACTGGGAACAAGGAAACTAGGGAACGCTAACAATGGAAAAACAACAATACAACTCACAATACTCCGTGGTTTGCAAGGGGAAAGACCGGGGCTTTTATAGCGCCGCTGATTGGTCGCGGATGAAGTGCAATGGTTGATGGGGAATGTAGTCCAGGGTGTAGTACAACAGTCAGAGTGTGATAATGGGGTGAGAGTGACATCTGGTGGTGAGCGGACAGCGGGACACCGATCAGATTCGTGACATAACCATAGTCAATTTAGCTAAAAACAGCTAAAAATAGTTTATGCTAAGATATTCCTATTCATATTCATCCATGTATACTCATTTATCTATAAAATAGCTACATTAATTAAACACCTACAGAAATATCCAAATGGAAGTGTGTGTATATATATATATATATATATGTATGTATATGTATATGTATACACACTTCCATCTGGATATATCAATTTTATCTTTATTTTAGCAATAAAAGGAACAACTATCAGGGGTATGTTTATAAATGGAAAAAAAGGAAAATGTGCAACAAAGACATGACACTATAGTTTTTTTTTTTTTTTAAGTAGTTTTACTTGTTGAAAATTAATAATCTAAATTATTTCTTTTTTAAGTCTGTTTCAGTGACTGGCGGAAACAAAAGCAGCCTGAAAGAAGAGAGAGAGAGAAGAGGGAGAAACAAGTGGGGCATTACATATCCCAAAAAAATATAATAAAAAGAAAAAAAATGAAAATGCATAATATGTTTAGAATTCTGTTATTGTTCATCTTCACCATTAATTCTTAATATGGTTTTAGAATTGTAATTATTCCAATTATTTTGTAAATATTTTTTAAATATTTGTTATTAAAGGGGGTGTAAGATCAAATAAAAATTGTTTTAATGGTTCTGTTACAGAGAGCCGAGAGGCGAGCGGATCCATATGCATACTTTTATTAAGAGGACGAGACAGAAACATGGTCAAAAGGCAGGCAGGGTCAGACAACGGCAGACAGCAAACCAAGAGTAATCCTTAAAACTGGCGAGGGTCAGTCCAGCGGAGAACATATAATTCGTAGGGCGAGGCAGGAGAATGATCAGACAGATGAGGGTAACAAAAGGCAGGCAGCGAGACAGACAGAACGATATAACAAGGCGAAGGTTCAAGGCTAGGAAGACAAGGGACAAGACTAGACTAGAAAAATACGATTGACTAAGGCTCCGTACAGATGCTAACACAAACAGTGCTAAAAGCAATCCAATACTCGGCAGTGCGTAACAGGAAGACCGGGGTTTAAATACTGTCTCTGATTGGGCGCAGGTGATAGGAGCAGTGGCTGATGGGGAATGTAGTCCAGGGTGTGGTATAACAGTCAGTGTGTGTAAACAAGGTGAGAGCGACATCTGGTGGTGAGCGGTCCGCAGCTCACCGACCAGATCCGTAACAGGTTCCTTGTGGTCCTGCAGATTATTAAAAGTAAACATATTACTTATTTGTCGCATTATTTGTCAGGAAAATCAATCAATCATCAAACAAACATTTTGACCAGCTAAGACCAGCCTGACCAGCTTAAACCAGCTAAGACCAGCCTGACCAGCTAAGACCAGCCTGGCTGACCAGCCTGACCAGCTAAAACCAGCTAAGACCAGCCTGGCTGACCAGCTTGACCAGCTAAGACCAGCTAAGACCAGCCTGACCAGCTAAAACCAGCTAAGACAAGCCTGGCTGACCAGCTAAAACCAGCTAAGACCAGCCTGACCAGTTTAAACCAGCTAAGACCAGCCTGACCAGCTAAAACCAGCTAAGACCAGCCTGGCTGACCAGCTAAGACCAGCTAAGACCAGCCTGACCAGCTTAAACCAGCTAAGACCAGCCTGACCAGCTAAAACCAGCTAAGACCAGCCTGACCAGCTTAAACCAGCTAAGACCAGCCTGACCAGCTAAGACCAGCCTGGCTGACCAGCTAAAACCAGCAAAGACCAGCCAGGCTGACCAGCTAAAACCAGCTTGACCAGCTAAAAAAAGTGGCCAAAACCCCTCTAAAACCAGCTTGAAAAACCAGCTATGACCAGCTTGCGTGACCAGCTTAAACCAGCTTGACCATCTTAAGCTTGTTTAAGCTGTTTTTTTCAGTAGGGATGGTACTTCTAATCTTATATATTAACGAATAAGACCAATCTGGCATATTAAATGATAATTTAATTTCATTTAATGCTCCTTTTGATGGTTAAATGTGCTCTAAATATCTGTAAGGATAAAACAATAGTTTAAAACAAGACATAGTTTGTAGTAGAGATTATTGAGGTCCACATCCGTCCGTCTTCCATGCTGATAACTACGGGACGCAGGAGTGCTGACATACGGCAGCGGTATCGGAGTGAAGAGGTTAGGAGAACGTTCTGGGAACCTTCAAAGAACTTTCAGGGAACCTTCTAGGAACATAAATAGAACGTTCCCTATTGGTTAGCCAGGAAAGTTTTCTTAATGTAAATAGAACGTTCCCTGTAGATTAGGGGAACGTTCTGGGAACCTACAGGGAACGTTGCAACGTTGCTCGCAATTTGCTTATGCAAGCGAACCGGGCACACCTCTATGTTGTAAACTTCAACATTGTATAATGCAATAAGGCGGCTTTCACGCCAAACACGGAAAGCGCTGTGCTGGCCGCTGGTTTCAATGCAGCCCTTCAGAGCGCAATGCAAAAGTTCATTTGAACAACTCATTTGAACTTTGTCAGCAGTGTGCGCTTTAGTCGATGCAGAAATGAGCCATCCTCACGCGGCAGAAGCAATTGAAACGAATGGGTTTCATAGCCCAGCACTTTCTGCATTCAGTGTGAAAGCCGCTTCTGCGCCATCCTTTATCATTACTCCAAACTAATGAGACAGACGGACATTCGAACTGCATGAATCACAAATTGTCAGACTACAGTGGGTCCACAGCTGAACAACAGAACTACAGAAGCGTGATTTAGCCGGTTAGCAAGACATGTGCAGGGTTGTCACACAACATAACATACACAACTACGTATTTTGAACGATCGCTAGAAAATATAATTTTTGTAGATTCATCTTTTGGAAGTGAATATAAAACAATTTTACTCACAGCATAGGATACAGCGTCTTCTGTATAATGTACATGTAAATTTCCACGTGACATAAACCACATGGAAATTTTACTGTTTGTGGGCAGGCAAGTTGTTCGTGACGTAGAACGTGGGCGGACATTATGCATGTGTTACTTCGTGACGTATGGCCGTAACAGAAAAAGATTCGAATTCCTGACAACTCGTTCAGGTAAATGTGAGCCAACTCTTTTTTTGATAGACAATAACTTTATTTATCATGCAATGTCAGCTTCACAACTTTGCAGATAGTTTATGTTCACATACAGCTACATGACACACTGCATGAAAGATCATATTTAAAAAAGGCATAATAGGAGCACTTTAAAGGTGCATTACACTGCAGGTTTCGTTCCATTGACTTCCATTTATGCAGGAAAGTGTAGTAGATTATATGTTTTTACATTTTAGATGTATTATAATGTATTAGGCATGTGTTAATTTAACTTTTTAAAAAGACGCTGCAGAGCATGACGTCATATCACGACCGTTGCTGCATGCATGCTGAAAGTCTAGTGTGACCGCACCTTAATAGCGTTAACTCGTTTTTTTTAACTTGACAAAAAGGTGCTATAATACAAAGTATAGTGTAATACATGTACAAACGTTTTTTTTTTTTTTTTTTTAATCCAAATATGAAAAAATGTCAAGGATTTACGTTGATGATGACTGTCAAAACGCCTCATCACGTGAAAAGGGTCCATAAAATATATTATAATTCGCAGTAATAAGATGGAAAACACAGTGCGAATATTACTTGATTATGTACATTTACTTGAAAAGGCAGGCCGTCAATTTTTAATAGGCTTTTCAAAATGTAATGGGTTTCATAAAAAAGCGGCAAATTTGAAACGCGTTACCTCAGACTGCGTCCTGTTAGTAATATCATATGATTAAATTGTATTACTTATTTTCTTCATTATGTAATTGATATTTGTAGTGGGTTACGTGCGACTCACAAAGGAAATTAATTAAAACTTTAAGTTAAAGAAACTTACCTCAGAAAAACTAACAGCTTGCGCTCCACTCAGAACGGAGTCGGGCTGTGCGCGTGCTTTGCTCAAACCTCAGTTTATATACCCTCTGGCAGTTTCGCGGGCTTTGCACGCGAGTAAAAATGTAGGGCTTGTGAGCAAAGTTTATATATTTAATTTTTAAGATTATATAAACATAACATTTATCTCATTACAGTTGTGCTGTAATACCCTATATTTAAATAAATACATAAATAAATAAATAAATAAAATAAAAGTTCTCAGAATGTTTTATTTTATTATTGGTAAATTATAACAATGTAAGAGGATTTCGCAGTTTAGTTCAACACACAACTAGTGAGAATGTTGACTAAAAAATGTAAAAACAAAACAAAAAAAAAAAGTGTTGCATACTGATATAATGTTCTCAACATTTATCGCGAGATCTCCTGACTGATGTAAACCAACACGTTCGTCAGTGTCATGAATCCGGTCCGTGGTCTACCATCTACTCGCCACCAGAGGTCGCCTTCTGATTATATTGACTCTCATACTACAGGGTGGGCCATTTATATGGATACACCTTAATAAAATGGGAATGGTTGGTGATATTAACGTCCTGTTTGTGGCACATTATAAATGGTCAGAAACTTGTAAATAACTCATGAAAGAATAAAGTTACGTTAAAACCAAGCACACCATTGTTTTTCTTGTGAAATTCCCAATAAGTTTGATGTGTGATGTATCCATATAAATGGCCCACCCTGTACACTGACTGTATCACCCTGGACTACATTTACCATGCTCCACCTCACTGATTACGCACACAACTGCAGCCAATCAGGAGAAAGGGGTGGCTTAAATCACTGGAGCTAGCAGTGGCACCAGGGCTGCCACCTTTCTTCAGCTGCTACTGTTTGAATTATAAAAACTGCAAATGCATAAAAAGACCAAACTCAATTAACATCTTATTGATTACACCACATTAAGTGAAAATGCTTAACATGGCCTAATGCCTAAAGGGAGTAAAAAGATGAAATATGGTATATTGCTTATTAATAAAACAGTCAAGCAGGTGAGCTCCGGAAAATGAGTGCAATTTTTTTTTTTTTTTGCATAACCTCTCGTTGTTGTTACATTACAGTTTCATTACAGTTAACACAGAGCAACAGGGAAACTAAGGTCAGTGCAGGAGCAGAACATTTTTGCACCTTACAGTAACACTGCAGTGTTTCATTTCAAATCTACAAGTCACAAATTCCACAGTCACAGGAGCTCTGTTGTTTGCTTGGAAATAATACAGGTCCTGACAACTATCTCATAAAGCTGTTCAGTTGTTTTGGTTGGTTAAAGCTTTGTGTAGACATTATGGAAAAGACTGTCACATTGGATAACTTGGAAAAAGTTCTAAGTTTATTTATTTAATTTATTACATTTACAGTAAGTGCACTTTATTGTAACCTGTGAGCTTTAGGATTGTAAAGCACATTTAACGCTTATCTTTGTTTTTATTGAAGAACACAGATTCTGAAGAGGAATTCATCAAGCCATGATGGTTGGAATTATAGTTGTGGGTTACACTCAAAAAAATGATTTGTTGGACTTAAAAAAAAGACTGTCAAGTGGTTCCACGCAACTATATTGAGTAATTTGTACAAGTAACAATTTAGTTGTCTGAACAAAAAAAAATCAAGTAAAGCTGACAAATTTTTTTTCAAGTAAATACAAATCATGATGATGCAAATTCCAATGACTGTTTTAGTCAGGTCTCTTTCAGGATTTACAAAGTCCTAAAAGGCATGAAAACAGTAAAGCTGTTCAATAATTTTCATTACACCAACACATGCAGGTTGAAAATTTAACATCACTTAGCAATACATCCAATAAAAGCAAAGATTCAGAGAATTATGTTCCACAGTATTATCCACAGACCTTAGTCAGGTCATATTAATTTCACACAGGAATAAATTAGGCTGTAAGTAGGTTACAGTGCATTCAATTAATTGTACTGTTGTTTAACAACATACATTTTAAAGCTGAAAAAAAAAAAACTTTCAGTGGACACAAACTTCATGCATTTAGATTGCATAGTTTTAATATAAACAAATCAATTAAACTTAATGTGATTCAAATGCATCAGTCATACGTGAATGAAACAGGTAAAGTTTATGTAATAGTTCCCAGTGTTAAACAAACCCTGCTCAGTGTTCAAGTGTTTCCACACTACAGAGTGTTCACGTAGCATTGACACAGTGTTGGAGTTAATGAGATAATTATGTCATGATTGACCAATAATGATGAACACCTGTAGTTTACAAGCAGAATCACTGAAGGAAAGAGAAACACAAGAATCAGCCACAGCCAAAGATAAAATGAACTTAAATAAATGAGGACATTAAATCTCTGATTGAACAACTTGTCAAACAACATTACAGTTTGACTTGATTTCTGTCATATATCTACAAAAATGTTTTGAGAACATCTAAACAGAGGTTTACATGTTTTATTAAAAAAAAAAAAAAAGTTTAATTTGACCTTACCATCATGGCGATCAGGGTTTACTTTAGTTGGACTCTTGACCTTTGACTTTTTTTTTTTTTTTGGCTGTTGTAATTGTGTGTGTGAAACTCATTTGTTATAGCAAAAAAACCAAGAACAGAAATCTGATTAAGTGTTCTTGGTTAATTATTATTGGTGGTGTAATCATCATCTAGTAGCCAGATTCACTGATCTCACCCAGGGGTTAACCTATTAGTTTCATGATTTTTATAATCGCTGTATGGATGTTCATCTTATGCACTAAACCTTATCTACGGCATCACTTTGACACACACACACACACACATTCTTGCATTTGTGGTTTACGGGGACTCTCCATAGGCGTAATGGTTTTTATACTGTACAAACTGTATTTTCTATCACCCTACACCTAAACCTAGCCCTCACAGGAGACTGTGCACACTTTTTGAATTTCATAAAACACTGTTTAGTATGTTTTTTAAGCCTTTTGTTTTACGGGGACACAGGAAGTGTCCTCATAAAGCATGTTTACATTGTAGTACCCATGTCATTATACACATTTGTGTCCTCATAAACCACAAATGCCGGAACACACACACCAAGAATCAGCATATGAATCTCAACAATGGTGACATTCAAAAGCTGCATGCTGGGTAGCAGCAGAGTACAAAACTCACCCATGACTCCCAGCATGCAGCTGTTGAATGTCACCATTGTTGAGATTCATATGCTGATTCTTGATGTCTGTGTGTGTCTAAGTAATGCTGGAGATTATAAGGTAGTAATACTAATAGTTCATACTGCTATTGTAAATATCACGAAGCAACATCACAAATAGTGAACATTAAGGGTGTGATGACTCATAGCTGGACCATGCCCCACACATGTGGTCATGGATTAATAGCAAAATTTAACCATCATTGCATTGTCAGGAAAGTTTAAACATTCAAGCAATCGTAAACCATTAACACTTAAGAGGATGCTAAGAAGAACTTGTTTGAGTACTTGTGTTCTACACAAGAATATCAGATAATTTTCACGTCTTCTTCAGTGTGAACAGCTAAATACAGACAAAATGTGACCCTGGACCACAAAACCAGTCTTAAGTCGCTGGGGTATATTTGTAGCAAAAGCCAAAAATACTTTGTATGGGTCAAAATCATTAGGATATTAAGTATGTTCCATGAAGATATTTTGTAAATTTCCTACTGTAAATATATTAAAACTTAATGTTTGATTAGTAATATGCATTGCTATGAACTTCATTTAGACAACTTTAAAGGTGATTTAAATGGAATATTAAAGGATATAACAATAAAAAACTTGTTTATTCAGCTTTCAGGTGATGTAGAAATCTCAGTTTCGAAAAATTGACTCTTATGACTGGTTTTGTGGTCCAGGGTCACAAATGATGTCAAAATACACGTTTTGTTGAGTATCCTTGTAAACTGTTATGCCTTAAGTAAACATATAAACAATTAAGAAAGAAAACGTGTGTCAGTATATTGGGCCCATGCAATAGTTATTAAAAAGACAACTGTTTACTTCATTTGTATTCTTGTTCAATTGTGTTTATTTGTGCTATTGCTATTATTTTATAATATTACAATTGTCAGCATTTGAAGTGGATCAAAAAAAGTTAATTAAAGTTCTTCTAAGACAAGAACGGGTATTTTTTTGGTTTTAGGAAAACTTTGAAAGGTTTTGATCCACTTTAAATGTTGACTATTTCTAAGACATATGGTAAACAGTTAACAAAACTAATATTAATTAAAATGCTATATATTGTTACATATTACTTCTTGTCACAATTGTTTCTTATAAGTTATTTGTCAATTATAAGTTGTGTGGGGAAAGTTCAGTTATTTGCAATAACTTGAACTTCACTTGAAAAAGTAACCTGGCTGCCTTAGGAATTTTGTAAATTCATCAAGATGTGTAACAACTTAAAATTTAATATTTTTTACCACTCAAGAAAGCAATAGAAGTTTATTGGCTTTTATTCATTTAATGCTCTCAGAATTAAAATATAATATTGATCACACATCTTTGTCAACTATTAATTGAAGTTTTAAATAACGTGAAGTTTACTTAATACATTTTAAGGCAGTCAGGTTATGAATTGTGTTGAATCAGCTAGTTTGTGTTTACATTGTGGTAAGATGGGTGAAGATGACCCACCACCTTAATTTTTGTCTCTTAACCATATACAAAAAGTAGTAGCCTTTGTTGTTTTATTGTAGAGCGAACACAGTCAGAAAGTTTCATGCCATTTAGATGAAGGAATTTTTAAATACAAGCAAAGTCCATTTGGGGTCAAAAAATTAATATAAATTAAAATAGAATTAAAATAAAAATGTGTTACAGTAACATGAGCCTTTGACAACTGTCTAAAGTATTTTTGACATGGTTTACAGGATGCAGTCTGCAACAGCACAAGTGATAAAACAAACCATTTATGGACGAACGTCATTTACAGAACGTTTCAACCGAACGAAACCCTGACTTGTAGCGAACGTTCGTAATGTCCTCACAATGTCTTTTAGCGAACATTACAAAGCGGACCAAATGCGGACGTCCTCCGAATGTCCGCCAGCAAATGTTACAAAGCGGACCAAATGCAGACGTCCTCCGGACGTCAGCCAGCGAACGTTACAAAGCAGACCAAATGCGGACCTAATAGGACATTCGCAACAACCGGGGGATGTCCCCTGTTTGCTGGGCCAGCTGCCTTAAAATTTTAAGTTGTCACTTAGTATAATTTAGCATTTCAATTTGAATAAACTTTTTTTGAGTCGACTGAACTTAAAATTTTAAGGGAACCAGATTACAAATTATTTTAAGTTGACTCAACAAATTGTTTTTTACAGTGTAGAACGACAAAATATTAGTGATTCTAAAATAACATACCAGTTTAGAAATGCAATAAAACACAATGTTTTGTTTGTCATATTCCAACATTTCAGAGAAAATTATTCATTGAATTAACATTATCCAGTGAGCTATTATTTACTCTATATATTAAACAGCTTATAAACCTACTAAAACTGTAGTTTAAAATGAAGTTGATATGACTTTATTTATTTTCTCCATTTGAAAACATTAGACATTCTACATTTGTTTTGCTTAGTGTTGCAGCTGATGCATTTTATAAATATATATATCACATTTTCTAGACCCTACATCTTTCGGCCCCAGAGATATAGGGATCTTAATGAGGCTCCATGTCTAGATAGTTGAATGTTACACATTTTCAGTGGTCAAAAACCAAATGTCACTTTGTATGCAGCCGATGCTTTTTTTTTATTATTTAAAGAGCGATGTCTAAAGAAGAAATAATGTTGAAATTAGAATTGTATCTTGTTTCCCTCTATCAAAACAATTGCATAGAACATACCTGTCTGAGTGTTAAAAATGCATTGAAATGATCAAGTTGAGGCTCATTACCTAGTCTATTCATAAGATTCTACATTTGAATCAGTTTCAGGTATATTTGGAAGAAGGGACTTTGTTCATTTTAACAGCTTTGAAACTACCAAGAGTTTAAACAAGCAGTATTGTAACATTGTAAACAAATCCCACACCTCATAGGGAAGTGTGGCTGCTTTCGCCACAAATTGCATTCGCATCAATAAAACAAGATTTGCCTCACCTGGAATAATTATTAGAATGTTTTTTTTTTGTTTTTTTTTTGTTTTTTGTTTTTTTTCTTTTAAATTGTTATAAAATATGAAGCATAGTCATAGATCAAGTAGTATCTACTGCTAAAGGGCACATTTGGGAGACACACTGATAGTACCTCAAAAACTCTCTCACACTTGAAATATATAACACTGGGTAATTCTGAACCCTAAGAAAATGGAATCCTCGGTAATCCTCGAAATTAGCTGAGAGCCAATCTTTAATTTCAGCTAAACAGCTGGACAAAGATGGTGGAGGAGAAGAACCAGTGGGTTTGACAGACAGGTAAAGTTAAGTGTCATCTGCATAACAATGAAAATTAATACCATGTTTCCTCAAAATTAAACGAAGAGGGAGTATATAAATAATGAAAAGAAGTGGGCCCAAGACAGAACCCTGTGGAACCCATGTTCTTGAATGGTCACCATTGCCACATAATGCAACAAAGATTGCTAAAGTCAACAGATTTTACTAATATAACTACCAATCTCTGTGTAAAAATAACATTATGATGCTGCCATCTTTCTTAAGTTATTTTTACCACCCTGTAACTTGACTCTGAATCTCAGGTGAAAATTGCCATTTTGTCCTCCCTCTACAAAATAGTAGATTACTCAGTAAATATACATCCATGACATATAATATTTTGGCTTTCATCATTATACATGTGCATCTTTCTTCAGAAAAAAAAATATTAGCAAAATTAAACATTTGAGTTTGGGAAGTTTTTAAAATTTGGTTGATTTGACACAGAATGACCCAACAGTATGTTTTCAAGTTTAGAAATGTAAAACTGACAAACGCAATAAGCACTAAAATAAGAAGTGAGGCTGTTTACTTATCTTGCTGAGTTTCAGAGGAACTCTGAAAGTGCGCTGCGAAAGGCTCAAGTGAATGCCAACCAGCCATTTAAAGGTAAAGGTGCAAACTCATTGGCTGCATACACGACATGAACCAATCAGCTTGTGCCTGAGTCGTATAAGGCTGTCAATATCATCAGTTACGTTAACGCCTCTCAGCCTGCGACATCTGGAGTTTCATGAAAGAACTAGGCATTTTCTCTGTGTATTTAAGTTCCATTTCAGTTGTTTAGGATTGTTTGTCAATGTTGGCGAAACACATGCTGTTTCGTATCTTTGGATTTACTAAATAAACATCATTGTCTTCTTTGGGCTTAAATATTACAATAATAACTGTTGAAAAACCAGGATACTCACAGCTTTCTATATCAAGTCCTGTTTTCAGGTCATAATAATAAAACAGAAAAGTAAAGGGAATAAAGAGGTAAGTTCCCAGAATAGTTTGTCCTGTAAACTTAATATTCTTACACATATAACAGCATGTTTGTAATTAATTTAATTTATATGAATTATGTCCTTTAATGCACAAACACACATAAGCAATTATATTTTGACACAATAAATACCAGATTTAGAATATGTGAAGCTTTAAAAAATGCTGCATGTACATGTTTCATCTGTAGCTTTTTGTGAACCTATATATAAAAAAAAATCTAGTTCAGTCATGATACTCTAGATGGCATAGGCTGATATGTCCTTTACATTTACTAATGCTAATCTACTATCATTCACATCATTTACATGAAGTAAAGCTGATTGGCCTCTGCTGGTTCTGCAGGCAATGAGTTTGCTTGCTCATCATTTAAATAGTCTAGTTCAGTGTTCACCGTAAGCTGGACTTGCAGCGAGATACCAGAGTTACTCTGAAACTCTTCTCCTCCCCCAGCTCCACCTGTTTAGATCTGCTACGGGATTTACATATACCTATTCATGCAGCAGCAGCATGTCTGTGTATCTATTGCAGTATGCATGCAATTCTAGTCCGTGAAGACCAAACATATTAACATTATCATAACCATTATCATGCTAAAACTATTCAGAGTTGTCATGATTGAAATAAATTCACTTCCATTAATATAGCCAGATGCCTTCTTAAACATTCATGGCAGCAGCTGTTTTCCAGCCTTGTAAATGTGTCAAATAAATTCCTAACATTTTTCATAATTATCTAATAATCTTTAGCAGAGAAGTGAACTGTGCCAACTCTCTCACAAAAATTAATTTAATCAAAGCTCTCCAGCTTACAATGTGTGTAATCTCTTTCTCTCTACTTTTTCTTTTCAAATCCTTCTAGTCATCGTATCCTTCTGTAAGCAACTTTTATAGAGGCGCCATAAAAAGCCTGTGAGCCTGTGGGTCAGGGGGCAATGTGCTGATGGATTATGGGTTTGCTCTATGCCCTGCTTTTGCTGACAGCCTTTATTGGTGTTGAGGATGAGAGTGTAACCCTTTATATAATTATTGTATTAAAGTCAGTGTCCCCCTGCTTTGCTGGCACTTGTGCCTGGATCAATGTGAAGATAATTTCAGAAATGAATAGTTAGTATCGATCGCCCCCTCCCAACGCTTAGAGGTAGCTTATCAGCGACAGGGACATGTCTCTGTAGATTATTTCACCAATGTCATTTATGGGCTCTATGATAGTTTTTCTGTCTTTTTGTAGTGTGTTGTTTCAAAGAAAGGAAATTCAATTTGAAATGGATTTCTTTCTGTCTGCCTTTTCAGCCTTTACTCTTATGTACACAAGTAGAGATAAATCACAATCTTTTGGATTTCTTTTCTTTTATCTCATTTCTAGGGATCTTTGAAGCCAGACAGGTGTTATTCTGGTGTGGTGAGTGTTGTCAAAGGGCAGACATCAGCATTTGAACTCCAGGCTGAAGGATTGCATGTGCTTTGGTATAGACAGATTTGTGACTTTTGACCTGCTGTTTAGAGGAGCTTAATGATATTTTTATTTTTTTTCACTTGTCCATTATGTGAGGCATTCACAGTGCCACTTGTGCTTGTGTAGTGTGGTTACAGGGAATAAATCAATTACACTATGAATACCAAATCCTTAGGAAAAATGTATTAATGCTGACTACATCACCCCTTTAAAGTGAGGGGAAATGAATACATGATAAAAACCGGATACAAAGGTTTGTTACCATGAAGGGCAGAGACATAGGTATCAATATGCAAAACGTTTATAAAGTTCACAATAATCAGATAAAACAATTAAAAAGACCAAACAAAGATATAGCTCAAATGACCTAAACAACCACGGCTCAGTACACCACACAAAGACAAAATAACCAGACTAACTAAGGCCTACCCATAGCAGGGTGGGCTAGCTGCAAAGTTATTATTCTTAAGCTACACACCAACACACAGAGACAGTGAGGTGAGTGATTACAAGCGGCAATCAAAACTAGTGATAAACCAATATTGATTTTTTTATAACCGATACCGATAGTGATTATTTGCATGTTTATGTGCCTGATAACCGATATGCAGAACTGATATTTATTTACTGTTATAAAGTAAATAAATGACTTTGATTTTTCCTCCTTAATCTTCATATTACAACAATAAAATCTTTTTATTAATATATATATATATATATATATATATATATATATATATATATATATATATATATATATATATAATATGTTATTATTATTTTTTTATTTTATAAAATGCATCAGCTGCAACACTAAGCAAAACAAATGTAGAATGTCTAATGTTTTCAAATGGAGAAAATAAATAAAAGATAGGAGTCACATCCACTTCATTTTAAACTACAGTTTAGTAGATTTGTAAGCTGTTTAATATAAAGCGTAAATAATAGCTCACTGGATAATGTTAATTCACTAAATAATTTTGTCTGAAATATTGGAATAAAACAAACAAAACATTGTGTTTTATTGCATTTCTAAACTGGTATGTTATATTAGAATCACTAATATTTTGTCGTTCTATTCTGACAAAACGCTGTTTACACAGAACTATATGTAAGTGCTGAAAACGTTTGTCTTTTATTTTGTATTGTTATTTTGTATTTCCGGGGGTTTGATCACATGGGTGATGCAGGTGCATATTTACCTGATTGTATTTCCTGTTTAATAGGTAATAGAGAGCGGGTGAGTAGTGGGGAGTGCTCACTTTTCTGTTGACCGTTCAACACGTTTTAATGGTTTTAATCGTATATTTGTTTGTTTCATCATGTTAATAAATCTTCAAAGAAAATGCAAATGAACGGGAACGCGTCACGGAGGTACTCCTTCTACTTAGCCTCTCAGCGGCTATAGGCTGTCGCTATACTTTAGTCAACAGAAAAGGTGAATTTGGATTTTGGACGCAATTTGGAAACAGCTTTCCTGGCACATCGTATGTCACTTCATCACTTCATATTGAGCTGTAAAATGGAGCAGGGGACACACAGAACCTGATTTTACCAAGTACGACATGTTCCTGGATCAACATCTTTGTTGACCCTGGAACAACATTGTGATTAACCAATCAGATTTGAAAAAACAGTTTATAGTGTTTGTGAAGTTTAGGCTTACAATCAATGTTTGGTGCTTGTACATCAGTGTCATTCATCTATCATTTCCTCTGATTTTAGGGATTGCTCATGGGTAAGGTTAGGTTTAGGTGTAGGGATGTGGTCAAGATTAAATTTTTGGATTAAAATGTTGTTCCAGGGTCAACAAAATATGTTGACCCAGGAACGCATCTAACTCAGCAAAATTAGGACGTGCCAGTGGGCACACACACGAAACGGCCAAAGAGGTATGTCTGCGGTTTAAGGGATTATAGCTGCTTGCTGTTGTTGTGGAAGATGCGGTGATAGCCGCTACGTTGAATGGAGCGTTGGGTTAAACGCAGTTTGTGTTGCTCTTGCTTATGTTATGGGCTCTTGTGTGCTGCTCTGCTATGCTCGTTCATTCATTGTTGGTCCTGTGTGCGCTGAATGCGGCGCTGTTTGGAATTGAGACGCAGCTTGTTGCGTTTTGAGAATGAACTCGGAGGACATGGAGCACCCTGCTGATAGTGGCAAACGTGAGCATAAATCCACGGCATAGGCCATGGCGGCTAAAATTGAAGCCTTGCAAAGGGATCGCAAGAGTAAAGTGAATAAAGTAAAGAAACTGATTGTGTCCATAAAAGTAGTAGTAGGCAGCAGTAGATGTAGTGCTGTAGTTTCTCTTCAAACTAGTGGTCTCACTGGGGCTGGTAAAGACATCTGTGCATTGTCTATCATTCCAGTTTATGTTAAATCAAAAAAGGGTAACAATGTTGTGATGACATATGCTTTTCTTGATTCTGGGAGCTCTGCTTCATTCTGTACAGAAAGTTTGATGAACAAGCTCAATCTCACTGGAAAGAAAGTGAATATTCTGCTCAGGACAATGAGTCAGGATAAATCTGTTGTTAGCTATGTTCTGAAAGACTTGGAAGTTTCTGGGCTGAATCAAGAATATTACTGTGCCCTGCCAGAAATGTATACCCAAAAGACTATGCCTGTGACCACAGCAAACATTGCCTCTCAGAAAGATCTTGAAAGTTGGCCTTATTTGAGTCATATATGCTTGCCAGCGATTAATGCTGATATTGAGCTTTTGATTGGAGCTAATGTTCCAGAAGCATTGGAGCCTTGGCAGATTGTACATAGCCAGGACAATGGTCCATATGCCATACGAACAATGTGTGGGTGGACAGTTAATGGACCACTCAAAAGAGTGAGCATGAATAATGAAGCTGATGAGGATGATGATGATGCTGACCGACTTTCTGTGACTGTGAATAGGATTGCTGTAATGAGATTGGAGGAGTTGTGGAAGCAGCAGTTTAAGACTGATTTTCCAGAGACTGTACATGAAGAACAGTCAGCAATGTCGAAAGAAGACTGTCAATTTATGAATTTGATGTCTCATTAAGCAAAACTAATCAATGGTCATTATTACGTTGGTCTGCCATTCAGAAATGTTGAAGTGGTCATGCCAGTGGATAGGAGAATTGCAGAGCAACGTGCCTTAAGTCTTCAAAAAAGGTTTAAGTTGAATCATTCCTTTCATGCAGAGTATACAGCCTTCATGGAGGATGTTATCCAGAAGGGCTATGCAGAAAAGGTACCCGTGGCAGAACTGGAGAGATGTGCTGGTCTGTGGTATATACCCCATCACGGTGTATATCATCCCAAAAAACACAAAATCCGAGTTGTGTTCGATTGTGGAGCTTCTTTTCAGGGTACATCATTGAATAGCATGCTTCTGCCAGGTCCTGATTTAACCAGTTTGCTGGTGAGTGTCCTTGTATGATTTAGACTTGAACATGTTGCCATGATGGCAGAAATCGAATCCATGTTCCATCAAGTCAGAGTTCATCCAGGAGACTGTGACGTTCTGAGATTCTTGTGGTGGCCAGAAGGTAACATAAACAACAGTCTGGAGGAATACAGAATGGTAGTCCATTTGTTCGGTGCAACATCCTCTCCAAGTTGTTCGAATTTTGCATTGTGCGGCAGATCAAAAGGATCAGTCTGATTCCAGGACACTGGATGTTGTTTTCAATAACTTCTACGTGGCTGACTGCCTCATTTCTGTTTCTTCCGAAGTAGACGCCGTGCAGCTGTACAAGGATCTCACTAGTATGTGTGCCAAAGGAGGATTTAACTTGACAAAATGGACAAGTAACAGCCGTGCTTTATTGGCTGCGATACCTGAGAAAGACAGAGAGACAAAGGTAAAGGATCTGGATTTGGATTAAGACACGTTTCCACTGGAAAGAGCATTGGGAGTGCAATGGTGCGTTGAATCAGATGCCTTTCAGTTTAAAGTTATGGTTAAGGACAGACCTTTTACTAGGAAAGGAATTCTCTCAGTAGTTAGTTCCATTTATGATCCTTTGGGATTTCTGTCACCTGTGATTTTGTCTGCCAAAAGGATATTGCAGGATCTTTGCAGAGAAGGAATAGGATGGGACAATGTTATTCCTCCTGTGTATGTTCGAAGTTGGACGAACTGGCTAGAGGATCTTCATTGCTTGGAGAGTTTTCAGGTCAGAAGGTGTATGAAACCTGATGGGTTCGGAGAAGTAACTTCTGCCCAAATGCATCATTTCTCAGATGCAAGCGAGCAGGGATATGGTGTGGTATCCTATTTGCTGCTTTATAATGAACAACAACTGGCACATTCTACTCTTCTGGTAAGCAAGGCAAGAGTTACACTATTAAAACCCATTGCAATCCCTCGCCTGAAACTTACAGCTGCTACATTGGCTAGCCGCATCGACGAGATCTGGATGAAAGAACTCAAGATGCCCTTTCAGGATTCAATATTTTGGACAGATAGCACTTCAGTGCTTAAACATATTCGAAACAAGACCTCAAGATTTAAGTGCTTTGTGGCTAACAGAGTGACTGAAATTCTGAAAGTTTTGGATGTAACACAGTGGAGATATGTGAACTATTCAAGCAATCCAGCAGATCTGGCATCTAGAGGAGTGAAAGTGGATGCATTCTTGAAGAATGAGATGTGGATTTCTGGACCCACATTCCTTGTTCGACCACCAGAAGAGTGGCCAAAGGATCCAACTGATGGAGACTTTAATATTGTCTCATGATCCTGAGATCAAAAGAAGTGCTCTGGTAAATATGGTTGAGGTCAAAGAAGAATCTGACTCTGTATCACGTCTCATCAATTACTTATCCACTTGGGTTTGATTAAAGAAAGCTGTAGCATGGATCCTTCATTTGAAGAAAATCTTGATGGAACTTAGCAAGGAAAGGAAATGGCTGCAGACTTCTCTTGTTTGTTCTGGTGCATATCCATATCAACAGGGGATAATTGTTAACAAGGAAATGCAGAAGTTTAAATCCACTCTGTGTAAGGACTTGCTTTCAGTAGAAGAATTGGAAAAGACTGAAATGGAAATCATTCGATTCTGTCAAAAGAAGAAATTCGCTGAGGAGTTGACAAGTTTACGAAGGGAGGGAGTAGTCAAACAAAATAGTCCTCTTTATAGCCTTAATCCAATTCTTCAGTCTGATATTGTTAAGGTTGGTAGACGTCTTGGTAAGGCATTGATATCTGAAGAATCTAAACATCCAAACATATTGGCTGAAGACTGGTATATTTCTAACTTGATTCTGCGCCAAATTCATGAAGAGGTAGGACATAATGGATGGAATTACATGCTGGCTGCCCTTCGACAGCGATATTGGATTCCTGGAGCTAGTGTAGCCATAAGAAGAATTCTAGCAAAATCTGTAGTGTGCAGAAGGTTTAATGGAATTGCTGGCCATCAGCAAATGGCTGATTTGCCTCAAGATCGAGTTTCACCAGACAAACCACCCTTTACACATGTTGGTGTACTGTTTTGGCCCTTTTGAGATCAAGCGAGGAAGAACCATCATAAAGCGTTATGGGGTCATCTTTACATGCTTGGCCATCAAAATCATTCACATTGAAACGGTTGCATCAGACGTGTAGCATCTGGACCAATCAGACACACAGTTATTTGTTACATTTAACAAATAGTCTTT
This sequence comes from Cirrhinus mrigala, assembly GCA_036247105.1. Lineage (NCBI taxonomy): Eukaryota > Metazoa > Chordata > Actinopteri > Cypriniformes > Cyprinidae > Cirrhinus > Cirrhinus mrigala. The sequence goes on from CM070022.1 coordinate 34,938,311, forward strand.
AAACCCAACAAGCCAGCTATATGCTGGAGCTCTGGAGACAACCCCCCAAAGCAACTAACACCCCAAAAGGCCTCAGTTGCCAGGATGACCATCTGATAAGAGGTTTTATTGCCCAGAGGAATGCACATTTGCCTATGCTACATTTGCCCATAGGAAAGACACAATGCCTATAGAAATAGACTCTTTCCTATTCATTCACAGACAAACCTTTGTTTGACCTTCCTATCACACATAGCCCAGGTCACTGTGTACAGTATTACTGCATTGGTATTTTAATTTTGTCTGTTGTATTTGTCTTTCTACTGTTTTATGCATGCGTTATGATAGATGACTAGTCATATAACCCACCTATGCCACGTTTGGTCACTTTGAATTCGTATTTTGATGATCTAAAAGATAGTGTAAATTAGATGTTGATACCTATGTAACATATTAGTGTTTTAAGAAACCTTAGTAGTTTTGCATCAACACCCAATCAAATTACATAAAATACCACGCTCACAGACAAAGAGTCATAAACGTTCCCACCAAATGGGAAAGTTACCATTGGTTCGTGGACCTCCTGGAGGTGCAGCCTCCAGAGAGCTTAAAGGCATCAAAAGATTGATCACCTCCCTCTCTTCGCTCTCTTCTGCAAAATTTCCCGATTGCTACCCGTGTGGAGGAACCCACGGGGAGCCTGAGCCGGCACAGGGCGTGCCCGACAGGCCCAACATCTAGAGCTGTGGCTCTCGACCACAAAGAGCCAGACACTTTCACTCCACCCTGGAATTCATCCACATGAAATGTCCTCGAACAGACATTTCTCTCTTCCGCGTTTTTTTTTTTTTTTTGCTTTCTTCACTTGTCTCACATGAGTTCTTTCAGAACCTAAGAGGATGAGGAGGATGAGCTAGAACTCGTCGGGACTCTAAGCTGCGCCAAGCCTTGCAACCTTGTCTTTCCATTCCCCAAAGACCACAGGACTTCATCTGGGTCCCTCTCAGCTCTTGGTTCTTCTTCAATTTTCACATGGGAAGAAACTCCTTGTCACCATCGAGTCAGAACATCTTTGGAGTTCAATGTATGAATGACTTGATGTTTGTTTGTTTAGATTAGTTATGTGTTAGTCCTTCGTTAATAAACTCTTGTGCACAAATTACATGAGTTTTTGATTCTGATTCTGCCTTGCAATTTAATGTCCCTTTATGATTCTGATTCGAGCTACTTGCTCTAATGCAACAGTACTTTAAGAAAGTTATTTTCTGTGGCCAAGAAAATATAGTTTCTCAGAGCTGATATAAAAATTATACTGAATGTTCGCTGGACGATGTTCTTCTTCAAAAGAAGATAAAATGGATCTTCAATCCTCTAACCGCCTCCCACCATGGAGGGATCTGGGAAAGGCTCATCAGATCAGTAAAGAAAATCCTGAATTTCATTCTTCGAGGGCAAAGTTTGGATGAAGGGGGGCTTCATACATTCTTGTGTGAAGTAGAATCTATACTTAACGATCGACCCATAACCAGATCCTCTTTGGATCCCAATGACTTGGAGGCTTTAACACCTAATCATCTCCTCCTTCTAAAAGCAAAGCTGTCATTACCACTTGGATCGTTTGTGAAAGAAGACTTGTATGCCCGTCAAAGATGGTGCTAAATTCAATATTTGGCTAACCTATTTTTTAAAAGATGGATTGGCGAATATTTGCCTTTACTACAAGAACGACAAAAGTGGAAAGTAAAGACATGCAACTTTCAGTTGGGAGATATTGTAATTGTAGTGGACGATAATGCACCTAGAAATTCATGGATCATGGGTAAGGTCATTCAGACGATGGAGGACAAACAAGGACTCGTACGGCAAGTTAAAATCAAGACTATGAGTACCTGCTTGACCAGGCCAATTACAAAGATTTGTCGTCTTCTTGAAGCTGAGGAATCTACAGACTAATTATGACAGTGACTTTTGAGAGCTCTCAACTGACCGTTTTTGACTTTTGGCTCCTTTTGACTTTGACTTAGACTTGGTTACATGCTGATGATCGATCAACTCTACTGACTTAAACTAGACTTGAACATTCACTTTACTCAGCTACAAGGATGAACTTTATGAACATTAGAATTTTCGAACATTTACACCTGTACACACACACAAGCATACACATTTTCACATTTCCTAAATCTTTTGAGAAAAAGGAAGAAAAATGTACAGTGATTATGGATGTGTATGTTATATTGTCTTGGTATTGTGTTGGTGATTATTACAGGTTTAGCGTGTAATAATCAGGGGCTGGAATGTAAGTGCTGGAAACGTTTGTCTTTTATTCTGTATTGTGATTTTGTATTTCTGGGGATTTGATCACATGGGTGATGCAGGTGCATATTCACCTGATTGTATTTCCTGTTTAATAGGTAATAGAGAGGGGGTGAGTAGCGGGGAGCACTCATTTTCTGTTGACCGTTCAACATGTTTTAATGGTTTTAATCGTATATTTGTTTGTTTCATCATGTTAATAAATCTTCAAAGAAAATGCAAATGAACGGGAACGCGTCACGGAGGTACTCCTTCTACTATAGGCTGTTGCTATACTATACTCAAACTGCGAACGCTCGCGGAGATAATAAATAATTAATTTCCATAGAGTTGTATATTTTTTAGATGTGTATTAGCGAAATAATGGGTATATAGTAAATGTTAATATAATTTAGGGTGTTTTAAACAAGTGAATCTTGTTAAAAGTTACATGCGGTGGCTGCTGGAACATTTCCTGAACATCAACCCGGTGAGTGAACAGCAAAATGAAAGGGACTTCACAAAATTAATGATATACACAACAGAGAGAATTAAATTAAACGCTTTTATTTCCAACATGTGCTCATTCATGGCTGTATTATTTAATTCAGGCAAAGTTAAGTCTTTATTGGGACAGAACTTGACAGAATATTTTAGCCAACTAGGACTATATGAACATATAGACAACACAGAGAGAATGAAATTCAGCACTTTCATTTCCAACATGTGCTCATTTATGGCTGTATATTATTTAGAGCAGGAGTTTATGGCAATAACTACACAATAATAAGGGTCAAACTGAGGTGTAAAGTATTTGAGTAAATGTAATTAGTTACTGTACTTGAGTATCTTTTTGGATACTTTGTAGTTTTACGGAGTAAAAAAGATATCTTCTACTCTCTACTTCACTACATTTTTGAATGAGTATTTGTACTCTTTACTCCACTACATTTTAAATGAGTGTTGCAGTTACACATTACATTTTGCATGTCACCTAGCTTTGCAGCAGTGTATTTCTGCTACAAAAGACGTGATACTGCCAAAACTTAACATTTATTATTTATCATTTATACTGAAGATTTATTTATTTATTTATTTATTTATTTTAAATAAATAAAAAATAAAAAATAAATAAACTGAGGTGCTCATGTTTACTTTCTAAAACCAAAATAAAACTGATTGCTCTCCTCAAAAATCAACTCTCTCTTGTTTCTGGTACATGTTCTCTGTGAATTGTCTTGGACTTTGTCAGTTTCTGTCTCCCATGTTTCGTTGGTTGTCCTTGATTAGTCTCCCAAAGTGTGTCTTACATTTACATTTATTCATTTAGCAGATGCTTTTATCCAAAGCAACTTGCATTTGGGTAATACATCAAGAAGTGCTCGTAATACAAAGTTTCAGGCATTGTTCAAATAAGTGCAAGCTAGATATAGGAAAACATTAAGGAAATAGAAAAAGTTTTTTTTTTTTTTTTTTAAGTTTAGGATGAAGTCAAATAATAACAAAAAAGATAAGTTTTTAGCTGTCACTTGAAATTTTTTGGTTAAGGGAATCAGCATTGAAGATGTAAAATAATTCCATATGTCTTTGAAACAAAAAAAAAAACATGTTGAATAGCACTAACTGAAAAAAAAACCCAATGCATTGCATTAATAGTGCTTGCATTTTAATGCCTTGAATTTCCAGGGCTTGCATTTTTAGGTCCTGAAATTTATCATTGTTGTTTATTTAAGCTGTGAATATTTAAATTCAAAATATTTCACAAACATTTTCATAATTAAAAATGCAATCATTCATATTCACCTTTCAGGATTCACTTCCAAAATATTCAGTCTGTTTAAAAATACAATGTATAATATTCGACAGGCAAATTTCGGTCCATTTTATTTCACTTACCAAATTCAGTGGCAAAAATTCAGCATTTCACATCCAGGAGCTGCAGGAATAGCAGTACAGCACCGATGCACAATCTCCAGCTGCTGTCAGTTGCTCACCAGCAGGTGGCGTAATCGGCTGTTGATGAAGGCCATAGCAACCAGCAGTAGCGTAAGTCATTCATTCACAAAAACTGATTTGCAGAAATGGAGCAAGCTGAGTAGAAATTATGACTATCAGGGCCAGTATAAACACGGAAAAGCTGATTGTGTTTACGTTCAATTCAACATCTTTGCTTTTTCCCCGTGCAGCCTACATGCAAGCAGCTTTCTCTGCCACAAAGGAAATTATAATGCTATTTTACCCAATGCTGAAGTACAGAACTAACATTACATCTGAGGATGACATATATTGCTTTCAGTTGCTTAATTTTCGTAACTTTATATCATGGCTTGTGTGATGCTGTGCTGTACTACTGGGGTTCCCCTAATATGTCACACTCCGGGATTCCCCAACAATGCGTAATGTGCCTCAGTAAACTAATACAGTGATATAAGACCTCAGGTCTCAGAAAACGATTTATTGATGATTCTGCAAACCATATACAGCCAAGCAAACAAGGTCAGAAGAATGCAATGTGCTGCATTTTCTTTATAATTGATTTCCCTTACCATTGATCTATAGGGTCGACAGTCCCACAAAGATATCAATACCATTAGTTTTAACAATATGCAACCACTTTATATCGACATAAATAAGGAGTTCAAAACTGCCTAGGTGTATTGTTGCTGCAAATTTAAACCGGAGAAAGCACTGACGCACATTGTATTTTAATTAAAATTACTTTTAACATTTAAAATAACCAGTGTTGGGCATGTTACTTTAAAAAAGTAATTAGTTATAGTTACTTGTCACAAATAGTAACTGAGTTAGATCATCATACAAGTAACTAATTACCACGGAAAGTAACTATTGTGTTACTTCTTTAAAAAATGCTCAAATACAGTTGTCACGGTGTCGTGTGCGGAGAATGATGAGGAGGAGCGAGGAGATCCAGAACATGTAATTTTATTAAATAATCCAAGAAGTGAACAGGAACGGACAGGAAACAGCAGGGAACCAAACGCAAACACAACGTCCCAGCCAACATGTATATGTGGGCTCCACATGGTTTCTGATGGGTCTACATGGGTACCAAGTGGGCATGGTCCCAAAATAGGCATCTTATCTGGGGCCCACTTGGGTCAGCTAAGTAGGTCCCACATGGGCAAAAACAGATGGGCTCCCTATGTGGGACCTAGTTGGGTCACAAATGGGAAATGAGTGCTTGGGCTCGAAATGGGCAACACAAATAGGGCCCATATGGGTTTAACAAATGGGTTAGACATGGGCAAACACAATTAATCCCATATAGGCTGCCTACACTGGCCCAAGGTAGTACCCACATAGGCCACCTCTATATGGGCTCAGAATGGGGAAACAAATATGGGGCCCTCTTGGTCAAACCATATGGGTCAAATATGGGCAAACACAATCAGTCGCATATAGGCTGCCTACATGGGCCCAATTTCGTACCCACATAAGCTACCTCTATATGGGTTCTAAATAGGTAAACACATATGGGGCCCTCTTGGTCAAACCATATGGGTAAAATATGGGCAGACACAATCAGTCCCATATAGGCTGCCTGCATGGGCCCAAGATAGTACCCACAAAGGCTACCTCTATATGGGTTCTGAATGGGGAAACACATATGGGGCCCTCTTGGTTAAAGCATATGGGTAAAACATGGGCAAACACAATCAGTCTCATATAGGCTGCCTACATGGGCCCAAGGTAGTACCCACATAAGCTACCTCTATATGGGTTCAGAGTGGGGAAACACAAATGGGGCCCTCTTGGTCAAACCATATGGGTAAAAAATGGGTAGACACAATCAGTCCCATATAGGCTACCTACACTGGCCTAAGGTAGTACCCACATAAGCTACCTCTATATGGGTTCTAAATGGGGAAACACATATGGGGCCCTCTTGGTCAAACCATATGGGTAAAAAATGGGTAGACACAATCAGTCCCATATAGGCTACCTACACTGGCCCAAGGTAGTACCCACATAAGCTACCTCTATATGGGTTCAGAGTGGGGAAACACATATGGGGCCCTCTTGGTCAAACCATATGGGTAAAATATGGGCAGATACAATCAGTCCCATATAGGCTGCCTACACTGGCCCAAGGTAGTACCCACATAAGCTACCTCTATATGGGTTCTGAATGGGGAAACACATATGGGGCCCTCTTGGTCAAACCATATGGGTAAAACATGGGCAAACACAATCAGTTTCATATAGGCTGCCTACATGGGCCCAAGGTAGTACCCACACAGGCTACCTCTATATGGGTTCTAAATGGGGAAACACGTATGGGGCCCTCTTGGTCAAACCTTATGGGTTAAAAAACCTCAGCGTGTAATAACCTAAAACACTGTCTAATACTTGATGGCTGCTCTGTCAATTCTTCGTCATCAGTTAGGAACCTAGGTGTGCTATTTGATGACAATCTTTCCTTTGAAAACCACATCTCTAGCATTTGCAAAACTGCATTTTTCCATCTCAAAAATATATCTAAATTACGACCTATGCTCTCAATGTCAAATGCTGAAACATTAATTCATGCGTTTATGACCTCAAGATTAGATTATTGTAATGCTTTATTGGGTGGTTGTTCTGCTCGCTTAATAAACAAACTCCAGCTGAAACAAAATGCAGCAGCTAGAGTTCTTACTAGAACCAAAAAGTATGATCATATTAGCCCGGTTCTTTCAACACTGCACTGGCTCCCTATTAAACATCGTATAGATTCTAAAATCTTGCTAATTACTTATAAAGCCCTGAATGGTTTAGCTTCTCAGTACCTGAGTGAGCTCTTATCGCATTATAGTCCCTCACGTCCGCTGCGTTCTCAAAACTCTGGCAATTTGATAATACCTAGAATATCAAACTCAACCGCGGGCGACAGATCATTTTCTTATTTAGCACCCAAACTTTGGAACAATCTACCCAACACTGTTCGGGATGCAGACTCACTCTGTCAGTTTAAATCTAGATTAAAGACCCATCTCTTTAACCTGGTTTACACATAACACATTAACACATTTCTATAATTCAAATCCATTAAAGGATTGTTAGGCTGCACTAATTAGGTCAACCGGAACCGGGCACACTTCCCATGACACCCGATGTACTCAGTGCATTGTCAGAAGAATGGCATCTACGCTATTAGTCTGTTTCTTTCTTATTCCGACGTCATCTTAACCACCAGATCCAGTTCGTATCCAGATCAGATGGTCACTGCAGTCCTCTGGATCCAGTCTGTACCCAGCCCAGACAGTGGATCGGCACCTAGAGACGACCTCTACAGCACTGAATGTCAGTGGAGACCACATCGTCTAGATGAATCCCAGAGACGGATCCCCAGTGAAGACCTCGTCACCTAGACGGCTGTCGGCACAGGACCATGGGATCTAGCGAGTCCTCTGCGTCTGGCCAGAGAAGAACTGGCCCCCCAACTGAGCCTGGTTTCTCCCAAGGTTTTTTTTCTCTATTTGTCACCGATGGAGTTTTGGTTCCTTGCTGCTGTCGCCTCTGGCTTACTTAGTTGGGGACACTTTATCTTCACTTTATCTTCACACAATATTGTATTTTATTTTATTGTATTTGATTAACTACCTTTACCTGAAATTGAGTGTTTACTGTTGCCCTTGGCATTGTTGATGTGCTATTTCCTATTTAATACTGTACAGCCACCTTGTCACAATTCTGTATTGTTAAAGGCGGTATATAAATAATAAAGGTGACTTGACTTGACTTGACTTGACTTAAAAAATGGGCTGACACAATCAGTCCCATCTAGGCTGCCTGCATGGGCCCAAGGTAGTACCTACAAAGGCTACCTCTATATGGGTTCTGAATGGGGAAACACATATGGGGCCCTCTTGGCCAAACCATATGGGTAAAAAATGGGCAAACACAATCAGTCTCATATAGGCTGCCTACATGGGCCCAAGGTAGTACCCACATAAGCTACCTCTATATGGGTTCAGAATGGGGAAACACATATGGGGCCCTCTTGGTCAAACCATATGGGTAAAAAATGGGCAGACACAATCAGTCCCATATAGGCTGCCTGCATGGGCCCAAGGTAGTACCCGCAAAGGCTACCTCTATATGGGCTCTGAATGGGGAAACACATATGGGGCAATCTTGGTCAAACCATATGGGTAGAACATGGGTAAACACAATGAATCCCATATGGGCTGCCTACATGGGCCCAAGGTAGTACCCACATAAGTATTCTTTGTATGGGTTCTGAACAGGGAAAGACGTGTAGGGCCCTCTTGCCAAACTATATGGGTCAGACATGGGTATACACAATCAGTCCTTTATAGGTTGGCTACTTGGACTCAAGGTAGTACCCACATGGGTAATTACTGTATGGGTTGTGAATGGGGAAATACATATGGGGTAGTGATAGATCATTCGTGAATGATCTGTTTATTGCGTCTGTTATGTGACAAATGAATGAAAGACTCTGAAGGTAAAGCAATTATTAATGTTCCCTACAAATTATGTCTGGGTGCATTATAATGATTTCCTAATTTAGAATATGATCAAGATTGCATAGGTAGGTGTTTTCGGAGAATTTGGTTGGTAAAAGTATAATTTATAACGCCACTTAAATGATTGAAATGACTTCAATGAAGATCCATTCATTTTGATGAATGACATCAAACGAGAGAGTCAGTAAAATGACCCGAACTTCCCATCACTAATATGTGGTAGGGTGACCAAACGTGCCACTATCTGAGGACATATTCTGCACAGATTTCTATATTGCTTAAATTAACCAAGTTGGTTGCTTGTGCTGCGGCAATTGATCATTACATGACAACAAAGTACCGTGAGAATGATTCGAAAGGATGGAGCGTCTGCTCTGCTCTGCATAGCTCTTGCGGTACTTTGATGTTGTATAATAATCAATCAGCACAGTGAAAACAACCAACACCTGGTTATTTTAGGCAATTTAGAAATCATGTGCTGAATGTGTCCCCAGGTAGTGCCATGTCTGGTCATCCAAATAGGGGACCCTCTTGGGTAAGACATAAGCATTCTGGGTAAGACATGAGCAAACATAATCAGTCCCATATAGGCTGACTGCATGGGCCCTAGGTAGTACACATATAGGTACTAGGTGCAGAGTGGGCAGTGGGTTTGGGATCAATGTGGGTACAGTATTGAACTTATTCACCATCTTTAAAATATTGTCTTTGAACTTCCATTTGTGCAGTAGCTCCGTATATTTCTATGGCATTTCTGTCTAAGTAATTTAGCTGGTAAAGTGGATTTATGTATTGTAGAGTTAACAAAAGTTATTGTAAACACTGTAATGTTTAAAGCAAATGTCTTAACAAATGTCAGTAGACAGACAGAAGAAAGACAGAATGGACATTTATGTTTCTGATGGGAAAAATCCAATGTATATCCAGAAATCGTATTTGCAGCATATGATACAGGGGTTCAGAATAAAGTGCTGTTTCATTCAGTTAGCATATTGTGTTTTGTGTTCAGTTTTCTTTTTGGACCAACAGTACAGACTTTTCTTTTCAGTCTAGTCGGCACATAACCGACCTTCAAAATTGAAATATGATTGAAATAATCTCAGCTGCTGTTTTAACATTGACACAAATTGATAATGTATAATGCTAAATCATTCAAATTTGTTTTAACAAAAAAAAATAATAATAATAATAAAAAAATAACAGATCTGTATGTTGAATAAATGTCATGTCTTTAACAAGAAATATCGGCCTTTTGAATGATTATGATTATTAACATTTTATTTATTAGCATTTTACGATATTTTGATCAAAACACCTCTTCAAAATCCAAATGTATATGTATAATTTTAATTATTAGCATTAGTAATAATAATTATAATAGATACAGTTCTAATCTCAAAAGAGCAGTGAGATTCTGTGTGGACTTTTACATATCACTATTACATTTTTATTCATACACTGTCATGAAAGCACTGTTTGACCAATTAATCAAATAATACAGCCAAAAAAATAAAACTAAATAGATACACGTTAAAAAACAATTCCGTTACCACTCTGAAACAATTTCTATTGGTTGTTTCACCTGGTTGCTTTTATCAAGATTGGTTAATCTGACTGTCATTCACGAAACTGGCCAATGACAGCCTCACGCGCCTTTTTGCTAGTGCAGTTTGAAAATATACTAATCAGTTTGGTTATATGCTTGCTACTGATCCGCAAGATTGCTCGCTCGCTCAGTTCCTGATTATGTGCCTGTTAAATTCTTATTGTAAACTAATTTGAGCTGTGAGATCAACGGATAACAGAAGCTGGAATGTGAACACAGAGAAAGGGGCAGACTGGATGTGTGAGATCCCGAAAACATATGGCGATGTCAGGTAACAAAACATTTTTCAGTCAAACCATCATAAAGTTATGATTTGTGCCCACAATTAATTAATGTGAGTGAGAGGAAATTAAAGGGAGAAGCTAATCGCGATTAGCGTATTAGCGCACTGGTGATATTAGCACGTATTTCAATGTAAATTAGTGTTTGAAGTTGGTGTGTGTTTGTGTGTATTAATGTTTAGTTTAAAACTCAAACTCATGAAAAGTAAAGGAGCACTGGAATAAGTGAAGTGAGTGATTAAACTGTAATTTACACTCGAAAACACTGGAATATATAGAAGAGTTGAGAGTGTTGTATGAGAGTGTTATGTTTGTGTAGATGATAGTTTCTGAGTATATTTTTTACTTCACCTCTTCAAATACTGATAACTTCTAATGATAAGATACACATTTGGTTCACATTTTTAGATCAAGCACACGTTTTTCAGGGAAAACAGACACCCAGTACAGAGACTACAGTAAAATGTTAGTCAGTTTTAACCACTGTTTCCAGACCTGAACTATGATTATAATCATAATAAGTACATTTGTAAGACATTTCCTCCACTGGTGATAGAAAATCTGAGTAACCTTTTTTTCCCTGTTGTCTTTCTTTTTCTGAGGTGGCACAAAGAAAGAGAAATAGATCTTGTCATCATCTTCAGTCCTTTATTTCATTCACTGGAGAACATCACAGCCTTCAGATGTGTCATATCAGGATAAATGCAACTGCAGGTAAAATTATATTATATTAGATTTAATTGTGGTGTACAAATTGGCTTTTTTAAGATACAGTTGTATTTACCTTGCAAAGATATATATGGGAACAGTCCATTTTTTTGTGAATCCTCTTTGTCTTTCTTTTGGGGATTTACATTTTTCTGATGGGATTGTTATGCATTAAGTTCATGTTTCGATCATAACTAACAGTTTCAAAGCTGACAATTTGTTTATGTTGCCTAAATGGCTGATAATGGCAAATTTCAGTACAATTTAAATATGTTTTGTTTAAAGGAATGGTAAAAAAAGAAATGTTTTTTTTTAAGGACTCGTCAGGCCCACCCACTACAGAATCACCAAGGATCCAGCTGATCACTGCCAATTTGGAGGAGGATTGTCCTTTATCTGCTACATTGCATCCTCACTTCTGGTATGAATTCACTGACTTTTTGTGATATGTGAGATGTTTTGATTTTACTAAATGTAGTGGTTTTGCTTAATTTGATTTTACATAATTTTCTTAAAGGGAACGTTCACCCCAAAATGAAAGTTCTGGCATCATTTACCCTTCATCACCCTTATGTTTTTCCAAACCTGTATGAATTTCTTTCTTCTGTTGGAGACAAAAAAAGATTTTTTGAAGAATGTAGATAACCAAACAGTTCATAGTAGCCATTAACTTCCATAGTAGGAAAAAAAAATACTATGGAAACCATTGGGGCCCATCAACTGTCTAGATACCAACGTTTGGAACAACATAAGGGTGAATAAATGATGACAGAATTTTCATTTTTGAGTGAACTATACCTTTAATACAATGTATAGTTATGATTCTGAATGGGCGGATCCATTTGCAAACTTTTATTAATACAATGAGGCAAAGACATGGTCGAAAGGCAGGCAGGGTCAAACGATGGCAAACGGGTGTTTTGACAGCAAGACGAAGCATAGTCCATAAGCAGGCGAGGGTCGATCAGCGGCGTACGTTATCCAAAGGGCTTAGCAGGAGAATGGTCAGACAGGCGAGAGTCACAATAGACAGACAACGGGACAGACTGAACGAAACAAGGCAAAACAAGAAAACTAGACACAGGGTTACACGGAGAAATGCTTTGTAAGAATGCTAGAACAATTCAATACTCGGCAAACTGTAACAGGAAGACCGGGGCTTTTATACTCTCTTGATTGGGCGCAGGTGATGGGAGCAGTGGCTGATGGATAATGTAGTCCGGGGTGTAATGCAACAGTCAGTGTGTGATAGGGTGAGAGTGACATCTGGTGGTGAGCGGACCGCGGGACACCGACCAGATTCGTGACATAGCCCCCCCCCCCAAGGAGCGGCTTCCAGACGCTCCAACCGAAAAAACAGTCCTGAGGAGCGGTGGGAGGGCCAGGAGACTGAGGCAGAACCGGTGTTCTGAAATATTCGGTGTCTGAGATTTTCTGTGACACTGGGCGGAGCTAACATGAATATTCATGAGTTTCATCTTAAAGTTGCACTCAAATATTAGTGCTCTGATTTAAAAAAAAAAAAACGTAATTTCTGTAACGTAATTTCATTTCAGTTTCGAGCTAATACATATTTATTTATTGTGCACAGACATTTATTATTTACATAAGAAATCCAGTTTATCGTTAGAATATGCATCATATAGGCTAATCAAGCCAACAACTCTTGTCTTTTTGTCATATACCCTACTTCGGTTTTACATTTGAGTGCGTTTTTAAATGGCTTGATTTGATTTGTACAGAATATACTTATGCATTTGATTTGGCATAATAAAGTTTAATTTGTGATCATGTACAACATTCCTTATATTGCTGGTTCAGCTGTTAAATAAATTAAGATATTTTACTTGCTGATTTTCTCTTTTTTCACAGAGGAAAATTAACTAAAATGTTGCATGGGCTATATTCATTTGCACATTTACTCTAAAAAGTTGGCATTTAATACAATCAAGAGAGCAAATGATGTGTTAAAGTTTTATTTACAAAGGTGTACATAGACAACACATAATTGGGGGGGTTAATTTACAGAGGGCCTTGACATCCAGGACAGATAAAAACTGCCTCCAAACTTGGTCTGCTCATGCAGTCCCAGTGGTACCAGCCTTTGCAAACTTCACATTCAATCTAGAAACATGAATAAACAGTCATGCAAGTTTAAAATACACTAAAATGTTAATAAATCGATAAATAAATCATCCTAACATACCCATGTGTCTACTTGGTCTGATGTGTGGGGATATTGTTGTCCACAAGCCAAACACAGGTCATCAAGAGGTTCTGTGCAACATTATAAAGTTGACTTACATTATGTTATCACATGCATAATTTAACAACCCACAATAATCCAATCAAAAAACCTGATTCTTTGAGAAGACATAAACCCAGGTCTTCACGCATCCATGCAATATTGGTTTTTAAGTTTAAATCTCCGCCTAGAAGATGTGCTTCTGCAAACTAGAAAATTTGGTTGTAAGCTTAACAAGTAGAATTCAGGTATACATAAACACTTTTAACAGCTACATACCTTGCAAGCAAATACCCCACATGAACTACTGTCTGGCTGAAGGCTGTTTGGTAATTTCACACACTTCCATGTGGTACCCTGGAAACCTTTTTTATTCATGAAACACCTTTTATTGAAGAGAAAAAGTTATATAACCATGTAAACCAACTTATTAAAAATAGTTATAAAACTGTTTGGTGAAGGTATTTTTAATATTTAATTTAATTTCTTACCTTACAGCCTTAATGCAGTGAGCAATTTTATTGCTGCTTTCACCACAGGAGTTCATATAAATGATCCTGCCTTCTTGAGGATATATAATCTGGCAACACATTAAGCTTGTTGTTTAGTCTTGAAGAATGTAAAAATATACACTATATAAAATGTAAATAATATGGCAGACATTGTATAAAACTGACCAGCAGTGTCCAGTGGTCTCCCTCATTTACAGAACCCACCAGTAAATCATAGGCCTGTGGATCCATCTATGGGTACAAAGAAAATTACAAATGATACACAAACATTTATGCTAATCAAAATAAGCAAGCTGGTATACCTTCATTTCAGTGGCCTTGCCTTTCCACAGATTAGTCATTTGGAAAGAATCAATGACTCCAGCTTTGCCTGGATACCTTATTGCTATGCAAGTAAGGTATGCATTGATAACCTGAGTAAAAAAACTGGTTCAACTATTTTGCACTATTCAACACTTGAACATATTTAAAATATATACCATAATTTTTAAAAGGTAAGTACATACAGTCAGCTTGAGGAAGAGAACAAGAAGTCACAGCTGCAGAAGAGGCAGCAGGTTGCAGGGGTGCAAAGGAGGCCACAGGTTGCAAGGGTGCAGAAGAGGCCACAGGTTGCAGGGGTGCAGAAGAGGCAGCAGGTTGCAGGGGTGCAGAGGAGGGCACAGGTTGCAGGGGTGCAAAGGAAGCCACAGGTTGCAGGGGTGCAGAGGAAGCCACAGGTTGCAGGGGTGCAGAAGAGGCAGCAGGTTGCAGGGGTGCAGAGGTGGCGACAGGTTGCACGGCTGTAGTGGAGGCCACAGGTTGCACAGCTGCAGAGGAGGCAGGAGGTTGCAGTGGAGGACAGAGAATGATTTGCAGAGGAACCGGCAGGGTGATAGGATAGATGAATGTGAGAGCTGGGGTCAGGGTAGTTGTGGTGTGAGGGATTGAAAGCACTGTGCCATGTAATGTGTTAGTGGATGTGGTAGTGATGGATGTGGTGACCTTTCGTGATTTTGGTGGAGGATCTTCTAAAAAGGGGACCAGGTGATCAAGGTTTACCCTGGGCAATATTTTGCCATACTCATCCAGAAGGTCTACACTTTTCCCATCAACTTTAGTGACAGTGTATGGCCCAAAATAATCAGGGTCTAGTTTGCCCCCCTTTCTCTGCTGACTTCTTTTGTTTTGCCTTAGCACTCTGTCTCCAACCTGCATGACAACAGCCTTTCCTTTTTCTAGTTTTCTCTTTCTTACTTGTTTTTGCACCTGGGCCATGTTGTCTTTAACTATTTGGTACAACCTGTCCTGCCGTTTTATCCATTCAGATACACACTCCTCTGCAACCATTTCCTCCACACTTTCATTGATCTACAATAAAGAGACAAATTGTGCATATTAAAAAGAAATAACAGAAAAATGTTGACATCTCAAAAGTTGAACTGTGAACATGCATAATTGTACTAACCTCATAGGACTCTGGTACCTCACATGGGTACCTAGCCTCATGACCAAAAAGCAGATAATAAGGAGCAAATTTGGTTGTTATCTGCTTTTTGGTACGCAGACCAAACATTGTGGCCTCCAAATAATCAGCCCATGAGCTTGGCCTGTTCTCCACCAACTTGCTCAAAGATCTGTACACAGAGAGAAAATTAACAAGGTTCTACTGGCGTTTATACATATGGGTTCACAGTTTAAAGATATGGACTGTTCATCACCTCTGAATTGTGCCATTAAGCCTCTCCACCAACCCATTTGTCTGTGGATGGTAAGGGGCACATAGACTCCTCTTGATGCCAAGTGTTTGGCACACACCCAGATTGATCTGTGCATACAGATCAACACAAATTTTCAATTGAACAGTAAGAAGCCATTTATATTTCTTTTAAATAACAACAATATTAGAACAACAATGTAGCAATAAAACAAATACAAAGGTAAAACACTAACCTTATTTACAAATTCAGTGCCTTGATCTGTTAAGAGTCTTTTAGGGGCACCAAATTTGTAAAAGTGCTTTATAATGCAGGTTGTGACCTCCTCTGCACTTTTTGTCTTCAGTGGGAAAGCCTCACACCACTTTGTGAAGTAATCTACCATTACACAGATATACTGGTAGCCTTCTTTTGTTGGTGTAAGCTTTCCCACTAAATCCATCCCTACAATATCCCATGGCTGTGCCACCTGATAAACATACATGTTCAATAGATAAAACTGATATATATAAAAAATTCTCTTGCGTTTTTCATACAAACATGACTTACCTCAATAGGGGTGTATTCATTGGGATTTTTCAGAGAACACAGGGTTTTTTTGACACTGAGCACAATGTGTAACCTAAAATATATTGCAAAAATCAGTTTTGATCATTCACTACAAAAATGTATAGTATGAACATATGAGGAAAGATGACA
This sequence comes from Cirrhinus mrigala, assembly GCA_036247105.1. Classification (NCBI taxonomy): domain Eukaryota; kingdom Metazoa; phylum Chordata; class Actinopteri; order Cypriniformes; family Cyprinidae; genus Cirrhinus; species Cirrhinus mrigala. The sequence continues at coordinate 34,954,827 of CM070022.1, forward strand.
TAATTAAACTTACCCAGTGTTTTATGTTCACAGACATTCCAGGCCAATAAAAGCGTTTGCTAATGGCATCCAGTGTTTTCTGGATGCCACAGTGAGCACCTATTGGTCTGCTGTGGAACTGCTCAAAAATTTCTTGAGCGCATTCTTTGGTGCTGATTACTTTGGCCAAAGTGCCGTCTTTTCTAACATAATACAAGATGTCATCTAAAAAGTATAAAGTTGTAAAGTTTTAAACCATTACATAACAAGTGAAGCTACCAAATCCAGGTGTACATTTGAAATACTCACTTTCAATGGCAAAGCTTTTAGCTCTTCTGAGAAATATGAATTTTTCACATCTGGTAAGACCATTGGGTAGCTTTCCAAACCTTTTAAATTCAGCCAGCACTTTAAATTCTGCCTCATCCATCTTGTGGCCACACTGCACTGATGAATCTAATAAAGGGACCTTATATACTATTACCAATTTAGTTAAATTGTTTTAGATAAAACATTAAATTACTTGATTGTGTAACACAGTAGTCTGTTTATCTAATCATTTACTCCAATTGGCCCATATGTGATTTGATTAGACTCAACTATGGTAACCATGGTAAAAAAAAAAAAAAAAAAAAAAAAGGGAAAAAAAGTATTGACATAATAATAAAAAAAATGTTGCTTGCTGGCTTACTAGAAAAATACACTTTTTTTTTGTTTGTTTTTTGGTCTTCACTTTTTTATACAAATATGAATGCCATTTATCTTATGATCATGCTACATACTTTTTTAAATGAAAATTGTATAAGTTGTACTTTTTTCCATCCAGTTCAGCAAATTGTCAAAAAGGTTTACATAATGTTACATACATATTGGCTGGCTTTCTTGAACAGTGGATCTTCTTTTAAAATCTATGTCTGTTATCTACATAATTAGCCTGAACTATTATATGGCACAAAATAATTAGAAAAGTATGTAGATGCCTGCTATGCCTATTATGTTGTCTCCTCCATGTACACATTTGTGATATATATATATATATATATATATATATATATATATATATATATATATTTTTTTTTTTTTTTTTTTTTTTTTTTTATGTAATGTTATGTAAGCTTGTACTGTAGAATAGGACTAAAACATTGTGAAATGAAAGCATGGATTCTAATTTCACCATTAATGAATTCATGAAAAAGAGAAACATTAATAGAACCGTTAATTTAATATTAAAGTCTGGTTGAAGTTATGTATGCTACCAACTAAGCCAAAAATAAGGAACGACAGAAATATCACAGCAAAAACTTTATTTTGCCACCAAATATGCATTTTATACGTTATCAACAGTTTTACAGACTCTTAAAGTAAAACATCAGCACAAAACAAAAATGACTTAAATATACCACAGCGTTTTTTTACGATGGCGTTTTAGTGCCACTTAAAAAAAAGAAATCTAAGATTATGAGATTAATATGTCGAGAATAAAGTTGAAATATTATGAGAATAAAGACGAGATATTACGATAATAATGTCAAAATATTACAAGAGTCAAGTCAATATATTATTTAATTTAATAAAAAATGTGGGGTATAAAAGTTTGGACGCCACAGACATTTTTGAGGAGCAGGTGGAGGTATTTTCACAAAGATTTTTTAAAAAGAATTCTCAAAAATTTTGAAAGATGATACTTTATATTAGAAATGTTTTATATTACAAACAACGAATGCAATCGAAGACATTAAATATTATTTCCCAGCATACTGTCCCTGTGAGTATGACACAAGGTATTATTTCTACTAATAATCCCACATACACTGCAAAAAATGTTTTTCTTACTTAGAATTTGTGTCTTGTTTATTTGCTTACCCCAATGGCAGATTATTTTGCTTTTTCTAAGCAAAAACTCACTTAATTTCAACTTGTTCTTTCTAAAAACAAGACAATTATTTTTACTAGAATATCCTTCTTGGCCCTTCCTCATCCCAGTAAAATGATGCAGCGGCTCGGAGTCGGAGGCATCAATCCGGGCCTTTGCATGCGCAAAATAGGCTATACTCTCAATATATTATAAGTTTAATTTCTACGATTTAAATTCTCGAAACATTTCGACTTTATTCTGGTAATATTCCGGCTTTATTATCGTAATATTTCGACTTTATTCTCGTAATATTTCCACTTTATTCTCGTAGTATTTTGACTTCATTCTGGTAATATTTAGACTTTATTCTCGTAGTATTTCGACTTTATTCTCATAGTATTTTGACTTTATTCTCGTAGTATTTCGACTTTATTCTCGTAGCATTTCGACTTCATTCTCGTAGTATTTCGACTTTATTCTCGTAGTATTTCAACTTCATTCTCGTAGAATTTTGTCCTTATTCTAGAAATATTAGATAGTATTAGATTAGATTTATATTTATATTTATATAAATATAAATATTAGATTAGATAGTAGAAAGAACATATCCTTAAATTAAATCATAATAAATTAAATTAAATCAAACATACAGCACACAATCTACAAATGAAATCAACAATCTAAAGGAATAAAAACAAAAGGAATAAAAAAACTTAAATTAGTTCGAAGCTGAAATTAAATTAATTTACGTTAACGAAAACAGTTTATATGGTCCAAGGAGCTCTAAAAAATTTAGTGGCGCTTTAACATGAAACAGGAAACTCATGGCTATTCATGTTAGCTCCGCCCAGTGTCACAGAAAATCTCAGACACCGAATATTTCAGGGCGGAGCAGGAGGCGCAGGAGCCCTCCAGGGTGGAGCCGGAGGCGGAGCAGGAGGTGCCGTAGCCCTCCAGGGCGGAGCAGGAGGCAGAGCAGGAGCCCTCCGGGGCGGAGGCGGAGCAGGAGGCGCGGGAGCCCCCCAGGGCGGAGCCGGAGGCAGAGCAGAGGGCGCAGGAGCCCTCCAGGGTGGAGCCGGAGGCAGAGCAGGAGGCACCGGAGCCCTCCAGGGCGGAGCCGGAGGCAGAGCAGGAACCCGCGTCATGGACTGGGACCTGGGGAAAACAGGGACAGAGGAGGCAGACAGAATGAGGGGAGAAGCAGAGAGTTTGAGGGAGAACGCCGCCTCCCTAGGAGGATCTACAGCCGAAGCTGACACCTCAGGAGGCATTAGCGCAGCTTCTCCGACTGAAGAGAGCTCTGGAGCAGGTTTGTGAACAGGCGGGAGCACTGGAGCAGGCTTGAGAACAGACGTGATCTCAGGGGCGGACTTGTGAGCAGACGTGATCTCAGGGGCGGACTTGTGAACAGACATGACCTCCGGGGCGGACTTGTGAGCAGACGTGACCTTCGGAGTGTAGTGTGCGGCCCACATACTGAAAATGGTGACCGCCATCACACTGGCAGACATGATGTGACAAGGCTCTGGGCGGTCAGACAAACGTAACTTGATTCTGGGCGCTCAGACGAGACGTGACTTGACTCTGGGCGGTCAGACGAGACGTGACGGGGCTCTGGGCCGTCGGGCAGAACGTGACTTGGGCCGTCAGGCGGGACGTGACTTAACTCTGGGCCGTCAGGCGGGACGTGACTGGACTCTGGGTCGTCAGGCGGGACGTGTCTGGACTCTGGGCTGTCAGGCGGGACGTGACTGGACTCTCGGCCGTCAGGCGGGACGTGGTGAGGTTCTGGACAGATAGACGAAACGTGATGGGGCTCTGGAAGGTCAGACGAGACGTGACTTGGCTCTGGAGCAGCAGCAATAACTTCACTTGGCTCATGAAGATCAGCTGTGGTTTGACCTGGTTTGTGAAGACCAATAGTAAACTGACTTGACTCTCGGAGATCAGCAGTGACTTGACTTGGCTCGTGAAGATCAATGACTTTACTTGACTGGGGGACCACGGCTGTGACTTTGCTTGACTCAGGAACGACAGCCTTGACGTTGCTTGACGCAGGAACGACAGCCTTGACGTGGCTTGACGCAGGAACGACAGCCTTGACGCTGCTTGACGCAGGAACGACAGCCTTGACGTTGCTTGATGCAGGAACGACAGCCTTGACGTTGCTGGACGCAGGAACGACAGCCTTGACGTTGCTGGACTTGGAAGCTTGACTGGACTTGGAAGCTACAGCTGTAGCCTGACTTGACTCTGGAGCAGCGGCTGAAGCTTGACTTGGCTCTGGAATAACAGCAGCACCTTGACTTGGCTCAAGAAGATCTGCTGTAACCTGGCTTGGCTCATGGAGATCCGCTGTAACGTGACTTGACTCATGGGGAGCAGCTGTGTCTTGGCTTGACTTGTGGAGAACAGCAGCAGTATCTTGGCTTGATTCATGGGGAACAGCAGCTTTGGCTTGACCTGACTCTGTTGCTTGACCAGACTTGGAAGCTTGACCGGACCTGGAAGCTTGATTGACCCTGGGGTAGCAGCCGCGATGTGAAGGAGCGCCATTTTAGCTGCCCGTACAGCCATTAGGGGTGAACCCAGCACGTGGGCCATCATGACCACAGGCCGCGTCCGAGTGCTGGCCGAGAGTTCTGGGATGGCGGCCATCTTGTGGCATGGCTTGGAGACAGCGGCCATCTTGTGAACAGGCTTGGGGATGGCGGCCATCTTGTGCTGTGGCTCTGGCGTGACGGCCATCTTGTGCAGTGGCTCTGGCGTGATGGCCATCTTGACAGTGCTTGGCTCAGGAAAGATGGCTGTAACTTGACTTGAGACAGGGGCGATAGCTCTGACTTGACTTGACACAGGAAACACAGCTTTAACCTGACTTGACACAGGAACAACGACCGTAGCTTGACTTGACCCTGGAACAGCAGCTGTAGCTTGATCTGACCTGGAAACTTGACTTGACTCGGGATATGCAGCTGTAAATTGACTTGACTCAGAAACTTGACTTGACTCAGGAAACACAGCTGCAACTTGACCTGACTTGGAAACTTGACTTGACGTGAAGGAGCTCTGTTTTCGCCGCCATTTTGTGATAAAGTGGCATTGAGGAGCGGTAGGGTTCAGAAAGCCCTCCATGGAAGAATATCATCAGACACAGATCGCCCATAGAAGTCTGATTAGCTGACATAACAGTCCAAAATGTACTCCTCAGTGGACCGCTCACCTTGTTTAAGACGCATGATCTGAGCTGCTGTATTCTGAGCTGCTGGATCCTTGTTGGCCGAGTATTCTGTAACGGAGAGACGGGAGGCGGGCGGATCCATTTGCAAGCTTTTATTAATACAACGAGGCAAAGACATGGTCGAAAGGCAGGCAGGGTCAAACGATGGCAAACGGGTGTTTTGACAGCAAGACGAAGAATAGTCCATAAGCAGGCGAGGGTCGATCAGCGGCGTACGTTATCCAAAGGGCTTAGCAGGAGAATGGTCAGACAGGCGAGAGTCACAATAGACAGACAACGGGACAGACTGAACGAAACAAGGCAAAACAAAAAAAACTAGACACAGGGTTACACGGAGAAATGCTTTGTAAGAATGCTAGAACAATTCAATACTCGGCAAACTGTAACAGGAAGACCGGGGCTTTTATACTGTCTCTTGATTGGGTGCAGGTGATGGCTGATGGATAATGTAGTCCGGGGTGTAATGCAATAGTCAGTGTGTGATAGGGTGAGAGTGACATCTGGTGGTGAGCGGACCGCGGGACACCGACCAGATTCGTGACAGCATCCAGTGTAGAGAGTACACTAGGTGCAATTCCATCACGGATTTGCACAAAACTTTTGCGATGTTGTCAATAAAACAATGTTGCGAAATTACGGCGTTTTCATTAACCAGTGTTATGAGACTAAAACGTAATTTTTTTTCGTCTCACGATAAGTCATGGCGATGGATGTTGATAGGTTTACGTATGTCACAGCCACTGCACTAGCCATTAATTTTAATTGTAGGAGACGTAGGCAACTATCTAAACAGGTGCAGCATGGAGAGCTGGTGTAAACACAAGCTTTGACTAGAGTGGCCGCGATCAGTTCCGCAGACTTGTGCAGTGTAAATAAAAGGTTATCCAAGCTTTAATGGCAAGGAAAGCCCCTTATTCAAGCATTGTGTAGTCAATGTTTGTATAAGCAGCCACATATGAGGTTTTTTTTTTTTTTTTTTTTTTTTTTTTTTGAGGTTATAGAACATTAAAAATGATCAATGTGACTCATGTACGCAAGGTAGCCTGTAAATGCAAAAAAGCTGTTTTAATTGCAGTTTTGCAAAATATTCCTTTTTAAATTGCCTGTAAAACCTCATATGAGCTTAAAGAAAAAAAAAAATTGCAATATATGGGACTTTTTGCGAAATACAGTACTGTTTCACCCACAAAAAAATGGTTTTAAGTCAGTTATTTCTATCTTTTGCTGTAGTGTGTCAGTAGGAAATATCAGTTTACATTTCTAAACATTCATTTTGCCATTAATTGTAATAATCCAGTGAGATTTTTGTTTGCACGAGGAGTCTGACAACAGCCAGTGCTCCACACAGAGATCTGATCTGACCATCATCCAGTCTGTCTGGAATGACATGAGGAAACAGAGCAAACTGAGACAGACTAAATCCAGAAGAACTGTGACAACATCTCCAAGTTGCTTTAAGAAACCTACCTGCAAAGTACTGTTAAATGTTTTAGGTGCTTGTGTAAAAATGCTGTAAAATGAGGATGCTGTCAAAAATAATGCCATAAATAGATTTTATCAATTAATTTCTATTAACTAAATTAAATCAACATTTGGTAAACCATATTTGCGTTTAAAACAGCTTTTGCCCTAGGTACATTTGCGCATAAGTTTTCAGGTAGCTTTGCATGTAGGTTTCTTAAAGCAACTTGGAGATGTTGTCACAGTTCTTCTGGATTTAGTCTGTCTCAGTTTTTCTGTTTCTTCATGTCATTCCAGACAGACTGGATGATGGTCAGATCAGATCTCTGTGTGGAGCACTGGCTGTTGTCAGACTCCTTGTGCAAACAAAAATCTCACTGGATTATTACAATTAATGGCAAAATGAATGTATATAACTGAATAACTGACTTAAAACCATTTTTTTGTTGGTGAAAATACTAGTGGGCTAAGACTTTTGCACAGTACTGTAGATGTTTCCATTAGGCATATTTTCAATATGCAATTTTAGTTGGCGCAATTTGAAGGGTAATGGAAACACAGCTACTGATTATAATGGGTTCTGTTGTATTTAGTCACGCTGTGCCGTGCTCCGCCACACCACGCTGCTCACGTCTGGTGTTGACATGGTGTAACCATCCATTTGTTTTAAAAAGCAAACTTAACAAATTATCTTTTTCGAATCCTGATTACGGGACGCTGAGCCACAAAGCTTTGTGTTGTGCTGCTTATACTAACCAAGCAAAAAAAATACCCTTTCTCATGCTTAAAACAAGGTGTCTGCCGTCAATCTGTCGTCATTTACTTGCCCTTGAGTTTCTCCAAGTAAAAGTTATTATTTTGTAGTATTTTAACGTGTAAGTAACATAATATTTCACGTTTACTAAACACATTGTAGAAAAGTTGTCTATTGGAATGTTTTGCAGAGGCTCTTAAGAAGACTGCACTGATGTCAGAGATCAACCAGCAAGAATCTGAGAGGGAACTCTCGAAATGGTTTACTGGGACAAGAGACAGAGGAAGACTAAGGGTGTCTAAAATGCACAAATGTCTGTCTGCAGTGTAAGCAGTACTGAAAAATGTTTAGTTGCTGCTGCTGCTAACTGTCTCCATTTTCTATGTGCAAATGTTCAAAGCTTTCAGTAAACACTGGTTCAAATACAAGTTCAAAATGTTTGTTAACTTTAACAATTACATAATTTTAACAATTAGCTATCAGAATATAGCATAATATGATTGGTAGTTTCAATAAAATTGAAATTTGAAAAGATCTCAATTTCACTGTGTACTGCTGTATGCTAATGCTTTAAAACTTTAAAACTTTTTTTTTTTTAATCCTACTTGCAAGAAATAATTTATCCCATGTAGTTCCCACATAGAGTTTGAAGATGGGACCTAGGTAGGTTTTGTGTATGTTTCATAGTTGGGCCCCACTTAAACCCAGTGAAATCCTAAATAAAACACATTGGTAAATTGCATGGGGCCAACATGGAACCCGTGGACAAACCCATGTAAAACCCATATTTAGATGGAACCCAGATGGGTTTTGCATATGTTCCCTAGATGGGCCCCACCTAAAGCCCAGGTAAATCCTGCATATAACCCACATAGGTATGTTGCATGGGGCCAACATGGAACCCGTGGACAAACCCATGTAAAACCCATATTTAGATGGAACCCAGATGGGTTTTGCATATGTTCCCTAGATGGGCCCCACCTAAAGCCCAGGTAAATCCTGCATAAAACCCACATGGGTATGTTGCATGGGGCCAACATGGAACCCATGGACAAACCCATGTAAAACCCATATTTAGATAGAACCCAGATGGGTTTTGCATATGTTCCCTAGATGGGCCCCACCTAAAGCCCAGGTAAATCCTGCATAAAACCCACATGGTTATGTAGCATGGGGCCAACATGGAGCCAGTGGACAAACCCACTTAAAACCCATATTTCAGCCCATGTAATAAAGATTGGGCCAAGATGGGTCTTTTGCATGTTGCCCAGTTGGGGCCCACCTGTAGGCAAGTGTAATCCCACATGAAACCCATGAGGCGCCCTGGAGGCTAGTGCAGGGCAGACACAGGAGGGAAAGGAGGTATGCCTCCAGGGCGGATCAGGGAGCTCAGGGAGCCACAGCGGAGCATACAGTCGCGGGTGCCATGGCGGGTCAGGGAGCTCGGGGAGCCACAGTGGAGCATACAGTCCCTGGTGCCATGGCGGGTCAGGGAGCTCGGGGAGCCACGGCGGAGCACAGAGTCTATACGACCACGGCGGGTCAGGGAGCTCAAGAAGCCACGGCCGAGCACAGAGTCCATACGGCCACGACGGGTCAGGGAGCTCGGGAAGCCACGGCCGATTACACAGTCCATCCAGCCATGACTGATCAGGGAGTTTGGGAAGCCATGGCCGAGTACACAGTCCAGGTGGCCATGGCTGATCAGGGGAGTAGCCCCCACCCAAAATTTTTTTGGGGAAACTTAGGGCATAATCAGCCCAGGAGAGCACAGGAAGGCTGGGCTTAGTAGGCGCAGGCACAGGAGGGTGCTCAGGAGGCGCAGGCCCAGGAGGGCGCTCGGGTGGCGCCGGCTCTGGAGGGCGCTCTGGAGGAAGCACGGGCTCTGGAGGGTGGTCTGGAGGAAGCGCGGGCTCTGGAGGGCGCTGTGGAGGAAGCGCGGGCTCTGGAGGGCACGCTGGAGGCAGCTCGGGCTCTGGAGGGCGCGCTGGAGGGAGCTCGGGCTCTGGAGGGCGTGCAGGAGGCAGCTCGGGCTCTGGAGGGCACGCTGGAGGCAGCTCGGGCTCTGGAGGGCGTTCTGGAGGTATGGATGGTATCAGTGGACACTTGGGAGAGCTGGACGGGACCAGCAGGGACACAGGAGAAGAGAATCCACATACATCCTTATTGTCTATGATATTAATTCGGCTTGCCATACTGACTGGTTAATCCAGAGTGCGGGGGTGTGGCTGGTGTCCGTGAGCCGGTCGATGCCGGTGTCCGTGAGTGAGCCGCGGGCGGAGTCCGAGAGCTGGCCGCGGGCTCTGGGCTGAGGATGGGGGAGGAGCTATGGAGAACGGGGTAGAGCGAGGGAGGACCGGAGGGAGCGAGCTCGTTGGAGCAGCACGTGGAGGACGCTGGCTGGTGGTGAACTGGAGCGGCCGCGTGTTTGCAGATGGGGGGAAGAGTAGAATCTTCCACATCGACATAGTAATTGGAATTACAAAGGGCAAGGACATAATTGATGAATTCCGCTACGGGTTTGCGGCAATCGTCAGGAGTTATGGAACGGAACAATCTGTCATCATTGAGCCCCATCTGAAAACACGCGTTAATAGTCGCATCGTTCCAACTCACCAGATGAACAATGCTCAGAAATTCCTCCACGTAGTGCTCCAACGGCCTCTCCGCCTGCTGGATGTTGAACAGAATCTCCTCAGCCCAGAGCATTTTGATGGTCGGTTCTTTTGTCAGGGTGTCGTGTGCGGAGAAAGATGAGGAGGAGCGAGGAGATCCAGAACATGTAATTTTATTAAATAATCCAAGAAGTGAACAGGAACGGACAGGAAACAGCAGGGAACCAAACGCAAACACAACGTATAAGACTTTATGACGTTAAGAACCGACCAACCACCGTGGAACACAACCAAACTTAAATACACAGACTAACCAATGGGGAGACAGGTGTGAACAATGAAACAGTGACATCATGATTGAAAACTGAAACGGAAGACCAAATAAGGGCATGCACGGGGAAAAACACACAACAACAGTCCAAAGGGTCTGACAACAATATGTCAAATAACTGAAATAATTAGGTGTTCACTTTAAGCTTTTATTTAGTGATGACTGAGTTTTTGGTAGAAAAAGAGCAGGAGAAACACCAAGAGCCAGCAAATGCTATTAAAAGAGTGACACTTTATCTCACAGAGTAATTTGAAAATAACTTTTTAATATACTCAAACTCTCTATACTGAGTGAATTAAATTGTTCATCATTCAAAGCGAATTTGTGCCCTCAAAAGACTTGGACTATGGCACATGAGTAGCAGGATCAGATGAGAGTTTTTTTTTTGTTTTTTTTTGTTTTTTTGTATGCTTGCACTGTTATTTATTTATGTGCTGTCCCATTTATGTGCATTCATTTTGATAGGCAGAGCCCTGTCTCAGCATGGAATTCAGGAATTGTGACTTTGTTTCTGTCGAAACAAAGATCCATTTTCCAGTAAGACTGGCTTTCTTTTTTTAAAATGTATATACACACATTTACAGTGAGTTAAATGTTTTTCCTTGAAGGGATAGTTCACCCAAAAATGAAAATAATCATTTACTCACCCTTGAGTTTTTTTAATGTCATATGTCCTTTTTTTTTTTTTTTTTTTTTTTTTTTTTTCGGACCAGTATATGGCAATTAGCAAATTAACAAGCTTTAAAAAAAACGCAGGGAAAAAATGCAGGAGACGCGAAGAAACGTTTAACAGTCTTTAATGGTACAAACACGGGGTAATCCACAACAGGAATGAAGAGAAGCACATGAACACATCAAGTAACAAAGTAGACCCGACAAACAGAGACTGGACAGACTGGGGCTTAGGCCATGTCCACACTAATACGTTTTCGTTTGAAAATGCATCTTTTTCTCTCTGTTTTGGCCTTCCATCCACACTGAGACGGTGTTTTTGGTCAAGGAAAACTGAGCTTTTTTGAAAGTGGATACATTTGAAAACGCTGTTTTCGCGTTGGACTGTGAAAACGGAGGCTTTTGAAAACGATGACGCATGTTTAGTCATGTGACGCATATTGTACCAACAGATATCTATGTTTATACCGGTAATTGTGGCTGTTATGTGCTATTCGCTTTCACACTGCAGCTAAACATGAGGGCAGCTGCTTTTTAGATCAAACATAAGAGCGCGCGACATGGACGCGTCAGTGAATGATGAGATATTTCCGTAAATAAAATGATCCTGCCAAGAATTGCGTGAAAATTCTGTGTCTTTTCCGTCTGTATCATCTCAATGAGTTTTTACGCATGCGCAGTATGGCGAATTTAACGTTTTCCTACGTTTCAGTGTGGATGAGAAACATTTGGAAAACCCTTGAAAACGCTAGTGTGGATGGAGAGCGTTTTAAAACGAAAACTCAGTTTTCAAATGTATCCAGATTAATGTAGACATAGCCTTAAATGCACGGGGTAATTGACACAGAGACGAGACACACTTGAATCACTTGAACTAAAAACGAGAGGGAGAAACTGGGTCATGGAGCATATGGGAATCAAAACACAACACAGAACAGTTCATAGTCCTGACACATCACCCCCTCCCGGAAAGGCACGTCCTTGCGCTGTCAACAACAACAAAAGGAAGGTAAAGATTGAAACTTGGAAGGAGGCTCAGGAGGACGACAACAAACGGAGTCCAGGGTGGAGACGATGGAGGGAGGAGCCAGGGAGATGACAGGAGGGATCCAGGCCACAGCCATGATGGAGGAAGGGCTAACGACTCCAGGGGGCTGACAGAGGGCAACAGAGCAGGTGGTGGAGGAGCCCGAGGCAAAGACGGAGCGCCAGTGGAGCGAATGGATTGCCAGGCAATGGTGGAGAGGAGGGAGCCAGGAGCCATGTTGGAGCCGCAGGGTCAATGGGCCGAGGTGGAGTCCGGGACTCTGAGGCTGGAGGCGGAGATGAGGGATCCTCCAGCTGTAATGCCGATGGAGACTGGCAGACCAGCGGTGAACTGAGGGTGAGTAGAGGGGCTGCCAGATGACAGTGGAGAAGGAGGTAAGAGCCAGGGGGGAGGGTGTGCATTTGTGAGGGCTCTCAGGGATGCCCTTAGGAACAGTGTCTTTCTTTGAGTTAAACTCAGGAACGGAAGCCCCCTCTATTATTATGAATTTTTTTTTTTTTTTTTTTTTTAATCTGAACACTGATCAAAAAAGCCAGTGTACAATGAATTAAAATTTAACACCCCTGAAATGTTTATATGACTCCCTCCCTTTTTGAGTTAAAATAATATTTTTGAAAGTGTGAAATATGTACATTTTAACACTGTAAGAGTTTTTTTTTTTTTTTTTTGTCATGGGATTGGCATGGTAATGTACATGACAACGTTAATGTATTTGGTCTTGGCGGAATAGATCTGCTACACTGTTTGCTGCTGCTGCTGCGGCAGGGCAATACAGAGACTTGCTACTGCCAGTACATCCACAACATACTGCTGTAAGCATGTAAGAAATACTGCTGCTGCACATATCACACATATGAATAACCCTGATATTTCCTTTTAAACATAGACAACTTGTGCATAAACTAATATTTTTCTAATGTTTAGACTCTGTCAACAAGGGTTTATTCAAATATAAACAGTTATATTAGTATATTGGTAACATACATTCTTTAAGCATTTATATGTCACATCCATAACACTGGATTTGCCCTAAACATTCTTTCTCTGTTTTCTGGATTACACAGCACAGCAATAGCACATGTCACACAAGCACATTTCTCCAAACTACACTACCTATAATGCATTTTACCTGGAAATGAAAGCGTTAGCATAAGCTTTGCCAGAAAGACTCAAATGCCATGTGACTTATTATCAATCACCCACTTAACCAATTACATCCTAACCTAAATATAAAGACTGACCTCTCTCTCTCATTTTGCTGTCTGTAGGTTGCGTATTTTTAGTTGGCTCCTCAACTCATTCTGTCCACAGCCATCATATCACAAAAAGCATTACTGTGAGTTATCCGAATCGAATGATAATTCAGTTCTGCCTCCTTATCCGTCAGTACGTCGAAGCTACCGTATTCTCTCACGAGATTCTCCCTGGAAAATAGTGGCAACTCTAGAGGATCTAGTTATTCCAGTTAACAGCAACCTCTCATGTGAAGAACTTATAATCTTGGCTTCTAATACAGTGTTCCACCTACGGATGGTAACGTAGCCACTCCAGCCCCACCAGCTCAATCCAAAGAAATCAGCCGGAAGTGGACAGCTAAGTCCTCCTCACCTCTTCAAGCAAAGAGATCCAAGCCCTCAGCACCAATGCACGAGCAACTCCTTCGCTTGGTTAGAAATCAGAGCTCTTCAATATGCAGCTCCTAAAAGCCGTCCAAGGACTCACTGAAACTGTTAAAGGCTTTGAAAATAGGCTGGGAGCTTTTGAGTCTGCTTTTGCCGTCTATGGCTCAAACTCCTCTGCAAACCACCTCCACACCATGCTTGTCTCACTCTAATCTCTTCACGGCTATTTCCACGCAAAGCTTTGGCAGGCAATTTGTCCCATCTGCTGCTGTTACGGTGTCTGCAAAAATGCAATCCAAAATAATCCAAGGTAAGAACATAAATTTGGCCGCACTACTGCATCCATCGGCAGCAATCGATCGGCAAATGGCTGAATGTGGCGACGTGGCAGTCTTTCTTAAAACCTCGGACCCCAGACTGTAACGCAACCTCTCATTCTGAGAATTTGTTATAGCCTTTGGAATTTATAAAGATATCCTGTGCAAGACTTTCCCAGATCGCAGGGAAGAATTAGATCTGTACCTGGCTATGCTGGCAGATTTCAATCAAAGATATGGCGGCACATTGTTCTATGAATATCACAAGTCCTTTGCAGCAAAATCTCCTTCCTTCATTACACTGTACAACACTAAATTGAACTGGTCTATCACTGACTCTGAACTTTGCTTCGCCATTTTGGCGGTCAAAAAACTTTGGTCTGTCGAGTCTGCAGCTTGTACGGACACAGCAGCTTTCTGCCCTTACAGTTTCCCTACTTGAGTTTTGCCCGATGTTAATGGCGCTGCTCCTGCACACACACAACTCTATGTAAAAGGCTGTCCCATTATTAAATTCAATGGCATTCCTTTATGCAACAATTTCAATGAATCTGTCTGTAACTATTCCAAATGTAAATTCTCACGTTTGCAGCTTTTGCAAGGACCCTCACCCGAAATGTGTCTCCCCACGATGATTCAGACCTACTACATGAGGCAAATGGCATCCTCAGAAAAAATTCGGAGTGGTCACCCTTCTACTCCCATCAATATACAAACACTCTCTAGCTATCTTTCCTCCCACCGGCTTCTTCCTTTGTAGATTACTGGGCTTTCCCAAGGGTTTCAGGTCAGAGTTCTTTCCTCACTGTCTACCTCTTTTTTTTTTTTTTTTTAAATTTGCAATCCGCTCTAGCTGAACCTGGCATAGTTTCCAGCCTCCTAGCTAAAGAATTAAATAAAAAATACCTTATTGGCACTTTCAGTTTCCCTCCTTTTTTTCCTTTTCGAATCAATTCTATCAGCGTAGCCAAACGTACATATTCTGGGAAAAAGCGATTGATTTTAAACATGTCTTTACCTCATTCTAACAGCATTGCAAGCGTTAATGAATTCAATCACTTAGAACCCTTTTCGCTGTATTACGCTTTGGTTGACGATGCTATCCATTTAATTAAAATAGTGATAAGATGCTAAGATAATAAGATACAGCGTAGACAAGATAAAATAATAAGATATGACATGAGATAAGATAATAAGATGACATCACAGATGCTTTTAAGATTATGCCTATTCACCCCTCCGAATAGCCCCTTTTCGTTGTAAAATGGGAATCTAAATTTTATTTTGCGGTGAGACTTACTTTTGGCTGCAGAAGTAGTCCACATATTTTCAATTGCCTGTCCGAGGCTCTGTGTTGGATCCTGTTAAATGTTTGTAGACTTCCTTTCGTGCTACATTGACTTTCTTCTAATAGATTTTCCTTTCGCGCAAAGCTCAGCGCTTGAGACATTAAAACACGTATTCTTCGATGTAGGTGTTCCCTTGTCAAAAGAGAAAACTGTAGGCCCATCAACTTCCTTCGAATTTCTCGGGATCATTCTCGATTCTGCTAAGATGCAAGCCTCTCTCCCCAACAAGATTCTAATATTATTGCTATTGCTCGCTTTTGTTTACAGGCATTCAAATGCCTTTGCCCAGCAGTGAACAAGGATCCAGCACCATGCCCGGCCTTGCACTGAATAATTTTAAATTAGGGTCCCATCTCGATGTCTTTTTAAATTCTGCTAGTTATTACATCACTCGAGGTGTAGCACCATCGGCTATTAAAACGTACGGTTCCGCTTGGACATGGTTCACAACATTTTGTTTCTCTCTTCAAATTCCTTCACTACCAATCCTAATCCCAACTGTATGTACGTTTATAGTGTTTTGTTTCAAATCGCGTCATTTAAAGATCACTACAATTTGGTATACAATTCCACACTCTGTATTATGATCTCAATTTACAGAGTCATTTGACTTCTCCTCCAATTAAGCTGCTACTCAAAGGCATAGAGAAATCTGCTCCAAAGGTTCCTGACAAACACTTACCCATTACTCTCAGTTTATTGCATAGATTAGTTTATTCTTTACGTGATGGTCAATTTTCTGCTTATATAAACATCCTCTTAGAGGCCGTGTTTTTGACGTGGCCTCTAAGCCATTCTATGGCTTCTTGCGTGTAGGGGAATTTCAAATGTTTCAATCCAGCTTTAGGCTTGACTATCTCTGATTTATGATTTTCACTTCTCTTTGATTATTTATTAAACATTCTAAATCAGATACAACTGGGTTGAGTGTTACTATTTCTATCTCTAAAATTGATAATTGCTTTTGCCCGTATACTTCGATGATCCAATATCTTAGAATATGACCTTACACCTCTAGAAACTCACCCTTATTCATTCTACCTAATGGTTTTCCTATGACCAAGTGCTGGTTTAAAACTCATCAGTGTTGGGCAAGCTACTTGGAAAATGTAGTGAGCTAAGCTAACAGTTACTCTACATTAAACAAAACTTCACTACACTAAAGCTACAGACCACAGAAATGTAGCACGATAAGCTACAGCAACATGGCAAAAGTAGTTAACTACATCTAAGCTATTTAAAAATATATATATATAATTTTTATATTGAACCAACATCATACCAAGTCAATGCTCTCTCAGTGATCAATAAAACTGTCAGTCAAGCAGATAGACAGGCATTGTAGTTCAGTTTAGTTGTTTATTCATCAACTGTTCCAAACCAATTTGGCAACAGAAATCAGTATCATGTACAGGGTGTCACGTATCCTTATTGTCTTCGTGTGTTTTTGTTGTGATTTCACCATGTGCTCCCTGGACTCAGCCCTCTCGTCACCCTAGTCACGCCCTCCTTGTTTCTTCCTGAGTGTTTCATTGTCTTCACCTGTGTTTGTTCTGATTAGTTTGTGTATTTAAGTTCCACCTTGTGTTTAGTTCCCTGTCGGTCTTTGTCGTTGCATATTGTTGATTAGTGTGTTCCTGTCTGTTCCTCGTGAAAGTAATTAAAATTAGATTTGTTCCGTACGTTGTATCCTGTCTTCCATCCAGCACCAGCAACAACGTGACAGAAAGACCGACCTTATAAAGAGAAGATGAGTTGGGCTGAGGACGCTTTGTGGAGACTGCGGCAGGACGGTCGTGAGTTGGAACGGTATGTGGAGGAATTCATCGAGCTCTCCCACCAGGTAGGCTGGCACGAAACTTCTCTTGGCGCTGTGTTTGTTTTGGGGCTGGATGATGAGACAATACGCTGCGAGCTTCCCACTTGTAGTTTCCCCTTGATCGAGCTAATCAATCTGATTCTCTATTTAAACGGATCTGATTTTGAAGTAGAAGAAGTTCAGAGTCCGATTAGGTCTCATCCTCCAGTCTCCTCCCAGACACAGCGCCACGCGCCCGCCTGCCCTAAGCCGAGAACCTCCACATACCGTGTCAACGGCTCGAACCGTCAGCCCAGTCCCAAATCCCCAGTCATCCTCCAGAGCTCCACCGCTGTCCTCAGCCCGATGCGGCCGGCCTCATCCCCGCGCTCTAATCCGCCGGCCACCGCCCAGAGCCCTGTCCCTCGGGCCGCCACGCCAGCGTCTGCTCGCAAGATGGCCGCCACGCCAGCGCTGCTCGCAGATGGCCGCCACGCCAGCGCCTGCTCGCAAGATGGCCGCCACGCCAGCGCCTGCTCGCAAGATGGCCGCCACGCCAGCGCCTGCTCGCAAGATGGCCGCCACGCCAGCGCCTGCTCGCAAGATGGCCGCCACGCCAGAGCCTGCTAGCAAGATGGCCGCCACGCCAGAATCTGCACATAAGATGGCCTCCGTTCCTGAGCCCCAAGCCAAGATTGCCCCCAAGCCTGAGTCCCCAGTCATGAGTGCTGGAATGAACATTATGGACAGGGCAATCCCAATGGAGTTCACTGCTCCTATAATCTCCCCTAATTCTCCTAAGCCTCCGCTGGTCCCGTCCAGCCTCCCTGAGCCTCCGCTGGTTCCGTCCAGCCTTCCCGAGCCTCCGCTGGTTCCGTCCAGCCTCCCTGAGCCTCCGCTGGTTCCGTCCAGCCTCCCTGAGCCTCCGCTGGTTCCGTCCAGCCTTCCTGAGCCTCCGCTGGTTCCGTCCAGCCTTCCTGAGCCTCCGCTGGTTCCGTCCAGCCTTCCTGAGCCTCCGCTGGTTCCGCCCAGCCTTCTTAACCCTCCGCTGGTTCCGCCCAGCCTTCCTGAGTCAAGTCAAGTTGTAGCTGTGTTCCCTGAATCAAGTCAAGTTGCAGCTGCAGCTACTGAGCCAAGTCAAGCCACGGCTGTGGTTCCTGAGTCAAGTCACGTCACGGCTGAGTCAAGTCACGTCACGGCTGAGTCAAGTCACGTCACGGCTGAGTCAAGTCACGTCACGGCTGAGTCAAGTCACGTCACGGCTACATCTCCTGGGTCAAATCAAGTTCCTGGTGCTTTTCATAAGCCAAGACAAAGTCCTGAGCCGGCTCCTCCTTCAGCGCGCCCTCCTGAGCCAGCACCTCATCCAGCGCTCCCTACGGCTGGCAGTACTGTAAATTTCCCCAAGAAAATTTTGGGGGGGGGCTACCCGCCATGGCCACCTGAACTGTTTACCCGGCCATGGCCTCCTGAGCCCCCAGATCCACCATGGCCACCTGAACTGTTTACCCGGCCATGGCCTCCTGAGCCCCCAGACCCGCCATGGCCACCTGAACTGTTTACCCGGCCATGGCCTCCTGAGCCCCCGGACCCGCCATGGCCACCTGAACTGTCTGTCCGGCCATGGCCTCCTGAACTCCCTGATCCACCATGGCCTCCTGAACTCCCTGATCCGCCCTGGAGGTACGCCCCTAAGTACCCGATGTCTGTCCAGCACGGACCTCCAGGGCGCCCACCCCCCCACCCCAGTGTATGTGTTACGGCGCGAGTCGCGCCTTGTGAGAGGGGGGGGTAATGTCACGTATCCTTATTGTCTTCGTGTGTTTTTGTTGTGATTTCACCATGTGCTCCCTGGACTCAGCCCTCTCGTCACCCTAGTCACGCCCTCCTTGTTTCTTCCTGAGTGTTTCATTGTCTTCACCTGTGTTTGTTCTGATTAGTTTGTGTATTTAAGTTCCACCTTGTGTTTAGTTCCCTGTCGGTCTTTGTCGTTGCATATTGTTGATTAGTGTGTTCCTGTCTGTTCCTCGTGAAAGTAATTAAAATTAGATTTGTTCCGTACGTTGTATCCTGTCTTCCATCCAGCACCAGCAACAACGTGACACAGGGCTGGATTTACCTCATATTATGACAAAGGCAAAATACATGTTTTAAATTGGCTGAAAACCTCCTATTGGTAGTTGGTATTGTGGCTTTATTGTATACAGATCCGAAAACCAGTCAGTATCTGGTGTGACCACCATTTGCCTCACGCAGTGCAACACATCTCCTTCGCATAGAGTTGATCAGGTTGTTGATTGCGGCCTGTGGAATGTGGGTCCACTCCTCTTCAATGGCTGTGCGAAGTTGCTGGATATTGGCAGGAACTGGAACACACTGTCGTATAGGCCGATCCAGAACATCCCAAACATGCTCAATGGGTGACATGTCTGGTGAGTATGCTGGCCATGCAAGAACTGGGATGTTTTCAGCTTCCAGGAATTGTGTACAGATCCTTGCAACAACGGCCCATGCATTATCATGCTGCAACATGAGGTGATGGTCATGGACGAATGGCACAACAATGGGTCTCAGGATCTCATCATGGTATCTCTGTGCATTCAAAATGCCATCAATAAAATGTTCGTTGTCCATAACAAACGCCTGCCCATACCATAACCCCCCCACCACCACCACGGGCCACTCAATCCACAACGTTGACATCAGCAGACAGCTCACCCACACACTGCCATACACGCTGTCTGCCATCTGCCCTCTACAGTGAAAACCGGGATTCATCCATGAAGAGAACACCTCTCCAAAGTGCCAGACGTCATCGAATGTGAGCATTTGCCCACTCAAGTCGGTTACGATGACGAACTGCAGGTTATGCAAACCGATTGTTGCAGCAGCTGTCCGGGTGGCTGGTCTCAGACGATCTTGGAGGTGAAGATTCTGGATGTGCCAAATTCTCTGAAACGCCTTTGGAGACGGCTTATGGTAGAGAAATGAACATTCAATTCACGGGCAACAGCTCTCCCTGGTGGAAAAAAAAGGATATGCTGGTAGGTATGTGTTGATGCTGGGATGCTGGTTAGGTATGTTTTGATGCTGGTTTAAGCTGGTCCTTTGCTGGTTTATGCTGGTCCTTGACCAGCAACATGACCAGCAAAAACCAGCAAAGGTTTCAGATATATATATCAAGGTTGAAGCTAAACTCTGCAGGAAAATGGATCTCGTGGACCAGAGTTGAAAACCCCTGCTGTAGTGGAAGGTGTGAGGATAAATCGTAGAGCTTTTAGAATTAATCATGTTACGAGATGGGCAGGATCCTTTAGCACAGCGTGACAATATTCTTTTGGAGATATACCATTTTTCTACAGATTTCTCTCGCAAAAACGGGCAGGACATGGTTGCGAGCAGACTTCCTGTATCATCTCCACTTATAAAGGTGCAATCTAATCTTGTTCACATGAAATAAGCCTGCTCCCGAACAGGTTTAAGCTTATGGAGCTGTTGCTATGACAGCAAGTCCAGGATAAGCCTAGACTTGGACTTAATCCAAGATCAAGCAAAATCGTCAACAATCAAATCCAGCTAACTCAGTTAGCCACGTACAAAGAACGGGCCCCTCACATGAAATTTGATCGTAGCCACTGTTCACATCTATATTGATAAAGGACACGTTTTCCGTAGAAACAACCGTATGGACCGGTTTTCTGTGGTACGTTCATTTTGTAAATGAGGCGCATTCACATGTGACTTTCAGCACACTAGGACTGTTAAGGACTGTTTCATGGTATACAACTAATGGATTATGATTTTAATAGCTTATGTTTTTTTCTAGTTTTATTGAATACAGTTTCATGCTTCGCTTAGAAACAGGCAACACATATTTAATTACATTGCAGACTTCACAATCTGACTGGCATTAAGTAATATCACAATATACATTTTTTTTTAATATATCACAATATACATTTATTTCAATATATCATGCTATAATGATCAGCCTTATTGGGTGATGCTACAATTGATACAATTAGGTCAGATTAAACTGTCAGTTTGGAAGTTAGTTATATAATTGTACCCTTTTTTTTTTTTTTTTTTTTTTTTTGAGGGATTCACATGGTGTATACTAAAACATTAAAATGACAACAAAAACTCACTCTTATCCCTTTCTTTTTCACTCCCTTTTCCCTTTCCTTTGCTTGCCAAGCCATCTGCTGCAAACATTCTTTGAAATGTAAAAACAAACTAGATGAGTAAAGTTTGAGAACAAACTTTAAGTTGGCTTGAGAAAGCCTAGCCTGAAAGTTTGAAGCAGTTGTAAAAGTACGGAAGCAGCTAGCATGATTTAACACATTGCTTACATGATTTAACATGTTGTTAACATGTTTTAGTATGATTAGCTTATTGCTCGTATTTCCATAGGCTGATTACAATGTTGTTAGCATGATTAACATGTTGTTATCATAATTGTCAAGTTACTAGAATGTTGTTAGCATGATTAGCAAGTTATTAGCATGTTTCTAGCCTGATTAACATGTTGATAGCATGTTTCGCACATGATTAACATGGTACTAGCATGTTTCTAACATGGCTAACATGTTAATAGCTTGTTGTTAACATGTTTCTAGCATGATTAACATATTACTAGCATGTTGCTAGCATTTTCTATCATGATTAGCATGTTGCTAGCAGATTAGCATGTTACTAGCATGTTGCTAGCATGATTAGCAAGTTACTAGCATGTTGTTAGCACGATTAGCATGTTGCTAGTATGTTTCTAACATGATTAGCATGTTACTAGCATGTTATTATCACGATTAGGATGTTATTAACATGTTGTTAACATGTTTCTAACATGATTAGCATGCTGCTACCATGATTAGCAAGTTATTAGCATGATGTTAGCATGATTAACATGTTACTAGCATGTTGCTACCATGATTAGCAAGTTATTAGCATGATGTTAGCATGTTTAGCATGTTTGCTAGCATGATTAGCATGTTACTAGCATGTTGCTAGCATGGTTAGCATATTACTAACATATTTCTAACATGATTAGCATGTTGCTAGCATGTTTCTACCATGATTAGCAAAGATGCTAGCATGTTTCTGGCATGATTAGCAAGTTGCTGGCATGTTTCTAATATGATTAGCATGTTGCTAGCATGTTTCTAGCATGATTAGTAAAGTTGTTAGCATGTTTCTAGAATAATTAGCATGTTGCGAGCATTATTAGCAAAGTTGCTAGCATGTTTCTAGCATGATTAGCATGTCACTAGCATGATTAGCATGTTACTAGCATGTTGCTAGCATGGTTAACAAATTACTAACATGTTTCTAACACGATTAGCATGTTGTTAGCATGTTTCTACCATGATTAGCAAAGTTGCTAACATGTTTCTGGCATGATTAGCAAGTTGCTGGCATGTTTCTAATATGATTAGTAAAGTTGTTTGCATGTTTCTAGAATGATTAGCATGTCGCTAGCATGTTTCTGGCATGATTAGCAAGTTGCTAGCATGTTTCTGGCATGATAAGCAAAGTTGCTAACATGCTTCTAGCATGATTAGCATGTCGCTAGCATGTTTCTAGCATGATTAGCAAAGTTCCTAGTATGTTTCTAGCATGATTAGCAAAGTTCCTAGCATGTTTCTAGCATGATTAGCATTTCACTACCATGATTAGCAATTCGATAACATTTTTCTAGCATGATTAGCAAAGTTGCTAGCATGTTTAAAGCATGATTAACAACGTTTCTAACATGTTTCTGGCATGATTAGCAAGTTGCTAGCATGTTTCTAGCATGTTTGCCAAAGTTGCTAGCATGTTTCTAGTGTGCTTAGCATGTCGTTAACATGATTAGCATGTCGCTAGCATGTTTCTAGCACGATTAGCATGTTTCTAGCATGTTTCTGGCATGATTAGCAAGTTGTTAGCATATTTCTAGCCTGATTAGCATGTTGCTAGCATGTTTCTAGCATGATTTGCATGTCGTTAGCATGTTTCTGGCATGATTAGCAAGTTGCTAGCATGTTTCTGGCATGATTAACATGTCCCTAGCATGTTTCTGGCATGATTAGCAAGTTGCTAGCATGTTTCTAGCATGTTTGGCAAAGTTGCTAGCATGTTTCTAGTGTGCTTAGCCTGTCGCTAACATGATTAGCAAGTTGCTAACATGTTTCTAGCATGATTAGCATGTCGTTAGCATGTTTCTAGCATGATTAGCATGTCGTTAACATGTTTCTGGCATGATTAGCAAGTTGCTGGCATGTTTCTAATATGATTAGTAAAGTTGTTTGCATGTTTCTAGAATGATTAGCAATGTTCCTAGCATGTTTCTAGCATGATCAGCAAAGTTCCTAGCATGTTTCTAGCATGATTAGCATTTCACTAGCATGATTAGCAAAGTTACTAGCATGTTGCTAGCATGATTAGCAAGTTACTAGCATGTTGTTAGCACGATTAGCATGTTGCTAGTATGTTTCTAACATGATTAGCATGTTACTAGCATGTTATTATCACGATTAGGATGTTATTAACATGTTGTTAACATGTTTCTAACATGATTAGCATGCTGCTACCATGATTAGCAAGTTATTAGCATGATGTTAGCATGATTAACATGTTTGCTAGCATGATTAGCATGTTACTAGCATGTTGCTAGCATGGTTAGCATATTACTAACATATTTCTAACATGATTAGCATGTTGCTAGCATGTTTCTACCATGATTAGCAAAGATGCTAGCATGTTTCTGGCATGATTAGCAAGTTGCTGGCATGTTTCTAATATGATTAGCATGTTGCTAGCATGTTTCTAGCATGATTAGTAAAGTTGTTAGCATGTTTCTAGAATAATTAGCATGTTGCGAGCATTATTAGCAAAGTTGCTAGCATGTTTCTAGCATGATTAGCATGTCACTAGCATGATTAGCATGTTACTAGCATGTTGCTAGCATGGTTAACAAATTACTAACATGTTTCTAACACGATTAGCATGTTGTTAGCATGTTTCTACCATGATTAGCAAAGTTGCTAACATGTTTCTGGCATGATTAGCAAGTTGTTTGCATGTTTCTAGAATGATTAGCATGTCGCTAGCATGTTTCTGGCATGATTAGCAAGTTGCTAGCATGTTTCTGGCATGATAAGCAAAGTTGCTAACATGCTTCTAGCATGATTAGCATGTCGCTAGCATGTTTCTAGCATGATTAGCAAAGTTCCTAGTATGTTTCTAGCATGATTAGCAAAGTTCCTAGCATGTTTCTAGCATGATTAGCATTTCACTAGCATGATTAGCAAGTTGCTAGCATGTTTCTAGCTGATTAGCAAAGTTGCTAGCATGTATCTAGCATGATTAGCAATTCGATAACATTTTTCTAGCATGATTAGCAAAGTTGCTAGCATGTTTAAAGCATGATTAACAACGTTTCTAACATGTTTCTGGCATGATTAGCAAGTTGCTAGCATGTTTCTAGCATGTTTGCCAAAGTTGCTAGCATGTTTCTAGTGTGCTTAGCATGTCGTTAACATGATTAGCATGTCGC
The DNA here is from genome assembly GCA_036247105.1 of Cirrhinus mrigala. Lineage (NCBI taxonomy): Eukaryota > Metazoa > Chordata > Actinopteri > Cypriniformes > Cyprinidae > Cirrhinus > Cirrhinus mrigala. Next base: position 34,979,406 of record CM070022.1, read on the forward strand.
TAGCATGTTTCTAGCACGATTAGCATGTTTCTAGCATGTTTCTGGCATGATTAGCAAGTTGTTAGCATATTTCTAGCCTGATTAGCATGTTGCTAGCATGTTTCTAGCATGATTTGCATGTCGTTAGCATGTTTCTGGCATGATTAGCAAGTTGCTAGCATGTTTCTGGCATGATTAACATGTCCCTAGCATGTTTCTGGCATGATTAGCAAGTTGCTAGCATGTTTCTAGCATGTTTGGCAAAGTTGCTAGCATGTTTCTAGTGTGCTTAGCCTGTCGCTAACATGATTAGCAAGTTGCTAACATGTTTCTAGCATGATTAGCATGTCGTTAGCATGTTTCTAGCATGATTAGCATGTCGTTAACATGTTTCTGGCATGATTAACAAGTTGCTAGCATGTTTCTAGCATGATTAGCATGTCCCTAGCATGTTTCTAGCATGATTAGCATGTCCCTAGCATATTTCTGGCATGATTAGCAAGTTGCTAACATGTTTCTAGCATGATTAGCATGTCTCTAGCATGATTAGCAAGTTGCTAGCATGTTTCTAGCTGATTAGCAAAGTTGCTAGCATGTATCTAGCATGATTAGCAATTCGATAACATTTTTCTAGCATGATTAGCAAAGTTGCTAGCATGTTTAAAGCATGATTAACAACGTTTCTAACATGTTTCTGGCATGATTAGCAAGTTGCTAGCATGTTTCTAGCATGTTTGCCAAAGTTGCTAGCATGTTTCTAGTGTGCTTAGCATGTCGTTAACATGATTAGCATGTCGCTAGCATGTTTCTAGCACGATTAGCATGTTTCTAGCATGTTTCTGGCATGATTAGCAAGTTGTTAGCATATTTCTAGCCTGATTAGCATGTTGCTAGCATGTTTCTAGCATGATTTGCATGTCGTTAGCATGTTTCTGGCATGATTAGCAAGTTGCTAGCATGTTTCTGGCATGATTAACATGTCCCTAGCATGTTTCTGGCATGATTAGCAAGTTGCTAGCATGTTTCTAGCATGTTTGGCAAAGTTGCTAGCATGTTTCTAGTGTGCTTAGCCTGTCGCTAACATGATTAGCAAGTTGCTAACATGTTTCTAGCATGATTAGCATGTCGTTAGCATGTTTCTAGCATGATTAGCATGTCGTTAACATGTTTCTGGCATGATTAGCAAGTTGCTAGCATGTTTCTGGCATGATTAACATGTCCCTAGCATGTTTCTGGCATGATTAACAAGTTGCTAGCATGTTTCTAGCATGATTAGCATGTCCCTAGCATGTTTCTAGCATGATTAGCATGTCCCTAGCATATTTCTGGCATGATTAGCAAGTTGCTAACATGTTTCTAGCATGATTAGCATGTCTCTAGCATGTTTCTAGCATGATTAACATGTCCCTAGTATGTTTCTGGCATGATTAGCAAGTTGCTAACATGCTTCTAGCATGATTAGCATGTCCCTAGCATGTTGTTAGTATGATTAGCATGTTACTAGCATGATTAGCAAGTTATTAACATGTTGTTAGCATGATTAGCATGTTACTAGAATTTTGTTAGCATGTTTCTAACATGATTAGCATGTTACTAGCATGTTTCTAGCATGATTAGCATGTCCCTAGCATGTTTCTAGCATGATTAGCATGTCTCTAACATGTTTCTGGCATGATTAGCAAGTTGTTAACATGTTTCTAGCATAATTAGCAAGTTATCAGCATGTTATTAGCATGATTAGCATGTTACTAGCATGTTGCTTGCATGGTTAGCAAGTTACTAACATGTTGTTAGCATGATTAGCATGTTACTAGAATTTTGTTAGCATGTTTCTAACATGATTAGCATGTTACTAGCATGTGGTTAGCATGATTAGCAAGTTACTAGCATGTTGCTAGCATGATTTAGATAGACTAGAAATATAAGAAATATTAGAGTGGACACTTAAATGAGTCTAAATTGATTAGAAATAGTACATAGAAGGGAAGCTTGATTGAGCCTCAAGGGATTCTGGGAAGTGTTGAAGAGTGTTGGCTCATTTGAACATTCCGTCAATGTAAGTCTATGGGATTTTTGATGGCTTTGATAGTCTGGTTTACGAAAACCGTAAGCCGGATCAGTTAGAATAGATATAGCACACAGAGTCAGACCAGCCTGAAGGTCTGGACCGAGTTTGGTGGTTCTAGCTTGAAAGCTCTAGGAGGAGATAGATACCAAAATTTGGCTCAGAAGAAGAAGAAGAAGAAGAATAACTTGATAAAAAAGTTCGTCAAGACAAACTTTAAATTGGCTTGAGAAAGCCGGACCAGAAATTTTAAAAAGTTTAAGAAGTTCAAGATGTTTTAAAAAGTTTTAAGTTTGGATGGTTTTGAGTCTAAAATAGTTTGTAGTTTTAAAGTTTGAATGCAGTCTGTCAGATAGATAGAAAGATAGATAGATAGATAGATAGATAGATTAGGAAGATGTTAAGATGATAAGCAAGTTGTTAGTATGTTTCTAGCATGATTAGCATGATGCTAACATGTTTATAGCATGATTAGCAAAGTTACTAGCATGATAGATAGTAATGGTTAGATGATAGATAAATGAGTTTGAATGAGTTTAAATGGATTAGAAATACAGTACATAGAAGGGAAGTTTGATTGAGTCTCAAAGGATTCTGGGAGTTTTGACAGTTGGAATTTGAAAAGTGTTGGCTCATTTAAACATTCTTTCAGTGTAAGTCTATGGGATTTTTCCCAGTTTTAATCGTCATTTTTAGGAAAATCGTAAGTCTGATCAGTTAGAAAAAATATAGCAACTAACTTCAGATCAGTTTGAAGATCTGGGCTTGTTTGGAGTTTGGAGTTTGTAGAGTTAAAACTCTAGGACGAGTTAGGGTTGATAATTTTAGTCTCAGAAGAATAATAATAACTATATGTACATTTATGTACATTTCCTGAAGAATATGTGAGTGGTGCTTACCGTGGCAAAACTCGGCACTCGGTTGCTAGGGAGATGCTATGCGGTTGCTAGGGTACTCTGAGTGGTTGCCAGGGTGGTTGCTAGGGTACCCAGGGTGGTTGCTAAGGTGTTGCTATGCGGTTGCTAGGGTATTAGGGGTGGTTGCTAGGGCAGTTGCTAGGGTAATGTTAAGTCTATGGGAATTTTTCGGGTGATTTTTCGCCCATGGGGCGAACATCGTACACCCGATTGCTTATAAAAGTCATAGCACACCATTCCCGTATAGGCCGCACAATTTGACGCCCGTTTCATAGGTCTGTGACAAACGGTGCGGGACGAGTTACGCGCCGAAATTCTATACGGAAGAAAAATAAGAAGAAGAATAATAATAACTAGATATGTACATTTCCTGAAGAAAATGTGAGTGGTGCTTGCCGTGGCAAAACTCGGCACTCGGATGCTAGGGTGTTGCTATGCGCTTGCTACGGTGTTGCTAGGGTAACCGGGGTTGTTGCTAGGGTGTTGCTATGCAGTTGTTAGGGTAACTGGAGTGGTTGCTAGGGTGTTGCTATGTGGTTGCTAGGGTATTCGGGGTGGTTGCTAGGGCGGTTGCTAAGGTGTTGCTATGCCGTTGCTAGGGTATCCAGGGTGGTTGCTATGGTGTTGCTATGCGGTTGCTAGGGTACTTGGGGTGGTTGCTAGGGCGGTTGCTAAGGTACTTTGGGTGGTTGCTAGAGTGTTGTTAGGCAGTTACTAGTTGTCACAGATCATTACTATGGAGTGTTATGGAGTTCTTAGCCTGATTTAGCACTTAGCTAATCACTATTAGCATGTAGCTGTTCACTGTTAGCATGGCTAGCATCTTAAGAATCCTATTTGCTAGCATGAGTCAAAAGAACCAACTCCCATGTCTCTACAATGTTCTGATGTAGAGATATAGGTCTTGCTAGATGGTTGCTAGGGTACTCTGTTTGGTTGCTAGGGCATGGCTTGACAGCTTACCGGTGATCCTGAGAGTCTGATTGGTTGGCTGAGTTAAATGTGATGCAGAGTTATGTTCAATGCAAAATTCCTATGTAAATTACCATAGTAGGAAAAACACATGCTTGTTAATGGGCCGTCCCTCCCCATAGTATGTCAATGGGGAAATTTGGGGGGCTCTTGCGCCCCAGGGGTACAACTTATATCCCATTGCGGGGTATGTTCTCGCACAGCCTGCCAGCCTCTCCAAATGTGGTGAATCACATGTTTCTACGAAATTCTCGCTCGGCGCTACGACCTGTCAAAGTTGGCCGCAATGTTAAGTCTATGGGATTTTTCGGGCGATTTTTCACCCCGTGTACGATCATCGTACACCCGATCGCTTATAAAAGTCATAGCACACCATTCCCGAATAGGCCGCACGATTTGACGCCCGTTTCGTGGGTCTGTGACAAAAACTGCGGGACAAGTTACGCGCCGAAATTTGTACGGAATCTATAATAATAATAACTAGATATGTACATTTCCTGAAGAAAATGTGAGTGGTGCTTGCAGTGGCAAAACTCGGCACTCGGTTGCTAGGGTGTTGCTGTGCAGTTGCTAGGGTAACTGGGGTGGTTGCTAGAGTACTCGGGGTGGTTACTAGGACCGTTGCTAGGGTACTCAGGGTGGTTGCTAGGGTGTTGCTATGCAGTTGCTAGGGTGTTGCTATGCGGTTGCTGGGGTAACCGGGGTGGTTGCTAGGGCGGTTGCTAGGGCACTCAGGGTGGTTGCTAAGGTGTTGCTATGCGGTTGCTAGGGTATCCAGGGTGGTTGCTAAGGTGTTGCTATATGGTTGCTAGGGTACCCAGGGTGGTTGCTAGGGTGTTGCTATGCGGTTGCTAGGGTAACCGGGGTGGTTGCTAGGGTGCTGCTATGCGGTTGCTAGGGTAACCGGGGTGGTTGCTAGGGTGTTGCTATGCCGTTGCTAGGGTATCCAGGGTGGTTGCTAGGGTGTTGCTATGTGGTTGCTATGGTAACCCGGGTGGTTGCTAGGGCGGTTGCTAGGGTATCCAGGATGGTTGCTAAGGTGGTTGCTAAGGTGTTGCTAGGGTATCCAGGGTGGTTGCTAGGGTGTTGCTATGCGGTTGCTAGGGTAACCGGGGTGGTTGCTAGGGCGGTTGCTAGGGTACCCAGGGTGGTTGCTAAGGTGTTGCTATGCGGTTGCTAGGGTAACCGGGGTGGTTGCTATGGTGTTGCTATGCGGTTGCTAGGGTACTTGGGGTGGTTGCTAGGGCGGTTGCTAAGGTACAGCTATGCGGTTGCTAGGGTAACCAGGGTGGTTGCTAGGGTGTTGCTATGCGGTTTGCTAGGGTACTCGGGGTGGTTGCTAGGGTGGTTGCTAAGGTACTTGGGGTGGTTGCTAGAGTGTTGTTAGGCAGTTACTAGTTGTCGCAGATCATTACTATGGAGTGTTATGGAGTTCTTAGCCTGATTTAGCACTTAGCTAATCACTATTAGCATGTAGCTATTCACTGCTAGCATGACTAGCAACTTAAGGATTCCTATTTGCTAGCATGAGCCAAAAGAACCAAGTTCCATGTCTCTACGATGTTCTGATGTAGACATATAGGACTTGCTAAACGGTTGCTAGGGTACTCTGTTTGGTTGCTAGGGAGTGGCTTAAAAGCTGCCAATGATGACACTCCTAAGGCTGCCTGCCAGCATGAATGATATAAACCAACCCCCATGTCTCTATGACATTCAGATTTGAAGATATGCCTGTGTGGATTTGGGTTGCTAGGGTGCTCGATAGTGGTTGCTAGGGCCTGGCTAGGAAGTGGTGAAGGTGATTCATGATTGGCTGTTAACTGTCCTGAGTCAAATGAGCCCACCCCCATGTCTCTATGACACTGTGATCCAAAGATATCCATCTGGGCTTTTATAATGGCAGTCTATGGGATAAGTTGCTAGGGTGCTCTAAATGGTTGCTAGGGCGTGGCTTGACAGCTTATCAGTGATCCTGAGAGTCTGATTGGTTGTCTGAGTTAAATGAGCCCTCCCCCATGTCTCTATGACACTGTAAACCAAAGTTATGTTTAATGGAAAATTTCTATGTAAATTACCATAGTAGGATAAAAACATGCTTTTTAATGGGCCGTCCCTCCCCATAGTAAGTCAATGGGGCCACTTTGGGGGGCTCTTGCGCCCCAGGGGTACAACTTATACCCCATTGCGAGGTATGTTCTCGCACAGCCTGCCAGCCTCTCCAGATGTGGTGAATCGCATGTTTCTACGAAATTCTCGCTCGGCGCTACGACCCCTCAAAGTTGGCCGTAATGCATTGTCTATGGGATTTTTCGGCTGATTTTTCGCCCCGTGTACGATCATCGTACACCTGATCGCTTATAAAAGTCATAGCACACCATTCCCGAATAGGCCGCACGATTTGACGCCCGTTTCATGGGTCTGTGACAAAAACTGCGGGACGAGTTACGCGCCGAAATTTGTACGGAAGAAAAATAAGAATAACTAGATATGTACATTTCCTGAAGAAAATGTGAGTGGTGCTTGCAGTGGCAAAACTCGGCACTCGGTTGCTAGGGTGTTGCTGTGCAGTTGCTAGGGTAACTGGGGTGGTTGCTAGAGTACTCGGGGTGGTTACTAGGACCGTTGCTAGGGTACTCAGGGTGGTTGCTAGGGTGTTGCTATGCAGTTGCTAGGGTGTTGCTATGCGGTTGCTGGGGTAACCGGGGTGGTTGCTAGGGCGGTTGCTAGGGCACTCAGGGTGGTTGCTAAGGTGTTGCTATGCGGTTGCTAGGGTATCCAGGGTGGTTGCTAGGTGTTGCTATGCGGTTGCTAGGGTACCCAGGGTGGTTGCTAGGGTGTTGCTATGCGGTTGCTAGGGTAACCGGGGTGGTTGCTAGGGTGCTGCTATGCGGTTGCTAGGGTAACCGGGGTGGTTGCTAGGGTGTTGCTATGCGGTTGCTAGGGTATCCAGGGTGGTTGCTAGGGTGTTGCTATGCGGTTGCTAGGGTAACCGGGGTGGTTGCTAGGGCGGTTGCTAGGGTACCAGGGTGGTTGCTAAGGTGTTGCTATGCGGTTGCTAGGGTAACCAGGGTGGTTGCTAGGGTGTTGCTATGCGGTTGCTAGGGTAACCGGGGTGGTTGCTAGGGCGGTTGCTAGGGTACCCAGGGTGGTTGCTAAGGTGTTGCTATGCGGTTGCTAGGGTAACCGGGGTGGTTGCTAGGTGTTGCTATGCGGTTGCTAGGGTACTTGGGGTGGTTGCTAGGGCGGTTGCTAAGGTACAGCTATGCGGTTGCTGGGTAACCAGGGTGGTTGCTAGGGTGTTGCTATGCGGTTTGCTAGGGTACTCGGGGTGGTTGCTAGGGCGGTTGCTAAGGTACTTGGGGTGGTTGCTAGAGTGTTGTTAGGCAGTTACTAGTTGTCACAGATCATTACTATGGAGTGTTATGGAGTTCTTAGCCTGATTTAGCACTTAGCTAATCACTATTAGCATGTAGCTATTCACTGCTAGCATGACTAGCAACTTAAGGATTCCTATTTGCTAGCATGAGCCAAAAGAACCAAGTTCCATGTCTCTACGATGTTCTGATGTAGAGATATAGGACTTGCTAAATGGTTGCTAGGGTACTCTGTTTGGTTGCTAGGGAGTGGCTTAAAAGCTGCCAATGATGACACTCCTAAGGCTGCCTGCCAGTATGAATGATATAAACCAACCCCCATGTCTCTATGACATTCAGATTTGAAGATATGCCTGTGTGGATTTGGGTTGCTAGGGTGCTCGATAGTGGTTGCTAGGGCGTGGCTAGGAAGTGGTGAAGGTGATTCATGATTGGCTGTTAACTGCCCTGAGTCAAATGAGCCCACCCCCATGTCTCTATGACACTGTGATCCAAAGATATCCATCTGGGCTTTTATAATGGCAGTCTATGGGATCAGTTGCTAGGGTGCTCTAAATGGTTGCTAGGGCGTGGCTTGACAGCTTATCAGTGATCCTGAGAGTCTGATTGGTTGTCTGAGTTAAATGAGCCCTCCCCCATGTCTCTATGACACTGTAAACCAGAGTTATGTTTAATGCAAAATTCCTATGTAAATTACCATAGTAGGAAAAAAACATGCTTTTTAATGGGCCGTCCCTCCCCATAGTAAGTCAATGGGGCCACTTTGGGGGGCTCTTGCGCCCCAGGGGTACAACTTATACCCCATTGCGGGTATGTTCTCGCACAGCCTGCCAGCCTCTCCAGATGTGGTGAATCGCATGTTTCTACGAAATTCTCGCTCGGCGCTACGACCCCTCAAAGTTGGCCGTAATGCATTGTCTATGGGATTTTTCGGCTGATTTTTCGCCCCGTGTACGATCATCGTACACCCGATCGCTTATAAAAGTCATAGCACACCATTCCCGAATAGGCCGCACGATTTGACGCCCGTTTCATGGGTCTGTGACAAAAACTGCGGGACGAGTTACGCGCCGAAATTTGTACGGAAGAAAAATAAGAATAACTAGATATGTACATTTCCTGAAGGAAATGTGAGTGGTGCTTGCCGTGGCAAAACTCGGCACTCGGTTGCTAGGGTGCTGTAATGGTTGCTAGGGTATGACTATGAAGGTCATAGGTCATTACTTATTGGTTACTTGAAAAGTCAAATGAGTATGAGAGAGTTAGAGAGAGAAAGGGTTCCTAAGGCCCTGCGTGTGTGTGTGTGTGTGTGTGAGAAAGTGACAGTTGAGATTCAAATTCTCAAACATTCTGCCATTGTAAGTCTATGGGATTTTTTCAGCCCGCTTTTTCGCCCGCTGTACGATCATTGTACGCCCGAACGCTTAGAAAAGTCATAGCACACCTCTCCCCAGTAAGCCGGTCGATTTGACACCTCATTCATGGGTCTACGACAAACGGTGCGGGACGAGTTACGCGCCGAAGTTTTGTCAGGGCGAATAGTAATAGTAATACTAGATATGTACATTTCCTGAAGAAAATGTGAGTGGTGCTTGCCGTGGCAAAACTCGGCACTCGGTTGCTAGGGTGTTGCTATGCGGTTGCTAGGGTACTTGGGGTGGTTGCTAGGGTGTTGCTAGGGTATTCGGGGTGGTTGCTAGGGCGGTTGCTAGGGTACGCAGGGTGGTTGCTAGGTTGTTGCTATGCGGTTGCTAGGGTAACCGGGGTGGTTGCTAGGGTGTTGCTATGCGGTTGCTAGGGTACTCGGGGTGGTTGCTAGGGCGGTTGCTAGGGTACCCAGGGTGGTTGCTAAGGTGTTGCTATGCGGTTACTAGGGTAACCGGGGTGGTTGCTATGGTACCCAGGGTGGTTGCTAAGGTGTTGCTATGCCGTTGCTAGGGTATCCAGGGTGGTTGCTAGGGTGTTGCTATGCGGTTGCTAGGGTAACCGGGGTGGTTGCTAGGGCGGTTGCTAGGGTACCCAGGGTGGTTGCTAAGGTGTTGCTATGCGGTTGCTAGGGTACCAGGTGGTTGCTAAGGTTTGCTATGCGGTTGCTAGGGTAACCGGGGTGGTTGCTAGGGTGTTGCTATGCGGTTGCTAGGGTACTCGGGGTGGTTGCTAGGGCGGTTGCTAGGGTACCCAGGGTGGTTGCTAAGGTGTTGCTATGCGGTTGCTTGGGTAACCGGGGTGGTTGCTAGGGTGTTGCTATGCGGTTGCTAGGGTACTCGGGGTGGTTGCTAGGGCGGTTGCTAAGGTACTTGGGGTGGTTGCTAGAGTGTTGTTAGGCAGTTACTAGTTGTCACAGATCATTACTATGGAGTGTTATGGAGTTCTTAGGCTGATTTAGCACTTAGCTAATCACTATTAGCATGTAGCTGTTCACTGTTAGCATGGCTAGCATCTTAAGAATCCTATTTGCTAGCATGAGTCAAAAGAACCAAGTTCCATGTCTCTACAATGTTCTGATGTAGAGATATAGGACTTGCTAAATGGTTGCTAGGGTACTCTGTTTGGTTGCTAGGGAGTGGCTTAAAAGCTGCCAATGATGACACTCCAAAGGCTGCCTGCCAGTATGAATGATATAAACCAACCCCCATGTCTCTATGACATTCAGATTTGAAGATATGCCTCTTCAGGTTTGGGTTGCTAGGGTGCTCGATAGTGGTTGCTAGGGCGTGGCTAGGAAGTGGTGAAGGTGATTCATGATTGGCTGTTAACTGCCCTGAGTCAAACGAGCCCACCCCCATGTCTCTATGACATTCAGATTTGAAGATATGCCTCTTCAGGTTTGGGTTGCTAGGGTCCTCGATAGTGGTTGCTAGGGCGTGGCTAGGAAGTGGTGAAGGTGATTCATGATTGGCTGTTAACTGCCCTGAGTCAAATGAGCCCACCCCCATGTCTCTATGACACTGTGATCCAAAGATATCCATCTGGGCTTTTATAATGGCAGTCTATGGGATCAGTTGCTAGGGTGCTCTAAATGGTTGCTAGGGCGTGGCTTGACAGCTTCACAGTGATCCTGAGAGTCTGATTGGTTGGCTGAGTTAAATGAGCCCTCCCCCATGTCTCTATGACACTGTAAACCAGAGTTATGTTCAATGCAAAATTCCTATGTAAATTACCATAGTAGGAAAAAAACATGCTTTTTAATGGGCCGTCCCTCCCCATAGTAAGTCAATGGGGCCACTTTGGGGGGCTCTTGCGCCCCAGGGGTACAACTTATACCCCATTGTGGGGTATGTTCTCGCACAGCCTGCCAGCCTCTCCAGATGTGGTGAATCGCATGTTTCTACGAAATTCTCGCTCGGCGCTACGACCCCTCAAAGTTGGCCGTAATGCATTGTCTATGGGATTTTTCGGCTGATTTTTCGCCCCGTGTACGATCATCGTACACCCGATCGCTTATAAAAGTCATAGCACACCATTCCCGAATAGGCCGCACGATTTGACGCCCGTTTCGTGGGTCTGTGACAAAAACTGCGGGACGAGTTACGCGCCGAAATTTGTACGGAATCTATTATAATAATAATAATAATAACTAGATATGTACATTTCCTGAAGAAAATGTGAGTGGTGCTTGCAGTGGCAAAACTCGGCCCTCGGTTGCTAGGGTGCTGTAAGTGGTTGCTAGGGTGTGACTATGAAGGTCATAGATCATTACTTAATGGTTACTTGAAAAGTCAAATGAGTATGAGAGAGTTAAAGAGAGAAAGGGTTCCTAAGGCCCTGCATGTGTGTGTGTGAGAGAAAGTGACAGTTGAGATTCAAATTTATCAACATTCCACCATTGTAAGTCTATGGGATTTTTTTGTCCGTTTGTTCGTCCGCTGTGGGGACATCGTACACCTGATCACTTAGAAAAGTCATAGCACACCTCTCCTCAATAAGCCGCACGATTTGACACCTCATTCATGGGTCTACGACAAATGGTGCGGGATGAGTTACGCGCCGAAGTTTTGTTAGGGCGAATAGTAATAGTAATACTAGATATGTACATTTCCTGAAGAAAATGTGAGTGGTGCTTGCCGTGGCAAAACTCGGCCCTCGGTTGCTAGGGTGCTGTAAGTGGTTGCTAGGGTATGAATATGAAGGTCATAGGTCATTACTTATTGGTTACTTGAAAAGTCAAATGAGTATGAGAGAGTTAGAGAGAGAAAGGCTTCCTAAGGCCCTGCATGTGTGTGTGTGTGTGTGTGTGTGTGTGAGAAAGTGACAGTTGAGATTCAAATTCTCAAACATTCTGCCATTGTAAGTCTATGGGACTTTTTGCCCAAAATTTTCGCCCGCTGTACGAACATCGTACGCCCGATCGCTTTGAAAAGTCATAGCACACCTCTCCTCAATAAGCCGCACGATTTGACACCTCATTCATGGGTCTGCGACAAACGGTGCGGGACGAGTTACGCGCCAAAGTTTTGTCAGGGCGAATAGTAATAGTAACACTAGATATGTACATTTCCTGAAGAAAATGTGAGTGGTGCTTGCAGTGGTAAAACTCGGCCCTCGGTTGCTAGGGGGCTGTAAGCGGTTGTTAGGGTGTGGCTACGAAGATCATAGGTCATTACTCATTGGTTACCTGAAAGATAAGTCAAATGAATGTGAGAGAAAGTGACAGTTGAGATTCAAATTCATGAACATTCTGCCATTGTAAGTCTATGGGATTTTTTAGCCCGCTTTTTCGCCCGCTGTACGATCATCGTACGCCCGAACGCTTAGAAAAGTCATAGCACACCTCTCCCCAGTAAGCCGGTCGATTTGACACCTCATTCATGGGTCTGTGACAAACGGTGCGGGACGAGTTACGCGCCAAAGTTTTGTTAGGGCGAATAGTAATAGTAATACTAGATATGTACATTTCCTGAAGAAAATGTGAGTGGTGCTTGCAGTGGCAAAACTCGGCCCTCGGTTGCTAGGGGGCTGTAAGCGGTTGCTAGGGTGTGGCTACGAAGATCATAGGTCATTACTCATTGGTTACCTGAAAGATAAGTCAAATGAATGTGAGAGAAAGTGACAGTTGAGATTCAAATTCATGAATATTCTGCCATTGTAAGTCTATGGGATTTTTTAGCCCACTTTTTCGCCCGCTGTACGATCATCGTATGCCCAAACGCTTAGAAAAGTCATAGCACACCTCTCCCCAGTAAGCCGGTCAATTTGACACCTCATTCATGGGTCTGTGACAAACGGTGCGGGACGAGTTACGCGCCGAAGTTTTGTCAGGGCGAATAGTAATAGTAATACTAGATATGTACATTTCCTGAAGAAAATGTGAGTGGTGCTTGCCGTGGCAAAACTCGGCCCTCGGTTGCTAGGGTGTGACTATGAAGGTCATAGGTCATTACTTAATGGTTACTTGAAAAGTCGAATAAGTATGAGAGAAAGAGAGAAATGGTTCCTAAGGCCCTGCATGTGTGTGTGTAAGAAAGTGACAGTTGAGATTCAAATGTATAAAACATTCCGCCATTGTAAGTCTATGGGATTTTTTTGCCCGTTTTTTCAGCCGCTATGCGGACATCATACTCCCGATCGCTTAGAAAAGTCATAGCACACCTCTCCTCAATAAGCCGCATGATTTGACACCTCATTCATGGGTCTACGACAAACGGTGCGGGACGAGTTACGCGCCGAAGTTTTGTCAGGGCGAATAGTAATAGTAACACTAGATATGTACATTTCCTGAAGAAAATGTGAGTGGTGCTTGCAGTGGCAAAACTCGGCCCTCGGTTGCTAGGGGGCTGTAAGCGGTTGCTAGGGTGTGGCTACGAAGATCATAGGTCATTACTCATTGGTTACCTGAAAGATAAGTCAAATGAATGTGAGAGAAAGTGACAGTTGAGATTCAAATTCATGAACATTCTGCCATTGTAAGTCTATGGGATTTTTTAGCCCGCTTTTTCGCCCGCTGTACGATCATCGTACGCCCGAACGCTTAGAAAAGTCATAGCACACCTCTCCCCAGTAAGCCGGTCGATTTGACACCTCATTCATGGGTCTGTGACAAACGGTGCGGGACGAGTTACGCGCCGAAGTTTTGTCAGGGCGAATAGTAATAGTAATACTAGAATGTACATTTCCTGAAGAAAATGTGAGTGGTGCTTGCCGTGGCAAAACTCGGCCCTCGGTTGCTAGGGGGCTGTAAGCGGTTGCTAGGGTGTGGCTACGAAGATCATAGGTCATTACTCATGTGTTACCTGAAAGATAAGTCAAATGAATGTGAGAGAAAGTGACAGTTGAGATTCAAATTCATGAACATTCTGCCATTGTAAGTCTATGGGATTTTTTAGCCCACTTTTTCGCCCGCTGTACGATCATCGTGCGCCCGAACGCTTAGAAAAGTCATAGCACACTTCTCCCCAGTAAGCCGGTCGATTTGACACCTCATTCATGGGTCTGTGACGAACGGTGCGGGACGAGTTACGCGCCAAAGTTTTGTCAGGGCGAATAGTAATAGTAATACTAGATATGTACATTTCCTGAAGAAAATGTGAGTGGTGCTTGCCGTGGCAAAACTCGGCACTCGGTTGCTAGGGTGTTGCTATGCGGTTGCTAGGGTACTTGGGGTGGTTGCTAGGGTGTTGCTAGGGTATTCGGGGTGGTTGCTAGGGCGGTTGCTAGGGTACGCAGGGTGGTTGCTAGGGTGTTGCTATGCGGTTGCTAGGGTAAACGGGGTGGTTGCTAGGGCGGTTGCTAGGGTAGCCAGGGTGGTTGCTAGGGTGTTGCTATGCGGTTGCTAGGGTAACCGGGGTGGTTGCTAGGGTGTTGCTATGCGGTTGCTAGGGTACTCGGGGTGGTTGCTAGGGCGGTTGCTAGGGTAACCGGGGTGGTTGCTAAGGTGTTGCTATGCGGTTGCTAGGGTACCCAGAGTGGTTGCTAAGGTATTGCTATGCGGTTGCTAGGGTAACCGGGGTGGTTGCTAGGGTGTTGCTATGCGGTTGCTAGGGTAACCGGGGTGGTTGCTAGGGTGTTGCTATGCGGTTGCTAGGGTAACCGGGGTGGTTGCTAGGGCGGTTGCTATGGTACCCAGGATGGTTGCTAAGGTGTTGCTATGCCGTTGCTAGGGTATCCAGGGTGGTTGCTATGGTGTTGCTATGCGGTTGCTAGGGTACTTAGGGTGGTTGCTAGGGCGGTTGCTAAGGTACTTGGGGTGGTTGCTAGAGTGTTGTTAGGCAGTTACTAGTTGTCACAGATCATTACTATGGAGTCTTATAGAGTTCTTAGCCTGATTTAGCACTTAGCTAATCACTATTAGCATGTAGCTATTCACTGCTAGCATGACTAGCATCTTAAGGATTCCTGTTTGCTAGCATGACAAGAACCAAGTCCCATGTCTCTACAATGTTCTGATGTAGAGATATAGGACTTGCTAAATGGTTGCTAGGGTACTCTGTTTGGTTGCTAGGGAGTGGCTTAAAAGCTGCCAATGATGACACTCCAAAGGCTGCCTGCCAGTATGAATGATATAAACCAACCCCCATGTCTCTATGACATTCAGATTTGAAGATATGCCTCTTCAGGTTTGGGTTGCTAGGGTGCTCGATAGTGGTTGCTAGGGCGTGGCTAGGAAGTGGTGAAGGTGATTCATGATTGGCTGTTAACTGCCCTGAGTTAAATGAGCCCACCCCCATGTCTCTATGACACTGTGATCCAAAGATATCCATCTGGGCTTTTATAATGGCAGTCTATGGGATCAGTTGCTAGGGTGCTCTAAATGGTTGCTAGGGCGTGGCTTGACAGCTTCACAGTGATCCTGAGAGTCTGATTGGTTGGCTGAGTTAAATGAGCCCTCCCCCATGTCTCTATGACACTGTAAACCAAAGTTATGTTTAATGGAAAATTCCTATGTAAATTACCATAGTAGGAAAAAAACATGCTTTTTAATGGGCCGTCCCTCCCCATAGTATGTCAATGGGGCCACTTTGGGGGGCTCTTGCGCCCCAGGGGTACAACTTATACCCCATTGTGGGGTATGTTCTTGCACAGCCTGCCAGCCTCTCCAGATGTGGTGAATTGCATGTTTCTACGAAATTCTCGCTCGGCGCTACGACCCCTCAAAGTTGGCCGTAATGCATTGTCTATGGGATTTTTCGGCTGATTTTTCGCCCCGTGTACGATCATCGTACACCCGATCGCTTATAAAAGTCATAGCACACCATTCCCGAATAGGCCGCACGATTTGACGCCCGTTTCGTGGGTCTGTGACAAAAACTGCGGGACGAGTTACGCGCCGAAATTTGTACGGAAGAATAATAATAATAATAATAATAATAATAAGCACGCAGAATAGTAATAGTGATGCTTTGCCTATGGCAAGCACCACTAACTAGATATGTACATTTCCTGAAGAAAATGTGAGTGGTGCTTGCGGTGGCAAAACTCGGCACTCGGTTGCTAGGGTGTTGTTGTGCAGTTGCTAGGGTAACTGGGGTGGTTGCTAGGGTACTCGGGGTGGTTACTAGGACCGTTGCTAGGGTACTCAGGGTGGTTGCTAGGGTGTTGCTATGCAGTTGCTAGGGTAATTGGGGTGGTTGCTAGGGTGGTTGCTAGGGTACCCTGGATGGTCGCTAGGGCCGTTGCTAGGGTAACCGGGGTGGTTGCTAGGGTGTTGCTATGCGGTTGCTAGGGTACTCGGGGTGGTTGCTAGGGCGGTTGCTAAGGTGTTGCTATGCGGTTGCTAGGGTAACTGGGGTGGTTGCTAGGGTGTTGCTATGCGGTTGCAAGGGTAACCGGGGTGGTTGCTAGGGCGGTTGCTAGGGTATCCAGGATGGTTGCTAAGGTGTTGCTATGCCGTTGCTAGGCTATCCAGGGTGGTTGCTAGGGTGTTGCTATGCGGTTGCTATGGTAACCGGGGTGGTTGCTAGGGCGGTTGCTAGGGTACCCAGGGTGGTTGCTAAGGTGTTGCTATGCGGTTGCTAGGGTAACCGGGGTGGTTGCTAGGGCGGTTGCTATGGTACCCAGGGTGGTTGCTAAGGTGTTGCTATGCCGTTGCTAGGGTATCCAGGGTGGTTGCTATGGTGTTGCTAGGGTACTCAGGGTGGTTGCTAATGTGTTGCTATGCGGTTGCTAGGGTAACCGGGGTGGTTGCTAGGGTGTTGCCATGCGGTTGCTATGGTAACCGGGGTGGTTGCTATGGTGTTGCTATGCGGTTGCTAGGGTAACCGGGGTGGTTGCTAGTGCGGTTGCTAAGGTACCCAGGATGGTTGCTAAGGTGTTGTTATGCTGTTGCTAGGGTATCCAGGGTGGTTGCTAGGGTGTTGCTATGTGGTTGCTAGGGTACTCGGGGTGGTTGCTAGGGCGGTTGCTAGGGTACCCAGGGTGGTTGCTAAGGTGTTGCTATGCAGTTGCTAGGGTAACTGGGGCGGTTGCTAGGGTGTTGCTATGCGGTTGCTAGGGTACTCAGGGTGGTTGCTAGGGCTGTTGCTAAGGTACCCAGGATGGTTGCTAAGGTGTTGCTATGCCGTTGCTAGGGTATCCAGGGTGGTTGCTAGGGTGTTGCTATGCGGTTGCTAGGGTACTGGGGGTGGTTGCTAGGGCGGTTGCTAAGGTACTTGGGGTGGTTGCTAGAGTGTTGTTAGGCAGTTACTAGTTGTCACAGATCATTACTATGGAGTTTTATAGAGTTCTTAGCCTGATTTAACACTTAGCTAATCACTATTAGCATGTAGCTATTCACTGCTAGCATGACTAGCATCTTAAAGATACCTATTTGCTAGCATGAATCAAAAGAACTAAGTTCCATGTCTCTACGATGTTCTGATGTAGAGATATAGGACTTGCTAGATGGTTGCTAGGGTACTCTGTTTGGTTGCTAGGGAGTGGCTTGGCAGCTACCAATGATGACACTCCAAAGGCTGCTTGCCAGTATGAATGATATAAATAAACCCCCATGTCTCTATGACATTCAGATTTGAAGATATGCCTCTTTGGGTTTGGGTTGCTAGGGTGCTCGATAGTGGTTGCTAGGGCGTGGCTAGGAAGTGTCTGTGGTGATTCATGATTGGCTGTTTGCTGCCCCAAATCAAATGAACCCACCCCCATGTCTCTATGACACTGTGATCCAAAGATATCCATCCATCCATTTATAATGGCGGTCTATGGGATCAGTTGCTAGGGTGCTCTAAATGGTTGCTAGGGCGTGGCTTGACAGCTTCACAGTGATCCTGAGAGTCTGATTGGTTGGCTGAGTTAAATGAGCCCTCCCCCATGTCTCTATGACACTGTAAACCAAAGTTATGTTCAATGGAAAATTCCTATGTAAATTACCATAGTAGGAAAAACACATGCTTTTTAATGGGCCGTCCCTCCCCATAGTATGTCAATGGGGAACTTTGGGGGGCTCTTGCGCCCCAGGGGTACAACTTATACCCCATTGTGGGGTATGTTCTCGCACAGCCTGCCAGCCTCTCCAAATGTGGTGAATCACATGTTTCTACTAAATTCTCGCTCGGCGCTACGACCCGTCAAAGTTGGCCGCAATGTTAAGTCTATGGGATTTTTCGGGCGATTTTTCGCCCCGTGTACGATCATCGTACGCCCGATCCCTTATAAAAGTCATAGCACACCATTCCCGTATAGGCCGCACGATTTGACGCCCGTTTCGTGGGTCTGTGACAAAAACTGCGGGACAAGTTACGCGCCGAAATTTGTACGGAATCTATAATAATAATAACTAGATATGTACATTTCCTGAAGGAAATGTGAGTGGTGCTTGCCGTGGCAAAACTCGGCACTCGGTTGCTAGGGTGCTGTAATGGTTGCTAGGGTATGACTATGAAGGTCATAGGTCATTACTTATTGGTTACTTGAAAAGTCAAATGAGTATGAGAGAGTTAGAGAGAGAAAGGGTTCCTAAGGCCCTGCATGTGTGTGTGTGTGTGTGTGTGTGTGTGTGAGAAAGTGACAGCTGAGATTCAAATTCTCAAACATTCCGCCATTGTAAGTCTATGGGACTTTTTGCCCAAAATTTTCGCCCGCTGTACGAACATTGTACGCCCGATCGCTTAGAAAAGTCATAGCACACCTCTCCTCAATAAGCTGCACGATTTGACACCTCATTCATGGGTCTGCGACAAACGGTGCGGGACGAGTTACGCGCCAAAGTTTTGTCAGGGCGAATAGTAATAGTAACACTAGATATGTACATTTCCTGAAGAAAATGTGAGTGGTGCTTGCAGTGGCAAAACTCGGCCCTCGGTTGCTAGGGGGCTGTAAGCGGTTGCTAGGGTGTGGCTACGAAGATCATAGGTCATTACTCATTGGTTACCTGAAAGATAAGTCAAATGAATGTGAGAGAAAGTGACAGTTGAGATTCAAATTCATGAATATTCTGCCATTGTAAGTCTATGGGATTTTTTAGCCCACTTTTTCGCCCGCTGTACGATCATCGTATGCCCAAACGCTTAGAAAAGTCATAGCACACCTCTCCCCAGTAAGCCGGTCGATTTGACACCTCATTCATGGGTCTGTGACAAACGGTGCGGGACGAGTTACGCGCCGAAGTTTTGTCAGGGCGAATAGTAATAGTAATACTAGATATGTACATTTCCTGAAGAAAATGTGAGTGGTGCTTGCCGTGGCAAAACTCGGCACTCGGTTGCTAGGGTAACCGGGGTGGTTGCTAGGGTGTTGCTATGCGGTTGCTAGGGTACTCGGGGTGGTTGCTAGGGCGGTTGCTATGGTACCCAGGGTGGTTGCTAAGGTGTTGCTATGCGGTTGCTAGGGTGTTGCTATGCAGTTGCTAGGGTAACCGGGTTGGTTGCTAGGGTGTTGCTATGTGGTTGCTAGGGTAACCGGGGTGGTTGCTAGGGCGGTTGCTAGGGTACCCAGGGTGGTTGCTGGGGTGTTGCTTTGCGGTTGCTAGGGTAACCGGGGTGGTTGCTAGGGTGTTGCTATGCGGTTGCTAGGGTAACAGGGGTGGTTGCTAGGGCGGTTGCTATGGTACCCAGGGTGGTTGCTAAGTTGTTGCTATGCGGTTGCTAGGGTAACCGGGATGGTTGCTAGGGTGTTGCTATGCGGTTGCTAGGGTACTCGGGGTGGTTGCTAGGGCGGTTGCTATGGTACCCAGTGTGGTTGCTAAAGTGTTGCTATGCCGTTGCTAGGGTATCCAGGGTGGTTGCTATGGTGTTGCTATGCGGTTGCTAGGGTATCCAGGGTGGTTGCTAGGGCGGTTGCTAAGGCACTTGGGGTGGTTGCTAGAGTGTTGTTAGGCAGTTACTAGTTGTCACAGATCATTACTATGGAGTGTTATAGAGTTCTTAACCTGATTAAACACTTAGCTAATCACTATTAGCATGTAGCTATTCACTGCTAGCATGACTAGCAACTTAAGGATTCCTATTTGCTAGCATGAGCCAAAAGAACCAAGTTCCATGTCTCTACGATATTCTGATGTAGAGATATAGGACTTGCTAAATGGTTGCTAGGGTACTCTGTTTGGTTGCTAGGGAGTGGCTTAAAAGCTGCCAATGATGACACTCCAAAGGCTGCCTGCCAGTATGAATGATATAAACCAACCCCCATGTCTCTATGACATTCAGATTTGAAGATATGCCTCTTCAGGTTTGGGTTGCTAGGGTGCTCGATAGTGGTTGCTAGGGCGTGGCTAGGAAGTGTCTGTGGTGATTCATGATTGGCTGTTTGCTGCCCCAAATCAAATGAACCCACCCCCATGTCTCTATGACACTGTGATCCAAAGATATCCATCCATCCATTTATAATGGTGGTCTATGGGATCAGTTGCTAGGGTGCTCTAAATGGTTGCTAGGGCGTGGCTTGACAGCTTCACAGTGATCCTGAGAGTCTGATTGGTTGGCTGAGTTAAATGAGCCCTCCCCCATGTCTCTATGACACTGTAAACCAAAGTTATGTTCAATGGAAAATTCCTATGTAAATTACCATAGTAGGAAAAACACATGCTTTTTAATGGGCCGTCCCTCCCCATAGTATGTCAATGGGGAACTTTGGGGGGCTCTTGCGCCCCAGGGGTACAACTTATACCCCATTGCGGGGTATGTTCTCGCACAGCCTGCCAGCCTCTCCAAATGTGGTGAATCACATGTTTCTACTAAATTCTCGCTCGGCGCTACGACCCGTCAAAGTTGGCCGCAATGTTAAGTCTATGGGATTTTTCGGGCGATTTTTCGCCCCGTGTACGATCATCGTACGCCCGATCCCTTATAAAAGTCATAGCACACCATTCCCGTATAGGCCGCACGATTTGACGCCCGTTTCGTGGGTCTGTGACAAAAACTGCGGGACAAGTTACGCGCCGAAATTTGTACGGAATCTATAATAATAATAATAATAATAATAATAATAAGCACGCAGAATAGTAATAGTGATGCTTTGCCTTTGGCAAGCACCACTAATAATAATAATAATAATAAGCACGCAGAATAGTAATAGTGATGCTTTGCCTTTGGCAAGCACCACTAACTAGATATGTACATTTCCTGAAGAAAATGTGAGTGGTGCTTGCCGTGGCAAAACTCGGCCCTCGGTTGCTAGGGGGCTGTAAGCGGTTGCTAGGGTGTGGCTACGAAGATCATAGGTCATTACTCATTGGTTACCTGAAAGATAAGGCAAATCAATGTGAGAGAAAGTGACAGTTGAGATTCAAATTCATGAACATTCTGCCATTGTAAGTCTATGGGATTTTTTAGCCCACATTTTCGCCCGCTGTACGATCATCGTACGCCCGAACGCTTAGAAAAGTCATAGCACACCTCTCTCCAGTAAGCCGGTCGATTTGACACCTCATTCATGGGTCTGTGACAAACGGTGCGGGACGAGTTACGCGCCGAAGTTTTGCCAGGGCGAATAGTAATAGTAATACTAGATATGTACATTTCCTGAAGAAAATGTGAGTGGTGCTTGCCGTGGCAAAACTCGGCCCTCGGTTGCTATGGAGTTGCTATGCCATTGCTAGGGTGTGACTATGAAGGTCATAAGTCATTACTTATTGGTTACTTGAAAAGTCAAATGAGTTTGTTCCAAAGGGCCTGTGTGTGTGTGTGTGTGTGTGAGAAAGTGACAGTTGAGATTCAAATTTATGAAGATTACGCCATTGTAAGTCTATGGGATTTTTTTGCCCGCTTTTTCGTCCACTGTGCGAACATCGTACACCCGAGTGCTTAGAAAAGTCATAGCACACCTCTCCTCAATAAGCCGCACGATTTGACACCTCATTCATGGGTCTACGACAAACGGTGCGGGACGAGTTACGCGCCGAAGTTTTGTCAGGGCGAATAGTAATAGTAACACTAGATATGTACATTTCCTGAAGAAAATGTGAGTGGTGCTTGCGGTGGCAAAACTCGGCACTCGGTTGCTAGGGTGTTGCTATGCAGTTGCTAGGGTAATTGGGGTGGTTGCTAGGGTGGTTGCTAGGGTACCCTGGATGGTCGCTAGGGCCGTTGCTAGGGTAACCGGGGTGGTTGCTAGGGTGTTGCTATGCGGTTGCTAGGGTACTCGGGGTGGTTGCTAGGGCGGTTGCTAAGGTACCCAGGATGGTTGCTAAGGTGTTGCTATGCGGTTGCTAGGGTAACCGGGGTGGTTGCTAGGGTGTTGCTATGCGGTTGCTAGGGTACTCGGGGTGGTTGCTAGGGCGGTTGC
The DNA here is from genome assembly GCA_036247105.1 of Cirrhinus mrigala. Lineage (NCBI taxonomy): Eukaryota > Metazoa > Chordata > Actinopteri > Cypriniformes > Cyprinidae > Cirrhinus > Cirrhinus mrigala. The sequence goes on from CM070022.1 coordinate 35,001,362, forward strand.
TATGGTACCCAGGGTGGTTGCTAAGGTGTTGCTATGCCGTTGCTAGGGTATGCAGGGTGGTTGCTATGGTGTTGCTATGCGGTTGCTAGGGTAACCGGGGTGGTTGCTAGGGCGGTTGCTAAGGTACTTGGGGTGGTTGCTAGAGTGTTGTTAGGCAGTTACTAGTTGTCACAGATCATTACTATGGAGTGTTATGTAGTTCTTAGCCTGATTTAGCACTTAGCTAATCACTATTAGCATGTAGCTGTTCACTGTTAGCATGGCTAGCATCTTAAGAATCCTATTTGCTAGCATGAGTCAAAAGAACCAATTCCCATGTCTCTACGATGTTCTGATGTAGAGATATAGGTCTTGCTAGATGGTTGCTAGGGTACTCTGTTTGGTTGCTAGGGAGTGGCTTGGCAGCTGCCAATGATGATACTCCAAAGGCTGCCTGCCATTATGAATGATATAAACCAACCCCCATGTCTCTATGACATTCAGATTTGAAGATATGCCTGTGTGGGTTTGGGTTGCTAGGGTGCTCAATAGTGGTTGCTAGGGCGTGGCTAGGAATTGTCTATAGTGATTCATGATTGGCTGTTTGCTGCCCCGAGTCAAACAAACCCACCCCCATGTCTCTATGACACTGTGATCCAAAGATATCCATTTGGGTCTTTTATAATGGTGGTCTATGGGATCTGTTGCTAGGGTGCTCTAAATGGTTGCTAGGGCGTGGCTTGGCAGCTTCACAGTGATCCTGAGAGTCTGATTGGTTGGCTGAGTTAAATGAGCCCTCCCCCATGTCTCTATGACATTGTGATGCAGAGTTATGTTCAATGCAAAATTCCTATGTAAATTACCATAGTAGGAAAAAAACATGCTTTTTAATGGGCCGTCCCTCCCCATAGTATGTCAATGGGGCCACTTTGGGGGGCTCTTGCGCCCCAGGGGTACAACTTATACCCCATTGCGAGGTATGTTCTCGCACAGCTTGCGAGCCTCTCCAGGTATGGCGAATCGCATGTTTCTACGAAATTCTCGCTCGGCGCTACGACCCGTCAAAGTTGGCCGCAATGCATTGTCTATGGGATTTTTTCGGCTGATTTTTCGCCCCGTGTACGATCATCGTACACCCGATCGCTTATAAAAGTCATAGCACACCATTCCCGAATAGGCCGCACAATTTGACGCCCGTTTCGTGGGTCTGTGACAAAAACTGCGGGACGAGTTACGCGCCAAAGTTTTGTACGGAAGAAGAGGAATAATAATAATAAGTCGGTGAGATAATAATAGTGATGCTTTGCCTTTGGCAAGCACCACTAACTAGATATGTACATTTCCTGAAGAAAATGTGAGTGGTGCTTGCAGTGGCAAAACTCGGCACTCGGTGCTCAGGGAGGTTGCTAGGGTACCCAGGATAGTTGCTAGGACCGTTGCTAGGGTACTCAGGGTGGTTGCTAAGGTGTTTTTATGCCGTTGCTAGGGTACCCAGGGTGGTTGCTAAGGTGTTGCTATGCGGTTGCTAGGGTATCCAGGGTGGTTGCTAGGATGTTGCTATGCGGTTGCTAGGGTAACCGGGGTGGTTGCTAGGGCGGTTGCTAGGGTACCCTGGGTGGTTGCTAAGGTGTTGCTATGCGGTTGCTAGGGTAACCTAGGTGGTTGCTAGGGTGTTGCTAGGGTAACCGGGGTGGTTGCTAGGGCAGTTGCTAGGGTACTCAGGGTGGTTGCTAAGGTGTTGCTATGCCGTTGCTAGGGTATCCAGGGTGGTTGCTAGGGTGTTGCTATGCGGTTGCTAGGGTCCTCGGGGTGGTTGCTAGGGCGGTTGCTATGGTACCCAGGGTGGTTGCTAAGGTGTTGCTATGCGGTTGCTAGGGTAACTGGGGCAGTTGCTAGGGTGTTGCTATGCGGTTGCTAGGGTAACCGGGGTGGTTGCTAGGGCGGTTGCTAGGGTACCCAGGGTGGTTGCTAGGGTGTTGCTATGCGGTTGCTAGGGTAACAGGGGTGGTTGCTAGGGCGGTTGCTAGGGTACCCATGGTGGTTGCTAGGGTATTCAGGGTGGTTGCTAGGACGGTTGCTGGGGTACACAGGGTGGTTGCTAGGGTGTTGCTATGCGGTTGCTAGGGTACTCTGGGTGGTTGCTAGGGCGGTTGCTATGGTACCCAGGGTGGTTGCTAAGGTGTTGCTATGCCGTTGCTAGGGTATACAGGGTGGTTGCTATGGTGTTGCTATGCGGTTGCTAGGGTACTTGGGGTGGTTGCTAGGGCGGTTGCTAAGGTACTTGGGGTGGTTGCTAGAGTGTTGTTAGGCAGTTACTAGTTGTCACAGATCATTACTATGGAGTGTTATAGAGTTCTTAGCCTGATTTAGCACTTAGCTAATCACTATTAGCATGGAGCTATTCACTGCTAGCATGACTAGCAACTTAAGGATTCCTATTTGCTAGCATGAGCCAAAAGAACCAAGTTCCATGTCTCTACGATGTTCTGATGTAGAGATATAGGACTTGCTAAATGGTTGCTAGGGTACTCTGTTTGGTTGCTAGGGAGTGGCTTGGCAGCTACCAATGATGACACTCATATTGATGACACAGCATATTTCTAGCATGATTAGCAAAGTCGCTAGCATATTTCTAGCATGATTAGCAAAGTCGCTAGCATGTTTCTAGCATGATTAACAAGTTACTAGCATGTTTCTAGCATGAATAGCAAGTCGCTAGCATGTTTCTAGCATGAATAGCAAGTCGCTAGCATGTTTCTAGCATTATTAGCAAGTCGCTAGCATGTTTCTAGCATGATTAGCATGTTTTCTAGCATGATTAGCAAGTCGCTAGCATATTTCTAGCATGATTAGCAAAGTCGCTAGCATGTTTCTAGCATGATTAGCAAGTCGCTAGCATGTTTCTAGCATGATTAGCAAAGTCGCTAGCATATTTCTAGCATGATTAGCAAAGTCGCTAGCATATTTCTAGCATGAATAGCAAGTCGCTAGCATGTTTCTAGCATGATTAGCAAGTCGCTAGCATGTTTCTAGCTTGATTAGCAAGTCGCTAGCATGTTTCTAGCTTGATTAGCAAGTCGCTAGCATGTTTCTAGCATGATTAGCAAGTTACTAGCATGTTTCTAGCATGAATAGCAAGTCGCTAGCATGTTTCTAGCATGAATAGCAAGTCGCTAGCATGTTTCTAGCATGATTAGCAAGTCGCTAGCATGTTTCTAGCATGATTAGCAAGTCGCTAGCATGTTTCTAGCATGATTAGCAAGTCGCTAGCATGTTTCTAGCATGATTAGCAAAGTCGCTAGCATATTTCTAGCATGATTAGCAAAGTCGCTAGCATGTTTCTAGCATGATACATACCATGAACATAGATAGCTTAAAGCTTAATTGAGTATCAATGGCTTCTAGCAGTTTACATTAAACATAGTTCAAACAGACATGGACTTTTGGTCAATGAAAGTCTATGGGACTTTTTATGATTTTTAATATTAATTTTTAAGAAAACCGTAACTCAAACCAGTCTGAAAAGATATAGCACACTAAGTCAGAACAGTATGAAGATCTGACCCGAGTTTGGAGTATGTAGCTTGAACGGTCTAGGAGGAGAAGGTGTCCAAAAAATTTGCGTTAAGAAAAATAAGAAGAAGAAGAAGAAGAATAATAAGTTTAAATACAATTTCAGTAAGTTGGCTTTCCCAAGCCAACTTAATAATAATAATAAGTATGTGAGATAGTAATAGTGATGCTTTGCCTTTGGCAAGCACCACTAATAAGTCGGTGAGATAGTAATAGTGATGCTTCGCCTTTGGCAAGCACCACTAACTAGATATGTACATTTCCTGAAGAAAATGTGAGTGGTGCTTGCCGTGGCAAAACTCGGCACTCGGTTGCTAGGGAGTTTCTATGCGGTTGCTAGGGTACTTGTGGTGGTTGCTAGGGTGTTGCTAAGGATTCCTGTTTGCTATCATGAGCCAAAAGAAATAAGTTCCATGTCTCTACGATATTCTGATGTAGAGATATAGGACTTGCTAAATGGTTGCTAGGGTACTCTGTTTGGTTGCTAGGGAGTGGCTTAAAAGTTGCCAATGACAACACTCCAAAGGCTGCCTGCCAGTATGAATGATATAAACCAACCCCTATGTCTCTATGACATTCAGATTTGAAGATATGCCTCTTCAGGTTTGGGTTGCTAGGGTGCTCGATAGTGGTTGCTAGGGCGTGGCTAGGAAGTGGTGAAGGTGATTCATGATTGGCTGTTAACTGCCCTGAGTCAAATGAGCCCACCCCCATGTCTCTATGACACTGTGATCCAAAGATATCCATCTGGGCTTTTATAATGGCAGTCTATGGGATCAGTTGCTAGGGTGCTCTAAATGGTTGCTAGGGCGTGGCTTGGCAGCTTCACAGTGATCCTGAGAGTCTGATTGGTTGGCTGAGTTAAATGAGCCCTCCCCCATGTCTCTATGACATTGTGATGCAGAGTTATGTTCAATGCAAAATTCCTATGTAAATTACCATAGTAGGAAAAAAACATGCTTTTTAATGGGCCGTCCCTCCCCATAGTATGTCAATGGGGCAACTTTGGGGGGCTCTTGCGCCCCAGGGGTACAACTTATACCCCATTGCGGGGTATGTTCTTGCACAGCCTGCCAGCCTCTCCAGATGTGGTGAATCGCATGTTTCTACGAAATTCTCGCTCGGCGCTACGACCCCTCAAAGTTGGCCGTAATGCATTGTCTATGGGATTTTTCGGCTGATTTTTCGCCCCGTGTACGATCATCGTACACCCGATCGCTTATAAAAGTCATAGCACACCATTCCCGAATAGGCCGCACGATTTGACGCCCGTTTCATGGGTCTGTGACAAAAACTGCGGGACGAGTTACGCGCCGAAATTTGTACGGAAGAAAAATAAGAAGAATAATAATAAGTATGTGAGATAATAATAGTGATGCTTCGCCTTTGGCAAGCACCACTAATAATAATAATAATAAGTATGTGAGATAATAATAGTGATGCTTTGCCTATGGCAAGCACCACTAATAATAAGAAGCACGCAGAATAGTAATAGTGATGCTTTGCCTATGGCAAGCACCACTAATAATAATAAGTCGGTGAGATAATAATAGTGATGCTTCGCCTTTGGCAAGCACCACTAACTAGATATGTACATTTCCTGAAGAAAATGTGAGTGGTGCTTGCAGTGGCAAAACTCGGCACTCGGTTGCTAGGGTGTTGCTGTGCAGTTGCTAGGGTAACTGGGGCGGTTGCTAGGGTGCCCGGGGTGGTTGCTAAGGTGTTGCTATGCGGTTGCTAGGGTAACCGGGGTGGTTGCTAGGGTGTTACTATGCGGTTGCTAGGGTAACCGGGGTGGTTGCTAGGGGGTTGCTATGCAGTTGCTAGGGTAATTGGGGTGGTTGCTAGGGTGGTTGCTAAGGTACTTGGGGTGGTTGCTAGAGTGTTGTTAGGCAGTTACTAGTTGTCACAGATCATTACTATGGAGTGTTATAGAGTTCTTAGCCTGATTTAGCACTTAGCTAATCACTATTAGCATGTAGCTATTCACTGCTAGCGTGACTAGCAACTTAAGGATTCCTGTTTGCTATCATGAGCCAAAAGAAATAAGTTCCATGTCTCTACGATATTCTGATGTAGAGATATAGGACTTGCTAAATGGTTGCTAGGGTACTCTGTTTGGTTGCTAGGGAGTGGCTTAAAAGTTGCCAATGACAACACTCCAAAGGCTGCCTGCCAGTATGAATGATATAAACCAACCCCTATGTCTCTATGACATTCAGATTTGAAGATATGCCTCTTCAGGTTTGGGTTGCTAGGGTGCTCGATAGTGGTTGCTAGGGCGTGGCTAGGAAGTGGTGAAGGTGATTCATGATTGGCTGTTAACTGCCCTGAGTCAAATGAGCCCACCCCCATGTCTCTATGACACTGTGATCCAAAGATATCCATCTGGGCTTTTATAATGGCAGTCTATGGGATCAGTTGCTAGGGTGCTCTAAATGGTTGCTAGGGCGTGGCTTGGCAGCTTCACAGTGATCCTGAGAGTCTGATTGGTTGGCTGAGTTAAATGAGCCCTCCCCCATGTCTCTATGACATTGTGATGCAGAGTTATGTTCAATGCAAAATTCCTATGTAAATTACCATAGTAGGAAAAAAACATGCTTTTTAATGGGCCGTCCCTCCCCATAGTATGTCAATGGGGCAACTTTGGGGGGCTCTTGCGCCCCAGGGGTACAACTTATACCCCATTGCGGGGTATGTTCTTGCACAGCCTGCCAGCCTCTCCAGATGTGGTGAATCGCATGTTTCTACGAAATTCTCGCTCGGCGCTACGACCCCTCAAAGTTGGCCGTAATGCATTGTCTATGGGATTTTTCGGCTGATTTTTCGCCCCGTGTACGATCATCGTACACCCGATCGCTTATAAAAGTCATAGCACACCATTCCCGAATAGGCCGCACGATTTGACGCCCGTTTCATGGGTCTGTGACAAAAACTGCGGGACGAGTTACGCGCCGAAATTTGTACGGAAGAAAAATAAGAAGAATAATAATAAGTATGTGAGATAATAATAGTGATGCTTTGCCTTTGGCAAGCACCACTAATAATAAGTTTAAATAGCATATCAGTAAGTTGGCTTTCTCAAGCCAACTTAATAATAATAAGTTTGAATAGCATATCAGTAAGTTGGCTTTCTCAAGCCAACTTAACTAGATAAGAAAGTTCGTCAAGACAAACTTTAAGTTGGCTTGAGAAAGCCAGACCAGAAAGTTTGAAAAAGTTTAAGAAGTTTTAAAAAGTTACGTTTGGATAGGTTTTAGTCTGAAATAGTTTGAAATTTAAAGTAGTTTTAAAAGGTTAAAGTTTGAATGTTGTCTGTCAGATAGATAGATAGATAGATAGAAATATAGATAGACAGACAGATAGACAGATAGATAGATAGATAGATAGTAATGGTTAGATGATAGATAGATAAATAGATTTGCTAACATGGTTCTAGCATGTTGTTAGAATGTTTCTAGCATGATTGGCAAGTTGTTATCATGTTGCTAGCATGTTTCTAGTATGATTAGCATGTTGCTAGCATGTTTCTAGCATTATTAGCAAGTTGTTAGCATGTTGCTAGCTTGTTTATAGCATAATTAGCATGATTCTAGCATGATTAGCAAGTTGCTAGCATGTTTCTAACATGATTATCAAGTTGCTAGCATGTTTCTAGCATGATTAGCAAGTTGCTAGCATATTTCAAGCATGATTAGCAAGTTATTAGCATGTTGCTAGCATGTTTCTAGCATGATTAGCAAGTTGCTAGCATGTTTCTAGCATGATTAGCAAGTTGCTAGCATGTTTCTAACATGATTAGCAAGTTGTTAGCATGTTGCCAGCATGTTTTTAGCACGATTAGCATGTTGCTAGCATGTTTCTAACATGATTAGCAAGTTGCTAGCATGTTTCTAGCATGATTAGCAAGTTGTTAGCATGTTTCTAGCATGATTAGCAAGTTGTTAGCATGTTTCTAGCATGATTAGCAAGTTGCTAGCATGTTTCTAACATGATTAGCAAGTTGCTAGCAGGTGGCTAGCATGATTAACAAATTGCTAGCATGTTTCTAGTATGATTAGCAAAGTTGCTAGCATGTTTCTAGCATGATTAGCAAGTTGTTAGCATGTTTCTAGCATGATTAGCAAAGTTGCTAGCATGTTTCTAGCATGATTAGCAAGCTGTTAGCATGTTTCTAGCATGATTAGCAAGTTGTTAGCATGTTGCTAGCATGTTTGTGGCATGATTAGCAAGTTGCTAGCATGTTTCTAGCATGATTAGCAAGTTGCTAGCATGTTTCTAGCATGATTAGCAAGTTGCTAGCATGATTTTAACATGATTAGCAAGTTGCTAGCATGTTTCTAGTATGATTAACAAGTTGCTAACATGTTTCTAGTATGATTAGCAAAGTTGCTAGCATGTTTCTAGCATGATTAGCAAGTTGTTAGCATGTTTGTGGCATGATTAGGAAGTTGCTAGCATGTTTCTGGCATGATTAGCAAAGTTGCTAGCATGTTTCTAGTATGATTAGCAAGTTGCTAGCATGTTTCTAGCATGATTAGCAAAGTTGCTAGCATGTTTCTAGCATGATTAGCAAAGTTGCTAGCATGTTTCTAGCATGTTTCTGGCATGATTAGCAAGTTGTTAGCATGTTGCTAACATGTTTCTAGCATGATTAGCAAAGTTGCTAGCATGTTTCTGGTATGATTAGCAAGTTGTTAGCATGTTGTCAACATGTTTCTAGCATGATTATCAAGTTGCTAGCATGTTTCTAACATGATTAGCAAAGTTGCTAGCATGTTTCTGGCATGATTAGAAAGTTGTTAGCATGTTGCTAGCATGTTTCTAGCATGATTAGCAACGTTGCTAGCATGATTCTGGTTGTTAGCCATAGATAGATAGATAGATAGATAGATAGTAATGGTTAGATGATAGATAGATAGATAGTAAAGGTTAGATAGATAGATAGATAGATAGATGAGTTTGAATGAGTTTAAATGGATTAGAAATACAGTACATAGAAGCGAAGCTTGATTGAGTCTCAAAGGATTCTGGGAGTTTTGACAGTTGAAATTTGAAAAGTGTTGGCTCATTTGAACATTCCGTCAATGTAAGTCTATGGGATTTTTCCCAATTTTAATCGTCAGTTTTAGGAAAATCGTAAGTCCGATCAGTTAGAAAAGATATAGCAACTCGAGTCAGACCAGTCTGAAGATCTGGGCTGAGTTTGGAGTTTGTAGAGTTAAAGCTCTAGGAGGAGATACAGTCAGAAATTTTAGTCTCAGAAGAATAATAATAATAATAACTTTAAGTTTAAATAGCATATCAGTAAGTTGGCTTTCTCAAGCCAACTTCATAATAATAATAACTGGAAGTTTAAATAGCATATCAGTAAGTTGGCTTTCTCAAGCCAACTTAATAAGTTTAAGTAGCATTTCAGTAAGTTGGCTTTCTCAAGCCAACTTTATAAGAATTTTAAATAGCATATCAGTAAGTTGGCTTTCTCAAGCCAACTTAATAATAATAATAACTGGAAGTTTAAATAGCATATCAGTAAGTTGGCTTTCTCAAGCCAACTTAATAATAAGTTTAAGTAGCATTTCAGTAAGTTGGCTTTCTCAAGACAACTTAATAAGAAGAAGAAGAAGTTTAAATAGCATATCAGTAAGTTGGCTTTCTCAAGCCAACTTAATAATAAGCTTAAGTAGCAGATCAGTAGGTTGGCTTTCTCAAGCCAACTTAATAATAATAATCTTAAATAGTAGATCAGTAAATTGGCTTTCTCAAGCCAACTTAATAATCTTAAATAGTAGATCAGTAAGTTGGCTTTCTCAAGCCAACTTAATAATTTGTCGACATGTATACATCATATCAGAGGCCAGGGTTCTGCATGGGGACAGAAGTCAGGCATGCTGGCCTAACACATTTAGATGGGGAAACGGAGTTATGTTTTTGTCAGAAAATTAAGACTTAAGAATTAAGAATTAAGATTATTTTCTTCCTAACCTTCTACTTTTTGAGAAGCTAGAATTTCATAAGGAAATTTCACACATACAACCTTTTCTGGACAAGTACGGATAAATTACCAATTAGAGACCATATGTGAGTAGGATCTTTCGAAAAAAATCCAGGTAAATAACTTCTGTCAGTTTGCCAGGAAGCTCATTTGTAGCATTACTGTTTTGATGCTATGTGCAAATAAAGCATAAGATTAACAGTAGGTATGAAAACTTACTGAGTTTAATGTGTAAAGGTGGCTATAGATATTAAAAGTAAAACATTAGGCTCTTGTTTGTTATTATATACCACCTCAGATTTTTTGTTTGAAATTATCTTTGTGTTACATTTTATGCTGCACTTTAATGAAATATTTGTTTGCTTGTTTGTTTGTTTCCAAGCAACCTACAATTCATACACATTTCATCTGTTCAGAAATCTGTTTTATAATAAACAAGTCATCAAACGTAGTGATAATTATGTTCAATTCAATCAGTATAAAAAGTACAGAATCACAGCTAAAATAAAATTAATAGAAAAATCATTTGTTGTTTCTTGGATCATAGTGTCAGCTCCACATTTATCTTAAACCTCCTAAAGAACAGGATTCAGATCAAGAGGTTATACAAATATATAAAATAAAATTATAGCAGATTTCCTGTTAATAATGTAAGGCAGTATTATATTAGATTATCATATAATCTCTGTTATAGATTTAACATGGAGTAAGGTATTAAAGATACATTACATGCTGGGTGCACATTAATATTTCATTAGTCTGGGATCAGACCAGACTGGAAAAAACTAAACTACCACTTTTGTCTCATTTCCAGAAATGGGTGAAAATTAAGAATTTAATACGCGCCTGAATGCGCCATGATGTTATATATGTGCATTGATTTATGAGCTGAGAACCAGATCATGGTGAGTGCATGGATAATTATGACTCCTTCAAGTATAAATAATCTAGCCTGTTTCATTATGGGAACTTGATTCCCCACAAATCATTATATTCATCTAATTCAATTGCCTCTCTCACCTAGACAATACCCTCCACTCTCTATATATTCTGCTGTGTTTTACTCCCTCATAGAGTTTTTTTTTTTTGGCCCAGCTCTGGTCAGCAATAAGAGGCCAAGCACAACAGAAGAAAAATGCGGAGCTAAGCATGACAGAAATTACAAAAGTATTAAGCATGAGGAAAACCATTTTGCATATCGACATAAAATCCAAATCCTTTTTGCCGGCATGGTCTAAAGATGAGATGAGAGTTGAATTTAGTGAAAATCATATCAAAAGTCTAGGAGGGGTTTGAAAAAAAGTAGGTTTTTAAAGAAAATCAAAGTGATTTTTAGACAGGAAGTTGGACCGATATGGCATAATTGATATTGATTTTCTTGGCACAAGCCAAGGAATCTATAGACCAATTTGTAGTAGATGTCACAGTTATATCACTTGCAGCTGCATTTGCATAGTGGTGGCAGAAAAACACTGGTAACAAGTGGAGGGAAACAGGTAAAATCCATGGAATAAGTTATGCCTTTTGATGCCAGAATCGGAATACTGTAGTCAAAAACGCCATTTGAAGTTAAACGCAGACGTTTAAACGGACAGACTATGGATGAAAACTGCTATGATTACTCTACTTTTAAAGCATAAATTTGATTTAAACAATATGTCTACATAATATTCAAATGTGCTGTTTGTAAGGGAACACATTGTATTAGCCCTACAGTTACAGCATGACATAATATTTGAACCTATTACTATTAACATTTTACATAACATTTATTTATTTTATCTCACAATTCTTTTTTTCTCGCAAATTTTCTCTGCAAGTTTATATCTTCTAGTTTAGACTTTATAACTCGATTTAACTCAACAATAGTGAGTTTGTCAATTCTCAAGGGGAAAAAGCCAGAGCCAAGTGAAAACTAGCAAACTCCAAGTAACTAGCATAGATAACTCAATAGTATGATGACCTATTACACAGAGGTTAATATTACTTCCTGCTATATAAATCTACAAAGTACAACTGTAGATACACGTCAATCCCTTTTGTCAGGCAGAATTATAATTTAGCCTATATTTCATCAACAACACATAACTATGGAGCTAACTAGGTTACTTGAAAGTTGAAACAATTGTCATTTGACAAGGCATCTAGTCAGTTTGTTCAAATATTTTTTGTATGAGGAATTATGATTATTTTGCACACTTTCATAGTACATCACAGCTCCTGCGAACAAATAATGTAGGCTGCCAAACAGATGGTCCTACTGTTTTATCTAAGGAAACACAACTGTCTTTGAAAACAATGAGGTCCCACCTTCAAAGCAAAGGAAATACTTATCATTAAGTGCATATGTGCTGTGTTATAAGGACAGATTAATTGTGTACTGTTATCAATTGTAAGCTTGTTTAGCGCGGTAAGTCAGCTGCTATTGGCAGTTCTATTCTTAATCATCAGGATCCATCTTTGCTGATGGACTGAGAAGATGGCTTGTGCCCTGTAATTGAAATCTTGTATGGGTTACCATTATTTCACTTGATAATTCTATTTTTTTAATTGGTAGGCGTACAGGTGACAGTGTTGTCTCAAAGTGTGCACTACTGCAGTGTCATGGCCCACAATACAGCCATTTACATTGAGACCAGTGAAGGCTTCTAGGCCAGCCAAAAGACCCTGTGTTGAATTGGAGGAGGATATGGAAATGGGGGATGTTTCCTCTGCAGGCACTGATCCACATGATTCCACATATGATCCTGCACAGTCTGTTACAACTGAGACAGAATCATCACAGGTTTTGTAAGTAAAGGTATATTTCTCTAACAATTCAGCAATGTTTTCACACAAACTGTAACTGTTTTCACTAACAGACACAATGTTGTTTCTTTGTTTTTTCTTTCAGTGCCACATCAATCCCATTACATAAGGATGCAAAGTTTATAGTTTTTGAAAAAATGCCTACTTAGCCTATTTGAGAGGTTGTCCTGTTTGGATCAGGGCTTGTAATGTTTGCCCACGCAGAAGAGGGACCTGCATAGCCATTTACCAACTGTGCCCTCACTGTGACTTCTTTAGACAGTGGAGTCGTCGGCCTGTCTTTGGCAGCACCCCTGTGGGCAACCTTCAGTTGTATGCTGCCATCTATTTCAGTGGAGCTTCCTTTCTGAAGATGCAAAAGGTATTGTATCCTTTGTACACACCAAATTAGTCAAAGCTAGACAGGATAACTAATTTGTTTTACAATTTTTTTGAAAGCTGTTCAGGGTGTTGTACCTGAAAACACATACATATGATGCTTTTAGAAGGCATGCCAGGACATACCATGCCTTGAACCTGCTATTACCCACAACTGGAATGAGGACCAAAATTTACAACTGCACTACCTGAGCCAGAACAAAAATGTCATTCTTGGTGGTGACATGTGAGCAGGTGCACCAGGTGCACATTTTGGAGATATTACATATACATTTTATGTTTGGGTGTTTCTACACAGAACAATGAAGTAGGGGAAAGTTATCACATGGAGAAGGGGAAGCTTGGATCTCCTGGGGAAAAGTGGTGTAAAGTTTGACTGCATAGTCACTGACCGTCACCCCCAGATACAAAAGTTCCTAAAGGATCGTAAAATCAACCACTATTATGATGTCTGGCACATGGCGAAAGGTAATGGTTGCATCTTGACAGAAAATAAATTTCAAATATTCATGGTTAAAGTACCTATCCATACTTCTGAAACTTACTGCATCAACCTTTTATTAGGGCCCGAAGCCCTAAAAGGGCGAAGGCCCTATTGTTCTTCTAAGGATTATGAGGGCCTGAAGCCCTAAAAGGTGTTTGATAAGAGTCATGGCCTTAACATGTTTGATAAGAGTCCTGGCCTGAACACATGCCCATGCCCATATTCAGTTACAGTCATAGCGCCACCTGCTGGCAACAGGAAGTGACATATTACGGTTATGGATGCCTAGCACTATTTGAAGAAGTATCAATAAGTGTTAAATAGGATAGCAACATGTTAGAAACATGCTAAAACATATTAGCAACACTTAGCTAAGTGCTAAAGCATGATATTAATGCAATGAAACAGGAAGTTACTGTAAATCAGGCATGCAATGTCCAATCTGCCCCAAACTTAACATGTTTGATAAGAGTCCTGGCCTGAACACAATTAAGTGTCAATATTCAGTTATAGTCATAGCGCCACCTAATGTCAGCGGGAAGTGACATGTTTAACACTGTGATAGACTATTAGCAACACACTAAAATACACCATTAACTGCTAAACATGCTAAAAACACGCTCAAACATGCTAGCAACACATACTAAGTGCTAAAGCATGTTGTTAAAGCAATGAAACAGGAAGTTGTTATAACTTAGCCATACAATGTCTGATCTGCCCCAAATTTCACAAGTTTGATAAGAGTCCGGTCCTGAACACATGCCCACAGCCATTTTCAGTTTTAGTCATAGCGCCACCTACTGGCAACAGGAAGTGACATGTTTTACTCTGTAACAAACTCCTCCGAGAGATTTATTCAGATCAACACCAAATTTGGTCAGTCTAATCTAAAGCCCTTTGCGATGTTACATTGTGAAGATCTTGAGTTTTTTGTTGAAGGGCGTGTCCGTGGTGGCCTGACAAAGTTTGATGTTTCGCCATGGAAATAGAAGATGTTGTAACTCAGCCATAAACTGTCCGATCTGCACCAAACTTGACACGTTCGATAATAGTCCTGGCCTGAACACATCTAGACGCCAGTATTCAGTTATTATCATAGCACCACCTGCTGGCAACAGGAAATGACTTATTTTACACTAACTTTAACATGCAATGTCCATTCTGCCCCAAACTTCACATGTCTGGTAAGAGTACTGGCCTGAAGACACCTAAAGAACAATATTCAGATATAATCATAGCGCAACCTGTTGGCAGCAGGATATGTCATGTCTTCCACTAGCTCAAGCATACCATGTTTGATCTGCACCAAACTTCATATGTTTGATTACCGTGCAGGCCAGAACACATCCACATTCCAATATTCAGTTATAAGCATAGCGCCACCAACTGACAGCAGGAAGTTTGGCACATATAAATGATTTTGATATATTCCTCCTTTATTTTCTATATTAAAAGCATATGGCCCACCATTTGCTGTTTTCCTAAAGCCAACGGTCGGCGGTGAGCCCGGGTGCGAGGGCCCTTTCATCGCTGCTTGCAGCTTTAATTAGGGCCCGAGCACTGCAGTGCGAGGACCCTATTTGAATTGCTCCCTTTCTTCTTTTTCTTTCTCTTCTTCTTCTTCTTCTTCTTCTTCTCCAAAGTAAAAAGTATTTTTGAGGGCCTAAATATGCTCGAAAACTCATGAAACTTTGCACATGCCTCAGACCTGGTGAAAATTTACATCTGATATTGGTTTCAAAAGTGGGTGTGGCAAAATGGCTCGATAGCGCCACCTATAAAATTTAAACGGAGTGTGCCTCGAGCTACGTTTCACGTACATGTACGAAATTCGGTACACACATGTAACACACCAATACCTACAAAAAAGTCTCTTGGTACAACATCCGAAACCCAACAGGAAGTCAGTTATATTAAATTTCCTGTACGATTTTTGTGCAGTTTTTGCCATTTTCAGGCCTCATACTTTAACGAACTCCTCCTACAGTTTTTATCCGCTCATCTTCAAATTTGCTGAGTGTTATCATAAGGCCTTTGCGACGCTAAATTGTGAAGATCTTGAGTTTTCATCGAGGGCCATGTCCCTGGTGGCCTGACAAATTTCGATGTTTTGCCATGAAAAAGGAAGTTGCTGTAACTCAGGCAAACAATGTCTAATCTGCCTCAAACTTCACACGTTTGATAAGAGTCCAGTCCTGAACATAGGTCAGTGCCCATATTCAATTATAGATATAGCGCAACCTGCTGACAACAGGAAGTGACATGTGTAATGCTGTTACTGACTCCTAGCAACATACTAAAAAGCGTTAGCAAGTTTTAAATAGGCTAGCAACATGCTAGAATCATGCTAACATATACTAACAACACTTAGCTAAGAGCTAAAGCATGCTATTAATACAAAGAAAAAGGAATTTGCTGTAACTCAGGCATGCAATGTCCAATCTGCCCCAAACTTAACATGTTTGATAAGAGCCCTGGTCTGAACACATGCCCATGCCCATATTCAGTTATAGTCATAGTGCCACCTGCTGGCAACAGGAAGTGACATGTTTAATACTGTTATGGATGCCTAGCAACATTTTAGAAAGTATCAGCAAGTGTTAAATGGAATAGCAACATGTTACAAACATGCTAAAACATGTTAGCAACACTTAGCTAAGTGCTAAAGCATGTTATTAATGCAATGAAACAGGAAGTTATTGTAACTCAGGCATGCAATGTCCAATCAGCCCCAAACTTAACAGGTTTGATAAGAGTCCTGGCCTGAACACATTTACGTGCCAATAATATCAGTTATAGTCATAGCGCCACCTACTGTCAACAGGAAGTGACGTTTAACACTGTGATACACTATTAGCAACTCACTAAAATAAGCGATTGAGTGTTAAACTTGCTAAAAATGCTCAAACATGCTAGCAACACTTACTAAGTGCTAAAGCATGTTGTTAAAGCCATGAAACAGGAAGTTGTTGTAATTCATGCTAACAATGTCCAATCTGCCCCAAACTTCACATGTTTGATAAGAGTCCTGGCCTTAATATTTCTACATGCCCATATTCGGTTATAGTCATAGCGCCACCTGCTGGCAACCGGAAGTGAAATGTTTAACACTGTGATGGACTATTAAAAGCACAGCAAAATATATGGCATATTGTGCTAAACATGCTAGAAACACTTACTAAGTGCTAATGCAAGCTATTAATGCCATGAAACAGGAAGTTGTTGTAACTCAGCCATACAATGTCCGATCTGCCCCAAACTTGACATGTTCGATAAGAGTCTGGCCTGAACACATCTAATGGCCTATATTCTACTACAATCATAGCGCCACCAGCTGGCAACAGCAAATGACTTGTTTTACACTAACTTAAACATGCAATGTCCAATTTGCACCAAAGTTGACGTGTTTGGCAAGAGTCACGGCCTGAATACATCTAAAAGCCATTATTCCATAATAGCGCCACCTGTTGGCAGCAGGATATGTCATGTCTTACACTCAAGCATGCCATGTTCAGTCGGCACCAAACTTCATATGTTTGATAAAAGCGCTGGCCTCAAGACATCTGCATGCCAATATTCAGTGGCATAGCGCCACCAGCTGGCAGCAGGAAAATTTACTTTGTTAAAAGTATATTGCCCACCATTCGCCACCGATGGGAGGTGAGCACGGGTGCGAGGGCCCTTTCATTGCTGCTTGCAGCTTTAATTAGGGCCCGAGCACTGCAGTGCGAGGACCTGGGGTCAGGTCTGACGCACACACGTCAGACCTGGCGGAAATTTACATTTGATATGGGTTTTAGAAGTGAGTGTGGCAAAATGGCTCGATAGTGGCACCTATAAAATTTCAACGGAGTGCGCCTCGAGCTAGGTTTCACGTACATGTACGATACTTGGTACACACATTTAACACACCAATACCTACAGAAAAGTCTCCGGGTACAACATCCTAAACCCAACAGAAAGTCAGTTATATTGAATTTCCTTTATGATTTTTGTGCAGTTTTTGCCATTTTCGCCATTTTCAGGCCTCGTACTTTAACGAACTCCTCCTACAGTTTCAATCCGATCATCTTCAAATTTGCTGAGTGTTATCATAAGGCCTTTGCGATGCTAAATTGCGAAGATTTTGAGTTTTCGTTGAGGGCCATGTCCTTGGCGGCCTGACAAATTTCGATGTTTCACCATAAAAAACAAGTATCAACAAGTGTTAAATAGGGTAGCAACATGTTAGAAACATGTTAAAACATGTTAGCAACACTTAGCTAAGTGCTAAAGCATGTTGTTAATGCAATGAAACAGGAAGTTACTGTAACTCAGGCATACAATGTCCGATCAGCCCCAAACTTAACAGGTTTGATAAGAGTGCTGGCCTAAACACATTTACATGCCAATATTCAGTTATAGGCATAGCACCACCTGCTGTCAACGGGAAGTGACATGTTTAACACTGTGATACACTATTAGCAACACATTAAAATAAACCATTGAGTGCTAAAATTGCTAAAAACATGCTCAAACGTGCTGGCAACGCTTACTAAGTGCTAAAGCATGTTGTTAAAAGCCATGAAACAGGAAGTTGTTGTAATTCATGCAAACAATGTCAAATCTGCCCCAAACTTCACATATTTGATAAGAGTCCTGGCCTGAAGATATCTACATGCCCATATTCGGTTATAGTCATAGCGCCACCTGCTGGCAACCGGAAGTGACATTTAACACTGTGATACACTATTAGCAACACACTAAAATAAACCACTGAGTGCTAAACTTGTTAAAAACATGCACAAACATGCTAGCAACACTTACTAAGTGCTAAAACATGTTGTTAAAGCCATGAAACAGGAAGTTCTTGTAATTCATGCAAACAATGCCAAATCTACCCCAAACTTCACATGTCTGATAAGAGTCCTGGCCTGAAGATATCTACGTGCCCATATTCGGTTATGGTCATAGTGCCACCTGCTGGCAACCGGAAGTGATGTTTAACACTGTGATGAAATATTAAAAGCAGAGCAAAATATGATATTTTGTGCTAAACATGCTAGAAACATGCTAGCAGCACTTACTAAGTGCTAATGCATGCTATTTTATTGCATTGCTAAATTTTATTTAGTTGTTTATTTAACAGGGACAATGCAGAATAACATTACAGATGCTCTACATACAGGCTTCTAGCCAATAGCTAATTAATGCCATGAAAGAAGAATTTGTTGTAACTCATGCATACAGTGTCCAATCTGCCCCAAGCTTCATTTGTTTGATAAGAGTCCTGACCTGAACACATGCAACGGCCAATATTTTGTTACAATCATAGTGGCACCTGCTGGCAAAGGTAAATTGCTTCTTTTACACTAACTTAACGTCCTGGGGTTGGTTAAGGCGCCGGCGGGAGCACTCGCATATTTTCCAGATGACGGCAAAAAGAACTTGAATTGCTCCCTCAATTTTAATTGGACACATAAAAGTAATACATCACCTGAATCTGTAGAAAGTTTACGCTCAGCATATCAACAAATGTTAGTGGTTTTTGTAAATAAAGAAAATATACAGGGTGCCATTTCAGTCTTCTCAGTCTCCGTGAATATCCAGTTGAAATGCGTCACTAAAATGAACTAAATGAAGTAATTTTAATCGAAAAGAAATTCTGTGTTTAGGTAATTCGTATGAAACCAATACCATGTCCTGTTTTTCCCATCTTACCTCATTACCGCTAATTAGTTCACGCCCACACGCTGTGCGGCGCTATTGTTATTACAAATATCCACGTGAGAGACGCGCAAAATGAACGCCCACATCAACTCGTAAACAAAGCAGCAACGTGTTTGTGTCGGATACTTTTGTTTTTGGAAGAAGGAGCTGAGAGGAAAAAGCCTTGTATTTAATCCAGATGAGGACGCGCTGAGAGGAACAGGCTAAGCTTGTTTATCTCACAAACAGAACGCGAGCGCCCTGATGAGCCAGCTGATGAGAGGATCTCTTATACAGTGTAAGTAATGTTTCTTATTGGCATTAGATAATGTGTTGTTGTGACATAAACTTGAACGCATTTACTAGTTGGACTTTTTCAAAAACTATAATTCCTGACTAAAATGTGTGAAATCGAGTGCAACATTTTGAAATATCATAGGCAACTTTTCAATGCATCTGTAAGGCATCAGGAATGTTTTATGTTTCATAAACAAATTGAAATTAAAGTAGGGCTTATGTTTAGATGATATAAAAGTAATGTATAAGAATGCTTAGACCAGTATTTACTGTTGAATACTCTGTCTGCAAATATCTTCTCAAACGTGTACATAATGTGCTTAATAATAATTTAGTTTCTCAGATGTTGTTTTTGTACTGTATAATAATAAATACAAAGCATGTGTGCATATGATAGCTATAAAAATCACATGGGCAATATTAGTGATTGCTAATGTAACAATATTTCTCCAGGCCTATCAACATGCTCACTGATTTATTCATTTATTTATTTTAGTGACTAGATACCTATATGAATATTTTTTGGGATAGAAATTATAGAACTAATGCTTTTATTTAGCAAGGATGCTTTAAATTGCTCCTGATATGAACATGCTCACAGATGTTTTTTTGTTTTGCTTTAGTTGTTTGTGATCTGATACCTGCGCAACAGATGAATCCTGCAAACTTTTCCTCTGAGAGCACTCTACCAACATCAGATCTTCAACTACACTGATTTTCTATTGGTAAAACAAGTTCCTTGACTAGATGATGAGTTTTGCAAGCACTTATATATCAGGTATGATTTACTTGTGTTACTTGTTGAACAGAATTCAGAAAACAGTTTTCAGGAATTACACAACGTCTGTTCACATCTCTGTGGTTAGATCGGTGTGCTTAATAATGTGTCTTTGACCTTCATAATGTATGTTTATATAACACTGTGTTGTAAATAAAATACAGATAATCTAAAACCCCAATCTCTGAATCTTCTCACATTGTTTCTTACCTGACAGTCACAGTCTCATTGATGGGCCATTAGGGGAGGGCCTTTTGTCTCTCAGGTGTGAATCACTAAATATTCAGTGCCCGCATTGTCACTCCCTCACGTATTTCCTTTCGATCACAAAACACGTCTTAGAAATTTTAAATAAGTATATTGTTTTTTTGTGAATGACTGAACGAGATGATTTACATCATTTTGTAGAAAAAAACTCTAGCCTACTACATCCTAGTCTTGTGAACTAATGTTCTGCATGTGTTTCTTGGTCTTATTTCAGTGACTTAAAAATTTTTGATTTTCACTAACTACGCATAAATGTTGTTTTCTCAAAAACACAAACATGTACATTCTTGTTGCTTACATTTTATTGTAGCCCAGTTTGTGCTGATTACAGTATAACCAGACTTTAGCCATTAATATGTTTTTAAGATACTGAAAAAAGCACAAATGTCAGGGCATGTGAAAACTTCTCCAGGGCCCCAAAACACCCTCAGACTCCAGAGGGTTAAACATGCAATGTCCGATCTGCCCCAAACTTCACGTTCTGGCCTGAACATATCTTAAGGCTAATATTCAGTTTCAATCATAGTGCCAACTGCTGGCAAAAGGATGTAACTTGTTCTACATTTAACAGGTTTACGTTTTACATTTACATTAAAGACTGACATATTCTTCCTATATTTAATATATTAAAAGCATACTGCCCACCGTTCACTGTTTTCCTAAAGCCACCGGTGCGAGGACCCTTTCATCGCTGCTTGCAGCTTTAATTAGGGCCCGAGCCCTAAAAGGGCGAGAGCCCTATTGTTCTTCTAAGGATTATTATTAGGGCCCGAAGCCCTGAAAGGGCTCACTCTGTCGGGGGATGGGCTTTTGGTGTTAAGTGTGTGTGTGTAAGTGTGACTGGGGGTAGCTGAGTGATTGTGTGTGTGTGTGTGTTTGTGAGAGAGAGAGAAAGATTTAAAGTGCATTATCCTAACTCTTCAAAACTTTTTACATATGAAAAATAAGTCATTCTTAGGAAATATGTTTATCATGTTTTCAGAGACCTCAAAAACATTTGAAATATCACACTTATAAACTGGAAGATGAAGACTGTAATACCAAGGATGAACACAAGATGACCTCATAGGATAGGGAATCTTTTTCAGCTCATTCTCAGTGTATCAGAATGACTTAAAAGCATTTTGATTTTAACCCTTTCATTGCTGTAACCCTTCAATCCAAAATGACAGAGGGTTACTGTTAATGCATGTGCCCGCTGGGCACTGTTTTCTCGATGCTACCGGCATGGCGATTGCGCTGGCGGCGAGGGCCCGTCATCGCTGCTCGCAGCTATATTTAGGGCCCGAAGCCCTAAAAGGGCGAAGGCCCTATTGTTCTTCTAAGGATTATTAGGGCCCGAGCCCTGAAAGGGATATCTTCAATGGTTGATTTATGGTGATTTATTAAAGTAGCAGTAAAAATCATAACCATAATTTTAAAATGCAGCATCCAAACACTTCAAAAATTTGTATATACATAGAACTAGTCATTCTGAGAAATAAATGCTTAGTTTCATCGATATAAAATAGTCTACTAAAAATAGAAAATTAAAAAAACTATTAAACATCTGAGCTCACTCTAACTCTCCCACTCTAACTCTGTGTCGGGGGATGGGCTTTTGTTGTTAAGTGTGTATGTGTTGAGTTTGTGCCTGGGTAGTTGTGTGTGTGTGTGTGAGAGAGAGAGAGAGAGAGAGAGAGAGAGAGAGTGCATTTAACGTGCATTATCCTAACTCTTCACAACTTTTTACATATGAAAAACAAGTCATTCTTAGGAAATATGTTTATCATATTTTCAGAGACCGCAAAAACATTTAAAATATCACACATGTAAACTAGCAGATGAAGACTATAATACCAAGGATGAACACAAGATGACCTCATAGGATAAGGAATCTTTTTCAGCTCATTCTCAGTCTGTCAGAATGATTTAAAAACATTTTGGGTAACACTTTCTATGAAGCCCCTATTTATAATACATTATAACCCTTTTAACCCTTTCATTGCTGTAACCCTTCAATCCAAACTGCCACAGGGTTACTCTCAATGCACGTGCCCGCTGGACACCATTTTTCTGATGGCACCAGGGTTGCGGATGTGCTGGCGGCGAGGGCCCGTCCATCGCTGCTTGCAGCTATATTCATTGTTATCATTATTTTTTTTTTTTCAAAGTTTTGGGGGGTTTTGAGGCCCTTAACATGCACGAAAACTCTTGAAACTTTGCACACATATTGGAATCTGCGGCCATTAGGGCCGGACCGAGTTTGATATGGGGGGGTCACCTGGGGGGGGGCGTGGCTTAATGTTAAAAAACGTGACTTTTGAGGGGCTCTGTAGCGCACACCGTTTGACCTACAGTTACCAACATTCATACGCATATAGACCTCATTGGGCCAAACAATTTTCGTGCTCACAGTCCATGCTTCACCTAACAGGAAGTCAGCTATTCAAGGTTTTGTGAAAAACGCATGCTCTGGAATTTGCGATACTCCTACTAGGGTTTTTTTTGGATTGCCACCAAATTCGGTCAACATCATCTCAAGACATTAGGGATGCAAAATTGCCAGGGGATTTTTCATTTACACCCAATTTACACCCAGACCCCTGAGTCTGTCAGAGTGATGTAAAAACATTTTGGGAAACACTTTCTATGAAGCCCCTATTTATAATACATTATAATGGCATTTATAAGGCATTATAATGAATGCATAATGCATTATAAAAACCTTATAATATGTTATATCATCTCAGAAGTTGTATTATTATTATTACTTATAAGTGGTCTTTGTATGCTTTAAGTAAAGTAACATGCATAATATGGCAAGATATGAGACTTATAATACGTTTTAACTATGAGGAGGTAATCATACTCTTAAAAGCTATAACCACAAATGAGTAAAAATTATAATACATTAAAACTGTTCTTATGAATACTCATAAGATCATACAACATACTATAAGGTTTTTTGTAATGCATTATGCATTCATTGTAATGCCTTAAGAATACCCTTATAATGTATTACAAATACAGGCTTCACAGAAAGTGTTAATGCATTTTGCATTTAACCCTTTCATTGCTGTAACCCTTCAATCAAAACTGCCACCATGTTCCACCATTTTCCTGATGGTACCGGCATGGCGATTGCGCTGGTGGCGAGGGCCCGCTCATCGCTGCTCGCAGCTATATTTAGGGCCCGAGCCCTAAAAGGGCGAAGGCCCTATTGATCCCCTAAGGATTATTATTATTATTATTATTTATTTATTTTTTTTTTCGACTATCCGGGGGTTTTTGGGGGCCTTAACATGCTCAAAAACTCTTGAAAATCGGCACACACGTTGGAATCTGCGGTCATTAGGACGCCGCAGAGACTGGGACCCGGGCGTGGCACAGGGGCTCTACAGCACCCCCTGGAACACCTTCCCAAATCTTGATGTATATCCCGCACATACTTGCACGTATACATATGAAACTCGGTACACATATAGATCTCACTGAGCCAAACAACTCACACACTCTATGCCATTAGCTAATCCCAACAGGAAGTGAGTTATTTAAGGCTGTTTAAAAAGCACATGCTCTGGAATTTGAAATACTCCTCGGAGAGCTTTATTCGGACGGCCACCAAACTCGGTCAGCATGACCTCAAGACATTGGGGAAGCTAAATTGCGAAGGGATTTTTGATATCTCGAACGGTTCGGCAGTGGCGAGGCGACGAAACTATGGCGAGAAATGAGAAACAGGAAATGGCTAATAACTATTGCACACATTGTCTGATTCTGATGAAACTTCAGGAGTCTGTTCGTTGTATGATGCTGATCACATAGATGTGACTTTCATAAGTCAAAGTTATAGCGCCACCAACTGGCAGCAGGAAGTGTGTTGTTTTTTAAAAAATTTTAAATTACTTTTAAATTAGGCTCTTAATTTTATTCGATTTGCTTCAAACTTCATCAGAATAATGTCAAAACACGGCCGATGAGAATCTGTAAAGGGGACGTTGATACATTAAATGCTGTTGCCATGGCAACGTGTCAAACTTTAACATTTGTTTCCTGTGTTTTTGGGCACTTAATAAGCTTAGATTTTCATGAAACTCAACACACACATTAGTATTAATGATAGTTAGACACTGGCAAAGGCTCATAAATGGGTGTGGAGGAGGCGCTCTATAGCGCCATCTTTTGTCAAAAGTTGGGGGGTTAGTTTTAGCTACAGCCACCAAACTCGGTATGTATATTGGTCTCATCAAGCCGGACAACTTTCTAATTTACATCCATTAGCTGCGACCAACAGGAAGTCTGCTATTTTTATTTAAATGTGGACTTTTGGAAAAATCAGGCTATAAATAAATTCATACTCCTCCAAGCAGGAATAAGTAGTTTACACCAAACTTTGTCAACATGATGCCAACATACTGAAGATGTTAAATTGAGAGCGGATTTGGGATATCTTGAACGGTTGATTTATGGTGATTTATTAAATTAGCAGTAAAAAAACATAACCATAATTTCAAAATGCAGCATCCAAACACTTCAAAAACATTTTACATACATAGAACTAGTCATTCTGAGTAATAAATGTTTACTTCCATTGATATAAAATAGTCTACTAAAAATAGAAAATTAAAAAACTATTAAACATCTGCTCTCACTCTAACTCTCTCACTCTAACTCTGTGTGTGTGCGTTAAGTGTGTGTGTGTAAGTGTGAGTGATGACAGTGGGGGAGGGTGGCTCTCAGAGACAGAGAGACAGAGAGAGACAGAGTGCATTTAAATATGAAAAACAAGTCATTCTTAGGAAATATGATTATCATATTTTCAGAGACCGCAAAAACATTTAAAATATCACACATGTAAACTAGCAGATAAGGACTATAATACCAAGGATGAACACAAGATGACCTCATAGGATAAGGAATCTTTCTCAGCTCATTCTCAGTCTATCAGAATGATGTAAAAGCTTTTTGCTTTTAACCCTTTCATTACTGCAATCCTTCAATCAGTTTGTTTTTTGGGGAACCATCAAAATACAGTGTTGGCATATATTTAGCATACTACTACTAATAATAACTGCTAGCTGACATGCAGTACCATCAAAATAATCAAACTGATAATACAAATGTCATATTACACATTCATCTGATCTGATACCTGATCTTATGGCTCTTTGAGAAATTTTATTATTATTATTACTTATAAGTGTTTTTCGTATGCTTTAAGCAAAGTGACATGCGTAACATGGCAATATATGAGACTTATAATACGTTATAACTATGAGGAGGTAATCATACTCTTAAAAGTCATAACCACAAATGAGTAAAAATTATAATACATTAAAACTGTTCTTATGAATACTCATGAGATGATACAACATATTATAAGGTTTTTTATAATGCATTATGCATTCATTATAATGCCTTAAGAATACCCTTATAATGTATTATAAATATGGGCTTCATAGAAAGTGTTGCCGCAGTTTGATTTTAACCCTTTAATTGCTGTAACCCTTCAATCCAAACTGGTACAGGGATACTGTTAATGCATGTGCCCACTGGGCACCGTTTTTCTGATGGCACCAGGATGCCGGTTGTGCTGGGGGCGAGGGCCCATCATCGCTGCTCGCAGATATATTTTTTAAATTTTTTTTTCCACCTTTCGGGGGTTTTGGGGGGCCTTAACGTGCTCAAAAACTCTTGAAAATCGGCACACACGTTGAAATCTGCGGCCATTAGGACGCCGCAGAGACTGGGACCCACCCGAAAACTTGATGTATATCCCGCACATACTTGCACGTATACTTATGAAACTCGGTCCACATATAGATCTCACTGAGCCGAACAACTCACGCACTCATGTCATAGGCTCCACCCAACAGGAAGTGAGCTATTCAGGGCTGGTTAAAAAGCGCATGCTCTGGAATTTGATATACTCCTCGGAGGGCGTTATTCCGACGACTACCAAACTTGTTGAGAATGACCTCAAGACATTGGGGATGCAAAATTGGCAGGGGATTTTTGATATCCTGAACAGTTTGGCCGTGGTGAGGCAATGAATTTATCGTGAGAAATGAGAAACAGGAAATGGCTAATAACTATTGCACACATTGTCTGATTCTGATGAAACTTCAGGAGTTTGTTCATTTTATGATGGCGATCACATAGATGTGACTATGATGAGTCTTAGTGCCACCAACTGGCAGCAGGAAGTGTGTCGTTTTCAAAATGCTTTTAAATCAGGCTCTTAATTTTACTCGAATTGCTTCAAACTTCATCAGAATATTGTCAAAACACGGCTGATGAGAATCTGTAAAGGGGTTGTTGATACAGTAAATGCTGTTGCCATGGCAACGTGTCAAACTTTAACATTTGTTTCCTGTGTTTTTGGGGCACTTAATTAGCTTAGATTTTCATGAATCTCAACACACACATCAGTATTAATGATAGATAGACACTGGCAAAGGCTCATAAATGGGCATGGAGGAGGCACTCTATAGCGCCATCTTTTGTCAAAAGTTGGGGAGTTTTAGCTACAGACACCAAACTCGGTACATATATTGTTCTCATCAAGCCGGACAACTTTCTAATTTACACCCATTAGCTGCGACCAACAGGAAGTCTGCTATTTTGATTTGAATGTGGATTTTTGGAAAAATCAGGCTATAAATAAATTTATACTCCTCCAAGCAGGAATAAGTAGTTTACACCAAACTTTGTCAACATGATACCAACATACTGAAGATGTTAAATTGCGAGCGGATTTGGGATATCTTGAACGGTTAATTTATAGTGATTTTTTAAATTAGCAGTAAAAAAACATAACCGTAATTTTAAAATGCAGCATTAAAACACTTCAAAACTTTTTATATACATAGAGAAGTCATTCAGAGAAATAAATGCTTAGTTCCATCGATATAAAATAGTCTACTAAAAAAAGAAAATTAAAAAACTATTAAACATCTGATCTCATTCTAACTCTCTCACTCTGACTCTGTGTCAGGGGATGGGTTTAAGTATGTAGTTGAGTGGCTCTGTGTGTGTGTGTGTGTGTCTGTGTGTGAGTGAGAGAGAGAGAGAGAGAGAGAGAGAGAGAGAATTGAATTTGAAACGGAACTTTATTTTACAACCATCTTTTAAATCCATTTTTCGAATCAAAACAGCTACCCAACTATACACTCAAAATTTTACAAAGCAAAAATTAAATCATTATCATAAATCATACAAAGAGCTCCATTACAACACCAAATCTTCTCAAAGTTAAACAAATCATTCATTTTTTTATAAAATTTATAATCAATTAATACTCTCGATTTCAACAAAGTTAAAAAAAAATCTCAGTAATGTCTTGACAAGGTTTTTGTTCAATTTTCTTCCTTCTACTTACATATATTGCCATTTTTGCCTGACCAATTATAAAATTCAGCAACTGACAAATATATTTCTTTCTTGGACTGTAATTAAACCCCAAAATAAAAATCCTCTCAGAAAAAGATTCATTAAAACCGTGAAAAATTCCTTTTACAAAATCAAAGAAAGATATTAACCTAGAACATTGTATAAACATGTGAAAAATTGTTTATCTTTGAAAACAAAAAGGAAAATCATCATTGCCTTCCACATTCAAAACAGAAACAAAATAATTAACAGCTAAAATCCCATGAAGTATCCTCCATTGTAAGTCACCAACTTTTTTTGATAATGGCGGTTTATATATAACTCTCCATTCAGGTTTTACATTCTCATCTAAACCAAAGAAAAGTCTCCACGGTGTATCTAATTTCTCAGCAAGATGATTCTTGTTAAAAATCATCACACAGACTCTATACAATAGATTTCCTTTGGTAGATAATAAGTTCAACCACTTTGAACTCCACATTTTAAAAAGAAAACCTTTAAATTCATCCAACTTTGGTGAAAGCATTAGACAAGGGAAGAAATCTTTTTCATCAGGCACACATACTCCAGAATAAAAGTTTCTTATCATTTGGCTCTCTTCTACTGTAAAAGTAGATTTCAAAGTTGTTAAAAAGAGGGAGACCAATCTAATTGATCTGGTGCCTAAAGAATGAGCCACCATTTCTGCATTATCCAAATTCTGTCCAGCTAAATCCAATAATTGTCTTAAAATAACCACCTTTGATTCTTTAAGCTTAAAACCCCAATTAAAAAAACTGTTGTTGTCAGTAACATCAAAATGGGCTACCAGAATTAAAGGTTCTTCTAGAAGCCAGTACAGTGAGTACGGGCTTTCAGATTTCTGAATGTAAAAAACTCCAAACTTTAAAAAGACTCTTATAAAAAGATGGAAGAACAGACAAGTCCATTTGTAAAGGGTTTAGCAGAAAAAGATGTTTATCTAATCCCAAACCTCCATAATTTTGCAAAATGATATGGGCAACTGCCTTCCAACTGACATTTACTGCACCGTGTAAAAGTCTCTGCAAAAACTGTAAACGAAATGCGGCCATTCTACTTTGGAGATGAATCAGTCCTTGTCCTCCTTCTTCTTTCGGTAGATAAAGAATGCTTTGTTGAACCCAGTGTAGCCGGTCCCAAAAGAAGTCCACAAGAATCGCTTGTATTTTTCCCAATAATTAAGGTGGAGGATCAATGCATGCCAACTTATGCTACAACGAAGAAGCAACCAGGTTGTTGATAACAAGAATGCGTCCTCTGTATGACATTCTAGAAATTAGCCATCTCCATTTCTCTAAACGCCCTTTAATTTTTTCAACAGCTCCTTCCCAATTCTTCTGTAGAGTCATGTCATCCCCTAAAAAAACTCCCAAATATTTTAAACCACCTTCTCCTCAAACCAAGCCTTCAGAAAGTTTTGGTTTACCTTTATTCCATTTACCAACCAAAAGTGTTTCACATTTTTTCCAATTCACCTTTGCCAAGGAAACCAAAGAAAAATCAGTAATTACATTAAATAAGCTTTGTACATCCTTTTGCCTACTGACAAAAGCAATTACATCATCAGCGTAAGCTGATAAACATACATTTTTTATACTTTTACAGTTTGGCAAACGTAAACCAATAACCTTTTCTCTTATTCGTTGCAATAAAGGCTCAATGGCTAATGAATACAGCATTCCAGATAATGGGCAACCTTGCCTTACACCCCTTTTAACCTGAAATGGAGCACATAAACCGCCATTTATCTTTAATACACTTTCAACATCACTATAGAGTACTTGGACCATCTTAATAAAGTCTTGTTTAAAATTAAAAGCTTCTAGAGTTTTCCACAAATAAAGGTGTTCAACTCTATCAAACGCTTTCTCTTGGTCCAGTAAAATTAGTCCAAAATCTAAATTTAGCAATTTTGAAACTTCCAATGCATCACGAATCAGAGAAATATTATCAACAATGGATCTGTGTGTAACACAGTAGGACTGGTCTGGATGTATTACTTCACTTATTACCCCAGCCAATCTATTTGCTAGAACCTTTGAGAGCAGTTTGTAATCACAACAAAGAAGTGATACAGGACGCCAGTTTTTTATGTCTGTCAGATCTCCTTTCTTTGGTATTAGCGTAATCACTGCTCTCCTGCAGCTCAACGGCAACATACCTTTTGACAGACTATCACTCAGCACTTGCAGCAAATCTGTGCCCAGTTCTACCCAGAAAGACTTGTAAAAGTCAACTGGGAGGCCATCAATCCCAGGAGCTTTTCCCGATTCCATGCCTTGAAGGGCCTTATACAGCTCCTCAAGACTCAACGCACCTGAAAGAGCTGCATTACCCTCCTCTGACATCCTCGGTAAGGAGCTCAGGAAAACATTTTCCTCATCACCCTCGGTAGCATACTCACTTCTATAAAGATTTTTGTAAAAACCAACTGCTCTCTTCCGAATATCACTAGGTTCAGCAAAACTTGGACTTCTTCAGACCGGAGGGCCTGAATTAATCTCTTCTGTCCATTTTTTTTCTCTAAACAGAAAAAGAATTTTGATGGTGCATCCATATGACTTATATTTTGAAACCTTGATCTGACCAAAGCCCTGTGTTTTACGTTCCAGCAGATCCGCTAACTGGGCTTTCTTTTTAAAAAAAAACATCAAGGTGGTGATTTTCCCCAGTGGATTCAGCTAGTTTTTGACATTCGGTTAATTCATGTTCTAATAACTCCAAAGATTTTTTAAACTCTATAGTGACGTTATGAGTGTAATGTTGACACAATTGTCTAATTTGGACTTTACCAAAGTCCCACCACTGTTGTAACGATCTAAAATTAGACTTGGATTTTCTATAACTCTCCCAGAAATACTTAAGAATAAGAATCTCTAAAAACACTATCACTCAATAATGAAATATTAAAATGCCAATAAGCACTTCTAGGTTTAATAGAATTCAAAACAAAACTACATTGCACCATACCGTGCTCAGAAAAACCTACTGGAATGATTGAGCAATTCTTAAAAATATTAAGATGGTATTTAAAACCATATAACCTGTCTAATTTGGCAAGAGAAGCCATATTATCGCTCATGTGAACCCATGTAAATTGTCTTGCATTCCCATTCAACTGCCTCCAAACATCACATAGCTCATTTTTCCTAATTAACTGAATAAGACGCTTCTGAGAGGCCAAGTGGGGTTCGATATGGTTTCTATCAATCATGTCTTCTGTGCAGTTAAAATCTTCCCCCAAAAATAAATACTCATCTTCTGAACAACTTTGTAAAGCATTACACAATAAATCTAAAACAAAAAATTCTTTCAACAGGCGATGTTGGAGCATAAATACAGATAAAAACTAGAACATAACTTTCAAAAACAGCTCTAACTTTAAGTAATCTTCCTTTATCAACTTCATCTACCACATAAGAAAGTGGATTAAAACTCTTAGAAAATAAAACAGCAACTCCTGCACTTATTGAAGTGTTATGACTTAAAACAGTTAACCCCTCAAATTCTTTTTCCCAGTCTGCAGCATTCACCCCATCACTATGTGTTTCTTGTAACATGAAGATGTCAAGCTTCTTCTGTTTCATTAATTCATTTAACATTAATCTTTTTTTACAATCTCTAGCACCATTTACATTCAGGGTAGCTAACCTGATTTCACACATAAAAAAGAAAAAAAAAAAAAAAAAAACACTCTTTGATGTGGAAAACGGAACTAAACTACTAAGCATCATTTTTTAATTTCTCCAAATTCCTCACAATTTTCTTCAGTCTATATCCTTCTTTATTTGTGAAGCATCCTTCAGCCATTAAACTTTTAGCTTTCTCAACAAACTGTGTTAGGTCAGGGAAGTACTCTTGTACACACACACCTCTTGTTCTTCGTTGACTTAAGGAACATTTTTATCTCCTCTGCATTATAACTACGACCAGAAAACTCATTTAGAGATAACGCCCCACTAGAATCTGAAAACTCACTTTCACTTTCTGTTTCATTATCATCACTAAAGTTTAAATTGAGTTTCTTTAGAATTTTTTTATTTTGAGACTTGTCACTCATTTTTCTTTTTTGCGGCATTTGCGGCATTAAAACTCTCTGTTTCCGTCTCCATATCCAATTCCACACAAGCAATTTCACTACACTTCTGTGCACCCTGTGTATCATCACTTCTAGTAGTACCACAGTCTCTTTTATTTTCAGAAAGTTTTGAATTCTTCTCATTAGAAACTGCAGTTTCAGCCAAATCATATTTTCCTA
The DNA here is from genome assembly GCA_036247105.1 of Cirrhinus mrigala. Lineage (NCBI taxonomy): Eukaryota > Metazoa > Chordata > Actinopteri > Cypriniformes > Cyprinidae > Cirrhinus > Cirrhinus mrigala. The sequence goes on from CM070022.1 coordinate 35,033,262, forward strand.
CCTTTTCTGAGTCCACACCTGTCACAAGAGTTTCTATAGGTGACTCATTGCAAGCAACCACTTCTGTCTCTCTATGGGATTCATCCTGTACACCTGCACTCCGTAAATCTACACTAGCTTTACTAGTGCTTGGATAGGAACCATCATCCCTTTTCTCAGTGACTCTCTTTTCTGGGCAGTTGCGAATCAAATTTCCTGTTTTTTCACAACCAAAGCACTTTGTTTTAGCAGTTGTCACAAAAATGACGTAATCAAAATCATCAACTCGAAAACTAAGTGAAAGATCCAATTCCTCATCATCCTGAATGATCATATATACAAATCTCCTAAAAGAAACTATGTTTCAAAAGAGGAGAAGTCGCGCTAATCGGGATCTTTTTAATTGGGGAAACCAATTTTCCATAACGTGATAGAGCTTTTGTTATCATCTCATTACTGAGAAAAGGGGGAACATTGTATAGCGTGACTCTTTTCGAAGGCATCTCAACTACTTCATTCACCTTTTCAACGCTACTAAGAAAAATCACTGTAGCGCTATTCATCCTAGACGCTGATAAAATACATCCATGTCCTACAACCTCACCGATCGCCAAGCAAATCTTCTCTACACTTACCGCTAACGCCACCTTAACCGCATGGTGCGGACAAAACTCGAGTAGCCGGGGCCGTCATGCTTACTCTGGTAAAAAAAAAAAACGGCAGTACACGGCCCAATACTACACCAAAAAGTAACACTACCAGCAAGAAAAAAAAAAATATATATATATATAAACAAAGAGAGAGTAGAAGAAAGAGACAGAAATCGTTCACTCACCACGCACACGCTCAACACCCGCACCGGAAATGAGAGAGACAGAGACAGAGAAAGACAGAGTGCATTTAAAGTACATTCTCCTAACTCTTCACAACTTTTTACATATGAAAAACAAGTCATTCTTAGGAAATATGTTTATCATGTTTTCAGAGACCACAAAAACATTTAAAATATCACACGTGTAAACTGGAAGATGAAGACTGTAATACCAAGGATGAACACAAGATGACCTCATAGGATAAGGAATCTTTTTCAGCTCATTCTCAGTCTATCAGAATGATTTAAAAGCATTTTGCTTTTAACCCTTTCATTGCTGTAACCCTTCAATCCAAACTGCCACAGGGTTACTGTTAATGCATGTGCCCGCTGGGCACCATTTTTCGGACGGCACCAGGGTTGCGGATGCGCTGGGGGCGAGGGCCCGTCATTGCTGCTTGCAGCTATATTTCTTCTTCTTCTTCTCCAAAATGAAAAGTCTTTTTGAGAGCCTAAACTTGAATTTGCTGAGTGTTATCATAAGGCCTTTGCGATGCTAAATTGTGAAGATCTAGAGTTTTCGTTGAGGGGCGTGTCTGTGCCGGGCTGACAAATTTCGATGTTTCGCCGTGAAAAAGGAAGTTGCTGTAACTCAGGCAAACAATCTCCGATCTGCCTCAAACTTCACACGTTACAGTCCGATAACAGTCCGGTCCTGAACACATGTCAGTTCCCATATTCAGTTATAGTCATAGCGCCACCTGCTGACAACATGAAGTGATATGTTTAACACTGTTACGGACTCCTAGCAACATATTAAAAAGCGTTAACAAGTTTTAAATAGGCTAGCAACATGCTAAAATAATGCTAAAACATGCTAGCAACACTTAGCTAAGAGCTAAAGCATGATATCAATACAAAGAAAAAGAAAATTGCTGTAACTCATGCATACAATTTCCAATCTGCCCCAAACTTAATATTCAACATGCTACAAACATAGCAAAGCATGCTAGCAACACTTAGCTAATATGTTAAAGCATGCTAATAATACAATGAAACAGGAAGTTACTGTAACTCAGGCATACAATGTCCAATCTGCCCCAAACTTAACATGTTTGATAAGAGCCCTGGTCTGAACACATGCCCATATTCAGTTATAGTCATAGCGCCACCTGCTGGCAACAGGAAGTGACATGTTTAATACTGTTATGGTTGCCTAGCAACATCTTAAAAAGTATCAACAATTGTTAAAAAGGGTAGCAACATGCTAGAAACATGCTAAAACATGTTAGCAACACTTAGCTAAGTGCTAAAGCATGCTATTAATGCAATGAAACAGAAAGTTACTGTAACTCAGGCATGCAATGTCCAATCTGCCCCAAACTTAACATGATCTGGCCTGAACACATTTACGTGCCAATATTCAGTTATAGTCATAGCACCACCTACTGTCAACAGGAAGTGACATGTTTAACACTGTGATACACTATTAGCAACACACTAAAATAAACCATTGAGTGCTAAACCTGCTAAAAACATGCTCAAACATGCTAGCAACACTTACTAAGTGCTAAGGCATGTTGTTAAAGCCATGAAACAGGAAGTTGTTGTAATTCATGCAAACAATGTCCAATCTGCCCCAAACTTCACATGTTTGATAAGAGTCCTGGCCTGAAAATATCTACATGCCCATATTTGGTTATAGTCATAGCGGCACCTGCTGGCAACAGGAAGTGACATGTTTAATACTGTTATGGATGCCTAGCAACATTTTAAAAAATATCAACAATTGTTAAAAAGGGTAGCAACATTCTAGAAACATGCTAAAACATGCTAGCAACACTTAGCTAAGTGCTAAAGCATGCTATTAATGCAATGAAACAGGAAGTTGCTGTAACTCAGGCATGCAATGTCCAATCTGCCCAAAGCTTCACATGTTTGATAAGAGTTCTGGCCTGAAGATATCTACATGGCCATATTCGATTATAGTCAAAGCACCACCTGCTGGCAACCGGAAGTGACATGTTTAAGATTGTGATGGACTATTAACAGCACAGCAAAACATGCCATATTGTGCTAAACATGCTAGAAACATTTACTAAGTGCTAATGCATGCTATTAATGCCATGAAAGAGGGAGTTGTTATAACTCGGGCATACAATGTCCGATCGGCCCCAAACTTCATACATTTGATAGGAGTCCTGGTCTGAACACATCTAGAGGCCAAAATTCAGTTATTATTATAGCGCCACCTGCTGGCAACAGGAAATGACTTATTTTACATTAACTTAAACATGCAATGTCTGATCTGTCCCAAACTTCACATGTTTGGTAAGAGTACTGGCCTGAAGACACCTAAAGGCCAATATTCAGATATAAGACTGGGACCTGGGCGTGGCACAGGGGCTCTACAACACCCCCTGGAACACCTTTCGAAAACTTGATGTATATCCCGCACATACTTGCACATATACTTATGAAACTCAGTACACATATAGATCTCACTGAGCCGAACAACTCTTGCACTCTATGTCATAAGCTAATCCCAACAGGCAGTGAATTATTCAGGGCTGTGTAAAAAACGCATGCTCTGGAATTTGATATACTCCTCAGAGGACTTTATTCCGATGGCCACCAAACTCAGTCAGCATGACCTCAAGACATTGGGGATGCAAAATTGCCAGGGGATTTTTGATATCTCGAACGGTTTGGCCGTGGTGAGGCAACAAATTTATGGCGAGAAATGAGAAACAGGAAATGGCTAATAACTACTGCACACATTGTCTGATTCTGATTAAACTTCAGAAGTTTGTTTGTTGTATGATGCCGATCACATAGACATGACTATTAGGAGTCAAAGTTATAGCACCAACTGGCAGCAGGAAGTGTGTCATTTTCAAAATGCTTTTAAATCAGCCTCTTAATTTTACTCGATTTGCTTCAAACTTCATCAGAATAATGTCAAAACATGGCCGATGAAAATCTGTAAAGGGGTTGTGGATACATTAAATGCTGTTGTCATGGCAATGTGTCAAACTTTAACATTCGTTTCCTGTGTTTTTGGGGCACTTAATAAGCTCAGATTTTCATGAAACTCAAGACACACATCAGTATTAATGATAGTTAGACACTGGCAAAAGCTCATAAAAGGGCGTGGAGGAGGCGCTCTATAGTGCCACCTTTGGTCAAAAGTTGGGGGTTAGTTTTAGCTACAGACACCAAACTCGGTATGTACTGTATACTGGTCTCATCAAGCCGGACAACTTTCTAATTTACACCCATTAGCAGCGACTAACAGGAAGTCTGCTATTTTGATTTGAATGTGGATTTTTAGAAAAATCAGGCTATAAAAAAAATAATAATAATAATAAATTCATACTCCTCCAAGCAGGAATAAAGCGTTCACACCAAACTTTGTCAAAAAAACTTGGGCTTTCATCTTCTCAAAAAATAATCACATTTTTGAGGGCATGAACATGCCCGAAAAGTCAGGAAACTTTGCACACACATCAGAACTGGCGAAAATTTACGTGTGATATAGGTTTCAGAAGTGGGTGTGGCAAAATGGCTCCATAGCGCCACCTATTCACATTCAATGAAGTGCCCCTCCCGCTACGTTTCACGTACATGTATGAAAATCAGTACACACATGTAACACACCAATACCCACAAAAAAAGTCTCTTGGAGCAAAATCTGAAACCCAACAGGAAGTCGGTTATTTTTAATTTTCTCAGCAAATTTTGTGTCATTTTTGCCATTTCCTGGTGTCGTACTTGAACGAACTCCTCTTAGAGATTTATTCAGATAAACACCAAATTTGGGCAGTCTAATCTAAAGCCCTTTGTGACGTTCAATTGCGAAGATCTAGAGTTTTTGTTGGAGGGTGTGTCCATGGCGGCCTGTCAAATTTCAATGTTTTGCCACGAAACAGGAAGTTGCTATAACTGTGTGATGTCCGATCTGCCTCAAACTTCACATATGTGATAACACTCCTGACCTGAAGACATCTACATGCCCATATTCAGTTATAGTCATATATGGCGAGAAATGAGAAACAGGAAATGGCTAATAACTACTGCACACATTGTCTGATTCTGTTTAAACTTCAGAAGTTTGTTTGTTGTATGATGCCGATCACATAGACATGACTATTAGGAGTCAAAGTTATAGCGGCACCAACTGACAGCAGGACATGTGTCATTTTCAAAATGCTTTTTAAATCAGCCTCTTAATTTTACTCGATTTGCTTCAAACTTCATCAGAATAATGCTATAGTCATAGCACCACCTGCTGGCAACAGGAAGTGACATGTTTCACGCTGTAAGAAACTCCTCTTAAAGATTTCATGACATCAACATTATATTTACTCAGTCTAATCTAAAGGCCTTTGCCATTTTAAATTGTGAAGATCTTGAGTCTTCGTCAAAAGGCGTGTCTGTGGCGGCCTGACAAAGTTCAATGTTTCGCCATGGAAATAGAAGTTGTTGTAACTCAGCCATACAATGTCTGATCTGCCCCAAACTTCACATGTTCAGTAAGAGTCCTGGCCTGAACACATCTGAAGGCCAATATTCCATTACAATTATAGTGCCACCTGCTGGCAACAGGAAATTACTTGTTTTACACTAACTTAAACATGCAATGTCTGATCTGCCCCAAACTTCACATATTTGGTAAGAGTCCTGACCTGAACACACCTAAAGTCCAATATTCAGATATAATCATAGCGCCACCTATTGGCAGCAAGATATGTCATGTCTTAAACTAACTTTAAGTGTTTGTGGAGGCTTTACAGAGGTCTGTTGGAGCAAAGCTGTTCTGTGTCTGCGCAGATAATCTTGGAGCACATGGCTTAGCAGGGTTCCAAGAAAGCTTCACAGTAGACAAGTTTTGTCGTTTCTGTTTGGTCAGTCACAGTCAAATAGCTACTATCAAACCAAGAGAATTCCCTTTGAGAACTATTGAGCAGCACAATAGGTTTGTGGATGACCTAAAGCAAAGCCAAACTCTTACGAGTGTAAATGGGGTAAAACAAGAGTGTGTGTTAAGTAAGCACTTGGCTTCCTTTCATCCTGTGACAGGATTTCCCCCAGATATTTTACATGATTTTTTTGAAGGGGTCATTCCAGTGGAGTTGTCATTGTGCCTCAAAGATTTAATTTCTAAAAGATTTTTCACACTTGAAAAAATTAATCACAGCATCAGTTCATTCCCATACAAGAACACTGACCAAGTCAACAAACCGAAGATCATTACTAAAGCAGCCCTCTCAAAGGGTACTATTGGGGGCAATGGGCATGAAAATTGGGCGTTGTTGCGATTACTTCCCCTTATGGTTGGTGGTTGTGTTCCAGAGAATGAACCATCATGGGAAATATTAATGGATCTTAAGGAGATCGTTCAGATTGTTGTCTCTGACAAATTTACAGAGGAAACATTAAGCTTACATTCAAGTTATCAGATCATCACTTACTACTTACAGCCACATTTCCTAATTTTGTGTTGAAGCCAAAACATCATTTCATTGAGCGCTACACACACCTCATACGCTGTTATGGTCCGTTGGTGGACCTCTGGACCATGCGGTTTGAATCAACACATAGTGTCTTCAAAAGAGTTGCACGTAATGTGCATAATATGAAGAATGTGCTGATGTCTTTAGCTACAAAGCATCAGCAGTTGATGGCATACCATTTGGATGGGCAAAGTGTCTTTAAGTCAGACCTTTACATTGACAAAGTCAGAGCTGTTCAGGTGGGATCTTTGGGCATTGCACAGAGATCTGCTGTGTTAAGAAAATTCCCAGATGTTGAAACAGTCTCTGTCACTCGTAAAGTGCAATTCTTTGGAACAGAATATGGTCAAGGCATGATTATCACAGCTAGGCAATGCTATGGTCAGCCAGAGTTTTTTAAGATATTGAGCATTTTAGTTGATGCTGACAAAGTGTCATTCCTATCCAAAAAGCTTGTAGCATGGTACCTTGAACATTATAGGTCTTTTCAACTTGAGGACAGCAGCTATGGTGAGGTCATCGTTCTTGATATGAATGACTTGAATCATTACTATCCTTTAACAGCCTACTCTGTTGGAGGAAAGCTCTGGGTGACCCTTAGAACACATTCGCGCTGACAGAAAATGGTGAGTTATCTTAAGATTTTTTTCAATGTCAATTGATGAAGATATCAAAATTTTACTCTATTAAGCTGAAAGTCTTTGTTGTTGTTTCTTTGTAGGCTTTGCTACTCCGTGTTGTGGTTTCTGCTGATGAGGCACGGCGTGTTCATCTTTCACAAGTGCCAGAGTCAGTGGATGCCCTTATAGACGTGCTAAAAGAAAAGCTACAGCTACAGGGAGACTTTACATTACAATTTGAGGACCCTGATTTCGCGAACGCACTTTGCACTTTGTCAGACATATCCGAAATACCCCATGATCGTGCAGTTTTGCACATTAAGTGGAAAATTGCATCCCAGTTTGACAATAGTGATAGTCAGTCCCTTGGATCCATATCGTCGTTCGATACAGCAAGCTTAAATTCTCCAGTGCACACCTCAACTAACCCCTCACCAACCACTTCAAGCAATTTGCGCAGCACTTCAGTTTGGCCTTCTCCATTTCCTATCCCCCCTCTGTCTCATGATGTGGAACTAAAATTAAGAAAGGCAAATGAAGCTTATGAAAAGACCAAAATAGGGATTGATGTGACAAGAGACATAAAGACGGACATTCTGGACAAAATTACTCAAGTGACTTTTGACATTACGGCTTATCCTAGGCCTCATGAAGTCGAATCCATTGCTGTCGCTTTGATATCCAAGTACCCGTGCCTCAAAGAGAATGATGGCAGTGGTTATGAGGGATGGTTGACCAGCATTAGGAATAGGTTCAGTTACTTCAGACCAAAGCTCCGAGTGGCTGGTTGCAGTGAAGTCTCTATCAATAGCAAATCCAAGGGAGACGGTGACATGACATACGCTCTGAAAAGGGCTAAACGTGGTGAAATTAACCATTGTCCTAACCATCCAAATGAACATGATGATGCTTCACTTGAGGAACAAAGAATGCTCTTGGTGGAAGCATCAAAGAAAGCCCGAGTAGATGACTCACTTATCAGAGTGAAGATGGACCTGACATTCTCCCTCAGGAGAAGGGAGGTAGTTGAGGAGCAACCCATGGTGATGGTGATACAAAATCGATGGCCTGCTTTATTCTTTAAAGAACAGGTATGTTTTTTACAAAGCTGACAGTAATGTTTTTACTCTTGTCATTTAAACAGCTGTAGACTTTCATTTACATGGTAATATTCGGAGCAACACTATTGCTTTACTCACTGTTCTTCTGTACATGTTAACAGATTGTTGAGGAGTTTTTTCGCATCACCAACAAGAACTTACTGGGGACATTTAGAGCTGCAGTGGAGAAATGCACTCTGAAACTCCTTCGGCTCTACCGTTCCCGGAAAGCATCCTTTGGAAAGGACCTAGAACACATCCTGATGAAGCTTGATGATGAGGTATGAGTTATAGTAGAGAAAATACCTCTGCTCACTGAGGTGAATGTTTCTTTGTCTGATATAAAGACATTTTTCCCCTGTCTTTTGTCTTTTTTGATAGACCTCTAATATTATCCGGCACCGCCAGGATGCTGCACTCAGAGGACTTCCCATTTTTCTCCGCGAGGAACCTGGAAAACTTTTCAAGCAATGTCTTGTAAGTGTCAATTATCATAACACAATAACCACTCATCATTCCAGAAATACATGGAGAAAAAAAGTAACATAGAAAGATGGGATGGAAGAAGATTGCCTCAGCTACTAGTGAACACACAGAGCACACAGTGAGGTGAAGCACACACTAACCCAGGAGCCTGCCTTGCTACAGCGGCGCTCGGGGAGCAGTGAGGTTAGGCGCCTTGCTCAAGGGCACTTCAGCCATGGATGTGGGCATGGGAGAGCAGTGCTCAACAACTTCCTCAGTCCACATTTTTCCTACTAGGTCGGGATCGAACCTGCAAGCCTTCAATTACAAGCCCGAACCCCTAGCCAGCAGGCCACGGCTGCCCCATTACAATTACAAGATGAAGATGATGTGTGTGTTATGTACTTGAAAATCACCTTTGAATGTTTTGTCATCTCTATTATAGGAAACCGATCCACATGATGTGGCCGTAAAGGGAGTGGCTGTGGGGGTGCTTTATGTCCTCGAGGACTGTGCTGTGGAAACCTCCTCTCCAAAGGTGCAAAACATTTCATTGATTGTGGAGGAATCTGTAGTTCTACAGGACATCGCTGATACTCCCACTGCTGTGGCATACCTTTTTGGCCTTTTATACGCACTTAACATTTCCTACCCAGAAGATCTCAAGTACACTTTTGATACTCTACAGAGCGTCTTTATGGAAATGGGACCTAAATGCACAAAGCGTGTCCGATCACTCAAGAACAAACTTGCATTTTGAAATACTGGAAAATGAGGCTAAGGGCAATTTCTGTATAGGCCAACAGTAATATGAATGTACTGTTCTTATTGAGTAGCTCATGTTAACAGAATAGTTTGCACCTTCATGTGTGGTTGATTTCAATGTTTTGTTTTTTTGCACAAATGCAAGAGACACTTATGGCATTCTTAAGGATATCGTTAGGATATCTTTCAAGTTTTTTTGTTTTTGGTGTATGGTGCTTACAGTACCATACAATATCCCAGATCTCTCCTGCCTTGGCCTTCTCTTCTGTGTTGCTCCTTGGCAGCTCTAATGCTGATGGACTCTTCTAACCAAATGTTCAACAAACTTCCACACATCCCAAGAGGTGTGGTTACAGTTGCTCACTAACCATCATAATACATGCATAAGATTACCACAGACAAACATTTACATTAAACACACAATCACACGCACACAGCCTCAAAAAACACCATACTTTATTTTGTATCATGATGCTCTAACGCTAATGTGGATGGGCTCTTCTAACTAAAATGTTTTTGAACTTTTTGCATTGCCCAAACAGTACTTCTGTCTACGTTTCAGGTTTTTGTGAGACGTATTTGATGTCAAATTTTATGTGTATTAATAGTTTTTGTGTTGGCTGCATATTTACACTTTTCACATTTTAATTTTAATTTGACCTGTATAGGCCCATGTTTCTGAGCCCCAGCAGTTCTGGATTGTAAACCTCTTAAGTTGGTATCCTTTCTGTGGTTTCATTTTGGAGCGATATGGTATTTATAGTTTATTTCTTGTATGTTGGTTACAATGGTAACATTTACTTTCAACATGTTTTTATGTTCAGCCCCTGTGAATTAGGGCTGTTAGGGCCATGTTCTGAGTGCCAGAACACTGTGACAATGTCTACTGTGACATTTATCTTAATTGTAAACATTTATGTGGCCTTTCTGTGTTTATTGTTTATTAATATTATTTTGAAGAGGTTTAATTGCATAGTGCCACTTATTTTTTGTTTTTAATCAGTAAAATACACCCTTGGTCACAGTGAAATAAAATACTTGAAATGTACGACATTGTATGTTATGGATTTATTTTAGTTTGTGAATTTAAAAATGATGTAGGCCAAAGGAAAATAATGGAGTTTCCAGTATAGAGGAAAGAGAATCAATATATTCTTGATAAACATTTTCTAGTGCTGTAAGCGAGGCTATTGACTGAGCAAACATATATTCATTGGTAGAACGAGGAATTTAAAGTGCTGTTCATCAACAGAACTAAATAATATTAGTAAGGACAACAACATTATTGTAGTTGGGGTAATCACATGGCTAAAGCGCTGTCCCTTATCAGAACTAAATAATATTAGTACAGACAACAACGTTATTGTAACTGGGATAATTACATTGCTAATCGTTGGGAAAACATACAAATCTGAATGCAATGTGTTGCCTTGAATTTTTCAATATTAGCAATGATTTTTTTTTTTACAGTGTAGCTGCTGAGAAACTCTAGTAGCTCGTTGAAGGAAAGATTCTAATCCAATGCTGTCATCATATATAGCCATGACGGCACGAATTTCCGGGTTGAGCCCCTGTCGGTATGCTCTCAGCAGCGCGATTTCATTCCAGCCGCTAGCTGCCGCCAGCGTGCAGAAGTGTAGCGTGTATTCGTTGACCGTGGAAGAACCTTGACGTTACCGGAACAGCTGATCAGATGTAGAGAGTGTGCCAGTTGCCGTGCTGAACACCTCGGAGAAATGACTTGTGAACTGTTCATAAGAGTTGATAATAGTGTTGTTAGAATTCCATATAGCTTTAGCCCATTGTAGAGCCTTACCGGTCAAAAGTGAAGTGAGGAAGGCAACTTTGGCGTTCTCCGAGGGAAACTGTTGTGGTTGCATCTGGATGTATAGGTTAACTTGAAGAAAGCTGCTACACTCAGCCGCCTCGCCCGCAAATTTGGCGGGCATGGCCATGGGACATCCTGAGGCAGACGGCGGCGAAGGTGTTGGATTTAACGCCGCCTTAAAAGCATTCACCAACTCCCTAAAAGGATCAACGGCAGTGGGTGTCTAGGTGCTCATCTTAGTGCATGTCGGGTCTTCTGTCACACACACACACACACACACAGGAGGAGACGAGAGATGAGTGACAATTCAAACCAGCATTTATTTTACAACTGATGAAACACACAGAGGTTGAGACAAATGGGAATAGATGGCTTAGCTGACAGTCCTTGTAATGTGGAGCAGATAAAAGTCCAATAAGAGAGTCACGTCGAAAACGGAGAGCAGGGGAGAGTTCAACAAAGGGGAAACACACGTGAAGGAGCAAAAGTAGCCAGATGCGAATGGTAGACCCAACAAGAGAGGACTGGCAGATTGTCCTATATAAAGGGTGTGGCTGATTGAAGTCAGGTACACGTGATTAGAACTCCGATGAAGATGAATGGGTGGGTGGTGCTCCGGGTGACGTGGCAGGTGAAGGTGGCTGTGGTGAATGCCTGACAACTGATTAGTAATCAAAAATTATTATTATTTTACCACTCTGCGCGCCTCCTCTGACATGGTGGAGGAGTGAACAGAGTGGCAGCGGATACATCAGGTGCAAACATCAAACATATTTCAAAGGAAGCCAGAGCCACGGTCCTGACCGCATCACTGTCATTAGCTTACAATCAGACGTTAACCCTCTGGGGTCGAAAAACGCGCCGGCGCGGTTTGTGGCCGTTTTTCTGATAACGCCAAAAAGAACTTCAATTACTCCGTCATTTTTGAACGTACAGATAAGAGCAATACGTCAATGAAATCTGTAAGGAATTCACTTTTATTTGTGTACACTCATAGTAACAACAACACTCTTTGGTTTTGTGAAATAAAGCAAACAAACAGGGTATGTAGTCTGCTGCATTGTTCTCTGTGATCGTCATTAAGAAATGCGTCACTAAAATGAACTAAAACTCAGTGAATACTCCACACAGAGACATGAGAGAGATATCTATAGAAAGCCTGATATGTCTTATCGATAACAAATATCATGTGTTAAAGTAATCTGTATGAAACCAACCCCATGTCCAGTCTTTCTCGTCAGACCTAATTATTTTTAATTTGATCACGCCCACAAGCTACTTTCGGTTTGTTATTATAATCAGCCACGTGGAGGCGCAAGCGGCGCACCGCCCACATCAACGTAAACAAAGCGGGAGACTAGACTTCACTTCATTGTTCATCTCGGCTACTTGCATCTTGTTACTGGAAGAAGACGCGCTGTGAGGAGAAAGATTTATATTTCCCCCAGAGGAAGACCGCGCTGCGACGCACAGCGAGATCCACTGTAAGAGTAAGTCTTTCTTTTATTAGCCTACATACGTTAGTTGTTGTGTTACTGTGATATAACTTGTAGACATTATAGTAGTTAGATTTTTTTCCAAACTATAATTCCTGACTACGTGTAATTAAGTGAAACGTTTTGAAGTATGTTTCATTTCATTGCATCGAAATGTTTGACGACGCCAGGCTGTTTTTAATGTTCTATTAAATAAAAATGACGCAATATAAAAGTAATAGTGCTTACACTGTAACACTGAATGATGGTGTCTAAGATTGTTTAGACAAAACTACTGTCATATACTCTGTTCACGAATAGATGTTTATGACGTGCTTAACAATGGTAAATTAGTTTCCCATACATAAAATCGCTTTGTATTGTATAATACGTACAAAGCATGCTTGTGTTTATGACTATAAAATCATATTTATTTATTGTATAACAATAGGATATAAAAGTAATATTAGTTTATTTTTAATACTCTGTTTGTGAGTAGGTGTTTAACATGCTAAACAATAATAATTAGTTTCTCAGATATAAATTGTCAATTTTTTTTTATGATAGTATAAAGCATGTGTGAGTCTATGACTACAAAATCATACTATACAGTACAGATGCTCCTGATATTAACATGCTCACAGATGTTTGTTTTTTTTGTTGTTGTTGTTTTCTAGTGATCTGATACCTGCACCACAGATGAATGCTACATGAATGCCACATGAAGACTGCCACCTGGACTACTGATGACGAGTTTTGTTTCTTAAATCCATGGAAAGAAGCAGCAATCACTTAAATATCAGGTATAATTTACTTGTTTCACTTGTTGAACAGAATCCAGAAAACAGTTTTCAGGAATGACACAAAGTCTGTCCATATCTCTGTACATGTAACTTCAATGTAGTCAATAATGTGCTTTTGACCTTCATTATGTATGTTTTGATGATACTGTGTTGTAAATAAAATATAAATAGTCTAAAACTCCATTCTCTGAATCTCTCATTGTTTCTACCTGACAGTCAGAGTCTCATTGATGGGCCATTAGAGGAGGGCCTTTTGTCTCTCAGGTGTGAATCACTAAATATTCATGGCCGTTGTCACTCCCTCGCATATTCCCTTTCGATCACAAAACATGTCTTAGAAAATTTAAATCAATATATTGTTTTTTGTAAATGAGTGAATGAGATGATTTTCACATCTTCTTGTAGAAAAAACTCTAGAGTACCACATCCAGTTCTCAAAAGTATTGTGAACTAATGTTCTGAATGTGTTTCATGGCCTTATTTCAGTGACTTAAAAAATTTAGTTTTTCACTAACCACGCATAAACGTTGTTTTCTCAAAAACACAAACATTTACATTAATGTTGCTCGCATATTACTGTAGCCCAGTTTGTGCTGATTACAATGTAATCAAACTTTAGCCATTAATATGTTTTTTAGATACTGAAAAAAGCACAAATGTCAGGGCATGTCAAAACTTCTCCAGGGTACCAAAACACCCTCAGACCCCAGAGGTTAAAATAGAGAGTGGCCTTCAATATTTTAGGAGACTCAAATCTCCTTTTTTAGGTATCAGTGCTAGCACAGCTCTTTGACAACTTTTGGGAAGTACATTGTCTTTAAAACATTCTTGAAGCACTTCATAAAAGTCTTTTCCAATGATCTCCCATAAAGCTTTATAAAAGTCCACTGGCAGACCATCAATTCCAGGGGCACGACCAGTTTTCATCTGCGTGTAACAGCATCAGTTAACTCCTTAAAAGAAACACAAGAGTCCAGATTCTGGCTTTGTTCTTTAGTAATAGTAAGAAGCTGTTGCAGTAGTCGTGAAACACAACTAGCATCAATGTCCTCCTTTTTATACAGTTCTAAATAAAAATCCATTGCAATTTTTCTCATTTCTTTAGACAATCTGGAGTTGTCAAGCAATACATTTCATTTTATTGCTTTGATATATTTTCTAAATTAAAAACAAACAAACAAACAAAACAAGCAGTACGGGCATCCATATCATGTACAGACAAAAAACGAGATCTTATTAGGGCTCCTTTAGCCCGAACATGCAATAAAGTTTCAAGATCTTGCTTCTTTTCAGATAAATTTCCCACTAAAGATGAATCCAAATGTTAAAACATACCAGATGTAATCTTAAAAATGTACTGCTCTATTTCAGATATTTTTTGTTTCGTTATTCTAGTAGAAAAGAAAGTATACTGCTGATAATTTGTGTGTGTGTCTTTCTGTAATGCCATGCCAGCAGAGGAAGCCCTCACCCACTGACTCTCTGTTACCACTCCCTCTGCTGCTTCATGGGTTACTTCCTGTTTGGTGGCCAATTAAGGAGGCCTACACCAAACAGGCCTCCGCAAAGTATTGTTTTGCCTGTGCGGACTCTACCAAGCGTTTATCCTGTTTCATTGCCTTGTTTTTGTCTTTGCCACGGTTTTGTTTCTCGGTCATAGTTTTTCCTTGTTTTTTGCCATAGTTTTGTCTTGTTTCACTGCCATAGTTTTTGTCTGGTTTCATAGCCTTGTTCATTTGTTACTTTGAACTGCTCACCGGTATTTGGACTCATTGCCTGTTTTACTGGATAACGCTTTTGTCTTGCCCTGGTTGTTACTGTTTGTTTGGAGATCGACCCTGCCTGTCTTGACTACGCTGTGTTATAATAAAGCTCGCATCTGGATCTTACACGCTTCCCTGGGGTCTCGTTACAGAATACTTCGCCTACCAAAGATCCAGCGGCTTTCAGTAACACAGATCAACCATGGATCCTGCATCACGCCTCGTTAAACTCCGTCAAAGTAACCAGCCCATTGAACAGTATGTTATGGACTTTTGTGAGCTTTGTCACTTGGTGGATTTTCAACACAGCTTTCTTAAGGAGATTTTCTTCTTTGGTTTGGACAAGGACATTTCAGTTAAAATGCCAAGTCATCACCGCCACTGGTCTCTAGTCCGTTATATTGACTATGCTTTGTTGCTGGCTGGATCGGCATTTACTGTGGGGATCGCTAATGACAAACCCTACCATCCTCCAGTACCAGCCACACCTAAATGCTTACACATCATGTCTGGTATTGTTAACATCATGCCAGAGACCCCTCATGCCAAGCCTGCCAAGCTAAAGCCTGCTCACATCACACCTGCCAAGCCAAAGTCTGCTCAAGTCATGTCTGGGATTATTCAAATTGCATCAGAGCACCCTCACGCCATGCCTGCCAAGCCACAGCCTGCTCACGCCATGCCTGCCGTTCCAGGGCCTGCTCACGCCATGCCTGCCACTCCTGGGCCCCAAGTCTGTTCACAAGATGGCTGGCACGCCTGAGCCTCATCTATCCAAAATCGTCTCAACCAAATCTCACCTCACCATGTCTGTCGTACCCAAAGCAAATGAAGTGATGGCTGATCCTCCGGTGTCAAGTCAGGGGTGCATTCTCAGTGCCAAGTCAAGTTACAGCTGTGTATCCTGAGCCACGTCAAGTTACAGCTGTGTATCCTGAGCCATGTCAAGTCATAGCTGTTCTCCATGAGTCAAGCCAAGTCACAGCTGTTCTCCATGAGTCAAGCCAAGTCACAGCTGTTCTCCATGAGTCAAGCCAAGTCACAGCTGTTCCCCATGAGTCAAGCCAAGTTACAGCTGTTGTTTCTGAGTCAAGTCAAGTTACAGCTGGGTTGTCTATGTTAAGCCAAACCACAGCTGATTTCCATGAGCCAAGCCAAATCACAGTTGATCTTCATGAGCCAAGCCAAGTTACAGCAGATCTTCATGAGCCAAGTCAAGTTACTGCTGTTGTTCCCGAGTCAAGTCAAGCCACAGCTGACCTTCATGAGCCAGGTCAAGACACAGCAGTTCTTCATGAGTCAAGTCAAGTCACAGCAGACCTCCCTGAATCAAGTCAAGTAACAGCTGCGCTTCTAACGGAGCCTCTTCACGACATGGCTGCTAGTATGGAGCCTCGCCAAGCCACGGCTGTCATGCCAGAACCTCGCCAGGTCCCGTCTGACCTCCTAGAGCCTTGTCACGTCTCAGCTGATTGTCTAGAGCCTCGTCGCGTCTCAGCTGACCTCATAGAGCCTCGTCACGTGTCAGCTGACATCCCGGAGCCTCGTCAGGTCTCAGCCGTCCTTTCAAAGCCTCGCCAAGTCTCGTCTCATCGCCCAAGCCACGCAGAGCCCACGCTCCCAAGCCAGATGTCAACAGCGTCCACACCTTCAAGACCAGCAGGCATCCCACTATCTACTGTGCTGCCTGTAATGGCTATCGCCATTTTAAGCGTGTGGGCTACACACTGTACTCCAGAGGCCTTGTCTGTCCATGAGTCTGCTCCAGAGGTCTCGTCTGTCGAAGAATTTGCGCCAATACCTCCTGAGGTGTCAGCATGCTCTGTAGAACCTCCTAAGGAGGTGGCGACCACCCATGAACTTACTGCCACGTCTATCCAAGAATTTGCGCCTATGTCTCCAGAGGTGTCAGCTCATGCTGTAGATCCTCCAAAGGAGGCGGCGTCCACCCATGAACTCACTGCCACGTCCAACCACGAGTCTGCGCCAATGCCCCCGGAGGTGGCGGCTCCAACTGCAGAACCTCCTATGGGGGCGGCGTCCTCCTATGAACTCTCTGCCCGCCATGTCATGGTCAAGGAGGCCTATCATGAACTCTCTGCCCGCCATGTCACGGTCAAGGAGGCCAATCATGAATTCTCTGCCTGTCATGTCACGGCCAAGGAGGCCAATCATGAGCCCTATGTGCTACTATGGATGTCATTAGTTCCATTGCGGATATCTTTGCTCCTGTCTGCTCTGCTTGCTCTGTTTGCCCCGCAATGGCTCCCTGTTATGCCTGCTCTGCCTGCCTCGCCATGGCTCCCTGCTCTGCCTGCCCCACCATGGCTTCCTGCTCTGCCTGCCCCGCCATGGCTGCCTGCTCTGCCTGCCCCACCATGGCCCCAGTCTCCTTCGAATCAAACATGGTGGACTTCTGCTCCAATGGTACACTGTCTGCCATTGCTCCACGGCCCAGGTCCTCCAAGGTTCCACTGTCTGCCACAGCTCCATGGTCCAGGTCCTCCAAGGTTCCACTGTCTGCCACAGCTCCACGGCCCTGGTCCTCCAAGGTTCCACTGTCTGCCACAGCTCCATGGTCCAGGTCCTCCAAGGTTCCATTGTCTGCCACTGATCCATGGTCCAGGTCCTCCAGTGCTTCACTGTCTGCCACTGCTCCATGGCCCAGGTTCCCCAGTGCTTCACTGTCTGCTACCGTTCCATGGCCCAGGTCCTCCAGTGCATCACTGTCTGTCCCTGCTCCACGATCCAGGCCCACCTCCTCTGCACGGACCTGGCCCTCTGTTCCCCCACCCTCCTGGACTGTTGTTGCTTGAGCGCCGGGGGGGGGATTCTGTAATGCCACGCCAGCAGAGGGAGCCCTCACCCATTGACTCTCTGTTAACGCTCCCTCTGCTGCTTCATGGGTTACTTCCTGTTTGGTGGCCATTTAAGGAGGCCTACACCAAACAGGCCTCCGCGAAGTATTGTTTTGCCTGTGCGGACTCTACCAAGCGACTTTGCCACGGTTTTGTTTCTTGGTCATAGTTTTGCCTTGTTTTTTGCCATAGTTTTTGTCTGGTTTCATAGCCTTGTTCATTTGTTACTTTGGCCTGCTCACCGGTATTTGGACTCATTGCCTGTTTTACTGGATAACGCTTTTGTCTTGCCCTGGTTGTTACTGTTTGTTCGGAGATCGACCCTGCCTGTCTTGACTACGCTGTGTTATAATAAAGCTCGCATCTGGATCTTACACGCTTCCCTGGGGTCTCGTTACACTTTCCAATTTCCGACCACTGTTCTAAACTTTCAGAATCATCCTTTTGGGAGATCCAATCAAACCAAAACAGTTTAATTTTTTCATAAAAATCTTTTTCTTTTAACAAAGCCACATTTAACTTTCAGTAAGGACTTCTAAATTTCTGGATGTGTCAAGGCAATATTTATTGTAATAATCTGATCTGATAAACAACATGGAAAAAAATCATTCATCCAAGGTAAAGCATAAATATTTATGAAAACAAATAATTGATTATAAATTTAAGCTTTTACAGTTAAAAGGTGTCCTTTTTCTAACTATGTTTTTGACAAAATATTAACATTAAGATAATCTGAGAATAAGATGGCTACCCCAGCACTAACATTTGTGCCATGGCTTAAACAAATTTCCCCTTTCCACCACAAACTTAACTCAGATTAGTTTTTTGCATTGTTATGAGTTTCTTGTAAAAATATTACATGACTGTCTTTAAGCTTAAGGAATTCAGATAATAAAGCTCTTTTTTTCACCATCCCTCATCCCATTTACATTTAAAGATCCTACTCTTAAAATATGCATTTTAGGAAAGGGAACCAGAAAATTTGAAGTCAAAGCACAAAAAATCAAAGCAAAATCCATAGACCCTGTCACGAATCTGGTTCTGCTCGTTTTGACATTCACATTACACAGACTGTTGCACCACACCCCGGACTACGTTCCTCATCATCCATTGCGCTTATCACCTGCATCCAATCAAAGACTCTAGATAAGCCTTGGACCTCCTCTCACTATTTGCCGAGTATTGTATTGCGTTTAGGACTCTTTGTGTGTTAGCAACTGTACGGAGCCACTTAGTCAGTTCGTTAATCTAGTCTAGCCTTGTTCCTGTATCTTGTCATTCGTGTCTTGTATCTATGCCTTGTTATATCGTTTAGTATGTCTTGCTGCCTGCCCTTTGGAACTCTAGCCTGTCTATTCGGATAACCCTTTTACCTAGCCCCTTGGATTACGTTCGCCGTGGATCAACCCTCACCTTATGGACTACTCTTTTGTCTTGCCTTCACATACCTGTTTGCCATTGTCTGACCCCGCCAGTTATATGACCATGTCTTTGTCGATGTCCTTTAATAAAAGCTCACATTTGGATCCGCCTGCTTCACGCATCCTTCACTCCGTAACAGAATACTCAGCCGCACAAGGGCCCAGCAGCTTTTCACACGGACATCACCCAGGTATGGATATTGCAAGACTGTTATTAGCCCTCGAGCAGGCACACAATCGCTCAAGGGCTATATTCAAGAGTATTTGGACATTGCACATTATTCTGATCTGGTGGACTGCGTGCTGATAGACTTCTTCTTCGAAGGAATTAATCAGCCGCTGAAGTCATGGCTCAGACGCGAGGGTCCGCGTTGATCACTCTGTCAGTTTATGGACTTTGTTTTATTGTGTGTGGGCTTGCCGTTTACTGTGGGAGGAGCGCGACAATGCGGTGATGGCGGCCGTGAAGTTTAGTCCACTGCAAGCTCTGGGACACTCTAGCATAGTGATCGCTACTCTGGTGTTGAAACCCGCTGGGGAAAGGGTGGCCGCACCGGAGTGCATTCACGTAATGGCGGCGACAGCGGAGCCCGTTTACAAATTGGTGGCCGCACCGGAGCGCGCTCACGTAATGGCAGCGACAGCAGAGCACATTCACAAAATGGCGGTGAAAACAAGGCTTCGTCATGTCACAGCTGCCATCCCGGTGTCATGCAAAATCACAGCTGTGTTTCCTGAGTCAAAGCTGATGTTCTTGTGTCAAGTCAAGTTACAGCTGTGTTTCCTGAGACAAGTCAAGTCAGAGCTACTCTTCCTAAGTCAGGTTACGTTACAGCTGTTGTTCCTGAGTCAAGCAAAGTCAAAGCTGTTGTTCCTGAGTCAAGTAAAGTCAGAGCTGTTGTTCCTGAGGCAAGTCAAGTTACAGCTGTTGTTCCTGAGTCAAGCAAAGTCAAAGCTGTTGTTCCTGAGTCAAGTCAAGTTACAGCTGTTGTTCCTGAGTCAAGCAAAGTCACAGCTGATCTTCATGAGCCAGGTCAAGCAACAGCCGATCTTCACGAGCCAAGTCAAGTCACAGTTGATCTTCATGAGCCAAGTCAAGTCAGGGTTGATCTTTGTGAGCCAAGTCAAGTCACAGCTGACCTTCGTGAACCAAGTCAAGTAACAGCTGATCTTTGTGAGCCAAGTCAAGTCACAGCTGATCTTCACAAGTCAAGCCCCGTCTCAGCTGGTCGCCCAGAGCCATGTCACATCTCGTCTGACCACCCAAAGCTTTGTCACGTCTCGTCTAACCGCCCAGAACCTTGTCACGTCTCGTCTGTCCTCTCAGAGCCTCGTCACGCATCGTCTGACCTTTCAGAGCCTTGTCACGTCTGATCTGACCTCCTAGAGCCTCGTCACGTCTCGTCTGACCATCCAAAGTCTACCCCAGGGGTCTCGTCTGTCCACGAGTCTACCCCAGAGGCCTCATCTTGTCCACGAATCTGCTCCAGAGGTCCCGTCTTTCCTCGAGTCTGCTTCAGAGATCTTGTCTGTCCTCTCGTCAGCTCCAGAGGCCTCGTCTGACCACGAGTCTGCTCCTGAGGCCTTGTCTGTCCATGAATCTGCTCCAGAGGCCTCGTCTGTCATGAGTCTGCACCAGTGCCCCCAGGGGGAAGCTCTGGCTGCAGAACCTCCTAAAGGGGCCGTGAATACCACCACTGAGTCTCCAGAGGTGGTGGCTTACGCTGCAGAGCCTCTGGAGGTGGCAGCGTCTGCTGCGGCATCCTCAGCGGCTGTGATGCCCGCCGCAATTTCCCCGGAGGTGGCAGCTGAGGCTGCGGAACCTCACAAAATGGGGACGTCTGCTCTAGCTCCCTGCATGGTGGTAGCGCTCAGTGACTCACATCCAGCCTGTGAATCACCGTCTTGTCCCATTCAGGCCATGGAGGCCATGTATGAACTCTCTGTCCGTCCTGTTCCAGCCATGAAGGCCATGAATGAATTCTCTGCCCGTCCTGTCACGGCTATTGAGGCCGTCATAGAACTCTTTGCCCATCCTGTCATGGCTATGGAGGTCATCACTGAAGTGTCTGCCTGTACTGTCAAAATGATGGTGGCAGCTTATGAACACTCAGCCCTGTCCGTTGTCCCCACAGAGACTGCTATTAAGCCCACTGCGTTTCCTGCCTCTCTCCTTGTTGCTATGTCTGTCTCTTCTGTCTCCGTTTTCCCCAGGTCCCAGTCTCAGCCGTGATTCTCTGTTCTATCTACTTTGTCCTGGTGTCCGTCTGCTCCGCCCTGGAGGGCACCTGTCCTGTCTGCTCCACCCTGGAGGGCACCTGCTCCATCTGCTCTGCCCTGGAGGGCACTTGCTCTGTCATGAATCTGGTCCTGAACGCCAGTCCGCTCGCCACCAGAGGTCGCTTTGACATTCACATTACACAGACTGTTGCACCACACCCCAGACTACGTTCCCCATCATTCATTGCGCTTATCACCTGCATCCAATCAGAGACTCTATATAAGCCTTGGACGTCCTCCCACTATTTGCCGAGTGTTGTATTGCGTTTAGCACTCTTTGTGTGTTAGCAACTGTACGGAGCCACTTAGTCAGTTTGTTTCACTGCATGAAAACACTAATTTCCGGGATAAATCGGACAATAGAAATTTCAGTGAAACTTAAGGTGTACGACCCGTATACGAAAATTTCCCAGGAAACGTGTGCCGAGTCCGTACACGTCCATACACTCGAGATTTTCGGATACAGGATATTTCTGATTGCACACACTAGACGTGTTCAGAGGTTTCCAGTATAACGGCCATGTTTGTATAACCACAGTTTTACAACAAAAACACTTGTTTTTAACTATAACAACCATGTTTTTATGTATCATGGTTAACTGTCATAAGGAGCGAGCACTGATTTTTGGGGTGTTTATCGGTTAAAAATGAATCGACCAGTCATTTTTAAGTCTGTAGGCAAATTTAAATGAATCCGAATTGAATGAATCTAAATGAGTCTTTTGATTAACAGAATCACACAATTTGAGTGAGATTCATAAAAATCCACACATTCACGGGTAGTGTTGTAACTCGGAGTGTGTTATAGTTTGGTAATCGAGGTAATGAACACAGTAATACCACGCACGGACATTTCAGGCCTCGCATTTGGAGCTGAATCACCTGAGATTCGCAATTCTTTACGCCTGTGAATCGAATCTTTTTGGAATCGACTCTGAGCATTACTGTTCTTACCCCTCCCCCGCGCCTCACTGCAGCAGTGTTTGCGAGTCCGGTATTTTGTGAGAGATTTACCTCAGACAAAGGTAAGTGCGAATATATAAAACCATTTTAAATAACATGTTTATAAATACATAACATTAAAAGTTGTTCGATGTTGTAATATTTTTAAACTGTATTTCTAGCATGACGTTGTTAAGAGTCATTTATTCCCGCTTCAGCTGCTCCGTTGCTGCGCGCTGATTTTCTGAGAGATTTACCACAGACGAAGGTTAGTATGCAAACATAAAACCGTTTAAATAATGTGTTTATCAGACATAACATGCTATATCATTTCTTTCATACTGTATTTCTAGCCCGGTGCTGTTTCGAGCCGTTTGTTCCCGCTTCAGCTGCCTTCAGTCAGCAAGAGGTGACAACCGTCGAGTGTTTTCAGAGAGATTTATGTCAGAAGAATGTAAGAGAGTTTACAGAAACATTTTAAATGGTCTATTTACCAAAACATAATATTACGTGTTTTAATGTATATTTTTGAGTGGGTTCATGCTGTAAAATTAGCTAATTTAATTTAATTTAATCTAGCTAACGTTATTCTGGTAAGTTGCTAATGTTAACTGGTGCTTAGCAACTGCTACATACATTTAAAAAAGTTTTTTTTTTCTTTTTTCTTTTTTTAAGCTATTAGCTATTTGGCTATTCAATAGTTAGCTATTAGTAAAATGCACGTGTGTATTAATTAACGTTAGTTTAGGGAGCATGCTTTAGTTGTTAACATATTTCCCATTGACAAATCTACAGACACATTCTCCTGAACTGCTTTCAGAGGCTCCAAACACTGCAGCTGACTTTGGATTCACCTGAGACAGCCTCTGAAGAGAAATGGTGCGTTTTAGCAACATAATTTGTTAATATATCATAATTTTCAAAGTACATCGTAAATTTCATTATTTTCATTCATGCCTATGTTCTAGTTTAAGTGTAGAAATCTACCATGTATTTTGTTTTATTATGGTGTGATTTAATGATTATATATGTTTTAAGTCAGACAGTCAGTGCTGCCATTCTTCTGGAAAACTGCTGCTCTTCAAAGAACAGTCATCAATCAGGTAATTTGCACACTGAAATATTTTTGGAATACCATTAATTTACCCAGGTTATCTTATGTTTTATCCAGTTACTAAATCTGCAAGATAGCACTTTGACTAACTTTGATTTTTTTCATATTCTTAATGAAGTTTATTTTAACAAAGTTTAAGAGATACATTTTCAGATCATCCAACCAGTTAGCATCAGAATAAATCTGTATATTGCCACTTTTCTCACCTCCATTCCTAGAGGACAGCAGGCCAAATATTCTTTTTCTTTACCCCTTCCTGTGTACATCTTCAGTTCACTCAGTTTTGTTGTGGCTACGTCATATTGCTACACAATTCAGCTAATAAAATAGCTGCCTGTTATCATTGCATTTGTATTATCATGTTATGTTTAATCATTCTAGCTTGTGCCTAAGCAATTAAAACTGTACAATGTATTTAGAAAAAATGTGTTTTTGTAAGGACTGTGAAAATATGACAGAACCACCAGTGACAGTTTCAACAAAATAAATAGAAAGGACATGGCAGAGGAAGATAGGGACATTGATATTTCACTGAACTTAGCTTGCTGTACTCAGTGTTTCACACATACGGTTGTGGTCAAAAGTTTACAGCACATTGCAGAATAAGCATAATGTTTTTAATTATTATTATTATTATTATTATTATAAGTTATTATTATTATTATCATTATTTAGGACTTGATTAAAAAGAAAAGGAATAGTGTTTCATGTTTGTTTTGTGATGGTGTTCCAGCATCTTTTGTAGATTTTAACCCTTTTCAGCAGTTACTGTATGATTTCGGATCCATCTTTTCACACTGAGGGCAATTGAGGGACTCGTACATACCTATTACAAAAGGTAAACGCATTTACTGATGCTCAAGAAAGCAGCACAATGCATTAAAGGAACACTCCACTTTTTTTGCTAATAGCTTAGCATAGATCATTGAATCAGATTAGACCATTAGCATCTTGCTCAATCTAACTGTCTAATCTGATTCAATGATCTATGCTAAGCTATTAGCAAAAAAAAAAAAAAAAAAAGTGGAGTGTTCCTTTAAGAGATGCAGGGTGTAAGCTATTTGAATTGAATGATCAGGGTACACTACTTATTTTGTCTGAAAAGTAAAGTATTTTATTTAGCTTCTGAAGGGCAACACTAGAAGAACAAATATAATTTACTCATCATCATCCTGTTCAAAAGTTTACACCACCAGCTCTTAATGTATTGTTTCATTCTGGAGCATCAGTGAATGTTTTCACCTTTTATAATAGTTATTCAATTCAAAAATTCAGTTCAAATTTATTTGTATAGCGCTTTTCACGATACATATCGTTGCAAAGCAACTTTACGCCAAATTATTACATATATTATTAATAATGTATGTAGTAGTAGCTTGCTACACTAGTCAACATTTGAAGTCGATCTAAAACTTTCATCAAAGTTGTCCTAAAACCAAAATGTGTTTCTTTCACAATTTATGCATAACATATAAGTCTGTTATTAGTCAATGTTTTCATTAATGAAATGCCATCCTTAATGGCTTTTGATGGTCCCCAGACATGATTGTTTGTCATTAGGTACCAATTGACCTGTCACAGGTGTTCGTAATTGGGAACTGCTCATCATTTAAGGCTCTGAATGCTTCACTTGAGGTCAAAAAACACTGAAAATGCCACATTTAGTGAGATTGCAGGATTCTGACCTTAACAGGGCCATTGGGATGCTGCAAGGAGGCATGACTCAGCGTGAAGTTGCAGATACAGTGGGGACATCTCAAAGTGTCATTTCCAGAGCCTGGAACAGGTTCAGAAGGTTTGGTAGTGTGAGTAGGAAGCATGGTGGAGGCAGACAACGGGTCACAACACCAAATCAAGACCGATACTTGACCCTGCATGCCCGCAGAAATCGTTTCATGCCTGCAGTCAGCCTGCAAAATGACCTTCAGGATGCAACAGGGGTGCGAGTGTCCACTCAGACTGTGAGAAGACGACTTCATGAAGTTGGCTTGAGAGCCAGAAGACCAGCTGTGAGGGTGCCTCCTTCCGGAGCACACAAACTGGCACGTCTGCAGTGGGCCAGAGAACACCGCAGGTGGACATTGAATCAGTGGGGTACAGTGCTTTTTACAGATGAGTCCCGGTTCTGCATGAACTTCCTAGACAGGCGTAGGAGGGTCTGGCGTCGTCCTGGGGAGAGAAATTTGCCGCAAAATGTTGTACAGCATGACCGTATTGGCGGATCAACAGTCATGGTATGGGGAGGCATCTCCATGGGTGCAAGGACAGAGCTTGTCATCATTGAAAATGGCAGCCTGACAGGCCAAAGGTACAGGGATGAAATCCTGAGACCAGTTGTGCGGCCGTATGCTGGTGCAATGTGGCCAGATTTCGTGCTAATGGATGACAACGCCGGCCCACATCGAGCAAGACTGGTGACGGAATTCTTGGAGGAGGAGGGCATCTCAAGAATGGAGTGGCCAGCCCAGTCACCCGACTTGAACCCCATTGAACACATTTGGGAGCAGCTACAGTCAAGAGTGCAAGCACTCCAGGTCCCTCTAGGAACCCGTGTGGAGTTGCGAACAACGTTGCTGGAGGAATGGCAAGCCATCCCTCAACAGAATATCTAAAACCTCATTTCAAGCATGCATAGGCGATGTGAGGCTGTGATCCGTGTCAGAGGTGGTAACACTGACTACTGACTGGTTCTCTCAGCACATTACGTTTGTTGTTTCTCGTTCTTGACTTGTTTTTTTACATTCGTTAAACCATTCAGTTCATGTTTGTTCTACAGTATGAACTCAGATTTTTGATCTGCTGTAACATGTGCAATAACATCTTGTTTTTTTGAACTGAAAAAGCTTTCTTTCCTGTACTTCAATCTCTGACACTCCACACAGAGTGTCTACAGTACAGTAACAGTACAGTATCCAATGCATCACCATTATGACCATTGTGCTGGCTCCTTAAGGCACTCCAAAGGCACTGCAAATTCCATTGATGACAGCATTGATTAATAGCAGACTTACATGTTAAACATGAATTTTGAACAATACCCCTTCTTGTTTCAGAACAACTTTGATTAACATTTTTGATCCACTTAAAATGTTGACTACTGTAGTGTTGACTATGTCAAGTTGATGTACATATTTGTGTATGAGTCCTTCAGTTTTCCTCAGAGTGAAACAATGGATCTCAAAATCATAAATCATTGTTGGACAGGGGCCAAATATGCAGAAGATGCTGGAAAACCAAAGAATTTGCGTGACTTGGAGAATTTTTCTGAAGAACAGCAAGTAAAACACTGTAAGCATAAGAAGATTGTAGAACCTGCAGCCATCACGGGACTCATGAAAAACATAGCAAAACAAAAACTGTGGGTCATCCAGGTAATCACACAGTATTAAGAATCAAGCGTATGTAAACTTTTGAACATTTTTATAAATTATATATTTTCATTTTTAGAAATTCAGTTTAATTTTTATAAATTCAGTATATGTAAGTATCTTTATATCTGTGAAAACTGCTTATTCAGGACAGTACTAAAAAAAATAGCATGCAATGTTCATGAGCCCTTTTTGGTTAAAATGATTGCACGTTCTGCTAGGGGTGTGTCAATTTATGAGCATAACAGTATCATCTGTATTCTGAAGGGCAGAATAAAATGGAAAAAAAATGGCATGGTCCTGTTGGTGTAGAATATGTGTGTGTGACTGTCTGAGATGGAGCGGCAATCAATGCCCTGACTTTGCAGTGTCCATTGCAAGTGTATTTATTATTGTGTTTGTTTTTGATAAGTGTATTTTTTTTATTGTTTCTTTTTTAAAAATATTTTATTGTTTAATTAGTTTAATGATTTACTTGAACTGTCTGTGTTTGCAAAATATTTTTCTCAATCTAAATGATTAGTTAAATGTAGCAGTCCTGTTGCATTTGTTGGATAATATTTGCAGTCCTGCATTTGCTGAAAAAAATAAAATAAGAGTTTTGTTGATACTTTGCAGTGTTTGTGGCTTTCTTTACAGTGTTTATAAGTGCATATGACACATTTTTGTGTAGAAGGCCAGTAGAATTTAACATGTATTAATTGAACGTTAATTTACAGACGTTTACTGAGATATATGATCGTCCATTTACGGAGATTTAACTGCTTGT
The DNA here is from genome assembly GCA_036247105.1 of Cirrhinus mrigala. Taxonomy (NCBI): domain Eukaryota; kingdom Metazoa; phylum Chordata; class Actinopteri; order Cypriniformes; family Cyprinidae; genus Cirrhinus; species Cirrhinus mrigala. The sequence goes on from CM070022.1 coordinate 35,061,139, forward strand.
ACCCTGGATTTTGCGGGGGATTTACTTCTCGTGCTCAGGACGACATGTGAATTTACCGGTGAGTGCGTCAACATTTCTGTCTGTGTCTGGGGGTTTATCGCGTTAGTGAGCGGACTGGAAAACTGCCGTGCACAAAAAAGTCAGTTTCTGTCCGTGTCAAGGAATCAGAAACGCCAGTGCACATACACGGAAACTCCCGGAAACGAGCCATTTATGGGTTTGTGCGGCAACGTGAACAGTCCGGAAACGCGCATTTTCATGCAGTGTACGCCTTGTTATATCGTTTAGTCTGTCTCGCTGCCTGCCCTTTGGAACTCTAGCCTGTCTATTCGGAACACCCTTTTGCCTAGCCCCTTGGATTACGTTTGCCGTGGATCGACCCTCGCCTGCCTTACGGACTACTCTTTTGTCTTGCCTTCACATACCTGTTTCCCACTGTCTGATCCCGCCTGTTATATGACCATGTCTTTGTCAATGTCCTTTAATAAAAGCTTGCATTTGGATCTGCCCGCTTCACGCATCCTTCACTCCATAACAGATCCCATACCTATGTGTTATTTTTGCTTGTTCATTTTGAGCTTTACGTACTGTCGTCAGAAATTTGTTCAGCCTAAATCTTTTTTGTTTTGAAATCACATCATAACCAACAGACCTCAATCACCACTGATTTAACAAATTTATCACCATCAGGGAAATATTTTAAAAATCAACTTTTTTCCTTTTAGCTTGATCCAGAAATTCATTTAGTTCTTTGACAAAATAAATGGCATTCAAAGACTGACTACAGTCAATCTCGGAAACCTCTGAGCAAGTCTCACATTTGAGCCAACTTTGTTTCCACCATTTCACTTAGATGAATTAAAAACACTCACCCCTAAAAGATTAGGGGCCAAGCACCTATTGTATCCGCTGGCGTTCTTCTTCTTCTTTTTTTTCTTTTTCTTCTTCTTCTTCTTCCGCTCGCGTCTTATGGCAGCCCATAGAACCACTTGCGGGAAAGTTGTGAAATTTGTCACACTGTTAGAGGACAGTCTCAATATTAACCACAGCAAATTTGGAGTCTCTATCTCAATCTCTCTAGTGTCACCACTTGTCTGAAGTTTTACTCATGTTTATGCTAATAACTTTTGAACCATAAGGAACAGAAGGAATTTTTTTTTTTTCCATCTGAATCCTTGGCTCATGCCGAGTCGAATGTTGAACACCAAATTAACAACATTTAAAAATCATAAGGTTTAGTTTTTCTGCTATTTTTAATAGTTAGTAAAGCCTACTTTTTCAAACTCGTCCTAGACGGTTTGTCTGATTTTCATCAAAATTGGCTCAGATCATCTTCTGACCATCCTGGCAAAAAGTTATGGAATTCAAGTTGATTCGTCAAACCATTCTCAAATAACCTGCAAACGAATTCTACGAAAAGCACGCAAGAATGGATGATGCTATATCTCCGCAACGGTTTGGCCTATTGAGACCAAACTTGGTGTACGTTATAACAAGCATGACCTAAGACTACCTGCAGTGTTTCGGCGCAGTGCCACCTAGTGGTCAGGAGATATGGAAAAATGAGGAAAAATGCTATTTTTGCTTATAACTTCTGAATGGTTTGGCCAAAAATCACAAAATTGGTCTCGTTAGATTCAGTGCATCATGCCGGGTCAAGCCATACCCAATGGTCGGCCATTTTTAATTTTTTTTTAAAAAAATTTACGAGCTATATTTTACGAACGTATTGGTGTTTGGCTTATTGCTACGAAACTCGGTATGTGTCTTCGTGACCATGTCCTGACAGTACTCAAAACGTTTGGGGGCAGCGCCACCTTGTGACCAAATGTTATAAAGGAATTGTAAAAAATGCTAATAATATTTTATTAAATTGGCCTATTGTAATTAAAGTGATCTCAATATATTCCTTGGGTCATACCGAGAACAACAATACCAATTATGCCAAAATTGGCCGAACTTCCTGTCCGCCATTGTCGTGGAGCAATTGATGAATTTTCTTAATGAAGTCAATGAAGCTCGAGAAGCAGAGTTCCAGATGTCAAAAATAAGACTTTATTGAACAAAGCAACAAAGTCGAGACAACGGTTACCGCATCTAGTCTCCGTCTGCCCGGGTATCCATTCTTATACCTATCCATGCTCACCAAAATTGGTAATTCCGGTTTTTTATTGGTTATGCCTGTCTGGTTTGCCACAATTAATTACTAGCCCACCTGGCCCATTTTTTAATGGTGGAATTTGGCTAGATCAGCCATTTTTAAAATAACTTTTATTCCGCCATCTCCCATTGGTTGGAGATGATCACATGGGTCATACATCAAACCTGTTTACATGTATCTGTCATATGTTGGAAGTCACCCAAAGTTCATTGGTTCGCTTAAGTTCACTGGTACGGTCCAGTGGAAATCACCGGTGCTGCCCAACAGTATACATATGAGACTCACAATCTGTGTTGAGACATCCAGTATTGTAACAATCAGCATACTGATCAGTCTATTGATTACTGTTATGATCATACATTATATGTTTAAGTAAAATAATACCATATTGAGTAAAATAGCATAATATATTTTAGAAATACACAATATAATTCCCCCCTCTGAGACTTTACCAAGTCTCACCACTAAGCCCTTTACCCAGAGTGCAACACCATGAGTCCACCTCTGCCTTCTACCCATCTTTGGACCAATATTGGTCCTTCAGTTCCTCTTACCAAATGGCTTCTTCATAGTGCTGCACTCCAGAGGAAGTCAGACCCAAACATCTCTTCCCACAATTGACTAGGAAAGAGTAAAAGAATCCGCCTCCCTATCTATACAATCCTGGGGGCCTGTAAACATTGAATCAACAATGTGTATTAAAGCATGTGCGTGAAATATCTTACCCTTGCCCATGGTTGTCATGGTTATGTAGAATACATGGATGATTAGTCAGGTGGTTATACTTAGTAAAATGTATTCAAAGAAATATATGATGCACTGGTTCATCCCTCGGTGCCAGAGGAACTCCAGACATTTCCGGTAGTCTGGAGCGCTATCTGGTAACGTGGTCCATCGCTGCCAGAGGAGCTTTCAGGCAGGTCTCATTGCCTTCTAGCACTATCTGGTGTTGGAGTAGATGGTGGGTTTTTAAACCTCCAGTTGAATCTACTCATGTGGCTAAGCACTGAGGTGCTCGTCGATCCTTTCTTCTCTTTTACTCTCCCAGTGTTAAGAGAAACAGACTATATGCTGATAATACATGTTAAACAATTTAAAACAACAAGTAAAAATACAGTCTTTCTTTATCGTCCCCTTTTTCTGTTTTGCATTGTCTCGTACCACGGACAATGACCTGCTTAAGATCTTCTACGTCCCCTTTCTTTCCAAAAAGTAATCACATTTTACATTTGATTTATGCAAAGAATAAATGATTCAGCGATACATGATTCAAAAACAAATTGAATGACTTCAGGAAGGGGCATATGCCAAAGTAAAATACATAACACCCTCTAACTTCCTGCCTACTCTATCCATATATTCTAAAAACACTACATAATATGAAAGGAAAATACAGAGAAAATACTAACTCCCTCTCTGTCAAAGATTACAATACAATGTAAAAATAAAGAATGAAAATAAAAGGCACCCCTTCCCTACCACCTTGTTGCTCTTTCCAGGAAGGTTTTACACAATTTCATCCAGCTCATTCAATCCAAGACCCACTGTATGCACACTGGTACATCCAATGTCAACTCCTGATGGTTTTACTGACACATTGATCATCTGTTTGGCTGCAGCATTGGCCAGCATTGATCTGAGGAAAGGCACAACACAACAGAACAACAAAAGAAATACAACAATAGCAACAGCCATTATGATTCCCACTTTAGTTAACCACTCTCCCCAAGCCCCAAAGAGTGAGTCAAACCATTCCCAAGTATGCATGTCTGTTCCAGCGTTCCCAGTCACTTCATCTCTCAGGTTTTTCAGTTTCTCCATTGCTCTGGTGAAAGATCCATCTGGGGATGTATTATTTGGGATATAAGTGCAACAATCTGCACCAAACATTACACAAACACCTCCTTTCTCAGCCAATAACCAATTCAGTGCTTGTCTGTTTTGCCAGGCCATTTTACTTGTAGGACCTAGTTGTTCTCCCAGAGCTTTTAATGCATCATCAGTATAATTAATAAATCTCTGCTGATTGTAATAGATATAGTTTATCCACTCTGTATTCTTATTTGGGGTTATCCATACAAGTATGGATTCAAATCCAGACTTTACTTCATCTCTAGCTTTATATTTTTGTGGGATTACTCTTGGTTGACCAATTGAATCTATGTACACATTTGGGTCTGTTTCATAGGCCCTTTTTACTCTGCGTCTTTTTGGTTGGGGCTGTTCAATTTCATTTAAGTCACCCTCAATCATTGTTACCCCTTGTAACAATCTTACTCTGGTACAAGTGCCTTTCCAATCTTTTGGTAATGTTGCCCTCAATCTTTTTCCCCCACATACCCAATAATAGTCTGCTACTGCTTCTGACTGGTCTTCCATAGTACGAATTTGGGGAAAACTAATTGTTGCTTCTGTACAATTGTCTCTGGTCGTTATGATTGTCATGTTCGTTTTTACAGTAGCTGTAGCATAAATCAAACTGAATGATTTTAGCATGTTTGAGTCATAATACATATCTTGGTCTAAATGCCAAATTATCGCACAATTCCCTTTGAATTTTCCCATATCATGTTTCCCTTTCAATTTTTTGAAACACTCATATTCCAATGTGCGATCAATCATATAAGCAACCGGGGTTTCTCTTTTCTTAATATCAATTCTTATATCCATTCGTTGACACTCATCCCCCCACCCTTGCTGTCTATAGAATTTATGGAAGTCTTTGTTCCCAATCATGGTTAAACATTCTGATGGGCAATAGGGGTACACTTTTCCAGTGACATTATCTCAATACTTTGAGTAAAATCTGCCACAGTGCATGTAATCATATGGACTTGGAACAACAACAAGTTTCTTGAGGGGATGTCACGAGCCGCACCTCAGTGGCTCTCTCTGACCGTCACCAGCGGGAACCTTCGTCCGAGTTCTAATGTTCCTACCCGGACTCTTTTTACTCACGTACCTAGGAGTGATCACCGCTTCAGGTGTAGCTTGTTATCTCCCCTTTATAAACCAGCGGATCTAGCAGGGAGATCGCGAAGTCTTGTTTGCCCTGGCTACAATTCCGAGCGTTATTTCTATCGTGTTTGATTTCTTGTTTACTACCTGGACTGTTTATTCTGTTACGATTCCTGCCGCCGGCCCTGACCCTCTGCCTGTTTATCGACCTGAGCTTTTGCCTAACCCCCGTTGCACTGTTTGTTGTTTTCTTGACCACGCCTGCCTGTTTACGAATAAACTGCCTGCAAATGGATCCGACTGCCTCCGACTTTTCATCACAGGGGAGATGGGGCACAAAGCACACAATTAATCATTCCTGCTTCTTTTGCTGTGTATTCTGCCCATTTGAACCAATCATTGTGATAGGCTGCATCTAACAGCCCTTCTTTTTGTAGGTATGTTTCCATATCATGGATTAAGGTGTCATTCTCATCGTCATGAAACCATCTTACTGACCTCTTTCTAACATGTTTGTTTGCATAAATACCTGGTATCTCTTCAGTCATATCAAGGGAATATGTCAGCGATGGTAGCTGGATCGAGTGTGAGGAATTCATCAAGTTGATATCTGGATTGGGCACTAGCAGAGGGTCTTGGCTCAATGGGGCCTGTGGGTTGCCCTGAATCTTGGGCAATTGCTTCAGCAGGTATATCAGCACTAGGACCAGGATCAGTCTCTCCCTGACCTTCCTGTTCTGTTTCTGCAGGCAGCATTTCATCTTCAGGCAGTTCTCCTGCTTCAGCTTGCTCTGCTCCCCTAAAATGAGGTGCATCAATATTACTATCTTCCCTTTCCTCAGGATCATGGGTTTCAGGGCTCTGTTCTCTTTCTGGGAACTCTGTTTGTGCGTCATCACCTTCATCATCAATTTCTGGTTGCTCTTGCCGTCTGGGTCTTAGTCTGGGCACTCTAGTGCAATGGTTTAAATGATACCAAGTGGTACTTCCCTCTACCTGCACTGCAGTTGGGGTTGCTCTTACAACAGTATAGGGACCTTCTCTTCTTGGCTCATTCCACCTACGCCTAAAGACTCTCAAATATACTCTATCCCCAGGTTGTACAGGGCAGGGAGTTTCTTCTTCCTCCCTTGGGCCTCTGTTTTGCTCTTGGGCATTAATAGCTTCATGAATGGCTGTTAATTGTTTCATGTATGCTCTCAATTCCATTTGTAATTGTTCAAGAGGCGGTCCCTCGTATGGGCCCCTCAAATATGGGACTGGCATTGGTCTACCAGTCAGCATTTCATGTGGTGTCAAGTTTGTTACTCTATTAGTTTGCATACGGTAGCTCATTAACGCAAGGGGTAAAGCATCTACCCAGTTCAACTTTGTATCAGCACAAATCTTGTTCAATTTTGCTTTTAGAGTCCCGTTGACCCGTTCTACGATACCTTGAGATTGCGGTCTATAAATGCAGCCGAGCCTTTGTTTTAACCTCAATTGTTGTATTACTGTCTTTACTGTTCTTTGAATGAAAGCTGACCCATTATCTGAACTGATCTGGGATGGTATACCAAATCTTGGAATCACCTCTTTTGTTAGAAATTTGATCACAGTTTGGGCTCCTTGATCTGCTGATGGGACTGCTTCCACCCATCTGCTAAATCTGTCAATTATTACCAGTAAGTATCTTTTTCCTCTGACTGTTCTTATCATGTCTGCATAGTCCATTACTAGATGTTTGAATGGACCTTCTGGGACTGGTATATGGCCAATTGGAGCAGATGTTCCTTTTCTGACATTATTTTGGCCGCAAACTTCGCATTCAGATAGATACTCGTCCACCACTGCCTGTAAATAAGGCGACCAATAACCTTGTCGCTTTATTTTTCTAATCACTTCCCCCCTCGCGCAATGGTCAAAACCATGCGCGTCAGAGATCAGAATTGTAAGCAATGGTGTGGGAGCAATCATGTGGCCTTCATGAGACCTCCAAAGTCCATTTGCATCTCGTGTTGCTCCTCTTTGTTGTCACACACTAATTTCATATGGTGTAGCTTGTTGCTGCATACATGTGACATCTGCCAATTGAGGTTGAGGTTGAATCAGAACAGGGAGCCATTATTGCTGTCTTACAGCCAGAAGCTTGTCTAGCATATTGATCTGCTGCATTATTGCCCTTAACTACAAAATCATTGCCTTTTTTGTGTGCTTGACACTTGATGATGGCCAACTTTTTTGGATACATCATAGCTGATATTAAGTCAATTATCTGGTCACCATGCTGGACTGGCGTGCCATCACTTTTCTTAAAGCCTCTTTGCTTCCAAACTGCTCCAAAAAGATGGCAAACGCCGTGTGCATATGCAGAGTCTGTGTAAATATTTACAGTTAGATCTTTAGCTAACTTACAGGCTTCAGTGAGAGCCTTCAGCTCCGCCAGTTGTGCTGAGCATGGTTGTTCGCAATGCTGCACCACAACTGGGACTAAATCATTACCAACACGTTTCACAATAGCAAATCCAGCATGATTACCCAAATGATCTCTGAAACATGAACCATCCACAAAATAATCAACATGTGTATCTGAAATTGGTGTTGATTCTAAGTCTGGTCTCAGTCTGGTGAAAGCTAAAGAATCAGCTATACATTCATGAGGTGTGCCTTCATCCTGCAATGGTATGAAATTGGCTGGGTTGACTGTGGTACATCTTTTTATTGTAATGTCTGGAAAAGTCAGCAACGTTGAGTATGCTATACACCTAGAAGGAGTCAGGACAAATTTCCCTTGCTCCAACAGTTCTGCTACTTTATGGTGAGTGTATATAATGACTGGGTAACCCATGGTTATTGTAGAGGCTTTTTCATATGCAAAATACACTGCAGCTAACCCTTGCTGATAACATGGCGGATAGCCTTCAGCTACGTTGTCTAGTTTAGTGCTATAATAGGCAATTGGTTGTTTTTTCCTTCCACTACAAGTTTCTTGCATTAGTACTGCAGATGCATAACCATCTTTTCTGTTTGCAACATACAAATGGAATGGTTTGTCGTGCATGGGCGTGGTCAAGGCAGGAGCATTCTGTAACTCTTTTTTCAATGATTCAAAGGTTACTAGTGTATCAGTTGTCCATATGAGGAGCGCTCTAAGATTTTGATGGCCCACTTGTTTCATCAGTGATCTTAAGGGAGCTGTTTTGATTGCATAATCTTCAATCCAATCTGCACTAAATCCTGTCATCCCCAAAAAAGTCATCATCTGTCCCACTGTTTGTGGTTTGGGTGCTTTACTGATACCCTCTAACTGACTGGGTGAAATTGCTTTCATCCCATGTGAAATTGTACGTCCTAAGTATTCAACTTGTGGTAGGCAATATTGTAGTTTTTCTTTAGAGGCCTTGTGTCCCCCCTCAGCCAATTTAGTGAGTACTTTAATTGAGTCTTGGTGACATTGTTCCAAAGTCGTGGAACACAACAATAAATCATCTACATACTGTATTAATGTGCTATCTAGCCTAAGATCACTCAGGTCTTCTTTTAGAACTTGATTAAACACATGAGGTGAGTGCTTGAAGCCCTGAGGCATTCTCGTGTAAGTGAGTTTTTTACCTTGGTAGGTGAATGCAAACAAAGGTCTGCTCTCTTCTGCTAAGGGAACACTGAAAAAGGCAGAACAAAGGTCAATTACAGTATAATAGTTAGCAGCAGATGGAACATTAGTTAGTAGCGTATGTGGATTTGGAACTTCTGCAGGCCAGTCTTCCACAACCTCATTCACTGCTCTCAAATCATGCACCAAGCGCCATTTTGACTTGTCTGCCTTAGCTACTGGCAATATTGGGGTGTTGCAATAACTAGTGGTTTCAACAAGTACCCCTGATTTCATCAACCCTTCAATAGTCTTTTTGATTCCCTCTTCTGCTTCTGGTTTCAAAGGGTATTGCAATTTTCTGGGTAGTTTAGCTCCAGGCCTAGGGACTATTCTTATTGGATTAGCTGACCTTACTAACCCTACATCTGTATCATGTTGAGACCATAATTCAGGTGGTACTTGTTTCTCCATTTCTTTTAACAATTCAGCTTGCTTTGTTTGATTTTCTTTCCCTATTGGCTCAGCTTTTGTATTTATAACCATTCTGGGGGTACCCATCATTGGAGTAGCACACAAAATTTTGAGATATACTTCATCTGCTGATTGGAAAATTAGAGGATTTTCTGTAGCTTCCCACTTGCTCTTTTCTGCTTTTTGCATCATGGGACCTAGATCTTTGGACGCACAATTCTTATTTACATACAAAGTAACATGGGGAACTGAATCTGATACCTCAAACCATTCATCAATGAATTGTTCTCTATCTACCTGCAGAGCTGCTCCTTTTGGTCCTGCTACTATATACTGTGAGATCATGGGAATTTTCAACACTTTTGTGTCTTTTAACCATCTTTTTTCAAAGCTTGGGTCTTTGTCTTCATCATACTTCATGGTACAATGAAATTCAGTTTTTGGTAGACTTGGTTCACAAAGTTGTTCCCTTATATACTTTCCCCACTTGCTAAGTGTTTTTTCTACATCTTCTTTTAGATCTCCTAACCAATATATGTTAGCACATGGTTCTTGTGTTTGTTGTAATGTAGAAACATTCGTCTGTGTGATTGCCCTCTCATCTATATAAATTCCTTCTGGGGTGCACCATATCTGCATCTTTAGTTTACATATGGCATCTCTGCCTAGCAAATTGACAGGTGTGTGTTCTGAAACTAATATTGGTATTCTTATTTCAGTGTCTTTCAGACATATGCTTACAGGGGCCGTCATGGGAAGTAGCTGTGTTACCCCCGAGAATCCTACTGTCTTCATGTATTTTCCAGACATGGGGAGGTGTGAGGGATACATTGGATTTAAGCATGAGAATGTGGCCCCTGTGTCAAGAAGTAAAGAAATGGGTTTGCCTTCTATTTTTACTTGAAGCATTGGTTCTTGATTAGCATCATATGTTATCATTGGAAGCTGATTCCTCCCCGTAGGATTCTCTGGGCAGCCCTAATAGCCTTGATCAGGCCCACGCCATGGGTTGACAGGGCCTAGAGCTTGAGCCTGTACTTGTGGCTGTCCATAGTTGACTCCTGGGGCCATTGGCTGGTTTTGCTGCCAGGGATTGATGGGGCATTCTCTCCTGTTGTGTCCAGGTTGATTGCATCCCCAACACAGTCCTGGTGGGCCACCAACTCTTTGTTGATTGTTGTTGAATCTTCCTCTGCCACGTCCACCTTGTTGTTGTTGTCTGTTCCAGTTTCTGTTGTTTGATTGTTCTGGCTTAAGATATATGACAACTGGTGCTGGGCCCTGTGGTGCAACTGGTCCAGCAGGTGCTGCTTATGCTGTCATGGTCTGGTTCGCTGGTGGCTGCACATTCACTGTTGCAGATGGATTGACAGGCATTGGAGCATTAACGGGTACCATTACTGCTGGTTGGTCTTCTTTTTGTACTGCCTGAATTTTCTTCTTTTTGTTAATTAACTCCTCAAGCTGCAGCTGAGTCAATTTCCTTTGGAGCTCTTTTTCCTGGTTTTTGATCTTCAGCTCTTGTTTTCTGTACTGCTCCACAGCATGGACCACATGGTCTCTGAACTCTTTGTGTGATTTTGAGTTCAGACCTACCACGTCCTCCAACTTTGCTTTCACTGTTGCAGGCATGGCTTCCACGATGGCGGTCCTGAAGAGTGCTGTCAGTACTTTGTCCTGTTCTGGATCTCTCTCCAGTTCTTCTTTCCAGCGTCTTAGCTGTCTTTGGATATAGGTGGTGGGGTTTTCAGTTTCTCCCATTGGCTCTCCCTTCAGAAAGCCTGGATCAGTCTGCATGGGATACTCAGCTCTCAGTGTCTTCCAGATGTCATGTCGATGTTTGTCAAAGGAGACTCCATCTGCTTGAGGTCTGTCCACCGCTTGCAGGAGGCCAGATTGTTTGAGAACGTCGTTCATCTTGGAGGCCCCCAGACACTTAGCAAGCAGAGCTTTAATGTCACCCAGGGCCAGAAGTTTTCCAGTTGTTTCTTCTTCAAATGTTCTGATCCATTTTCCAGCGCCTTCATGGATGTCTGGTAGGCGGGAAACTAAGGTATCCAGGTCTTGACCTGCCCAGGGTATATACTGGGCATGGCCTTGCTTGATGAGGATTGGGCATTCAGTTATTAGGGGTTCATCATTTTCAGATACCCTTACTGGCCTGTGTTCCTCTTCTGCTCTTTGTCTTTGTGGCTGATGAGATTGAAATAGGTCATCTGGATATTTAATATCTTGCAGAAGCAATGTCCCTGATACTTGCTTGTATTTTTTCCGTTGGACATAATCACGTTGGCTTGGACATGACAGCAGTGGTTCACACTCAAGTTCTGATTCTTCCAGCTTCTGTCTCAATTTGTCAATTGACTCTCGAATCCTTTCTCTTGTTCTGTTGGTTCTTTCTTCCATCTCATTCAGGGTTTCAAGGAAAGTGTCAGCAGGCATCATTGTTCCTTCAGCTACAGTTTCAGGCTCTTCTGTTTGGCAGCTTTCCAACTCCTCAGGAGCTGCTACCTCACGTTTGTAGCGGTCCTCCATTTCTTTGAGCATTTTTGCCCAACGTTGATGTGAATACAGCTCACCTGTTTTCTCCTGTGTTCCTTGGCCCCTCTTAGCTCCCCCTTGTGGGTTGTTCTTTCTCTTTCTTTTTGTCTTGACTGCAGCACTGGTGTTGATGTTCTCTCCTCATATGATGCCAGCCCCTCCCTCATGTCGGTGTATGAGTCTCTCTTCCTCCTGTCAGCCTCTCTCCTCAATTCATCTTTGCAGCTTTGTTCATTTCTTTCAGTTTCAGCTTCATCTTGTACATATCCTTCAAATTCTATTGGCCCCTTTATATCTATTGTTCCCTGTACTAAAGGCATTTAGTTTACAGCTTGGTCGCAGGAAGGAGCATATGGAGGTGGCCTTTGTTCTTTTGTTTCATTAATTTTAGTCTCTTTTTCTTGTTTTTCTAATTTTAGTAATTTCAATCCATATTGTTTGAACAAGGTAAGTACCCCTAACTCTTGTTCTCTTTTCTTTTCTCTCTTTACAGATTTATCATTGGCCTTGTGATTTTTTTATTAAGACCTCCATTTCTTTGCACATTGCTACATCAAATGTTCCCCCTGCTGGCCATTTAGTAGCCAATTTCTTTGTTCTCTCTACCCACTTTTTCGAGAGTTCCCTTATTGCCTCTTTACAGGCTGGGTTTTTAGAGGCCAATAATTCTACTGGAGTTGACATTTTTAGGAATTAGAACTGATGTCTTATCACTTTTTATAAAATTTGATTTGATTGTCTCAGATATTTTAAAATGATCACTATATGTTTTCTTGTCAATAAGTTGTAGGGTAACACAAGGCCTTTTGGTTCTTCCTTTAGAAGATTGCTTTTTATCCAGATGAGGCTCTCTACCAAGCTGAATGCCTCAAAACTCCACAGTCTCCCTGCATGAAATTTGCGACCTGTAGCAGTCACTCCTCCTGCCCAAATTGAGTAAGTGAGAAATGGGGTTAACTTTATGCAAAACCCTTCTATCTTTGATACACTGATGTTCAATTCATCCTTTGTGCAATATCTAGGACTTAATGGTTCCATATAGTCAATTAATAGTCTTTTTTCCTGTTTTGATAAAATTTGTTTGCCCCTTCTACCCCTCCTTTTCTTTTCCTTATTTACAACTACTTTATTCTCCATTGTCTCTTTCTCTTTACATGAAGTGGTTAACCAGTGATCGCACCATCTCCTGTTGTTGTACTTCTGCTCTTTCCCGGTCTCTGTGGATTTCCAACCACAGGTGCTGCATGTATCGGGGTTCACTTTTCAGTACAATCGTCACCAACAAACGTCTCAATGTCCTGCCAGTCACATACATCGGCAGTACATTTCCTTCCTCATCTGACCTGACCAGAACTCTGGATGCCCAGGCCACTTCTCGTGTGACAGCTGTCAATCTGAGACGAATGTTGTTGAGGATTGTGTTTCCCAAAACGCCCTCCGGGCACAGACCTTCCAAATTGCGCCTAAGATAGGGTGCTACTACTGGCTCAATTGGGATTTCAACTACATTTAATGCAGCTTCCAGCGGTGTGGATGCTGGAGCACAAAGAGATTCTAATTTATCTATCAGCTGTCGAATTGTGATATGTTTATGAACAATCTCTTCCCAAGGTATTCTTGGCCATTCAAATGCTACTTCGTTCAAATTCAATATTTTGGTCAATTTCAAATTATTTTTCCTGTACTCTGTCAATTTTTGTACCTGTCCATCCAAATCAAGAAACTGTGATTCCAACCAAAAATGATTGTGGAGGCCTCGTGTTCTTATTAAGGTCTCTTGAAATATCTGATGATCTTTGTCAGTCATACATCCATCTGATTCATCATAATATTCATCAAACTTGTACATTTTATTCTGCTTTGAATGAGACAAGCGCAAAAAATGATCTATCAGATATCTCTGCTTTTCTCTCTCCTTCTCCTGTACTTTACTTTCGGTTTTAGCAGAGTCCACACACTCACTCAGCTCATACGCAAACACGCAATGCCCCCACTCTTGCTCTCTCTGACACACACAGTGATCAACTGAGAGAGAGAAAGAACAACCACCTTGGTTTCTCTTTCTCTCTTATGGAATGAAAAATCAATCACTTTTTACCTTTTCTTTATCAATAATTGGGTTTCACAATTGGGATCACAGCGTCGGCAACTTGGATGGTGTCCAAATAGCCGACAAAGCCAATTCCTTGGAATGTTTTTTGTTCTTTCAACTCGTATAATTCTCTTTATACAGTCCTTATTTTCCATTCAATGTTTTTATCCTTACATTCACTGTTCTTACAGATACTTATGTTGATTTTTTCATTCCACTACAACCAAAAAGCGTCTACACAAAACATATGCAGCATACACAGTGCAAAGCAGCCAGTGCGGTTAATGATCAGCCAAACATCCAATGCTTCAATGCATCAACGCACACAGAGCTCTTGACATACAATGGACAGACAGAGACTAACAGTTTAACTCTTTTCTAGTCTGCAGACACCCGTCTATACAACCCTTCCGCTGTGGGAGCCCACCAGGGCCACGCTCAACCAACCTCCAAGCGGCTCCCTGGTACCCCTTTGGCACCCCCACTTAGGAAGTCGCTCTTACGGGATTTTATGCCCCTCTTAGGCACTGTGCACCTCTTATGCACACAAATCTCTTTTATCAGTCTTTCGCATGCGCAGCTTTTGAAATCTGGAACTCCTTAATTTATGCTTACTTTACATTTACTTTTATGTTCAGTCAACTTAATTTCAATACTTTAGATCCGTTTTTGGTGAAGCCCTTTATTTCAGATTACCATCACAGGTTTTAGCCTTAGCAGAACACGCAAACAATCCTCTTAATCTAATAATAAGCAAAATTGCTTACCTTATTTTTGGCGCCTTTTTGGTTTGTTTGCGTGTCAGCCAGGCCTTCCACCCGCGACGGCTCTCGTCGACGCCGGACCTCAAGCCAATCCTGTTCGTGACGCCAATTGTTATGTCGTGGAGCAATTGATGAATTTTCTCAATGAAGTCAATGAAGCTCGAGAAGCAGAGTTCCAGATGTCAAAAATAAGACTTTATTGAACAAAGCAACAAAGCCGAGACAACGGTTACCACATCTAGTCTCCGTCTGCCCGGGTATCCATTCTTATACCTATCCATGCTCACCAAAATTGGTAATGGAGATGATCACATGGGTCATACATCAAACCTGTTTACATGTATCTGTCATATGTTGGAAGTCACCCAAAGTTCATTGGTTCGCTTAAGTTCACTGGTATGGTCCAGTGGAAATCACCGGTGCTGCCCAACAGTATACACATGAGACTCACAATCTGTGTTGAGACATCCAGTATTGTAACAATCAGCATACTGATCAGTCTATTGATTACTGTTATGATCATACATCATATGTTTAAGTAAAATAATACCATATTGAGTAAAATAGCATAATATATTTTAGAAATACACAATACCATTTTTATTCATGTTAAAAACCTTGAGTTCCTACTTTCTCCGATTTTTCACCAAAATTGAGTCAGATAATCGTCAAGACTATGCTATCAAAAAGATATGTTTTTTTTTGTTGATATACGAAACGGTTTTCGTTTAATGCATCACCGGAATTACTGGAAAGATGCCAAAGTGGATCTGAGGCTGTATCTCTGCAAAGCTTTGACATATTTACACCAAACTTTGTACATGCCATTGTCACCTCACACTGACCACACCAATGTTAACAGTGCCACCTATTGGGCAAAAGTGATAAACCATTCATTAACCATTAATTATTAAATTCCCAAAAATGCCTATTGTAATGAAACTCCAAATATTTCTTGGGTCATGCCGACAACACAGATGCCATTTATTTCATGTTCAGCCATACTTTCAGTCTGCAATTTTGATTTATGTTGAAAACATTCTTTTTCGAACTCCTCCTAATCAGTTTGTCCAATTTTCAGATCATCTTCACACTGTGCTGACCAAAAGTTAAGGTTTTCGTGTTGATAGGTAAAACAGTTTTCGTACAGCGCCACTATAAATTTGAGGCATAATGCCAAAATGACACTGAGACTGTATCCCTGGAAAGCTTTGAAATAATGACACCAAACTTTGTGTGTGTCATTGTCACCTCACACTGAACACACCACATCGATCTGATAACAGTGCCACCTGTTTGTCAAAAGTGATAAGCCATTAAATCACAGTACTAGGAGTTCTACATAATTTTTCTGCCATTTTGACTAAAATCTTCTTAAAATGGCTTCCTTTACTCATTGCTGCAGTTGGTCTGATGCTTCCTTGCCCAGTGCTTGGCCTCTCAATTGCTGCTTGCTGCTATATTTTGTAACTGTTTTCTGAAATACCGTGTTCAGCAGAAGAATCGCCCTGGATACTCTCATTGAGAAACTCCACAGGTAGAACCAGATGCCTTTAAAAACGCAGTTTTCAATTTTTTTTTGTTTCAAGGGCTCTACACGACCCCGGCTGAGGCATAAGGGTCTTATCTAGCAAAATGATCGGTCATTTTCTTAAAAAAAAATATTTTTGTTGCATAACTAAAATTGTTTAATGTTACACTTACACAGTAACTACATGTCATGTCCTCGGTTTGATCACCCTGTCCTTTGTTTGTTGTTTGTATTTGTCTGCATGTTGTGAGCACATGGTGTTTTTGTTTTGATAGTTCGCCATCTGCTTCATTGTGGTGTTCCCTTCACCTCAGAGTTTTCACACTCCGCTCGGACGCCGGCTTCCTCTATTCTTCCTTCCCTCTCCGCTCTCCATTGCCCCCCATGCGGTCGCACTGTTGAGCATCCTCTGCCGGATGTTTTTGCAAGGGCGCTTTCCTGTTTATTTTTTGTTAGACTTTTTTTTCCTAATAACCCTGGCTGGATTTCTGTTTTTTTGAGGAATTTTCCATTTGTTTGGACTATAAATAATCAGTTTTTCTGCTGAAGCCTACATCTGTGTCCGTGTTGTGTCCATGACAGAACGATCTGGCCAAAATGGACACAGCATGCTCAGAGGTTGAGTTTCTGGCTAACCAGGTAGCTGAGCTTACCACTCACATTCAAGAGCTGCAGCGGGAAGCTGCCCAGGATGTCCCAGTTCTGCCTAATCCTTGTCATGAGCCTGAGCCCTGATGCAACAGCCCACCGCCCTATGATGGAGACCCCAGGCCCTGCCGAGACTTCTTGTCCCAGTGTTCAGTGGTGTTTGTCCTACAGCCATACATGTATGAAGCTGAGGAATCCAACGTGGCTTTTGTCCTAACGCTTCTAACTGGCAAGGCTCATGTTGTGCTCCCTGTTGTGCATCCTTTGATGATTTCCGCCAGGAGATGGTGAGGCTGTTTGACCGCTCTGCCAGGGGTCAGGAAGCAGCCGACCAGCTAGCACGACTTTGTCAGGCAGGCCGTTCAGTGACTGAGTATGCCATCCAATTCAAGACCCTGGCAGATTCTTACAACTGGAATGAAGGGGCCTGTCGATCCGTGTTCCGTGTAGGGCTGGAGGATGACATTCAGGATGAGCTGGCCACTCACAACTTGCCGCATGATTTTGATGACCTTATCAATATGACCTTGCGGATTGAGGGTCGCCTTCGCTGCCGCCGTCAGCGCTTGGCAGTTTGTCCATCCTGGAGGGCAGAGGAGTCCTCTCCTGTTTCCCCTACAGACTCCTCAAACATTTCTTCTACTGAGCCTGAGCCTATGCAGGTGGGGTGCCTTCGCCTCACTCCCCAACAGAAGAGCAACGTCTTGCCCTAGGTCTGTGCCTGTACTGCAGCAAACCTGGTCACTTTGCAGCAGGCTGTCCTTTAAAAGCCAAGGCTCGCCAGTGAAGAGGGGATTCCTGACTTCAGGACCTTTCCCGATCCTGCACCCATCTCTCTCTCCCACTAAGCTTCCTGTCACGTCTGATCTGTCCTGTCATAAAAAAGGCAAAAATACCAAAAAAAAAAAAAAAAAAAAAACACTATCTTGGTAAGCTGCTAATGTTAACTGGTACTTAGCTAACTCTTCTTTTTTTTTTTTACTTTTTAAAATTATGTAGCAGTTGCTATTAGGAAAATGTACATGTGTATTAATGTTAGTTTAGCTAGCGTGGTTTAGTTGTTAATATATTCCCCATTGACAAATCTGCAGACACATTCTCCTGAATTGTTTTTAGAGGCTTCAGACACTGCAGCTGTCTTTGGATTCACCTGAAACAGCCTCAGGAGAAATGGTGCATCTTAGCAATTTTCATCGTGGCATAGTGGCCTTTTTACCATGCTTTTTCTGTGTCCAAATTTGACTGTAATAATAATAATAATAATAATAATAATAATAATAATAATAATAATAATGCAAAAATGGTCGCTTCAGATGAACATTTCAGGGGGAAAACAAACAAAATTTACCTAAATAATAAAGCTTAAATATATCCAAATGCAAAACCGAATACATGCAATAATTTTAACTTAAATCAGTTTCCAGCAAATGTAAATTTAAAATGTGTCATAGGAGTTCAAAGCAGTTTGTATTGTTAGACTATAATACATATTCTTTCTTAGTTTCCAGGGAGTGGAGCAGCTTTTCCATAAAC